>OZ035824.1:14348581-15010360 GCA_964034765.1 Knipowitschia caucasica | reverse complement strand
GCTGATCTGCCTCACTTTAGGTAATCTTACACAACGGCCCCCTTCTCGCTTTAGGCAGGTCACAGAGAGTGCACTCCGCTGCCCTGTCCTCCTCTGGACTGTACACACACAGTGAGCGTCCCGGGAGAATGCTGCCAGAAATGTAGAGGTCAGAGCTCACATCTATCACTCTTTTTTAAAGGAGCATTACCAGGAGCCTTGAGACAGCTGATATCAACCCTACTCACCAAAACATGTTAAAAACCTCCCTGCTTCTCATACAAAGGATGCATAATCATGTATACAGTATGTACATTTTTATACATCGAGCTGACAAAATCAAGCTGCAGCACAGTCTTTGTAATTGTCAATACTGCATACTGTGTTTTGTCAGGCACGTGAAAAGAAACAATAGATTGCTAGCAACACATTTTCTGGAAAGCTTAGATGACGCTTATCACGCTTATTACTCAAGTTAATATTTAAGCATGTAATTTTTATATATTTGTATGTTCTTGTTAATATGTACTTTAATATGCTAATATGACTTTTATTTGGCTTAAAGCTGAGGTACCTGTTGTGGCCACCTCTGCCACTGAGAGGTGCCCAAATGCCGATTTCTATGGATGTCGTGCTTCAAAAGGCTATGTTGTCAAGCAATTGACCATTGCATGCATAAGTCCAAGTTGCCATGGTAATGGTAATGGTATTGCCCCAACCAGGTTGCACACCTGAACACATCATTAGACAGGGTGCCACCCACAGATACATGTTTGACTCTTAACAGTACCTAAGATTTTAATGACAAATTTGTATTTCCAAGAAGAGTTGTTGTAAACTAAAAATGTTGCATCCTTTCAAGTATATATCAATATTTCTGCTGACAAGCCATTTGACACAAAAAGGAGAGGACAAACTTGACGTCACCTGACAAAAAACTAAAAAAACCAAAAAACATTTTCTTTGCAAAACATGCAAAATATATGACTACAATCTACAATGTGTGCTTTGGGAGTCTCAATGTTACTTTTACATAAAACAAAAGTATTTAAAAAATAATATGCATGCAAGTCAGAAAGTTAATTATGTGATTGTATCTGATATACTGGGATTAGTAGATTTCAATGTTTACGTTCAGTTTTCAAAACAGGTGCCCCAGCTTTAACTGGCCAGGTAATGTATTATCGATATGTGGTCCATTTGTAGGATGTGTCCATGAGGGGAGCCACTATGATCACAATGCAAAGTGGACATCTGTGAACAACCGCTGTGAACTCTGCCACTGTACGGTATGCTGCCAATCTGCTGGAGAGTGTGTTATTAAAAAAGTGCATTATAACATCATGTTTCCTCTTCTCAGGAGGGTCATGTTCACTGTGAGAAAGAACAGTGTCAAACTCCATGTAAAAATCCTGCAGCTCCTTCACCAAACAGCTGCTGTCCAGTTTGCCAAGGTAGAATTATACAAAATGTGTAGAAAAACTTGAATATTATCATTTTCGCCTGCACTTGTATTTCCTAGGTTGTGGTGTGAATGGCCACACCTTCCCCAATGGTGCTTTGATTCCAACTGGTGATAGATGTCAGGAATGTACTTGTCTGGTAGGCCTGCATTCAATTCCATCACCATACGAGATGCCTTATGCAATCGCTGGCTACAAGTGTGTGACTGCTTTCAGGGTGGAGACGTGCGCTGTTCACCTCTCCCCTGCCCCGCCTTGCCGTGTCCCAGCCCAGTGCATCGAGTGGGGGACTGCTGCCCGAGGTGGGTCCGCTCCATGGTTGCTCTGGAACTCATTATTTGACACTTGAGTTGAGAGCCGTTCTTGTACGTGTTTACAGCTGTGATCAGTGCGAGTTCGAGGCCCAGCGCTATGCAGAGGGACAGGCCTTCAGCTCGTCCAGAGACCCCTGCATCCAGTGCCACTGCTCTGTGCGTCTCTGTATTCATGTGAAGGAGTGGGGGTTGGGTGTAGGGGACTGTTTTAGACACACAACTTTAACGTGGTCAAAACAATTGTAAGACGATACAAAATGTGTCATTCCAGGCTGAAAAAAACCCTGGATTTAAACATTACCAAAGTCAAGATCTGTCTCACATTTTCATCAAAATTGTTTCAGATTGAAGCTGCAAAAATGTTTCAGAACACGTTTAAATATAGTACTAATGAGAATGAGCCTATATGTCATATGTCATATGTCGAATATAAAATATTTTTTTAAGTAGACAGGTATCAAGGGTAAATAATGATATCAGTCTGCCCTATCCCTATATTACCACCAGAGGGAGGAGAAGAATTATGTTTCAAAATTTTAAAATTACCGGCTGTAAACACAAAAATTTGATTGTAAAGAAATGACAGTTCACCTTAGAATTTGTCAGAACTAATTTAAGGGCACTGTTATTGTTTTAAAAGGCGGAAAACCGATCTTTGTGTGATATCGTAGTGGTACAAGGACTGAGAAAGAAGCTTTAAGACAGACGGCGCAGAGTGAATAGGCCAGAATCTCCAAAACAGACTCTTTTTGGTGAGAAACAATGGTTAAAAACTAAAATGTCAAGTTTTCTGAATATGTCTCCTTAAACTCACCTACTTATTGTTGTAATAAGACATACAGTAAGTGATTATTGCTGATATATATAGTTGTATTATTAGGTGAGCCTCTATTATTATAACCTCTTCTCTCTGCTCTCCCCATGTAGGCAGGGATAGTCTCATGTGAGAACACGGCCTACTCATGCCCCCGACTGCGTTGTAGTCATCCTGCCCGGTCTGCTGGCGAGTGCTGTCCCTCGTGTAAAGGTCAGCTCAGGTCCTAACATCAAAAACATCTGTAGAGTCTTCATTAAATACAACTTTTCTCTCTCCAGAGTGCGAGTACGAGACCAGAGTGTACGCCAATGGAAATGTGTTCACCCCAGTGGGAAGTGGGCCTTGTCTGCACTGCACCTGTAAGGCAAGTCCATATACTCGGAAGGAATGCTCTGTTTGAGAACAGCCATCAGGCTTCAATTCATAGTCCCCTATAGAACAGATTATTATCAAGGCAGGCCTAAAGTGATCCCTTGCTATATCACAGCCTTGCAATTTTGCAGATTTTTTTTGTGCGTAATTGTGTGTGCTAACTATTAAAACATGATGGTTTTTAATATGGACAAGACAAAAACATTGGATTAACCAGATGCATTGTTGTAAGTGTTATTGCACATAGTTTTCAACACTAGTCCACATAAAATACATGCTCTCTGCTGAATATGTTCATGTGAGTCTGTAGTTTAGTCCAGTGGGAGAGAGTTCTACAGTTTAACCCCTTGAAGGAGAAGCTTGATTGTCCAAAGGATGTTCTGAGCTTTGGGAGAACCCAGTCCGCACTCACTGAGGCGCTGGTGGATGCTCTAAGAGCAGTCTGTGAGCTCAGAGGACAGAGGTGACACACAGTTGTTCAAACATTTTGAAAGTCAATTTTAAAATAAAAATAGTAAAAATAATCAAAAAGTCTGTGCTTCTGTAGGATATCACAATGATGCAATCGGTTTCGTGTCCATGACTGTTTATACAGAGAGGCTACTGGTTTAAGAATATAAGCTTAGTTTAAGTTTTTGTAAGCTCTCAGTCGTACAGGGATTAGACAAAGCAAAGGAAGGTTTCTCACCCATCATCTGTACTTCTTAGCAAGTTTTCCCGACGTTTCGTCCTCAACCTAGCAGACTTCTTCAGGGAATGAATTCTCGGGCCGCGCGTTGGAGATTTATAACCTATGGGTGTGGTTAGCCACACCCTAATCCTGATACTAACTCATAAACAATCTACGGTCTGCTTGATGTAGAAGGGAGCAGGTCTAACGACCCTGCTGAGGCTAACGACCCTAACTCCTTAGCATGTCACAGACCTATTGTCTGCTGGGATGCTCAAGTGGAGTGCAGGTCTCACCCCTCCTAACTCATTAGCATGTCACTGACCTTGTCCCAAGTTAGGGCGTTGTTTTTAGGATGTCGTCATAGATGCGAGGCAAAACAAATCTTAACCCTCCTCCTCTGTTAAGAGAAGGTTTTTGTTTCCTCACAAAAATGGCTTCTTTCACCCCTCTCTCAAACCAATTCTTCTCCCGAGCCAGAATTTTAACCTCTGTGTCATCCACCGTGTGGTTGGAGGCCTTGAGGTGGAGATGAACAGCCGACTGTGGCCCACTAGAGTTTTCTCTACGATGTTGGTAAAGTCGTTTCTGTAGAGTTTGTTTGGTTTCTCCAATATAGTGGTCAGTGCACTCTTCTTCACTACATTTAATTGAATACACCACATTGCTCTGTTTGTGTCTGGGTGTTTTGTCTTTGGGATGCACTAATTTCTGTCTTAACGTGTTGAAAGGTTTGAAATACACAGGGATTTTGTGTTGCCTAAAGATTCTTTGTAGTTTCTCTGAAACTCCCGCCACATACGGTAAGGACACGCCTCTCCTCCTACTTTCTTCTGTCTGTTGGACTGTGTCTCTGGCCTTTCTCGTCCTTTGGGCTTTAGTAAAAGACCACTTGGGGTAGCCACATCTGGAAAGTGCTCTCTGAACATGTTTGGTTTCTCTGTTCTTTCCCTCCGAGCTAGTGGGGACCTGGTGGGCTCGGTGTTGAAGCGTTCTAATGACCCCGAGTTTGTGTTGTAGCGGATGATTTGAGTCAAAGGCCAGGTACTGGTCAGTGTGAGTGGACTTTCTGAAGACCTCAGTCTCTAATTGTCCGTTCTCCAGTATGATGACCTTACAATCTAGAAAGGCGAGTTCACTCTCCTTAGCATCCTCGCGAGTGAAATTTATAAAAGGGTCCACCGAATTAATGTGTTCTGAAAATGGTTCCACTTCCTGTTTCTTTAACTTAACCCATGTATCGTCTACATATCGAAACCAATGGCTTGGCGCTGTCCCTTGGTAAGAGCCCAGGGCTTGTTCCTCCAGTTTCTCCATATACAGATTGGCCACTATAGGAGAGACTGGGGAGCCCATTGCACAGCCATGAATCTGTCTAAAGAAGGTGCCTCTAAATTGGAAATACGTGGTGTTAAGACACATTTCAAGTATTTCACAGATGTGGTCAGCTGTTTTCTCCCCTAGTGTGGCGTCTTTCTGTAGGCTTTCTCTTACAGCCTCCACCGCCTCTGTAATAGGGACCGACGTAAAAAGCGATGTCACATCAAACGAGACCATTGTCTCATCTGTGTCAAACTGGAGGTGTTTGATTTTATTTACAAATTCTTTTGTGTTTTCTATGTGATGGTGGGTGTTACCCACCAAAGGAGCCAGAATGGTTTTGAGGTGTTTAGCCAGGTTGTAGGTGATAGAGTCCGATCGGCATTTATCACAAGCGGAAAAAGATGTTCTTAGAAAGTCTTCAGAAAGTCCACTCACACTGACCAGTACCTGGCCTTTGACTCAAATCATCCGCTACAACACAAACTCGGGGTCATTAGAACGCTTCAACACCGAGCCCACCAGGTCCCCACTAGCTCGGAGGGAAAGAACAGAGAAACCAAACATGTTCAGAGAGCACTTTCCAGATGTGGCTACCCCAAGTGGTCTTTTACTAAAGCCCAAAGGACGAGAAAGGCCAGAGACACAGTCCAACAGACAGAAGAAAGTAGGAGGAGAGGCGTGTCCTTACCGTATGTGGCGGGAGTTTCAGAGAAACTACAAAGAATCTTTAGGCAACACAAAATCCCTGTGTATTTCAAACCTTTCAACACGTTAAGACAGAAATTAGTGCATCCCAAAGACAAAACACCCAGACACAAACAGAGCAATGTGGTGTATTCAATTAAATGTAGTGAAGAGGAGTGCACTGACCACTATATTGGAGAAACCAAACAAACTCTACAGAAACGACTTTACCAACATCGTAGAGAAAACTCTAGTGGGCCACAGTCGGCTGTTCATCTCCACCTCAAGGCCTCTAACCACACGGTGGATGACACAGAGGTTAAAATTCTGGCTCGGGAGAAGAATTGGTTTGAGAGAGGGGTGAAAGAAGCCATTTTTGTGAGGAAACAAAAACCTTCTCTTAACAGAGGAGGAGGGTTAAGATTTGTTTTGCCTCGCATCTATGACGACATCCTAAAAACAACGCCCTAACTTGGGACAAGGTCAGTGACATGCTAATGAGTTAGGAGGCGAGACCTGCCCCCCACTTGAGCATCCCAGTAGACAATAGGTCTGTGACATGCTAAGGAGTTAGGGTCGTTAGCCTCAGCAGGGTCGTTAGACCTGCTCCCTTCTACATCAAGCAGACCGTAGATTGTTTATGAGTTAGTATCAGGATTAGGGTGTGGCTAACCACACCCATAGGTTATAAATCTCCAACGCGCGGTCCGAGAATTCATTCCCTGAAGAAGTCCGCTAGGTTGAGGACGAAACGTCGGGAAAACTTGCTAAGAAGTACAGATGATGGGTGAGAAACCTTCCTTTGCTATAAGCTTAGTTTAGTTTAGTTTAGTTTATTCTTGTTTGACACATGCACATTGAAATTCTTATGTACCTTCAGCAGATGTTCAGTACAGTATTCAGAATCCACAATAACAGAATAATAACACAGAAATAGAAACAGAGACCTGTAAGCTGATGTTACAGGTCTGAGTTACTGCAGGAGCAGTCCTCAGTCCTGCTCCTGCCCCTCAGCGCTCAGACCTGCAAACAACAGCTTCGAAATCTCCACAATAACTCTTCCGCAGTCTTGAGTTCAGGTGGTTAGAAAAGTGTATAAAGTGTGCAGAGAGGGGGTTTACATTACCTTAAAACATACAGCTGCTACTTCAAGAATTTTGCATATTGTTTTTTTTCAGATTGTGATAAACAAGGGAACACTGAATTTGAATATTTAATATATAGCCTAATACCCCACCTCTGCACCTTCTCCACCGACTCTGATGACTGCTGTCGTTGTGTCCTTGGGCAAGACACTTAACCCCACTTTGCCCAAAAGCCCCCACTGAAAGATCAAGGCTATGCTCACAGTCAGAGAGCAGCCGTCCTCCTGTGGACTCACCACCTGCAGAGGGTCAGTGAGGGGCTGGTGCTATGAGACTTGGGTGGCATCTCTGACTGCCACCCCCCTGACCCAGAAATGGATTAAAGGGTAGAAGATGGATGGATGGATGGATGGATATAGCCTAATAATAGTTTTTTTTTTTCACAATCCTGCCTACAAACAAACAAACAAACACACAAACAAAGACCTCCCCTGTTGGCGGGATACTATCACATCATATTTGTTTTCTTGCATTTACAGGCATGCTTGATGACAAAAAAAAAGTCTGATTATTTTCCATCAAGAACAAAACCGTATTGAGATAACCTTTTATTGTCCCACATTGAGTAAATGTCAGCTGTTAATCCTTGTCAGTATCAGCCACCCTACAGTGGGCATCATTTGCATTCTTGTGTCTTTTGTTTCTGCTGCGTTAGAATGGAAATGTCATCTGTCGTCAAGAGAAGTGTCCGCCGCTGAAATGCTCCAATCCCATCACTGATCCACAACACTGCTGCCCTATCTGTAAAGGTCTGGACCATCTCAAAGTAGTAATAAAACCCTATACTGACAGCAGTTTTTCTGATCCTATTTTTTATTGTGAATTCAGTAGTGTCACTAAAAACGACAAGGGAGCTGACAAACAGCATGTGTACGGTTTTTTAAAAGTGGTTTTCTCTGTCTCCTACGTATTAAGGGCAAACATAACCCAATGTCTGCCTATCATCAAATCAAGATAAATACTACTTAGGCGACAGTAGCTCAGTTGGTAGAGCATTGGCCTTTGAGCCAGAGGGTCGTGGGTTCGAGCCCGGCTTTCACCATCGACTCCTATTGTCTGCTGTCGTTGTGTCCTTGGCAAGACACTTAACCTCTGGGAACACCAGCCACAGTGGGGCGGCTGTAAAGTGCCAAACCGCCGTTGTGTCCTTAGGCAAGACACTTTACCCCCATTGCCTAGAATGAGTCTGGTGTGTGTGTGAATGGTTGGTGGTGGTCGGAGGTGCCGATGGCACATACTGGTTGCCTCGCTTCTGTCGGTGTGACCCCGGGCAGCTGTGGCTACAGTAGTAGTTCATCACCACCGTGTATGGAGTGAAAGAATAATGACATATAAAGCGTCTTTGAGTGTCCAAGAAGCGCTACATAAAACCGATGCATTATTATTATTACTTACATGTAAAACGCTATCATTTTTTGGAATTTTATTTGAGTGATTTCTTATTTGTGGGGCGACAGTGGCTCAGTTGGTAGAGCATTGGCCTTAGAACCTGAAGGTCGTGGGTTCGAGCCCACCACAAGACCTACTTCACAACTCCCACAGATGACTGCTGTCATTGTGTCCTTAGGCAAGACACTTAACCCCACTTTGCCTGAGGCCCCTACTGAATAATGAAGGCTCCTGTAGACTCACCACCTGCAGGAGGATAAGTGAGGGGCTGGTGCTATGTGTACTGGGTGCAGCTTTGACTGCCCCTCTCCCGACCCAGAAATGGATTAAGGGGAAGAAAATGAATGGATTTCTTTTGTTGTGAATGTAGAGTTCTCCATCTCTATGTGAACTTTTAGTTTGAAATTGTGTGATACTGTATGTCTTAACTTTTACTCTGCCTTTTTGTTTGTGATGCCAGTGTGCGTGGTGGAGGGCGTGGAGTTTGCTGAAGGCTCGGAGTGGCGTCCTGAGGGCCCCTGTTCTTCTTGCTCTTGTGTTGACGGTGAAATCCGCTGCTCCCAGTCTCGCTGCCCACCCATTGACTGCCTTCATCCCACGAAGATCACTGGTAAAAAAAAACTACTGTCCTTTTATTAGCCACAGTCCAGTTTTTATTAGAAGCACTCTCTCTCCTCTTCCAGGCACCTGTTGTCCAGTGTGCGACAGTTGCACTTATAACCAGCGCATCTATGGCAACGGCCAGAGGTTTACAAGCCCCGAACAGCCCTGCCAAAGCTGCACTTGTCTGGTGAATGAATAGTTTCACATACAGTACACCGGCTTGCCTTTTTGTATCAGAATGTTTTTACTCAACAAAAATAAACACATCAAGGTTTCTTATAATATTTTAGCCTTTTATGCGTTGTCCTTCCTTCAGCATGGAACTGTGGAATGTGAGAAAAGTGCTTGTCCTCCAGTTACTTGCACTAATCCATCCATACCAACTGGGAAGTGCTGTCCAAAGTGTTCAGGTAACTATATGTATTAATTATATGTATGGTTGAACAATGGGAGCATGCTTTAGGAACCCACAACAGCTATTGGGGGTGCACCATATTGTTGTGCAAAGCCGACATGACTTGTTGATTTATGCTGTTTATCTTTGACCCCTCTGGCTAATCTTTCAGAGAGAAACATTTTTTTTTTACTCTCAGTGTTGGTGGTTATTGTCTATTAAATGGGTCTTCTGTTTTCAAATTATGGAATGAAAATTCCATAATTAATCCAGATCAGGAGCATTGGAGAGGTGGCCTGTACAGCCTACAGTTGAATCTAAGAATTATTCTAGCACTTCTCACAGCATTTCCACATTTTTTTTAATTTTGCAAGTAAAATGGTGTGCAGGAATAATTCTTTGATTCAACTCTGTTCAAAGTATGACATTATTGAGCCGCTCTGTGGAGAGGTATAATTTGCATTTACAGGAACCAGAGACTTTTTCCAGCTTTACCATCAGAGAGAATAAAAAACGTCATCCACAACCACCACAAAAGACTCCAAGCTGTCATAGATCTTAAAGGGGCCATACATGCTATCAAGAACTGGGGGATGGACAAATGTGTTGTTATTATGAATCGAAAATTAATCGAAAATGGCTTCACACAAAGCATTATCATTCACACTATCCAAAATATGGCCAAAAAAACAAACTTAGGTTTCTGACAGGGCGTGTAAACTTTCAAGCACATTAAAATGTAGTGTATTAGAAATCTCAATGATACTGATATATCCCAACTGTCACTGGGACAAAAACAGGTTCTCTTATCATCAGTAGAATTATGGTCACAAAAGCAAAAGTGTCTGTTCAGACTGCAGTTCTTTGGAGCAAATATGAAATACCTTCTCATTGCTGCTAAATAATCTGCCCATCATATAAAGCCTATGTTTTATGATAGGCAGGTGGTGGTCAGAGTGGCCAGGGGCATCCATCCATCCATTTTCTACCCTTTAATCCATTTCTGGGTCAGGGGGGTGGCAGTCAGAGATGCCACCCAAGTCTCAGAGCACCAGCCCCTCACTGACCTTCTGCAGGTGGTGAGTCCACAGGAGGACGGCTGCTCTCTGAGTGTGAGCATAGCCTTGATCTTTCAGTGAGGGCTTTGGGCAAAGTGGGGTTAAGTGTCTTGCCCAAGGACACAACGACAGCAGTCATCAGTGGGAGTCGGTGGAGAAGGTGCAGAGGTGGGAATTGAACCCACGACCTTCTGGGCTTAAGGCCAATGCTCTACCAACTGAGCTACTGTCGCCCTGTGGCCAGGGGCAGCAATCACCATATCCTCACCCTGACAAAACTTTTGTGCTGATTCTCTCATGATCACAGACTGCTCCTTTGAGAACCGCGTGTTCGTGGACGGCGAAGCCTTCTCCAACCCCCTGAACCCGTGTGAGGAGTGTAAATGTAAGAATGGCCAAACAAACTGCTACAGAAGGGACTGTCCAGCTCCACAATGCAATGCTCCGCTGCCTGGACAGTGCTGCAACACCAACTGCGATGGTCGAGAAACATTCACATCGATCCAACCCTTAGCGGCCTCTAAAGCTCTGCTCTGATTTAGGCTGTAGTTATGCTGGGAAGGACTACCCCAACGGTCAGGAGTTTGGTCACCCCACGGACCAGTGTCGCTCCTGCACTTGCACCGTGAGTAACCATCAAGTCTTGTGTAATATGGGTTTAGTTTCCTGTTATTGTTAGAATGTCATTACCAAAAACTGTAAAACACAAAATAGTGGGTCAGAGCTAAGACAGAAGACTGTAGGGTTAGACTCCTGGAGCTGGGGAGAATAATTAGAAGACAGACAAAAATAGTTTGTAGTGATGGTGATGTACCTTATGTTGTGGAAAAGAATATTCACATATTTACAAAACAAATAAACCAAATAACATTTCCAATTGAACTGCAGTATTGATAGTTTAAGAAGTACTAAGTTCTTGTTTCATTTGGCTTCTGTTCAACAACAGTCCATGGTGATTTCCCCTACCACTAAAACCGTGCACAATACAGTAGGTAAAAATCTCCAGCTCCCAGGCTCTGTACTACTGCGACCACTGCTCCTTATAGACGATGAATTGCCCTACGGGGTTAAATAAAGTACATATTAAAACAAAAACAAAAGAAAAAGTAATCCAGTATTCAAGGCAAATGACACCTCACAAATTAAAAGAGTTTGATGTTTGAGTCCATTGTGGTTATTGTCCAAAGGTGGCCATGTGTCAGTGAGGAGCAGTTTCTTGTGTTGTGATTACAGAATGGAAATGTGCAGTGTCTGAAGAAAAGGTGTTCCCCGTTGCCGTGCTCGAAGCCTACTCTTCAACCCGGAGAGTGCTGTCCAAGGTGTCCATGTGAGACCTACACACATCTACTGTTGAAGTTTAGGGAACTTTTTTCAGTATTTCCAAGGCTTATAATTGTCTCATTCTTCAAACAAAATCATTGTGTGGTGGGTAGATAGACCCTTTCATTTTGCCTTCACATTGACACACCGAGGGCTCAAATGGTAGTAAAGGTAACATACTTCATAGTGTAAATCTGTCAATCATTCTTTCAATCTCTCAATCTTTCATATTCTATAAAAAAAATAGCTAAATTATCAGCTTTTTCTTTACCAGCTGAATAAATATTTCAGTCTTTTTACAATCAAGTGAAAAAGCTTCCTGTACTGCAGCTGTTGTGAACTCTTGGATATTGTTCCATTCCATTTTTGACTAACTGGCTCGATTATATTGTAAACGAGTATTGGTGGCTCCCAACTCCATAGCTCATTTGTAAATCAACAATGGACTGTAAGTTTCTTGGGAACATTGATTTGTGGTATTGGAGTCTGAACTTCACTCAAACGACCCTGAGAAAGGAATGACCCGTTTGGTTTGCTGCTTTCAACAAGGGTCTAATCTTCCTCCGCAGCTCTTGTAGGCTAGGGTCTCCATGTGCGGGAGGTAAGTACTACGCCCAGCTCTCATTAATTATAGTCACCTGTGAACCAGTGTCCCATAAAGCTTTAGTTGGTACATCCTCAAAATAGCAGTCCACTAAAACTTTCTTCCCTATGAGAGCGTGCAGCTTGGATGACGATGTTGAAGGAAATGGCATATGCATAAGTTGGCACCCACTTGGTTGTCTGTTTAGTGTTTTCAAGTTGAGCTTCAAGCAGTTGATTCTTCAACAGAAGGCTCTTGGACTTTTCTCTCACTTTCAGGTGGTTTTCTTGACGTGTATGCTGCTGGCGCACCTTGTGGGGTTTGACGTTGACCGTGCCTGGATTGTGAGTGGCACCCCGAATTCCTCCGCAACCTCCTTGAGAAGTGTCCTCCTTAACCACACTGAACAATGGTTACATTGATTACTCAGTCCACTTTGATTCACATGCTGCACAGGCTTTGCGTTGGGTGCGGCGATTAAACTTGGAGGCGTGCTTGGCCGTTGGCCTTGAAGGTTTTTTCTTTGATGTCAGCCACCTCCTCTTTAGTAGTGTACTACCTCATACAACTTCAGTGTTCGAGTGCTGGGTTGTGCTTGGAGCTTTAAGTGTCTTGGTCTGACGGATACAGTTTGGTTATGCATCTCATTCAGAAAAAGCTTTACTTGAGGCCATTTCTGCTGGTGCCTCAGCTTGTAGCTCATTTACTTTTGGAGCTCTGTTTATTGTGTGTTTGCGCTGTTAGCACTGTCGCTCACACTCTACACTTGCAGCTTCGTTCAATTTTTCAATGAAGAATCTCATCTGTAACAGTTATTATCATCTAAATATGGCTTTAGCTGAAACTTGATGTGATCATCTAATTCAGTCCTGTGCTCACTGATCTCAAAAACTTTCTTTGAATATCTTGGTATGGTATTGGTCTGAAGCCTGATTCTTTAGAGGGCAAGGAAAAGCCCTTTCCTTGGAGTTCATATGGCCCTAAACAGGACAGTTTGGGGAGATTCGCGGCTATCTTGAGTAACATTCACCAGCATTGGATATAAGTCATAGAACTGTCTTATTTAAAGTGCGACCCTTTAATATTGTCTTTAACTGTTATAATGAAAGGTCAATTTTACATCAAGCATGGTCCTTAAAACTCTGACCTGGACTGATAGCTTTGACCACAGCCTCAACCATTCATTTCACTGTGCCCTTTACTAACCCATCTTTCCATCTGGTGCATGAGATTGTGAATGAGAGTTTTTCCTTTTGTCCCCTTTCACCAATCTGGCCACTATCTTGAAATTCTCTCCTTTTTATAGTGACTTATGGAGCCTATGGGTGGGCAAGCTGGGGTTTATAGGAGCAGCAGGCAATATTGTGGTGAAACTTGATTACAATGTACTTGTCTCTGGGTGTCATTGATAGGTGGTTGAGTTGTTATGGACGTTTCTTTCAGATTTTTCTGCTATTTCTGAGCAATCTGTCTGAACTGGCTTGCTTTGGTTAGTTAAGCCACCGTAGTCAAATACTGTGTAGCACGTATTCTTCTTCATTTTCAACTAGCGTGTCTATTGACTCCATTATTCTTTCCACTATGCTCGTCTGGTCGCTGCATTTTTGTAATCAACTTGTTAGCACGCAAACGCACACGTCTTTGAGCTCTTCCAGTTTCTAGCATCCAGAGCTGCTGTGACACTTGCTCTGCGATCTCCTCGAGATTCATGTGCCGTGTCGGGGGCCGCTGCCTCCTTCGCCAATGCGCGTGACAGACTCAGGAGCGTGGAAGTTCAGGGCGCGCTTAGTCGGTCGGGGAAAACACTCACAAACGCTTTATCCATCCCGACGAGCCCCCAAAATATGTGCACTTGTGGTCGGATAAATAAAAGTTCAGAGTGTTTAGGATTATCCTTATTTTAATTGGGTTTGCACTGAAACACAAGAGAGAAGTCTTCACAATCACGATTCCTCGTCTGAGCACACTTTTCAATTAGTTATACCACATAGAAACGTTTTTAGCTTTGATTCTGTTACAAATGAAATAAAAATATATTTTAAACAGTTCTTGTTACCTGAAACACAAGAAGGAGGACGACATCACCACGCATTCCTGTCAGAAGCACACTTTCAATTAGGACCTCCCAAGCCCCCCCCAAGCTGTCTCAACCTGCCTGCGTGGGTCCCTGAGTTTCTCCTGTCAAAAATAATGCTAATGTACCTGTTATTACACTGAAAAATTAAACAAAAAAATAGGAGGTGGGTGTTATTACAGCGTTATTGTATACGTGTTATATTATACATGAGTACCCACAGGGCGGCTGGTTTTTGCCTTACGCACTTGACTGCAGCTCGTTTTCACAGTGTTTGAGCTAACATGAGGGGCAATTCATATTAAATGGCATCAAATCTCTATTGTCTGAGGGATATAAAAGGAGCAGTGTGCATTAATTCAGATTCATGTTCTGCCACTCGGCAGTAAAACCACGTTGGAAATAAATAAAAAAAAAAAAAACAATGTGCAAAGACTACCGCCATCTGTGCTCCATGACTGTACACACCAGCAGCTCTTGCCACGGCGCCATCTTTACGGCATTAATCTCATTACTCGCAGGTACACTATTGTTAAATGAATGTATTTAAATCGTCTATCTGCAGGAGGAAAGAGGGGCCCATGGCTAGGAAATTAAATTGGGTAAACTGAACTGCAGTTGTTGCATTTGAAAGTGCAGCAGAAAGAAAAAGGGCTAGAATGTGAATCTGCAATGGGTGTGAATTTGGTGTTGGCGCTAATGAAACGCGTGGAAAAGTGATCGTTCATGTCGTATCTGCCATAACCAAAGGTCCCTGCTGCCGTTCCTACTGATGCCTGATCCCGCTGATGCCTGTTCCCGCTGCTGCCTGTTCCTGCTGCCTGCTGCTGCCTGTTCCTGCTGCCTGCTCCTGCTGCTCCTGCTACTACATGTGCCGCTGCTGCTGTTCCTGCTGCTGCCGCTCCGCAGGCTCCCAGGCTGCACCTGTCTCTACGGCTCGGCTCTTTCAGACACGTATGTAACCTGGCTCACAGAGACAAGCGGCGCACACTGGCGTGACACGTCTGTTGTTCGTATGAATCGCATTGTGGTGCTGCTGCTCCTGCTAATGCTGCTTCTGCTGCGTCATACTGCTACCGCTACTGCTGCTACTGCTGCCGCTAATGCTGCTATTGCTGCCGCTGCTGCTTCATACTGCTACTGCTGCCCCTGCTAATGCTGCTTCTGCTGCGTCATACTGCTACCGCTACTGCTGCTACTGCTGCTATTGCTGCCGCTGCCGCTTCATACTGCTACTGCTGCCGTGCTGCTGCTGCTTCTTTTACTTTGACACCTCTCTTCACTTCGCATCCTTCTACTGAAACACTAAACAGCTACAACAATATTCTACTGCTGTGGTTTTGATACAGGATTATTGCTGTTATTATCTACGGATGCTGCAACTGCTGCTGCTACTGCTTGCTGCTTCATACTGCTACCGCTGCTGCTGCTTCGTTTACTTTGCCATCTCTCTTCACCGGCATCTCTTTTACTGAAACACTGAACAGCTACAACAACATTCTACTGCTGTGGCTTTGATACAGGATTATTGCTGTTATTATCTACAGATGCTGCAGCTGTTGCTACCCACTCTCTCAGAAGCTTATCCTGCTTCTAATGGATGCAGCCCGGCTGAGTATGCCGCGCTGCGCTGGACTCGCACCTATGCTCCCAGGGTCGCTTCGGCGGTCATGCTTCATCTCTATACTTAATTTTCTGATTCTATCAGATGCAGCCGGCCGAGTTGCTGCGCTGAGCCGTCAATCGGACTCCTAATCAAACGCATCCATACCTGTATTCTTCACTCTTCTGATCGCAGGTTCCCCATCATGCTGCCCATCCTGCAGCGGCACTGAACTCCGGCTCATCTTCCAAGTACATGTCAGCCCTCCTCGCAGCATCTTCCTGCTCGCCTTCTATGGCTTCTCTGCATAAGCGTTTCACTACTGCTCACTCAACCTTCATGCGGTCCGAGACACGGCTTTCCCGACCATCCTACTATGCTGATTATCTACTCTCCAACCCAAGATTCTAAGCGTAAGGGCGCCTGCAAACATCAATGGCCCTCTCCGACATGTCTCTGCCCCTACAGGTCTCCGCTTCTACACGGACGCTGCCCCTTCCGTGGGTTTTGGGGGTTCTTCCAGGACCATTGGTTTGCCGAGCGTGGCCGCTACTTTCCACCGGAGCATCTCTTCTGCCCTACACGAAATATTCCCAGTGGTCGTGGCTGCGCGCTGTGGAATCACACGTGGCAGAGAAAGAGGATCTCTGTCATGTGTGATAATCTCGATTTAGTGGAAGCATTACACAAAGGTCGCTCTTTTTCACCCAACATAATGTCCCCTGACCATTTCAACCTCCGTCTCAAACATTCAAAATCAAAGGAGCCTGCAACATAATAATAGCTCGCTCCGACACATCTCTCTGCCCCTACAGGTCCATGATGCGTTACACTCGCCTCCGCTGCAAAAAGGAGATCTTAACGGACCTCTATTTCTCACTCCAGACATTCTTCCCATGACAGCAACCTGGTTCAGAGCTCGACTAAGATCCCTACTGCTCCTCTGTAAATTGTCTCCCCAGCTCTACACAGCCCACTCCTTCAGGATAGGCGCCGCCACGCGCGCGGCCTCGCTGGGGCTCCCCCACACCTCTCTGCAACAGCTGGGGCGCTGGTCCTCTTCGGCCTTCTCCGCCTACATCAGGCCAGACGCGTCCGCTATCCTGGCTGCACAACGGCTACTGGCTTCCTCGTAAGCTCCCAGCAAAGCAATACAAAGCAAAGTAAGTGAACCAATAAGATTCTGGTGGCGGCACGCACTTCTTCAAAGATAACCCTGTTGCAGCGTCCGGTTGATCGTGATGCGAGCGCTCACGTCCCGGCGCTTAAAGATAACTCTGCTACAGCGTCTGGTACCGATCGTGATGCGAGCGCTCACGTCCCAGACAGCGTCCGGTTGATCGTGATGCGAGCGCTCACGTCCCGGCGCTCAAAGATGACTCTGCTACAGCGTCTGGTATCGATCGTGATGCAAGCGCTCACGTCCCAGGCAGCGTCCGGTTGATCGTGAAGCGAGCGCTCACGTCCCGGCGCTTAAAGACAACTCTGCTACAGCGTCTGGTATCGATCGTGATGCGAGCGCTCACGTCCCGGCGCTCAAAGATGACTCTGCTACAGCGTCTGGTATCAATCGTGATGCAAGCGCTCACGTCCCAGGCAGCGTCCGGTTGATCGTGATGCGAGCGCTCACGTCCCGGCGCTTAAAGATAACTCCACTGCAGCGTCTGGTATCGATCGTGATGCGAGCGCTCACGTCCCAGACAGCGTCCGGTTGATCGTGATGCGAGCGCTCACGTCCCGGCGCTCAAAGATAACTCTGCTACAGCGTCTGGTATCGATCGTGATGCGAGCGCTCACGTCCCAGGCAGCGTCCGGTTGATCGTGAAGCGAGCGCTCACGTCCCGGCGCTTAAAGACAACTCTGCTACAGCGTCTGGTATCGATCGTGATGCGAGCGCTCACGTCCCAGGCAGCGTCTGGTTGATCGTGAAGCGAGCGCTCACGTCCCGGCGCGCAAAGATAACTCTGCCCGTTTTTGGGGATTATGCGCGCGAGCAAGCGCCGCACTCATCAGCATCTCTCCCGGGCCTAGGGCGCCAAACATACTCAATCAACAAACTTCTAACTGCATTTTCCCTCTTGGGTCTCTCCAAAGTGAAATGAAGCTCTTCGCGAAAGTTCACTGTGGTAGACCCGGCCACTACTGCCAGATCTACAAGCCTGCTCATCCTCTACTCATTACACCAGCAAAACGCCCACATCTAATCCACCAATAACCACCAGGACAGCAAGTTAAAAGCCGGAGACGCCCACTTTCCCGGCCTTCTGAAGTTTGCAAAGCCTCCGCCGCCCCACCTCCTCCTTCTCTCATCGAAGCGTGCTTGCCTACTGCTTCTGCCGTCACCAGTGCCTAGGCCCCGGGGGGGATTATGCGCGCGAGCAAGCGCCGCACTCATCAGCATCTCTCCCGGGCCTAGGGCGCCAAACATACTCAATCAACAAACTTCTAACTGCATTTTCCCTCTTGGGTCTCTCCAAAGTGAAATGTCTGTGCACACTGGTATATGATTATGTGAATGGTTCCTTGATGAAATTTAATAGTAATAATAATAGGGCTGTCAAACTATGATAATTTTTTTTAGTTGATTAATCTCATCGTAATGGTGAGTTGACTCACAATTAAACACATTTTTAACATTCTATTTCAATTTCTGCTGGGACTGGCAACAATCACAAGAAGTGTGGCTGGTGGATTCGTCCCGGAAACTGGATTCGTCCAGAAGTTCAGTTTGCGCATGTCAAAAAGTGTAAATAAACATGTAAACAGTTTGTGTTGTTATATACAGACCTGTTCTGTCGCCACCCCTCACACGCATGTGTCCGTGGCATTCTGAGTGATGATATGGGATACATGGGCGGGTCATTCAGACATGTGTTAAACACGTTTAAAAAAATTAACGCAATTAATGAAAAATGTAATTAACATGCGTTAATACGATCATTTTGACAACCCTAAATAACAATAATAATGCATTGGTTTTATACATAGTTCCTACATGACGTCACTACATACGGGGATTTGCCGACCCGGCGCCATTTGTGTTGGCATTCTGTGGGCAAAACAATAGAAAAAGAAGCTGAAACGTGTTAATGTCGTGATAAAGTTGAAAATGGTCATCTCCTGCTGGGTCAATGGATGTTCAAATCGTGCCGGAGGTTCCGTTAAACTTGGATTTTACAGTATACCCATCATTAGACTTCATGAATGTGAGAAGACTAAGCTTTTGTCAAAACAACCACGGAGGTTATGGCTTGCGAAGATAAACAGGCAAGAAACTCGTATCTTATAATGTGTTGACAGACGTAATTTACTCAGTACTAACTTGTGTATGCTGATATCTGGTAACTTGAGAGTTTCATTATTTAGATTACTTTATTATGAGGAGGATCGGTGTCGCGTCCGAGGCTCTCGAGGGCAACGTAAATGTATTAAATAGATAATAATAGTTCTATGGTGGGCTAAAACAATGTTCACAAACAGGATTGCTTCTGTAAAAAGATCTGTGTCATAAAATAAACTGCTCTTTACGCCTGGAAAAATCAGTTGCCCACCATTCACCAAAACATACGGTCAAAAACGCGGAAATAAACAATAACAGCAATCCAGAGTGTCCGTGTGGCATTAGCATTAATTAAATTAATTGTTAATATAATTAAAATAATTAAATGGAGCTCCAACTGGTATTAAATCTAACGTTTTTGAGAAATGTTTGCATTGCTTGTTAATTTTTGCTGCATAATTTGATCAAATATGTAAAACTGTGGTGCCATTGTATTAATATACAATTATTTGCTCAAAAGTTGCCCTTTTTTTCCAATTTGTGTTTGAATATCTACATTTATTCTCATTCTTCTGTTTAATGGAATGCACAAACACAGCAGCGTGCCATCAAAGATGGCGTCTCCGAGGAGGTCATGTGACATTCATTGGTCTGTGGGAACTATGTATATAGTGCTTTCCGGGAGACTCAAAGACACTTCACATGTCAGTATTCTTTCACTCCACAGTGATAAACTACTACAGTAGCCACAGGTGTCCACAAGCACACTGACAGAAGCAAGACAAACGGTATGTGCCATCGGCCCCATCAACCACTACCAACCATTCATGCATAACACACAAGACTCATTCTAGACAATGTGTGAAGTGTCGTGCCTAAGGACACAACCACAGTTTGGCACTTTAGAGCTGCAGCCACCGCAATGTGACACCTGGTGTTCCCAAAGGTCTCCCATCACAGTACTAACCAGGCCCTGCCCTACACAGCATCAAAGGTCTGACGGGATCTGCAAGTATGGCTACGAATAAGTGGGATAATTTTTTATAAATGTGAAAGTGTATATTTGTTTTACCCTGAATTGATCTGTGTTATGCTCATTATATCAGAGAACAGGGAGCATTGTTTTATACTAGTTAAAAAGCTCTTGGTTATTTTGATCATGATATTCACTGCGGAACTCTCATGATTTCATTACTTCAATGAAAGACTATGTACTGATAATCTAAGACCTGTGAGTCATCTTTAGATATTCAGTACATTTTTAAGTCTAAAGAAATGGGCTTTTTAGCTGAGGTGTAAAGAAGGGAAAAATACTAACATGGACTAAAGATTTGCAACATTGATTATTTTTGTTATGTTCCCTTTGAAAGAAAATGGCACCATTGCCAAGAGTATGAGGAGAACATGGACATGCTTACCTCTGGTGCTGGCCTGGCAGCTGACCTCTCCGTCCGAACATGTGCACAGGGTGTTGATGTCTGTATACCAGCTCCGTCCATCCTCCACCTCCCTGGCCTCCCACACACACCTGGGCCTCCTCCGCACACACTCACAGCCCTCCAGGTACTGCACCCGTGTCTGCAGCTCTGCATTCTGGTCAGCAGACACCAAACATGTGACCACACACACACAGAACACACACACTGCTTTGTATCGGACTTTCAAACACCAAAGAGCACCTGATTTGAGAACTGTAAGAGTCCTTGTTCTAGAATTGCACAGTTTTGGCCAAATGATGATTAGATTTGAGATACATATGTCAAAAATAATTGATCTCCAGAAGCATAAATAAACATTACAGAGAAGACTGAATTTGAACCTTTAAACAATTGCAGAATATGCAGAATTTTAGGACAAATTTAACTACGGAGCAATAAAACTTTCTTTAAGTAATGTTAGTTTGTATAGCAGTTTGTATATTGTTTGCACGGAGTGCACTTCTATTTAGTAATAAGTGTACTTTTTAATTTTTTCTATTTTAGAAAATGTTACACTTTAGAAATGTTTTATTATGCCTTTTTCCGTCTCTAATCTTGACTTTTTGGCACCGAGACCCAAAGAAATTTCCTAGTCTGTGACTTCCTGTTACTTTCATGGCAAAAAAAATGATTCTGATTATGATTAGTTAAATTATTATTCAAATTGACAAATTGTGATTTAAAATCCAGCTGCTCTATCCTGTTTTGTTTCCAAGAATATCTTTTCATGACATTTGCAGCCACTCACATACCTGAGCTTTCATCATGTCCACCATTTGAGCGAGTTGACTCAGCTTCAGCTCCAGACTCTTCAGGCCATCTTCTCCCTGGGCCTGGGCACTCTTTGTCATATGTGGAGGAGATGGGGGCCCCAGCACCACCCCTCTGCTGGGGGGCTGCTGGTCTCTTTGTTCCTCCTGGACAAGACTGGATTTTGGTCTTTTCTGTGGTTTGGTAGAAGCACCAGTTCCATTGCCCGACTTCAGGACAGTATGGTCTACAAGAATAAAGCTTTTAGTCGACATTGATCTATTTTTATTTCTTGTACAATTCATAGACAGTAAATAAAAGAGTGTATCTGTGGTTATTACTATGTTTAGTTGGATACCATCTATGATCCACCAGTGAATTGAGCTGGGTTTATGCTGTTGGTATCTCGTAGAAACATGTACAACAATGTGAATATTTATTTTCACACTTCACACAAATATTTGAGACATGGAAATTACCTTCCAATCAAATGTGTTTTTATAAAGTTGGATGCCGGAGAGGAAACTTTATGCGTTCGTTCCTTGCTGATGCAAGAGGGTCTAAGGACATTGATGATGCGGGACATTTATTAACATTTATGGAAGTTGGTCCTCCTGCTCCCTATTGACCAATAGCTCCTATATGCATTTCCTGTGTTCGAATGGTTTGATTGATACTCTGATCTTTTGTTGGCGTATCAACAACTTTGCATAAAGTTTCATGGTTGTTAAAAAAAATAAATAAAGATACTAATCTATTATTATCAGAATTGCTACATAAGCTCCTGAATCCAGGACATCCAGGGTTTTTTTCTTACAACCCTTTTTTCCCTTATTACTGGTATTGATCTTATCCAGTTTCACCTGTACTTCCACAGTCCCAGGGTCTCTTTAGAAAAGCCTTCAAAGAGAGTTCTGCAGCAAGTAGATGGCCCTGTATAAACCAGAAGACTTGAAATGTAAAAATGTAAAAACCATTTACATAATAAACTCTGTCTTTTTCCTTCATTTAGGCAACACTCACAGTCAATTTGCTGTGTTTCCTTCCAGGCGTACTGCCCACAGTGACAAGCAAATCTCCAGGTAAAGTCAGATTAATTCTTTCCTCCGTTTCAATTGGAACAACCACTGCTTCATCACATTCTACAAAGAAAGTCACTCTCTCCGGCTCTACGCTCACGGCCAGCCGAATCAGATCTGATGCAACGAAAGGGTTTCTCCTGGGGAACACTGCGACAAAGGGCTTCTGAATAGCTCCAGAGGACCAGTACTCCACACTCAGGCTCTTGGAGGAGGAGATGATTTGCAGAATGGGAGAGGATGGAGAGCAGAGGGAGAACAGAGTGGCAGGGGAATGGGAACTCTGCAGACCCATCAGAAGCATGCCCAGGCTGCTGCTGCTGATGATGTTGGAGCTTATGATCTGGGAGTACTCTGGAAGAAGGGTTAGGTGTGGAGTTCTACTGCGGAGCTTGTACAGTACGCCAGTGGTAGTCTGCACCCAAGACACTCCGCTGGCGGGCTGGGAGAGGTTTAGAGCTGCCAACAGGTCAACAACTGTAATCACAAGATACAGTATAGTTTTATCTGGATTATTAGGGTGAACCAAGTCACTATCATTACGCGTTTGGTTCAATCATGCAGACATAATAATGGCTCATCTGCACATTCTAAGTATTTGAGAGATTTTGATTGACTTGTTATCTATATTTAGGTCACTTTCAAGGAATTTCTTCATTATTCTGGCTGATAACAGAACAGGTTATTTCTTTCTACTCTTGGCAGGTGCCCATATCCCTAAAATAACTGGTATATCCTGGGGTCATAGTCAATTACTGGAATAATTCTGCAAGAATAGACAAAACTGGGACAGTCTTGAGTTAAAAAGACATCCAGTCATCCTAATCAAGCTGTATGAAAATGTATTTATTGGTAAATAAAAAACCAGATCTAGCCTAAGTAAGCATTTCCGCATGAGATTTTTAGTTACCAGAATAATATTGAGCTCCATGCACCACCTCCATGCGAAAGCCTGATCCTGTCAAGAGAAGCTAAGCAGATTAGAGTCTGGATAGTACTGTGATGGGAGACCTGTCCGGACACTAGGTGGAATGGATGCAGCTGTAAAGTGTTGTATCCTTACAGCCAAGATATATCACCTGCATTACCTGGTGTGAGTCTGATGTCTGCATGAATGATTCGAGGTTGTTATAGAGGATGATGGCACATTTTAGTTGCCTCGATACCATCAGCCTGCCCCAGGGCACCTGGCTAGAGTAATAGTTTAACAACATGTGTATGGAGTGATGCATTATGCCAAGTGAAGTCTTAGGATTTCATGAAAAGCAGAATAAAACCACAATGTATTATTTTTTACTCACAATAACAAAGGCAATACCTGTGTCGTGCATGGTTAATGGCTCTCCAATGAGGCTGCACGACGAAATCCAAAAGAGGGCTATCATCAGCAGCACTCGCAACCTCAATTTATTCTTATCCATTCTTAACGATGCTGGAAATTGACTTCACAGAGGCTGTCGGTCTGAGTGCGTCTGCTCTGCTAAGGTGACGGTTCTTCTCCGGAGCTCTGTCCCATTCACTCTGAAACGCGCACAGAACATGAGGAATCTGGAGGCAGGGCGTCTCTTTTCTGCGGTCACTTATACATTCTCCCCCTGAGTAAACTGGACTCTCACAGTCAAAAAGACAGAGACAGCTTTCAAAAGTTAAGGCGGTGCATAAAATGCATTGAAAAAAGACAGCGCACTCAAGTGGATCTTCGCTCGACTGGAGAGGACCCTACAGTTTTACATGCAGTCCCCTAAATGTGTGCGCGTATTTTGGAAGTGCACGGAACGGGCGGGAGTAAACATAAGTGGTCGTGTTTCACTGGGATGGAAAATGTCCAAGCAGCGCATACCCATGGCTTTCAGACAGTCACCCCCACACAACAGTCCCGGGGGAGAGGATATACCCCACGCTTAAATCTGACATTACGCACATGTTTACTGCGATACGAACTCCAAATGACATCACGTGATACACCTGATTCTAATTAGCCCCCCTCTTTTTCTCTTCACGCTGCAAACAAAGCCAGATCTATATGACTCATGCCCGTAACAGTGGTTTGACAAAGCTTTCCCACAAGTTCAGATGGCTTTCTTTGAGTCCGTCGCATTAAAAACGTAAAAAACCACTCACTGATCTACAAAGCACTACTTTGGACCGCAGGAGTTCATTACCAAGACTTCTTTGTTTAAACCAGAAACACACATTTTAAAATGGTCGTAAAAGCGTAATAGGAGCCAGCATACTGCCCCGGGGAGCTCCAAAATTACAACTGTGCTGTGATGTCCAACAGCAGTAAAGCTATTGTTTGGATGTCCGATAGTGAAAAGGAAATCATAAAATAGAAGAAAAATACAGACTGACAAATGAATTCCTCACTTCTGTATTGTGCCAAGCAGTACAGCAGTGGCTACACAGACACAGCAGAGTATGGCATGCAACATGAGTTTGATAATTGATTAATCCAACATGTATTCCCTCAATCAAACACGGTGTTGATTCAATACTAGAATGACACAGCTGAGTATTGTAATATATTACAATTAACACAATTCTGTAACAACTAATTGTTTTAATGATTCATCTGAGACCATGTGGTCACCCAAAGTGCGATTCTGTTCCATTTTGAGACACCGAACACTCTGGCGCATCAAAGCCCACAACCATCACCATCCATTCACTCACTCATTACATTCAAACCTATTGTACTCGTTTGCTAGTGGTAGGGGAAACCGGAGCACCCGGAGGAAACCTACGCAGACATGGGGAGAACATGCAAACTCCACACAGAAAGGGAGAAGGGCCTGCCTGGAGGTGGAATCGAACCCATAACCTTCTTGCTGTGAGACACAAGCTCTAACGAATATTTAATATAGTTGTAATGGCTGCTGCCGTACTGTATATTAAATATAAAGAAACATTTTACCCTCAGTGCGGAGTGTAAGTTTTCTACAAGACTTAATTCTTGAGCTGAACTCTGCTGACACCTTGTGGTCAACTGCGACCACAACTGAGTGCCAACGACCTTTTACATCAGGCCTTTCTGAAATGTACAGTCTATGGTCTAATCCCAGTTCATGAGCACTAAATGGGGATATGGCTGTTTTTAACCACAGTCTGTGGACATCGCTCTCACTGCTGATGGACGAGACTAAATTACATCCATCACTTCTGCTGGCCTGAGGTCAGGTCACTACAACTGGTGTAAGAACTGGGCTAATCTTCAACAGGTGAGTAGCTGTGACTTGATAGCTAAATCCTTGTCAAGAAACATTAGGAGGCGGCTAGGCTAATCTAATTAATTCCTTAAGGCTAGCTCAGCTATAGTTTGATTCTCACCCATGTTCTCACCAGAACATTGGTGCATTTCAAATAATAATGTAAATGTAAAACGTCATAATAAGATAATAAACTGAACCACGTCACTTACGTACTCCTCAGTAGTATAAGTATTACTTTGGCCTATTTCTCCATGAATTTGCATAGTTCGCCATGTTTGCTTCGGATGTGACAAATCTGAGCACGTGAACCTGTGTTTTCGCGCGCTGTGGTTGGCTCGCGTGCAGTTCACAGGTAAGCCCCGCCCCCCTGAGCTGATTATCCTGAGCCTGTTGTGTCCTCCTGCAAGTGTGACAGACATATATACTTTATATATACTCAATTAGGCCTGTCCTATATACTGTGGAGGAGACACTCGCGTTTTTGAAAGAAAACTGTTTTTGATGCACTGAGAAGACTGCTGGAGCAGTCCCACTGGTCATATGTCTGTGTCCATCCCATGTTCGCGGTGGAGGAGAGACTGCAGAGTGTGGAGACAAGCTGCTGAGGATTTGACAGGTCAGTCTGCCAAGGCTACTATTAGACTATTTTCAAAGCAAGTACTGCTAGTCGTTTTTTTTTTTTTTTTATTAACTACCTAATTAATTAATCTAATGAATGCCATTCTGGTTGACAGTCCAACATATAACCTACATTTTTTAAGGACCGTAAATACACTACAATAATCCAATTTTATGAGGTAATATTGTATTTGAATAACAAAAACAGCTATCAATATGCACCAAGTGTATTTAGTTAATTATAATTTATTATGTTAAATTCTCCAGTTGGAAACCTGACAATATTTGATAGTCTAATCTCTCAATGATGAAGAAAATTGTTAACAAAGAAAATGTGTTATCTCTCTCTTCTCTTTCACAGATGTGGCCTTTGAGCTCTGACAGAGACAAGAAATGTCCCTTAATCAAATTTTAGTACTCAGTTTGAGCACCAATTTCCAGTTCTGTGTGTTGTTACTGCTGCTACATACTCCACAGTCTCATGGTAATGTCTCAGTCTCCACATGTCCATCATCTCCATATGCTCCATAGGTCACAGTGTTTTGTTGCAGGCATGTCTGGCTGGGGAGGCTGTCTGGATGGGCAGGACGTGTTTGCTGCGGTCAAAGAGAACAGCCCCCCTGTCATCCTCTCTCCGGAGGTGTTTGGAGACTGGTCTGAGGATAGCTTCTCCTGGATGGTGCGTGGAAAGGATGCAGACTGGTTCTTTATGGACGGAATAAACCTTTGGCTCAATACATCTGCAGAGAAAGTTCTGGATCGAGAGGTAAACAGCAGCAAACATGTTGAGAGAGCACCGTCATAGGAAACATGAATTGCATACATTCAAATTGGAAATTGAATATTTTAAAATTAAGTGATTGTGTACAAAGTTCATAACCACAAGCTTCCATGTTGTATTCAAGAAAGGTTTAAACCCAGAGCGACTACAATTTAAGAGGAACTCGTGTGTAACGTTATAACAAACACATGTGTTTCCATTAGAGCAACTGTCTTGATGACATATTGAAAAATGCCACATCAGTGAAAGCATTCAAAAGAAATTTCAAATTGAAGGTAATAAACACATGTAAAGAACTAGAACTTAATAATATGTAAACTCTCCTCTTGTGACAATACTTGTGAATATATTTAGTAAACAAATTGAACCTGAGCTTTAATAAGTGTTTCACTTATTGAAAACCGTTTCAGTCATTTGTTTATGCTTTGTAGACTATTGTAGTCTGAGTGAAGACACTGAAATAAAGAAACAAAACTGCTTCACAACGAGGGAGCAAAATACTAAATTCTTATCAGGAACCTGAGAGACAGACCTGTGTGTGTCCCCTTTTTGCTGTACGTACTAGAGCCAGATTCCACATCCTCTGCCATTGCGGCTGTTTTATATAAATTGACGGCGGTACCACTTCCCTCGTCTCCACAACTCCAGTGGCCTCTGAAAGTTCACGCTGGGGATCTTGTCGTGTGCATCAGATTAACCCCCACAGCTCAGATTGCTCCAAACACGAAAGGCTACAAGAAAAATATCCTAGTTTACAAACTATTGCGTTATATTGATGGATTACAGGTGATTGGAGATTTGCACTTTGGCTTTGATATTCTGAATCAGTCACTATAGACTCTTTGGGCTAACAGCGGATTTCCTGAGATTATGTATGGTGTCACAAAATGTTTTCTTCCTAAACGGGGGCCTGTCATTAAATAAATTGAGAAGCACTGATTGAGATTAATCCTGAAATATTCTGCATTTGAAACCATGAGTTTACATACAGCATGGCTCATTCCCACTGAGCAACAGCTTTGTCAGAATGACTTTAACCTGCCTTGCAACCTATTTCAGTGTCATCACTCCAAATATAGAGGTGAAACCAAACTGTTCTATAATACTGGGTCAGTAACTACACACGTCACATAAAGGACTGTACTTTGCATAATGACAAACAGTATAGTCTGGGCTTTTGGACACGCTGCTCTTTCATTTATCAAGTTGTCCTTGTAAAATATGCTTGAAAATTTTTATATTTCTGAGCATGGATGATAAACGTCAGGTCCTGGGCACACTGTGACTTTAGAACTTATTTTTTGTTGGATGTTTGATTTGACCTTTTTATTTTGACATTTTCCTTTCTTCTCCGTGTGGAAAAGCCGACCTTCCCTTGGGTCTTCCGACTTTTAGAAAGTAATACTGTTACGTATTGTTTGTGTTTTATGTATTTTTACACATATACAGTTTAAAGAAAGAAAAAAAAACAAGCAACTTGTAGCATGTTATCTATAGACCGTAATTACTACTTTCATGAATTCTATTGAAATTCAAATATATCTGGAAATAATTTATTGTTGTAAACTGTTTTTAAGTTCTATACACCACACCCAGCTTAAGACTTTTATATTTTTATTTCAACAAAGTTTGCCCTAGACATTGACTCTCTCTTTTTTTTATAGTTGCGCTGCTTAAATTATCCAAATGAGTTCTCTACTGTAATCCGCATTTGGCATGTTAAATGTTTGATAAGTTCTAGTTTTACTCACTTGCACTAAGCCTCATGTGTTTGCGGGACGACTGTGGTTACTGTTTATCATTATGATCTGTTATGTTCTCAGACAGAGGGCGCTTTTCTGATTGCAGAGTTAGTATGTTACGAGCAGGACGCACTGCAGGTATTTTCCAAAGCCTTTTTTCCCACAATCCTCCTGTTTGAGCCCATAATTGCTGCTTGATGCTGTGGTTACAGAGTGTTTACCGCATTGTGGTGGAGATTCTCAATGAAAACGACAACATCCCCATCTTTGTGGACGGCCCTGTGCAGTCTGCCATCATCAGTGAAGTAGGAGCTTTTCTTTCTCAGTCCAAAACCACTCCCAGTCACAAAAGTGAAGTTATTCTACAATTAAAAACAATAATGACCACAATATTTATGTTTACGAGGGGCAAAATGAACTCCTCTCCCATCATCTCTGTCTGCCAAAGTCAAAGTGGATTGTTTCCTTTACTCTTGACATGTTCCCACCACTGCTTACCCTTGACTCTCTGTTGTCTCCAGTTGACTCCTGTGAACGCAATTGTTTTCAAGGTCCAAGCTACAGACGCTGATAATGATGTGATAATGTACACCATCGACCAGGAATCAGTACGTTTACTTTTGCTCCATTCAAACATTTAAGCACTGTCACAGAAGTATGTACAGACATCATCCCTTCTGTCTAAATGTTGTTACACAAGTTGTTACAAACTATGTAACAACTTGTAACAACAAACTACAAACTATAATGTTAAAAACAGAGCTGTTTTTTTTTGCCTAAATGTAATTTCTATTGCGATTGCATTTCAATCAATTACTATCCATATACTGTATATCCAACTTATTTCTCATTCTAAAACATGAAATATGATGTCAAATTGACTTTGTGCAGCCTGATGCCAAGTACTTTAAAGTGGTCCTTCCAAACAGCGGGGAGGTGGTCCTGGCCAAGCCTCTGGATTACGAGACCAAAACTCTCCTCACCCTGGTGGTGCATGCTTCTGTAAGCACATTTAATTTTTGCTTTATTGTAAATTTTTAAGATTGTAAGATTGGTTTGACTTTGAATATGTGTGAAAATGTGTGAGGCCAAAATATTAGTGGAAGTGACGCTTTTTTGGTCACCTATGGTCAGCCCGAGTCCCGATACTTCAGCAGGCCGAGGTGAACGTCTGTGTGTTCAGATCAGACCGGCGTGAGAAAGACAACATTGACCTAACTGCACCCTCGCAGATTTGAGTGATAAAGAACGAGCCAAGTTTGTTGCACAAATGTGTGGATTATTAGAAAACCAATTGATTTCAAAAGGAAAAAAGGGTGACAAGGGGAACTAAAATCCTCACTAAAACTGTCTTTTGAGAAAGCTGTGAATCCCATGACAACTGAGGACAAGCCGGTTTTGTTAGGTCAATTTTTAGTAGGTCTGCAATAAATCAAGGTTTATTTCAAAGAATATTTGGAGAGGAAAACATAAAAATTTCCAGTATTTCATTTTTTTTGTATATAGCTTATCTTTTGTATTAATATTGGATTTTTCTCTATATTTCACAATACATATATATTTAGCATTAACATTTTCATTCTATTTCTAATTTTGATCTGAATACTTTTGTTTGGCTGTTTTTCTGAACAAAAAGCGGACAGTTTTTGCCGGGATCGAGTAAAAAAAAAACAATATGGGAAGAAGTTAGAGCCAATCTCTCAAACACTTCGAACAGATCTCTCGTAGAATAGGAGGAAAACATAGTAAGTTCATGAAAGGAATGATCAAACACGGCCATCTAATGTTGTCTGGTGTTGTGCAGGAGATGAGCACAGCTGAGCAGCACAGCAGGAGCGCTCTGGTCTCAATCACCGTCCAGGATGGAGACGACCAATACCCACACTTCTTGCCCTGTACTGTCCTGTCCCACGTCTGCGTCAATCCTACCTACACGGCCAACGTTACCCAAGGCCAGCAGGTAGCCCCACTGGAGCACGTGCAACCACGTCCCGATGCAACCACAAACAATAAGCTGTTTTGGGTGTATTACTGAACAGTAAACAAAGTAACAACAATACTGGATTTAACTGGACAGCTGAATAATCAATCAAATAAGACAGGATGTGGATTTATGAAACATAAAATCAATCAAACAATGATTTCAATAATAATAAGTCTGTATGTACACACTGATATCGTGGCTCCAGTAGATCAGCATATTGTGTGTTACAGGATCTGGTGTTGAGCTTCTCCCCTGGGCCCATCCATGCAGTGGATGGGGACCGCGGCCTGAGCTCCTCCATCAGTTATGACATCCTCTCAGGTGCGTGCACTGCTCTCTCGTCTTTACACGTCTTTACAAGTCTTCACTCATCTTCACACGTGTTTCTGCCGTAGGGAATGATGAAGGTCACTTCCAGATAAACAGATACTCTGGAGAGATGTCTTTAACACAGGGCTCCTCTGATCGCCTCAGCTCACCAGTACGCCACTTACAGGTCATGGTAAGAACAAATTGGCTTCGTTCAGATATAAGGGGCATTCAGCGTTTTTTTTGGTGCTGTTTTTCACTAAAGTGAATACAGTGATGAGAGAATAGGAATGAGTCAAACATGCATGAATACCTCTGGGCACAATTGTGAGTGTGTGAACGACAAGTGAGAACTACAAGATCATGGTCAAAATATTTGAAGAGTCCTTTTTACAAGTTACTGGCCTCCTTCAGCGGCACCTGGATTTATGAAACAATAGATAGACAATAAAACTGAACTCCTCCTCATCGGCACCAAAGCCACCCTCAATAAAATCAAAACATTTTCCATCTCCATTGACGGCTCCTCCATTTCCCCCTCTCTACCTGAGGAGAGGGGGAAATGGAGGAGAGTAGGGGATGTCATCCTTGACAGCACCCTATCATTCACCGCACACATCAATAGCATCATCCGCATCGCCTACTTCCATCTCAGAAATATACGCCAACTCCGCCTCTCTCTCTCCCCTCACACCACTGCCATACTCATACACAGCCTCGTCACCTCCCACTTCGACTATTGTATCTCCCTCCTGTTCGGTCTCCCTCAAAAACCCTCCATAAACTCCAATTGGTCCAAAACACAGCCGCCCGTCTCATCACACACACCCCCTCCATCAACCACATCACCCCTGTCCTCCATCAGCTCCACTATCCAATACAAAATCCTGTTCCTAACATACAAAGCATTCCACAACCTTGCTCTTCCATACCTGACTGACCTCCTCCAGATCTCCACACCTGCCCGCTCCTCTCCAGCTCCTGGTCCCTCCTTCCCGCCTCGTCACCATGGGGAGTAGAGCATTCAGCCGCTCTGCTCCCCAGCTCTGGAGCACTCTCCCCCCTGACCTACGTAACACTGACTCACTCACATTCTTCAAATCCACCCTCAAAAAATCTGTTGAGACAAGCCTACTCACTAATAACATAGCCACACTCTCCTCTGTCCATGATGCTTTTAACTTTGTATTTTAACTGTTTATAAAAATGCACTTTTTTACTTGTATGTAAGGCACCTGTGGAATTCCGGATTGCTCAAATTCAAGCAAAGCCTTGTTTATTTGGAACTGTATGGTGCACATGAAAAACAGCTATAAAAATAAACTTGCTCTTACTGCTCTTACCACTATGTGTGCTGCAACATCAAAATTTCCCCAGTGGGACAAATAAAGGTCCTCTTATTTTATCTCATACATCCTTCAATGGTATGAGACAACCCATACACATTCTCACACTGGCTACTCATAGGTAATTACTGAGGTACCTCAGAAGGGAATGCAAAGGTAACACACCCAACACGATATTGTGTTTGTAATCACTTTGTCTAATGTTGTTCTGTGACCAAGAACAACTGTAAACTTCCTCAGGCCTTCCAGGATGACGACCCCAGGAAGTACTCTGTCGTTGCAGTGGTGGTCTATGTTGTGGCTCGGAACCAGTTTCCTCCAGTGTTTGAGAAGTCCCAGTACCCAGGCTTTGTGACTGTGGGACCCGGAACAGCCGCACTGGTGCACACTTACGGAGACAGAGAGCTGGTGCTGACCGTGACAGACCAGGACTTCAACCAGGTGGAGAGACTCATTATGTCTTTATTTAATGGAAAATGGTCTGGTTAACCACTGGTTTATGGCACAACCGGTCATAGTCCAGGTTCACTCTTACAAGTTGATCCTGAACTCTCAACCCTAACCTTTCTTTACTTTATGTATTTTTGGTATTTGTTGTATAAACATTTGAATCAGGCAAATTTTCATTATTTTTAAAAATTAACAGCAAAATTTAATGTGTTACTATTATTAGCGCTATAAATTGGTTATGAGCATCCATGACTACTAATTATCAGTATCAGTATTGGCCCTGACAAACCCATAACGGTCAACCGCTTTTACCCCGTTTTTAACCCTCAACCGAACCATAGTCCTAATCCTAACCATAGTGAACCCTAGCCCTGAGACACATTGATCGTGGGGAAAGAACTTTGACAGTGATCCTGGACTCTTCCGGTCATCCAAGGAGCATTACTTCCGAAGTCCCCACGACTACTAGAGGGGAGTGTTGCCTCTTCAATCAGTGTTTAACATTCCTCCACATAATGTTCCACTTCATTATTTTTCTAAAACATGAATAGTCAAAGTCATGTTTCTCAAGATCATGTTTAAAGGCCAACATTAGCACACATGCTGAGTAATTAGTTTGTAATTAATCTTGTTTGTAGAGTGTCAACCCCATGATCGTTCTCAGCCTGAGCCCTTCAACCACTCACACGTCAGCATACAGCGTCACCAAAGAGGGACTTTTGATCGCCAACACGGGCCAGCTGGTCCCAGGACAGAGGCACGGCATCCAGGTGAGCATGCTGTGTTGGGACACGCCCACTTCTCTATAGATACACAATGAAGGTCACCAAAAACAGTGTGCGTGTGTGGCTGGTGTGTGGCCTTGGTGCAGTAGAGTGACGTAGTCCCACATGGAAACAAGTACCATGCGTCTGGTCTTTTTCATTGTGATCAACATTGTCTAGATAATTGACAATGAAGTGCATTTCATGAGTGTTTATGTCACTTTATCTCGTACAAAGATGTAGTCCATAAAAGCTGGTCAAAAAGTAGTATGTAAATGCTGAATCCATTTTCAAGTATTTTATTATATTTTATGTTTAAGTAATAAGTAAGTAATCTTTGTTTGTATAACGCCTTTCACAGACCAGACAACAAAGCGCTTTTAAAATACAATCTTCCCAGTTCCCCCTGTATTCCCAGTCCCAACTGAAGTCATTTGGCAAGTAATTCTCCTTTTTATTCCTCGAATGCTTTCAATTTTGGACTTGTTGAAAATGTGCACTTGGACAATTGCAGTGGAAAAAACCCCATATTTTTAAATGATTGTATGTGGCACGCTTGGCAAACGCTGCACTGCTTTCGGCAGCAGAGGAGGCTCACGGCTCGCAGCATTCATACACAACGGCAGCAAACACAGGCGCAGCAGGTGCTGTCCCTGTCTCGTCTACGGAGAAGGGTAGAGGAGTACAGGCCAGAGGACTGTCACAGCAGCAACAGCCAGATGTATGTGTATGTCTTTGTGTGTGTTTTCAGGTGAGAGCTGTGGACCAGGAGTCCGGAGAATCTATCTTCACCACAGTGACTGTGGAGGTGCTGGCAGAAGGACAAGCAGGTGTGTGTGTTCTGACAACATAAATATTGAGGGGTGAGAAGTCACTTCTTATAACCGTAAAAGTAAATATCATGTCACTGTCCACTGGTTAAAGACGACTGTGTAACTGTGTGTGTGTAGTCCCATACAGTGAGCGCTCCTCCAACCGCCTCAGTGGATGTGTTGTGGGAAAAGCCTTTTTTGTCTGCCTCCTGGCCCTGGCACTGGGGCTGTGTGGGTTCTACCTGTGTCTGTGGATCAGGAGGAGGCTGCAGGAGCATGAGGAGCCACTGGAGCGGGGCAGTGTGGCCCAGGCCAAACATCCCAATGTGGTATGAGCACACACACACACATACATACACACACAAACACACACACATGTAACTCCAATTCTATGTGTGTTCACAGAGTTTACGCTGTTTTCAACTGGTAAGTATATTTGTGTGTATTTGAACTCAAAAACAATATTAGCACAACTGGTTTAATAAGATGACTGACAAAACAGGATTCCGCCTCATTCTCAGTACAGAGAAAAAAGCTGCACTCTGGACGATTGGTATTTGATGCAGCTAGAAATGAACATAAACAACACTTTAACATCCACTGTACCAAAAATATAAACTCAACAATATTCAGAGACCTGGATTACAGTGACGATACTAAAACAGACAGACAGCTGCTCTGGGAGTGAGGTCCTGGTGTATTATTATATCGTGTATCATCTGTTATATTTGTGTGACATATACACTGGTTTTAATCCAGGTGAGCCATGGCAGCACCATGCCGCTGACAGAGGACCGCCCCTTTAGCACAGACGACTGCGGGACCTCCAACCCATCTTTCAGTGACTTCGACCAGGACGGCCTCTCCCACCACGAGGCACCCAACTCTTATGACCTCGCCCACACCTGTGACCAAGCCTCCAGCCAGGACACCGAGAAGATGAGCGAGAACATGAGCTTAGAGACGCTGCCATGTGACTCCCCACTGTGCGCTGCAGAAGCCTGCCCCACTCCCACCCCTTCCCCTCCTTCATCTCCCTCATCTCCAGCCCAGCTCCATAGCAGGCGGCTGGTGGAGGCACATATTGACAAACCGCTGTATAAAGTCGTCACGCCCCCCACACGCTCCTATTCTCATCCGCTGAACCCCAGGAGCCCTGCGCCCAGTCCTGAGCTGCTGCCGGTTAGAGCACACCTGGTGCACATCCACTCTGTGAAGGAGGCGACCGAGGGGGAGGGGGATGATAGGAGGGAGGTTGAGCCCTGCACATCGCTGGATAATTCGGACAACTCGTCACACGGAGCGCCCTCTCATGGCCTGAAGGAGAACATGGAGGCGTTTCGGGACACAGCCAGTCCAGAGCTGCTGTCGGACGAAGAGGAGCTGCTGAACGTGCTCGAGAGATGTTACCCGGTTATGATCACCTTTAGAAAATAGCTTCCAAAGTCAGCACAGGTTTGGCAGAAAGACTTCAAACCGTTTGGACCGATATGGAATTCTGAAGTGTCTTGTAATATTTTCAGCTTAGATGGTGGCACTGCGACCAGAATACTAGAGTTTAAAATGTCTTTGTATATTACTCCTTTAATTGTGTTGAAAGATTTTAATCAGTTCAAACTATTTAACGTGTGGTATTATAGCAATGTTATCAAAAGGGAAGCCCAAATTCAGCCTTTTCAGTTATATTCAGATATAGATTAACTGATGTGAAAATGAAATTCTAAAAGATTTTTATTAAACATCACTAAATATTTATATAGGGGATTTTTAGATTACTGCTTTGTAATTATCTTACAGCAGTAGGGGACACAAGCAGATTTCATGCATTTTTTGAAAGGTCCTGTCTGAATATTGAGAATACTGAAATAAATCTTACTTACTTACTCCAAACGTGTTCTGTAACCGCTTTATCTTACGACTAGGCAGGGCCGGAGTGGGACAACATTTCAGGCCGGGAGCTTTTCATCCATTCAGGCCAAACAAGGTTCTAAATTTGGGTTTTTGTCATTGTATTTTGATGTTCTTTTAATAGTTTTAAGATTGACTGTCAAAACTTTTGTTTTCTTAATTTTTTTTTATATTGACTGTTTATATAATCTCGGACGTTTAAGGAGTTTAGTGAGAATAAAGACACACACACACACACACACAATGAACTAAGTGTTCATTAGTGTATAACTATAACAAGCTAATCAATTATTGTTAAAAAAGTAGTAAGGTAAAATCACATCGTTACAGCTCATATAAAAGGAAAAATAAAAACGTATGAACCATCAGTTGGAGAGACCACTCATTTCAACCGGGGAAGCTCAAGCTACACTGGGTGCACTGCTAGGCTGCCTGCATGGATGTATTATATTAACTGGATAGGGTATTACTAGCTTGTAGCTGAATAACTCACGTGCTCAGGGGATTCTCGCGGTACTGCAGACTGAACCAGACTAAATTCACGTGGGCCACCCAGAAATTTTCCCCATAGAACTCAATGCATATTAAAACAGCTCAACCTCAGCTGACAGAGAACCTACAGCTTTCATAAAGATCGGATTTTGTGGGGATTTTAGTGTCCCTTGTCATCCTGAACTTTTTTTCTTCTTAAATCCTTTGGTTTTGTTTAAATCCACACTTTAGTGCCACAAACTCTGCTCTTCTGGCTCTCGCTCTAACTCCCGCTTTGAGGAACTGCTCTGATTGGTCAGAGCGCGGCCGAGCCCCTCTGTGCACGTGCGTGAGACCCGGTGTGAGACCCACACACGCGTGTTTGGCGCAACGCATTATGGGAGATCATCCACTGCGCAGAACCGGGAGGACCAGACTATGCCCAAATACAGGCGAGTTTCCCATAGATCTTTGCGAGTTTCAGGCAACTTCCGCTAATCTTTCAGCCCCCATGCCGTCACAAAGCCCAACACATTCATTTGAATAGGGCGCCATCTTGGATCGCCGGGGCTTGGCTGCCTGGCTGTGTAGCCGACGTGTGACGTCACATTTGTTTAATGTTGCTCTGGCCCAATGACAGTAAAGCTTTGGCCAGTGTTGTGCCAGTTCACAGCTTTTCTGAACTAGTTCAAGTTCAGTTCATACATGCTCAAAGTGAACAGTTCACGTTCGAAGTTCTCAATTTTAATTCTGAACTAGTTCAAATTTCAGTTCATTTTACTTTTTGCGAGATATTCAAATAAATATTTTTTTTCACTACGAGCTAGAAATCACAATACGTGGTATATATATATAATTATATATTATATCCTGTACACTGCACAGGATGTTTTGACTCCAATGCAGACAAGATTTACATGGGTTTCAATGGGAACTGAGTTGTCCCATCTCTGCTCATAAGTACAAACTGTAATGCGCTGCAGAACGTGTGTCTATACTTTATGTCAAATGTAAACGGCCCTGTGTCACTGACTTACCCCTGTGTTTTCATCACGGCACATGTGAGTCCAACAACCAATGAATAGCACTAGCATATAGCGCCGCACCGCAAGTACACTGAGTCGGGGTGCGTTCACAGACGGTGGAAACCGTAGGAATTTTTAGTTTTCGGCGGAAACAGTGCGGAGAATACAGGAGGGAGGAACTTTCTCTCGTTGCGTTTCAAAAGAGAAAACAGATTTCACTCAGTTTTAAATGGAAAACAAATTGTCTGCCGTTCATGACACATAATATGAACTAATTCACGTTCAAGTTCTTTATTAAAAAATGTGTTGCGTTCAGTTCAACGTTCACGAAAAAATGAGCGTGTTCAATGAACGCGTTCTTTTGAACTCGTTCATGCACAACACTGGCTTTGGCCTGGGCCTTGCTCATTGGACCAGGCCACCAGGCAGGGTAGGAGTTTGCAAAGACCGTGAGGATGAAATTAAATTAAAAGAAAAAAAAAAAAAAGACCGTGATGATAGGGCAGGCCCAGGCCACTTTGACACGCAGGCCACCGGGAGATCTCCCGATGCTCCCGATGGCCAGTCCGGGCCAGCGACTAGGGATGTAAATCGGCGACCGTTTAACCGGTGGTTGACCGTCACAGCGTTAACCGGTCAAAGCTGTCGGTTAAAAAAAGAGAAAAAGGGGAGAGGGGAGGTCTCTTAATAACGCTATTTTAAGCCCTATTTGCACGGTGTGACGAGCGGGTCTGTATCTAGCGGTGTGCGCCCATGTATTATAAACTCCGGGACGACTCTCACGCCGCACGAGCCACATATGCACACACGCGCACGCGCACACACACACACACACACACTTTCCCCCTCTCCATACGTAACATCCACACGCATCATCTCTCCCCTCTGTTACCGTCAAAGTTGCACACTGGCGCGGGTCAGAACTACATTGGAGCTTACATTTACACACATATACATACACACACACACACACATACCGGTCTGTCGCGCTCCTCTGTGTCACGGAGCCCAAAGGATTCGCACAAATACGCGGCTCCAGTCAAACCACATGGAACATGTTTGTGTTTATGGTCCTCGGGATCAGCTCCACACACATCACTTGTATTTAAACTTTTGTGAAGACCTGTGAGACGTGGCTCGTCACTCGCTGCTCTGACCATGTGAACGAGCCGTCGTTTGTTGCTAGAAAGTTTTGGTATTAACCCGCAGCACAGCAGAATGGGAAGATTAAAAAAGCAGTTCTCTGTGCGCAAAGGTGCCGGAGCTGTTGCGGGTTTGGGCGCCGCTGTCTCGGCTCTGATCCAGTAGAACGCAGAGCTGCACTTATGAAAAGTACGCGGCTCGAAATGGCTGTTATTTCAAAGAACGTGGACTATTTTAAACTACGCGGTTAACCGGTTTCAACCGGTTAATGAGGCTCGGTGGTCGGTCATGAAAATTCATAGTTTTTTACATCCCTACTTACGACTTGTCACTTGATTCAGTATCCAATCTTTTTACCAGACGATGCACCAATGAAAATAAACAACTTAACATAATTTAATAATTTGTGACTTTTAATTGAGACTTTTCTCCCAATTACAAACATGGAGATCATTTAGGCCACGCACCAGCACCATTACAGTCGAGTTGTTGCCGAGGCCATTAAAAAACGTCATATACAAGAATAATAGCATAAAAGTATCAACAGTGGTTATAATAGGTGGTAGTGAGAATACAAAAAACAGGGAAATTAGGTTCTTTACTTGGCACGAAATGTTTTTAAACAAAAGTGAACATAAACAAAAGGGTAATATGTACACACAGGCAGACACACACACACACACACACACCTTCAACGAATTAACCAAGAAACCTGATTGTAGGAACCGAATCTGCTCCTGGGTTCATTATTGCACACTTGTCTTCTGTCAAACCAATTTATTTTCAGCAACAAAACAACATTCACGTGATAAAAAAAATGTTAAATTGGGCAGGATAGAAAAATGACAGCAACATTCTGGTCCAGTGCGTTTCAAAAGTCCTGGAGCTCCGTATCCCCCTCTCCCACAGCGGCCGTCCTTCTGAGCTCAAATGTGTGTAAATATAATCATGATTTCATTTTGTTAAAAAGAGCGCTTGAATAAATTAGTGTCCGTGGCAGAGAGTGGCAGTAGAGGCTCAGAACTCATCGTGTCGCGTGAGAGCTTCCCCAAAGTCTGTGGCCTGACTGCCCACAAACAGGTCGTACTTGTCCACAATTTCGTCCTTTGTGAGGCGCCCGTCCTGCAAAACACAACACGGGGGACATGTGGGTGAAAGTGTGAGGGACAAGGCAAGAAATGTGGATGAAAGAAAGCAGGCTGCAGGTCATGTTGGTCATCTTTATTCACGGGTGCTTCTCTTATCACTCCACAAGTCAGTTTAAGAAAGTAATGTACATTTTTTCTCATTTGATTTTCTAAGATGTAGGAGAACTTATCATTTTTTATGGGTTTTCTTCAGTTCCAAGCTTCAAGTAGATAAAATGACTCAAAAAGTGATCCACCAAATGGTTGAGGAAACCATTAAAGGGTTTAAGAGTTTGTTTATAGATAATCTGTTGTTATTTTTGTATATTTATTTATTGCATTGTGGAGGTGTTTTGTTAAAAAAACTTAATTTACATGAATTTTGCTTCATATATTGTTTTGCAATTTTATTTCTTCATGGGTTAGAACATCTATAGAAATTGAAAATATGACACGTTTTAGCAGAAGAGCTTGTCTCCATCTGTTGTCCCTAGACCGGTAGCACAAGTAGAAATACATTCGCAAAGATTGCATATACTCCTCTGGGTGTTATGGTAGATTTTAGGAACAATCCGATTGAACTAAGTTTTTTTTGTTTGACCCATTTTCTAACTTTCTGGGTTAACTGCTTAAAGTTAACTACTGTATACTAAAAAAGGCTATACAGTGATTATTTGACCACTGACAAATCCCTGTGAACAAAAAATGGATGGAGATGGAAGAGCCGGTGGAGCAAGAATCTGGCGTCTCGCTTCGGTCATCCGTGTGAGGAGTAGATGGAAATTACACCACATTGTAAAGCAATCTGTATGAAAAAATGACTTGCAAAAAGAAGAGACAAGTCTGTATTGTGAGCTTGTTGTGTGTAAATGATCAGTGACACATGTTTGGACTCAAGCATTCGCCTGTGATTCTGGTAAATACTTATATACAGTGCCTTGCGAAAGTATTTTTATAGTATTGAACCTTTCAACATTTCGCCACATTTCAGGCTTCAAACATTAAGATATAAAATTTTAATTTTTTGTCATGAATCAACAACAAGTGGGACACAATCGTGAAGTGGAACGAAATTTATTGGATCATTTAAACTTTTTTAACAAATAAAAAACTGAAAAGTGGGGCGTGCAATATTATTCGGCCCCTTTACTTTCAGTGCAGCAAACTCACTCCAGAAGTTCAGTGAGGATCTTTGAATGATCCAATGTTGTCCTAAATGACTGATGATGATAAATAGAATGCACCTGTGTGTAATCAAGTCTCCGTATAAATGCACCTGCTCTTTGATAGTCTCAGGGTTCTGTTTAAAGCGCAGAGAGAACCATGAAGACAAAGGAACACACAAGGCAGGTCCGAGATACTGTTGTGGAGAAGTTTAAAGCCGGATTTGGATACAAAAAGATTTCCCAAGCTTTAAACATCTCAAAGAGCACTGTGCAAGCAATTATATTGAAATGGAAGGAGTATCAGACCACTGCAAATCTACCAAGACCCGGCCGTCCCTCCAAACTTTTATCTCAAACAAAGAGAAGACTGATCAGAGATGCAGACAAGAGGCCCATGATCACTCTGGATGAACTGCAGATAACTACAGCTGAGGTGGGAGAGTCTGTCCATAGGACAACAATCAGTTGTGCACTGCACAAATCTGGCCTTTATGGAAGAGTGGCAAGAAGAAAGCCATTTCTCAAAGATATCCATAAAAAGTCTGGTTTATAGTTTGCCACAAGCCACCTGGGAGACAGACCAAACATGTGGAAGAAGGTGCTCTGGTCAGATGAAACCAAAATCGAACTTTTTGGCCACAATGCAAAACGATATGTTTGGCGTAAAAGCAACACAGCTCATCACCCTGAACACACCATCCCCACTGTCAAACATGGTGGTGGCAGCATCATGGTTTGGGCCTGCTTTTCTTCAGCAGGGACAGGGAAGATGGCTAAAATTGATGGGAAGATGGATGGAGCCAAATACAGGACCATTCTGTAAGAAAACCTGTTGGAGTCTGCAAAAGACCTGAGACTGGGACGGAGATTTATTTTCCAACAGGACAATGATCCAAAACATAAAGCCAAATCTACAATGGAATGGTTCACAAATAGACGTATCCAGGTGTTAGAATGGCCAAGTCAAAGTCCAGACCTGAATCAAATCGAGAATCTGTGGAAAGAGCTGAAGACTGCTGTTCACAAACGCTCTCCATCCAACCTTACTGAGCTCGAGCTGTTTTGCAAGGAAGAATGGGCAAGAATTCCAGTCTCTCGATGTGCAAAACTGATAGAGACATACCCCAAGCGACTTACAGCTGTAATTGCAGCAAAAGGTGGCGCTACAAAGTATTAGCGCAAGGGGGCCGAATAATAATGCACGCCCCACTTTTCAGTTTTTTATTTGTTAAAAAAATTTAAATTATCCAATAAATTTCACGATTGTGTCCCACTTGTTGTTGATTCTTGACAATTTTTTTTATTTTTTATATCTTTATGTTTGAAGCCTGAAATGTGGCGAATTGTTGAAAGGTTCAAGGGGGCCGAATACTTTCGCAAGGCACTGTAAGTTTGACTTCTCACACACTGAGCCTCCAGTGTCACATGACAGAGTATCACTGCAAAAAGTGATGAAAAAAACGTAAAAATTGCTCAAATTTGGCCAAATGTATCTTAACTTGAGATCATTTTGACTGCCTTTAAAACAAGATTTGCCAATGGGACAAGCAAAATTGTAAATAGATAAAGAAATGTCTCCCATGGAATGAGAAAATAAAGCAACAGTTCTTGAAATGAGACAAAATGGCTTAATCCCATTGGCAAATCTTGTTTTAAGACAGTCAGAATGTACTCAAATTAAGATGAATAACACCTGATTCAAGCATTTATTACCTCATATTTTATCATTTTTGCAGTGTAGGTAGAAGGAGTGAGCACTGGTACATCAGTACATACATTGTAAAAGCAGCACTACCTTATCAGCGTCTGACTCGTAGACCAAGTGCTTGGCCTCGGCCTCAGCGTGGTCGTAGTCGCTGGGCAGGATCCAGTCGCGAGTCTCCTCCTTGTCCATCTTGCCGTCTTTGTTCTTGTCTCTGAACTCTGTGAACTGGTCACGCTCAGTCTTCACCCACTCAGGCTCCGTCCCGGCTCCGTCCTGGTTGAACATGTCGCCTGGAACACAACAACGCGCAGATTACAGAGTAAGATTTATGACCGAACATGCTATGATAGCGTATGGTGGACTGAGGACCGGTATCCATTCTTTGGCTCTAGCTCTGACAACAATAAAGCACTTGACGCACATGCACATTTTTAGAAACTGACCTATGTACTCGTCCAGGTCGATGAGGCCGTCTCCGTTCTTGTCTATGTCCTCCATGGTTTCCTGCACAAGACAACAGGACACTCAAGGACAAGAATGGGATAAAGAATTAACCTCGGCTAACAGGATATCCAATACAGGCATTTGCTATTAGACAATCATTTGCTATAGACTGTCCCAATTACAGGAGGAAACCCTGATAATGCGAAGAACAGATTTTCCTTATGCAGAAGCATAGATGTGCAGCTCTTTTTTGACACATTCTCCGTCTGACATAGCCCTGATTCAAAGCACCTAGTGTACATTGAATATCAGTTCAATCTAACATTAAAAACATAGGCATTGACCAAAGTGTACTAATTGTTCACCTTAGTTTAAGATTATGATTAAGAGATCCTTTATTTGTCCCACGGTGGGGACATTTCAGTGTTGCATCACTGGTTACAGAACAGTAGGAAAGAGGAACACACGGCGCAGAATTAATTAAAAATAACTATACTAAAAGAAAATCTCTAACTCTAGCATAAAATAAATCAGTATAAAGCATCCAACATTAGCATGGTTTAGTTTAGGGAATAATCCACAATGGTGTAAAACCCAATGCCTTATCAACAAACTGTCGTAGTGTGATATCTTCAACATGATTGGCTTGCGACTGCAGTGGAGTCAACACTTCTTCTCGTAGCTGCGTCTAATGTCGCTTTCGACTTCCCAAAATCAGAGCGTTAACAGGGAAGCCGGTGATGCTGATAATTTGTGGAGAGTGGTCATCCCGCTCCCTAAACCCGATGGCTCCTATGTGTGTCATTATTGCATTTCCTGTCTTTGAACCGTTTGATTCGATCTGATCTGATCTGTTGTTGTTAAGGGCAATACAAAAGAAATAATGTAAATGAAATAAGTATTGGTTTTGCCAAGTAAAACCATCTCTATTCTCTAATCTAACGCGTGTCACAGCCAGATACAGTCAGAATTTGAATTGTTTGAATTTAAGAAGCATTAATTCCCATTTCTCTGAGTGGAAAGTCAAAACACTAAGATCAAGTGAAAGCAGCATAAACACATTTTAAGCAGGACGTGTAAGAAAACTCACCAGCACCACAATGTCCTTCATGTGATCGTACTCCTCTGGGTGCAGGAAGGCCGTGAACTCCTCCTTGTCAGCCTTCATGTCCGCGTTCAGGTCAGCCATCTTGAACCTCCTCTCGTCACGGTCCATCATCTGCCCGTAGCTCAGGCCGTCCTCCGGGTCGCTGTCTGCGCCGCACACACACAATCAATTTAAAATAACTTTATTTATACGTGAGTAACTTCATTTGCAAAACACAGAGACACAAGATAAAGTCAAAATACAAAAAAGTGCAGAAATGCAGTATGAAGCACATAATTTGCTTCAGCCGAAAAAGACTATGCCCTGAGTGCCCTGGACCTGCTCCCTGATGGAAGCAGACTAGCTTGAGTGCAGAGTGTGTGAGTGGTCTGTGGGGATCTGGGAACCTTTCCTCAACACTATTATTGAAGAGGACTGAGTGTCTTGCAGCCGATTTTAAATATCTTACATCCACTGCATTTCCGCCCTGCCCTCTGCACATGTGTGGTGTGTGCGTACCCAAGATGTATCCGTAGGTGGTGTTTCGGTACTCGTCCCAGGACACAAGGCCGTCCGCGTTCAAGTCATGGCTCTTCCACTGACGGTCCACGTCGTCGTAGATCCACTTCTTCTGGGCGTGTTTGATCCAGCGCTTCATCTCCTCCACCGTCACAAAGCCGTCCTGATCCTCGTCGATGCGCTCCACCAGCAAGCTGCCCACACATCAGGTTAAAAAGGACACACTGTTAGACCAAGGGGCACGAGAAGTTTGGGAACCACTGCTCTGTGGGATGGAGTTAAAGCAGGGGTATCATGAATGTTAATCTATGTTTGCTCCAACACAAAGCGTAAAAAAGTAAATTGGTGTGAACAAATCAAGAGCACAACCATCTTCAATCTTTTAGAAAACATGATCTTCACCATTAAGCGCTCAGTGCTGAGAGATGATTGGCTGTCTGAAAAAGCTTAATCTAAAGATGTGACAGAGAACAACAACACTAGTGATAGAACCAGGATCTAGTTATATAGCTGATTTTCTGTAGTTTGAAAGCTAGGTACTCCAGGGCTACTTGATCATTGGGCTTCTATAGTGGAAATTCACTTGTAGTGAAAGTAGAGATTCGGGTTGTGTTACACTTCTCATTAAAAAGGCGACTCTATTTTTATTTTTGGAATTGAACAGAGCTGTATTTAAAAACACTATTCATGTTAATTTTGATTAACTCTTAAAAGCACATCTTTTCATTTGTGGACCAACAATAAAGAGTGTAGTCTGATTATTAAAGAGTTTCCTGCTTTAAAATTATGTAACATGATAACATAGCCCATACCAACATCTTCCGATCAATGGCACAAGTTATTAATTGAAAAGTTTCAAAGGTTCACTAAAAACCTGACCAGAGTTTGACACCAGTGGTCTAAAGTAACCATCAGTGAACTGATGTAATTCAAAAGAAACTAAATAGTGACTTGCTAGATTAGAAAAAGGTCACATCGTCCTTTTTTCTACAATAACACTGATGAGAGGAGAGACCAAGGACTGCGTTATTAAGCCTGTGCTGCTCTAATCAAAACTACTAGATAGCAGTAGATATATTATAGGCAGACGGTGTCAGTGTTTTGATAATAAACAAGTTACAGCTGCACCCTGGGGCCTCTACAACTTAAGAAAGAGGAACACAGTAGACAATTCTTGTAAAGCTGAAGTAGAAAATCTATGGATAAAGATGTCTATAGGAAAATTAATCTCCCATCTCGAAATCCAAGTTTGAAATTATATTCTGCTTTGAAATAAATAATAACAAGACACACTCCAAATTAAAGCTGTAATTGGAAACCCCCAATCAAGTTTGAAAAGAGCTTCTCCACTCTGCGAAGATGCCCAACGTATTTTTGGATTGTTGTTAGTCTTTTTCCTTTTGTCTTTGACGTTTAGATCCATGAACGATATTGTAGCTATGTGGCTCTTGAGACTCACCCCAGGCGTTCCTTGCTCTCCTCGGGCGTGAGTTGGTCAAACGTCTTGGCCTCCTCTTGTCCCAGGAAAGCCTCGTGGTCATAGTCAAAGTCCTGGTCGTCGTCGTGTTGGCGCTGGCTGAGAGGCTCGTCGTGGTGGACCCTCTCCTTCTTGTCGGTGGGTTTGCTGGAGGCGTACACCAGGCACACTGCTAAACACATGAAGAGCGGCCGCAGCTCCATCCTTCCGTCTGCAGCAACACACAGGAGCGCACACACGTGAAGGAAATATACAGGAATTAACGACAAGTTCAACAATGGAATCCCTATGAAGTCATCCAGTTCAAAAGACAAATGAAGAAACAATGGCTGCAAAAAATTGTCTGTCAGAGAAACCCAATTAAATTAAATCCCTTTTGTAGACATATTTTTAAAGTGCTTAAGAATAATATATTTAAAGAAAAGTAAATGGAGCTTTGAACTTAAGTACACAATTTCTTCAGTAATACACATCCTCTTTTCTCTATTGCCATGTGACGTTCACAAGCTTTGGCACTTCCTTACTTTGTGGTTGCTACGGTAATGACCTCTACCCTCGTCTCTCCTGTTGCTCATGCCCAACCAGGAGGAGGTCATAAAATAACTTTAAAATGGATTGAAAACCAGATTTCAGAATTCTGAAACTTGAACATAATTGTTTGTTTTAATGTTCTAGAATTCCATGTCAGTATTACTTACTACTTACTTACTACTATTACAGACAGGTGTCAAAACAACAACACTATGGAAAGGAACCAGTTTGGAAATGCTAAAAAGATGATCCAGGACACTCTGGTTGACATTGGTCAACTCTCCCCATGGACCAATACTTATGTGTTCAATATTTTTTGTGTTTGACACACTACTAACTTAGAATGTTAGCATTAGTTAGACGCACATAAGCAGTCACAAATTATTTACTACTGTTCAGTTTTTAACATCTAAATATATGTTCAACTTTGTTTCACAGTGTGTTTCATAATTTTTATTACAACAAACTTGGTCATGCCTTTCCATGAATATGATCTGACTAAAGCTGAATGCACCACTTTGGAACATTCTACTACAAGGCCACGAAGTAACATTAAATACTTAACACTTATATTTATTACTCCATGTTGGTCATTTTCAAGCAATCGCTCAGGCAAAAAATTAAACATACTAAATATTGCTCAGTCCATATAGCTGTTATTATTCCTGGAAGATTTCAATTTACCCATTTGCGCTAGGCTGGAAATTACACATCGTATCGGCGGAGAGGCGAGACAAGTTAATGGACCTAGAAATTCGGTCTTTTGAGCCAGAAAAAACATCTGTATTTCAATAATGTGCACGTTTTGTATGATACTAGTCACCCTTCAAAGCCCATCAGAAAAGTTACGTAGTAGTGCAGCTTTGAGCCAGAACGTAAAAGCTCCAAAGTAACAACAGTGTCCCTGGTCCCGTTAGATTGAAATGACCACAATTAGCTCATACATGTAATAATAAACAACAGCTAGCAAATACATTTACATAAGAAGCGTCTGTCCGCTCTGAGCACACTAAACCCATAACATCTTAGTCTAATAATGGGGTTAAATGATAGTAAAATAGGACAGTACCGTGTGGAGTTGGGTGCAATTTGAGGGCAATAGAAGCAAACCTGGAGCGGACCGGAAACACAGCCCTAGCACTTCCGGGGTTTCGGTGTCATGTCGCGCTCTGATTGGTCAGCTTCGCAAAGGCCAGTTGTGATTGGATTGGAGCAGAAGCGCCACGTCCTCATGTCAACAGCAGCTAGTTCATTCACAACTGTGGACTTGTGAAAAAGCAACTATTTACGCACAAGGATCAGACCAGGATCTGAGGAGGATTAGACTAGGCCATGATGCGACATGTTTGGATACCTTGTGTTCATAATCACAGAATGCTCGCTCAATATTGTTTATACAAAAGTGAATGAGCCCAAGACAGAGGCTTTAGTACATTGAAAAACAAACGTTAGATATTTACACCAGTAGATATAGTAAACAATAAATAAATACACTGGATCCAATATAAACATATTAAGTAGTGATTTACAGTGTGCAGTGTGGGAATTGTTCACTTCTTTAGTATAATACTGTGCATATTACGTTTTTCAAGCCTTTACATATGACAACAGAGCCTTAGTTTTTATTGATTTCTGACCAAATAATTAAAACATAATGCTAATTGTCCCTTATTAGAACACAATATAAAATAAATTAAACTGATAATTGTGTGCATGTAATTTTCATTTGTATAAATACCACATGGTTCACCACATGATTGTGGTGGAGAGAGCCTGGAGTCCATGGTATGGAATAGATTTTTTTAAACAAGGTTAACTATGAAAACAATTGATACCATCCACTTGGTTTCGTAGGTGGCATTTTGTGTAGCCAAACAAAATCTTTAAAGCACAAGCCAAGTGTAACCTTTTAAAACTGTTTTTTTATAATACATGCTCATGTATTCCATTGATTCCCACAGAAGTGTGCCCCCTACCATTTAACAGACCTCCTGTTTTTATGGGTGTGTGCCCTGTCAATCCAGTTCAGTTTTCTAGTGGTTTTGAAAATACTAAACTGTATTCTTAAAGCCACTAAATGGCAAAGCAACTGTATTCTGATCAGTTTATCAAACGTTGCATTTTAAGTCCCAAGCACAGATTACATTGCACTTAGAAGCTGATAATGAAATTATACATTATTTTACTTAACTTTTATTTCTTCCGTACTATGGATGCACTGACACAACACTATTTCTTGAGTAGTTTATTTTGATGCAGATGAGCCCAGAATGTCATTTACAGAAGGCTCCACTTTAACTCATACTGTTATTACAGGATCAACAGCAGGTTCAAAACACATTTGGACCACTTTGTATTAGGATCTGAATTCCCTTCAGTGGTATCGGTACTGTATTGAATCCAAAGTATCGGTATTGGACATGAATAGGTCAGATTGCACAATATAATGAAATAAGTAGTTTATTACAAGTACAAAATGTAAGTGAAATAAATACAGATTTATGTACAAAGAAATATTGTTCTAGCAGCCTAAAGTCCTGTGTGTGTGTGTGGCGATGTCACTCCAGCAGTGAGTCTCCAGCCTTAGTGTGGTGTGTGTCATCATCGTCGTCACTCACTACGATGGTGCTGTCTTCCTGTTCCACACTCTCATTACCTTCTACAAACAGAAGACAAGTACAAGCTTGTGACAGCAGCCAAACTATACAACTGGCAAAAGCACAACTTTATTGTTTTTAATCTAATTAATTCAATGATTTTATTTTATGTGAAAATAAAGCTAATTTTTAATTCAAATTTAATTAAACCAAAGCTAGAACCTAGAAGCTAGTTGTTAAGAGAGGTCTCTAGTCATTAATAGTTAAAAGAGTTTGGACTCAACATGGACTCAGAGCTCTGTGACTGGGACTTTTGCAAAAAGTGATGAAAAACACGTCCAAAATCAATGTATCTTTATATAAGCACATAATAAAGGCCCTAAAACAAGATTTTAAAATTTGACAAGCTAAATTATGTTGTTTTAAAAAGATAAAAACATGAATCAACTCATATTTTATCATTTTTTGCAGTGTCCCCTAATAGGCATTTCCTCGTGTTTTGAACATGGTGTGTCCAGGTTCGCTTGCCAAAATGAATGTGTTAGTGGGAGTCAAAAGAGGTATAGCGCAATTATAAGGTTTTGCAGACTTGAAACTCAAAGCAGAAGACTGGGGTTTGACTTGCATTGTTCATTGGCATTGTTCATCTTTGACTTGCAACTCAACTAAGGCTTAAAACTTGATAGCGTCAGAACTAGGACTTGATCCTCCAGTGGTAGTTACCTTGACTGGCTTCCCCGTCTTTCTTCTCTGTCAGAAACACCCTCTGCATCATAAGCTTCTTAACAGTGTGACACTTGTACTTCAGCTCAGGGGCACTGTCTTTTCCTGTGAAAAGCAAAGAGAAATACTTCAACTCTTCCTTGTACAACATAAAAGTTGAAGGCTTCAGTTAAATTGATTATTATAAAATAATCAACGCGCAGTTAAAAAATAATTTGGGTTTGGATGCCAACCTTTTCGTGGTGTCTCCTCAAATAGCACTGAAGTCCCCAAAGTGTCTGCAATAGTAATATCAGAGATGGGACGTGAATAAGTGATCTTTCATTTTGAATTGATCTTACCCACTTACCTTCATATTCTCCAGAAAAAACAAATTGTCCGACTTGAAGGAATGGTTTGTCGCTGTCAATATCCTGAACATTAGCAATAGTTTAACATGAAGTAGAAAACACTCTATATTGGCATATTAAGGGGAATAAGGGGAACACACTTACCAGGATTTTGCATGTGCTTTTTCCCTTGCTTAGAAAATCATTGCTCACAGTTCCTGCCAGTTCCACCACAACCAGCTGCTCCTGGAAACACAAAACTATGCCCTTCAGTTTGATAATGGATTATTTTTTTATTTTTTTATTTAAGCGTACAGGAAAAGACACAGAATACAGATAACTGTGATAATACATAGTTACAGTACAATAAACAACAAAGGTACTACTGGGGTTAGGGTAGGGTAAGTATATGTGTGTGTGTGTGTGTGTGTGTGTGTGTGCGTGCGTGCTTGTGTAAGTGTTTGAGCTTGTGGGAGATATAAAGCTGAAAAAGGGAGAAGTTACTTAGTATATGAGTAGTAGCAGGAATGGTTACTAGAGGGTGTGTGATTTAAATAGGTGGTCTGACAGCCCAACAATGTGTAGTTATGCATATCTCACATGCAATATATATATATATATATAATATATATAATATATATACATATATATATACATATATATACAGATATATACAAACATGTACACCTACTCATTCACATATATAGACCAGGATGCAATAACAATGACAACCAAACGGCAACGAAGTTTGATAATGGATTCAACGTTGTGACAATGGTGTAAACAGCCGAGATACTTTTACATTCTAGTATTTGTTCTTTACTTTGTATTCCTCAAACCTTACATTTACACCCACATATTGGTATATTCTACATTTTTTATTTGCTTATTACTTTCCAGACCAAAAAATGTGTTTGATGTGGTGAGCCATCTTTCTAAGTAAAGTATTTCCTTGTGGCAATTTTCATTCAATGGTCTTTGAGCCTGAAGGTTGTGAGTTCGATCCTCACATGACACCTACTCCCACTGATGTCTGCTGTCGTTGTGTCATTGGTCACAAAGACACTTAATCCCACTTTTCCTGAAGCCCTTGCTGAAAGATCATGGCTATGCTCTCACTGACAGAGAGCCATCCTCCTGTAGACTCACCACCTGCAGAAGGATCAGTGAGTGCTGGTGCTCTGTGAACCCAGAAATGGATTAAAGGGAAGAAAATGAATAAATGGATGGAAAAAAGTTCTAATCAAGTTTAATTCATGTCACATTCTTCGTCAGCAAGGAACATGTCTGAAATACTGATTTTTCCTCCTCGCGTAAACATCGAATAAAACAAACCAATGCCGAAAAATATTGCTCTAGCCACGTGTGCACCCAAGACATTAGACTATTGGAATTAAAAAACAAAACCCTCAAATCTTATAAATAGATTACTTTACCATCGCCTTGTTACACATTTTTTCCCTTTGCTGCATGAACCTAATCCCGCCATAAAAAAGACTGCAAATAGTTGTAATGTAATCAGCGTTATTATGGTGAACTCGCATTCAAGCTAATGCACTGATAACGTTACATAAACGCTCCCCTTACCTCTTCCTCCCACTCATCCTCCATTTCTGTCCCGGGTGTCAAACTACAAACATTGAGTTAAACATTACTGCTGAAAAAGACACGTTCCCTGGGTAATATACCTGAAAACCGCAATATTTTGGTTTGTAGTCCGTTTTAAGAGCTTCCGCAATTGTACGGTGTCCGAAAGGGTCGTGTCATTCAGCCTGTTATTGCTGCAAATATCCAATTGGTGGTGCTGTTGTACAAGTTTACATTATACTGTAATGTGAGGCATCACCATTTTATACCTCCTTGGCATAACAATTCAGCAAAAGCGGGCTTTCGGTTATGGAAAAAACATACTTTACAACAGCCATGAAACAAGATTCATAATTATGGAATAAATCCACAAACTCTTGTAGGTGTCGCATTATTTTTCTTTTCTATGGTTGTTATCATGTTTAATGCATGACTTCCAAGATATTTTATGTATAATTTTCATTTGAGGACAGGTTTTCTTTAAACCACATATTTGTGAATAACTATGGTCTTCTCATCATTCTGAAACCCATTGTGTAAATTTCTCCTTTGTGAAATCAATAAAGTTTATCTTATCTTCAAGATGCAGCCTAATGTTGGCTTGACATGAGACCTTAAATGTGTCATTTAATACTAGATATTTAAGTAAAACATATTATAACGTGGTCCAATTTCTATTCTGAATATGTCCCTTTTGATTTACATATCAGTGTAAAATGGATCACAGGATTAGAGCAACTATGATTTTGCAGTTGTTAATCAGAAAAGGATTCAACACAATAATAATACACTGTGAGGTTTTCATTACGTTTCCGTTTTGTCCAGTCTTGATTGCATTATCAAATGTATCCTTAGATACCTTCGCTGTGTGAAGGAAATATTCCCCTCCTGCGTCTGTCAGACTGTACAATGAGGACTGCTGAGCCGGTACATGTATTGATTTGTTTTTTGGGAGTGCACAAATTCACCCCAATATGATATGTACATACAGGGGGATATGTACATTTCGCCATTGTGAGATCAATAAAGTTAATCTTATCTTATGGGATGGGAGCCATGTCTCAATAAGCAGAGGCCCAATCACAGGCTCACACAAAAAAAATATTTGGAACTGTTCAAACAATAACCCCTGGTCTGGAGAGATGGCTGAAGTATTCTCAAGATTTGATGTTTATTTATAAAAAAAATAAATGACAGTATGATTTAATTTTGTTTAAACAAAACATGTTAAGTTAGGTTTTCATTGTAATAATAATAATACATCAAACTTGTATAGTGCTTTTTTGGACACTCAAAGACGCTTCACATGGGGGAAAAAATACAATAAAATAAAAAAGTGGTTTAAGAAGGGGTTTATTGTGTTTTTAAACTCTGTTAAGACATTGCATTCAAATTAAAGAGAAGTTTTACACAGAGCTGTACAGTTACATTTTCCCAGAGGACCGGCACTTTGTAACAGAGGTCTGTGAGTCCAATTGAGGACCGGCACTTTGCCCATGGCAGTGGAGGCCCTTCAAAGCTGTCCCTGAAGAAAACCGTATCTGTACAGTATGTGAGCTGCGGGTGGAAGACGATGAGCCTCATTTTGTTTTTTTATTGTCCACTTTATTTTGAGTATTGAAACATTTTATTTGAAAGAATAAATGCTTCTCATCCAGAGATCTTTTGGCCTGAGGGGGAAATTATGAACTGGATTTATTACAATTAAGTTTTTGTCTTTGCCTCTTTTGTGTCAAAGCCTGGGAGAGGAGACAACAGATTCAGAGAGAAAGAGATAGATATATTAATATTTACCTACTGCTCTTATGAAGCATTTACAGATAGTTAAGAAGCATAACTACTAGTATTGTATTGTGTGCGCTTTGTGCTTTCTTACCACTGTCCTGTAGTTGTCCCTTCACAAACCTACATGTTTAAGTGTAAAGTATGTGGATTTAGCTAATGTTTGTGAACACATAAATAAATATGTGCACTGCAACAAATTTCCCCATTGTGGGACGAATAAATGTTTTCTCATCTTATGTTGTAGAATATCCGTTTTCTGAATATCACCCAAAAAGTAAATTTTCTGTACATATATTTAGTTACTCCTCAACACAAAGGATTTTGGTGATTATCACAAAAACTTCAAACTGAATTATTTTGTATACTAAGCGTGGCAGGGGCTCCCAGACTGAGGGCCGACGCTCCCATGGGGGTTGTGGATAACTGTGACGCAAGATGAAAATGTACTAAATGAAATCATAGAATTCTATTTAATGAATACTTTGATTATTAAACATTATTTTTGAATATACTTTAGGTCAGATACCTCAAACAAGCAACATTTCAGCAGATGTAACATGTTTTGATATTTTGAATGTTGTTATGGGGGTCAGGCTTGTGTCTAAATTGGGGTCTCGATCTGAACCGTTTAGGAACCCATTTGAGAACCACTGTCCTGATGATGTCCTAATGATTTCCTAAACATATAATATACTCTTTATTTATAACCATGTAAACTCTACATGTTTTAAGTATTTCTTTCCATTATTATAATCTGGTATTGATGAAGAATCTATGAAGGGGTCTTGCTTGCATCTCCAGTAGATTTACAATGAATTCATGTCTCAATATTGATTTTATTGACAAACCTATTTCAAGCTGAATTCATTTGGACCTCCTATAACTAAGAACAAGTGTTGTCCTTGTTTGTGAGGCTTGTGTCCTCCGTATGCCTTCTGCTCATCATACTAATGGTTCCTGATGATTGGAGCCTGGGCCCGGTCTACCTGTGGACAGCCTCATCTCCATCCAGGAGATTACGGTTATGAATGTTCTGCGGTGCGAGGCCATTGGAGGGGTGATGAGATGAGATCAGACGATACACTTTATTGATCCCCAAGGGAAAATTCATCTGTCACTGGCACAGGCAACAAATACCAGATGAAACATGCTCATCAAACACATCCACGAAAGAAGCCATCAGAGAGGAACAAGAGCAAAGGACAAACCCAACCAGAGCTTTAATCAGTGATGGAGCTATCATCCATCTCAGCTATTTTACATTTTATTATATATGAGAGGCGTAGGCATTTGCGGAATTACCTCTCGGTTTCTCATTTAAATAAAATAGTCGAAAAATGGAAATGTGTAAAACAATAAGGGGTATGCAGTATTTAAGGCTATGGTAGGGTTCTTTTTATTGATAATGATTCTACAGTTTCCTTTCTTGTTTTGTAGTGTACATAGTTTTGTAGTGTACATAGTAAGCTTTGTGTATCCATTGTGTGATACAAATATAGGAAACTCAATTTAGTATATATAGAGATTTTTTTTTATTTTTAAAGTGTAGAGTTGTGCTATATCCTCATTCCTACTGTTCTTTAACTTATGATGGACCACTGAAATTTCCCCACTACGGGACGAATAAAGGATCTCTTAACCGTCGTTCAAAAGTCGATTTACTTTTACAATTCATCATACAACATGAAACTAATACATGTCAGACTCACTACACGTAGAGTGATATATCAAGCCTTTATTTGTTATAATAGTAGTTAGCTCAAAAGCCCCAAATCAAACAATTTGAATATTTTGAAAAAATATTGTAAGCAAACATCAAAAAAAGCATTTACTCCAAATGTAATTGGACACTAAGGTTTGCCTGCAATAATTCCATATACATTTCATAAAAAATTAGGATGTATGTGCGGGATATGCAATAACATCCATATTAAAGTATCTTTTCTTGCTATGAATAGACAATACACTTAGATAAAGGATCAAGTTTAACATACATTTAAATCTCTTAATAGCTTTGTTAATAATATTAGGCTCACATACATTACGCATTTGGTTCCATGAACATAAGTGTGAAAGTATATTTTCACCATGAATTTGAGCTTGTCCAGATATTCATCGACGAACCAGTCATAAGGCATCTGTACCTTTGATTGAAAACGTCACCGGGGTTGATCAATGTGGTCGTTTTTCTTGTTTTCCATCATTATTTTTGTTCAATATCCCAACACGAAACATAAAGGAACAAAAAATAATACAAAGTAGGCTTTACTACGCATGAGGGAGAGAAGGAGGATTGTGTTCCTGCAATGATTTAAACTCACGACGCAAATGAAAATCCACAAATGTAGAACCATTGGTCGACATGGTCCATTATGCGGCTGTATGTGTCCTAACACGCTAGAAAATCACCATAATAGCAATAGTCATTTTACCTGCCCCCATCCCCACACTATATTTTGGCCTAAGCGGCTGCCATGTCATCTGAAAACAGTCTACAGTATTTTTCCAATCGCACATGTTTAACGTAGTGGTTGAATTACAAGTACATTGCATTGTAGTTTGTCTAAGTAAATATTTAGAACGCATTCATTGCATAATTAATTGTAAATGGTGCTTGTTTAAAACTTACCTTGTGCATGTAATGTAGAGTAAGGCTAAGTAAATGTTTTAGCTATGCACAATATTGCATAGCCAATAATGGCATTTTTTTTTGGCGGCTGAAATGTTATTAACATGGAGGAACCCTGACCACAGCTCGACACACATTTACATGGGCTTCATCGCATTCAGATTACACTGAGGTGCCGGAAAGGTTACACTGTCTATTTTAATTGAATAGCCCTAATTTAAATGTTACCTATTGATTCTTAATGTCAGTTTTTGCATGGCTGGCTCTGCGCTGAGGTCCAAGACAGTGGGGTCAGTCAACGGGCAGCGGCCTTTTGAGGGTTGCTGATTCTGTTATCGTCTGTATTCAAATGGAGAGAAAAATATTGTGACGATAAGGGTAAACATAAATATTCAAAGCACAAAGAAAAGAGATGGGTATTAGAAAATATGTCAAAATGGTCAGATATTACCAAACCCACTTGACCACCACTGTAGTTTCACAACGAGTTATTTTTGTGGATTAGAGATGCTGATCTTTATTATAAATGAAGTGGAATCCAACAAAAAAAGATAAATGCCTGTATTTACTTCGAAGTGTATCTCAGTGTGAGCTACTCTTTGGAACAACATATGAATTGAATAAATATGTTCAAATATGATTTTGTTCAAAAATCTTTAAAAGCAAAATAGGTACGTGAAGGAAAGAGGGCAAGTGATGGGGGGGTTGTAGGGTCAGAGAGTATTAGGGCCTGTCTTGTATGAGTGTGTGTGTGTGTGTGTGTGTGTGTGTGTGCCTTGTGAGAGCGGTTGGAACCAAATAGGTTTAGGTGTCCCAAACATCAGGACAAAAAATAGAGCGCTAGCAGCATGTCGTTTTAATGCTCTTTGTGTGTGGACAACTTTCAATCAATGGCAATTTTTTTTTTGTATTATTATCAAAGTATATTGCAGTCTGTGTGTGTTCTTATATCTCAAAAAGTGTTTTTATTATTTCTCACTGTTCTTTTTGCGTTTGTTAAGCACCCTGGATTGCTTCTGCATGAATGGTGCTTTATAAATAAAGGTTCCAAAAAAGCGTCTGCCTAACCCTAACCACTTTTATCCTGTTTAATGTTCTTTGTATGTAAGACTGAAAAACATAAACTACTGCTACAGATACTACTACTGCTACTGCTACACTACTGCTGCAATGTAGTTTCAGCCACTATGCTAAAATGGAGTTCATATTTGGGTCTTTTTATCAAATCATGTGAGTGGACTGTGGGAGAAACTTGTTCAGACCCCATTGCATATATCAAAAGGCTGGTTGAGGCTGAAATGATACTGTACATGGAAATAGCTTCTTCCATTTGCAGTGAGGACTTGCACTGACCAACTATGTGTGGCAATTATACCTGTGTAAATATGAATGTATAAGTAACCTCTGGAGAGCCTTTGAGATGGAGGGGGGAAAAACCCACAGTTCTGAATGTGAATCAGGCAAACTAAATTAAACCGGGTGTGCAAATCCCCCATGCACCTTATCCCCTCCCAATTTCTGGCCTATCATCTATCTCTGGACCATGGTGGGGTTGTCATGTCGACCGGTCGGCAAGTTACTATGACAACGGCTCGAGGGGGAAGCACTTGCTGGGGAGGTTATTGCCTCCTCTGGGATAGAAGAAGGACAGGGCCGAGCGTGGACCAAAATGGAGAGACTTCCGTATATGGATTATATAAACAGTGAGGTCAAGGAGGAGCATATAAGATAGACACATGTTTGCAGACGTAACCAGGCCAAAGAAGCGAGGTAACAGATTTGCCCCTAAAAGAAAGGGGCCATTCTCAAAAAATGACTAGATGAATACTGATACAGCGATTTGTCCATGATCAAACTGTTTCAATTTGACTTCAGTTGCGGTACACAAACAGATTTATTGACATGAAAATTCTTCAGCAGTTGTCTACTTATGTCAGGAATGCATTAGAAATCACTTCAGAATTGTTCCTTTTAAGACATGGCGGTGAATATACCTACATTATTCAAGTTATATTATTAATACATCTGGCAGTTTTTTGTATAATAAACTATTTATTTAAGTGTTTCAATTTTCTCTTTTGTCGTTTCTCTTGCATAGAAACAAAGTTTTTTTAATACCTTACTAAGGGCTGTGCAATTAATAGAAGAAGTAATCTTCATTTCAACTATTGCACTTGAGCAAAGTCACATTTCCATTTCCAACTAATTTTTACAGTTTATAGAAGTGAAAATCTGTGAAAATAATTGTGATATCATGTATAAAAAACTATCTTATTATACGTTATTGTTATGTCTATCCCTCTTACGTGAATATTTTGAAGATATGGCTTTCATTCAATACATTGTAATGATTAAATTGTCCCTTGCATCCGTTGGACTCTTTGTGACGTTGTTGCATGTGAGTGGAGGCCTGCTTTCAAACTTCCCCCTGCACCTCTTCTGTACATGATGCATTGCACTTGCTCTGTGCCATGCCCCGGGGCAGATTCTGGGGGAGAGGGGAGTGACATAAAGAGACCCTCCGAGGTGTCAGATGGCTCCCCTGCTTCCCCCCATACAGTGCCATATAAATGTCATAAAGACAAGTTTGGAGTTGGGCTGCTCCTTTCTGCCCGGGGGTATCGCCGTGGTTAATTGCCCCATTAACAGTGACAGGGTAAATTGGTGGAATGGCTAACTATACATTACAGTGAAAACAACAACCTCTGGCCTGGACCTGGGGGCATGAGAGGAGTGCACCCAGAAAGGGCCTTGTGCGCAAAGGAGAAATGGGTTGAACTATCCAACAGCACACATTCTATAAGTGAGATTGTTTATGGACATGTATTCAATATACAGTGATTTTTGTAATCAGGTCAGGCATGTAATGTTGTTCAAGAGTGTATGTTTAGTCAAATGCCAATGTAGGAATAATTTTAAAAAGCATCAACTGTGACAATGTTGTTTTATTCTTATTATTGTGTTTTAATTGTGTGCACCATGTGCACTTGTATATTGTAAATAGTAACTGTAACTCTATTTTAAATGTAAATGTATTCTTTAGAAGTGTTTTTTATTCTTATTTTTATTATCTCTTTCTGACTGTTGCACTGAGCCAAAGCAATTTCCAAGTCTGTGACCTCCTGTTACTTACGTGGCAATAAAAATGATTCTGATTCTGATTCTGATAATAAAGTATATGTTTCTAGATCATTCACTACACAGCCACATGTGAAGAGGGAGGCCTAGATCTCCTTACAAACACACACACACACACACATTCACACAAATGTACATTGTAAATGCAAATCTGTGTTATGTAGATATATTTTATTAATACAACAAAAAATATTGATTACAAGCCCAAGGGTGGGGTTAACGTAAAGACGGTTGCTTTACATTACGCATTTATAGATCCATATGCTAATTTACAAATGACATGCAAATAATAAAATATTCATTATGCCTAAAGAGCAGAAGCAGAAGGTATAATCATAAATATCGGGTATAATCAGAGAGGGCTCATTAATAGATACATACACTGTGTGTGTACGTTGTAATCTGCAGACCCAAACCAGTGTATGCCTTTTCTCCACGCAACGCGCAGGCCGCTACCCACGCACACGCGCGTCACACATCTCATATTCAAAATGGCCTGGTGTTAAAATCACAGCACCTTTCCAGCAGACGTGTTTGGATCATAAATGACTGGCTCGTCAGTGTCTTTTAACGCAGCCTCATCAATAATAAAACATATCCATGTGTGCGTAAAGACGCGCCGCTTGGACTCGGACGCACGCTGATTTATGCTTGGGACATGCCGCAATCTTTGTGTGGTGCTGAGGGCCACATAGACAACCACTTTGCACCAGGGACATGTCCAAATCGTAAAATAATTATTGGATGAGCTACAAATGTCGACCAGCATGTTAACTGGCCAGTAAATGGATTCTCTAAGAATTTATTGTTGAAATAAACGGAAGGAAAATCAGGACAAAGCAAATGTGTATGGAAAAGAGAAAGAAGCATCGTTTATATAAGACTATAATAAGGTTGTTCTTCATTATAATTACCATAATGCCCGAGATGGTTGTGAATCTGTGGTGCTTAAAACTTAGCAAATTATTGTTCACCCAGTTAAATTCACAGGACTCTTACTATATAGGCATCACAGGTACGAGCCTATATTGTCAAAATACATGTCTAGAATTCAAAAATACTTTTTGTATGCCTATATCTTTCAAATCAGCTTCAGCCTGTTAAATATGGACGATGGACAGATTGCCTTCCACCGTGAAAATCACAATAGTATTATCATAACAATGGGCGAGCCGTGTGGCAGGATGGACGAGCATGCACCGCGGAAAGAGCCAAACTCAGGCTTCTATCTGGACATTGCAGTGGACGCTTGTGTGCAACTATTTATATTATCTTTTATAGATACAAAGTTGCACAAGTTAGAGAATCACTGATCACTATATGTTCACTAGTATGACGCACAGCTGCAGGCAAAAAGGGAGGTGGCAGGCCTTCTTGAGAAAATATTTTTTTTTATTTGTAATTTAACTGAAAATCGATTTATTTGACATTTTATGAATTTAAAAGTAATAATAACGAATCTAATTAATTCCTCAACCCGAAAAGCAGAAAGCGTATATAAGCAAGACGAGAAAAGCATAAAGCAAAGATGCTGCAAAGCCTTCAAACAAATACAAGAATTACAATTATTTACCCTCTAATTCATTTAAAGTAAATAATTGCACATATCTCTTGGTTCCGGGCTCAGGGTTTACTAAATCTACCAGACAGCATTGAGTGTCGGAATCACTGCTGAGTATATTGATCCTACTTAATCTTATACACGAATCTCTTTTCCATTCAGTACTAAATATCCTGTATGCAAACAGTACACAATGGAATATACGTATTACTACATTATATGCCATATATTTTCACAAGATGTCCTAACGATCTCACGTTTTCGTTTTTGGCTATTTTGTTTTTAATATAAGTCCAAACGCTACGTCATCAAGTCAAAAAGATACAAAATAAACACATTTTAGCGATATTTTTCTAAGATTAAAATATGATAAAATGTAGTATTATTCTCTCTCTCCGTCCCGTGCAGCCTCTCTCCTCCCTCCCTCTCTCTCCTCGCTCTCGCGGAATCCTATTGATCCAAACGGGCTAATTAGCGGTGTCTGCGCAATTACGCACATGCGCACTGAGCGTAATCTCAGCCATTTTTTGAAGGAAACTAATTAGCAGGAATAAAGAGCCAAGTGTTTTTCCCCCCACAGTGATCAGAACTCATTCTACCTCTGGAGCTCGCACAAACCCCTCCGTCCCCCATCTTCTGTTTACCACAGCGATATGTAGCTTTAATTACACTCTTGTTTTGGAACAAGTCGGACCCTGCTGCTCTCTCCCTCTCCCCGCTTCCCCTCTCCTGCTTCGCAAAAACACAAGAGGATCATCCATAAGGAATGAGTGGGATCTCTATACGATTGTTTTGTGGATTACTTAAACGTGAGGAGCGTTTTGCCGGAGCAGCTGCACAAATGTAAGTGATCGCGTTTGTTTATTTCACGTTTCGCGACAAGCGTATAGCGCCTGGCGATGGGACGGGGACGGCTGTTTAGCACGCGATTCTCTTTAATACACACGAATGAAGCTTTCGACGGTCTGCTTATGGCTCTCGTCACTTGTTACGGGATATGTGCGCTCGTTTGGGCTGTTACAAAGCGGTCCATAATAATAAACAAAGGCTGGGCGAGTGTTGGTGTAGTGGTTCGACAACACGCTGGCATGGAGTGAACAGCTAAGGTCTCTTCCTTGTTCTGTGTCCGCACTAAAGCTCTAATGTAGATCCTATTAACAATCTTAGTGGTGCTATTACCTGAGATCGGTGCATAGCGCAAGCTCCTCTGACAGCAGCCATTATGAAGAAAAGGAAAACAATATCCAATTCATTTTGGTCAAGCTAAACAAACTAAAAGCGACACAAGTGTAGTCAGTATAGTCACAAGTCTTGTCCGTGTGTTGTGCCTCCTCCTCGTTCTCCTCCACACATCCCTTTCACGCTTGGCACTCACCCTCACTCCCCAGGCATAACTATAGGTAGACACACTTCACCCAGGGAATTCACTGTTTGAATTTGGATTGCTACTTTTGCAAACACACGCAGCTTTCCAAACTAGTGTTTGTATACGCTCCTAGAACACTGCTTGGGGTGTTCTGAAAGAGGACTACACACCTTGATGTACACACACATGTTAAATGATGGTTTCCCGCACTCGTGATCGATAGGGAGCCAGGAATGCTTGTATAAATAGTTACATTGCCGATAGACCGGGGTTATTGATTGCAGTGTAAATGAAAATCTTTATCAGATTAGAGAGTGTTCTCAGCTGCTGGCAGACAGGCCGGCAGGGTCCCTAAGCACTCGCAGACAGGACAGTGGACAGCTGCAGTGGCCAAGGGTCTGTGGCCTGTGACATAAGCACAGTACATTAAAGGACTATCACAGTGCCGATATGAGCCATATATCTTATAAGTGCGGGCAGGGCAGAGGGAGAGGGGGGAGGCTGCTGGGGAGTGTTGTAGTGGGGCCCCATGCAGAAGGAGGGGGTGAAGGAGGAGAAGGTGAAAGGGTACATTAAGGTCTCTCCTTGATTAAAAAAGGTCAGTAATGAGATTGCAGAATAGATACACAATATGAAACATACAGCTGGCTTAATATAGAATATATTATGTCAGGCCTTGTCCTATTTCAATATAACAACATTTCCGATCATTATATGTAGTATATCACGTAACTGGATTTCATATTGTTTTTCTGTTCAATGGACAATTGTGTTGTGCCCTGCTAAGAAAAAAAAGAATAATTAGTTATTCTCTTGCAAAGATGAATGTGTGTTTACTGTGTGCAATACATTAGGGGGTGGACACCACGTCAGATCTGGGGCTGTGAAGACGAAATGCAATTACACCTTATGTGTGCTGCAATGCATCACGTGATGGAGAACATTAAAGCTCAATATATAATTACAACAGGACCTTAACAATGCTCTCTCTCTCTCTCACACACACTCACACACACACAAATTCCATTTTTTTAAATTCCTTAGGATAGTATGCTCTTTCAGTAATGAAAGAGTAATTCACAGTTAGAGACCCTGTATAGATATATAACATCTAATAACTAACTTCAGTAGATGTAAAAGCTGATGCGCTGGCTTAAGAATGTGTTCTTTTATCTAAGTGTGGCAATTTAGAGAAAGCCCTTTAGCTCAAAAGCGTTCAGTTCTTTTATTTAATCCTATCCCCTGAGGAATATTATAGACCTCCTGCGAAGCCCTTACCCGCATTCCTCTACCTAGTTTAGCGCTCGGGCTATTGATTTTCCCATTAAGGGCTAACGCTAACCCCTGAGTAACCAGCCTATGTATTGCAGTGTGAAGTCTGTATTGAACAGTTGCTATCCAGGGACCCTAATCAATGAGCTCTACGTTATGCAATATTATTTACATGACTCAAGCCTTCCATCTTTTGGTGTAATCATGGCTTTGCTTTCTTCTTGTGTATCTCCCGTGCTAACAGGTGGGGTCGTGATGGTTGGCAGCTGTAGCCTCCGGTATGGACAGCGGTGAAGGAGGGGATGGAGGGGGAGGAGAGGAGCGTGAGTCTGACCTCGGTCCCCAGGGGTTATCTGCTCCTCTGCGGTCTCGGGCAGCCATTCCTGAGCAAGGGTCACACGCTCATACCTCAGTCATGGCCCCTGCCAAAGAGTCCCTGACCCCCTCGCCACAAGGGGCAGAGGAGGTCCAGGGAGATGAGCAGGCTGAAGCAGGACTGAAGGGTAACCAGAGGGAGGGATGTTTGTCAGGGGAAAGAAGGAAAGAAGAGGAGGTGCACTTAGGTGTGGAAGAGGTGTCAGTTACAGGCAGCGGAGGCCAAGAGGAGGAGGAGGCCATCTCAAACCAAAGCCAAAATAAATCCAAATGTTCTTTATTACCTCAACAGAGCCAGCACTGCTCTTCTTCCAGCACTGCACAGGCCAGTGGCACACTCAACAGCAAAATAGTCCCTACCCCTTCCTCCTCTCCAAAGCCCGCTCCTACACTCTCCGCCTCTCCAAAGCACTTCACATGTTCGTCCTCCTCGTCTGCTCTGCATCCCGACGCAGAGGTAACAGATATTAATGGAGATCAGGGCTGGATTTCTGGGTTTCCTCAGAGCTTTAAATCCCAGCAGTCAAGTGCGGCATTTCTAGAACTGGCAGGTATGGGACCTGCCAGTATACCCACTGCTGAGGACGGAGGGCCGCAAGGGGTTCCTCACTCTTCCGTTACCAATGGAAATGGTGCCAAAGCTCCAGAACCAAATGACAGTCAACCAGAGACAGAGGTGGATGATGAAAGAGAAAAGGAGGATCTAAAAGACGAAGCTGTACCTAAAAACCTCAACCAAGACCTCTCACCAAATTCACTGACGAGTCACATGACCATAATGCACTCACGCAATTCATGCAAGACACTAAAATGCCCGAAGTGTAACTGGCACTATAAATCCCAGCACACACTCCAAGTCCACATGAAAGAAAAACACCCAGAAACCGGAGGTCAGTGTGTGTGTGGAGCCTCCGGTGGCAAATGTGTCTGTGGGGGGGCAACTCGAGGGGTGTGCACATACTGCAGTTCAGGGAAGCCTCATCCTCGCCTGGCCCGTGGCGAGACTTATGCCTGCGGCTATAAGCCCTATCGCTGTGAGGTGTGCGACTATGCCACTTCCTCCAAAGGGAATTTGAGCATACACATGCAGTCAGACAAGCACCTGAACAACGTCCAAAATGGGGGAAGCACAAACGGTCATGTGCAAGCCAGCATCAGCAGCACCCCTAGTGGACACACAGTGGACGAGCAGGCGTACAAACTTCCACTGGCTCTCCACACTCCTGCCATCCAGCCAGCTAAGATCACATCGGCAGTGCACTCACACTCACATGGTGGCAAACGTTGGCGTTGTGATGTTTGTGATTATGAGACCAGCATTGCTCGCAACCTGCGTATTCACACCACCAGCGAGAAGCACACACACAACATGCTGCGGCTCCAGAGAGGATACTACCTGTCTCAGTGCAGAGGGCTGGCCCAACCACTCAAACATCTGCAGAACACCGGTATGAAGCAGCTCTTTATTCTTACATCACTGACATGTGCAGTGGTTAACTCTCTGTTTGTTGTGCAGGTGGAGAGCTCTCATTAAGCATGCGCCTAAGTCAGCAGGTTCCAGAAGCGTCTGTAACTCTAGGGTCAGCTCTGACTCCATCCCCATCACCTTCGCCCTCGCCCCCTCCAGTCGCCCCTCTGTCCCCTTCAGGAGCCCTCACTCTCTGTGTTTTCCAGTGTTTGATATGCTCCAGCTTCTCCTCTGACAGCCTGGAGAATGTGGAGCAGCACCTGAACAGCCCTCGCACTCTGCCACAGTCTGAATGGTGCTCTCTAGTTGCTGGGGGATGCCACTGCAGGCTGTGCGGTTACACCACCCCGCTGAGGGCCAACTTCTCCCTGCACTGCCAGACTGACCGACACCGCACCAGGTACCAGCTGGCAGCCCATGTGCAGGAAGGTGGAGACAGGGGTCAGGAAGGTGCTGCCCTGATTGCTAAGGGAAACCCCGTCCAACTGCGATGCAATCTGTGCGACTATGTAAGCAGCAGCCTGGAGAAGCTCCGTGGGCACTCGCTCAGTGCACAACATAAAGCTGGCATCCGCGTCTACAGAGTATGTACACAAAAACTGCAAGACATTTTTTTTTTGTGGGATTGGGGGTTTAGATCTCTGTAACAGTGACAATAGCATTTCCTTTATTAGATCCAAAATATTAGATCTAATTGAATTAAAAAAAACTAACAAATTGTATATTAATTATGAAAATAAATATATATTAAAAAAGGCTTGTTACCATACATAAACAAGCAGAACACAATAATCTACCTCCCTTGTTTTGTACCAGGGCTTACCAAAACATCAACCAGGTTTAAAAAAGGAATTCAGTTAATCAGAGAAAAAAAAGTGACATTCTTAAGAAGAAGAAGGTCCTTTATTCGTCCCACAATGGGGAAATTTCAGTTTGACAAGTTAACACACTGTGTTTCAGGTTAACACACTTAAATACTTGGTTGATGGGCCACTCACTGAATAAGATTGGAGTTTGGGGGTTTTTACATAAATAAATGTACTTTTTAGTACCTATTTTACATCTATCACAGAATACTATACAATGACCATTAACACCAGTCAATTTCTTTCAGTTTTTGCAGCAGTATGACAGTGAGGTTGACGAAGGCTCGTGGCTCTTCTATTGTCTCCTATGCAACCACTCTTGCTCATCTAAAATTCAAGTACTCAAACACAGTCAAACCCCAACCCATCAGCAGAGGGAAGGGCTGATCCAGCTGCAGCCAATGGGGGGTGAAGAGCTAGCAGCCATTTTCACCATCAGGAAAAACACTGAGGGAGTCACAGGTAAGACGCTCAGCCACACAGTGAGAAAGGATTTGTTCTGGCATGTGTTTGATGACATCCTGACAGCGGCCCAGGGATTAAGATGAAAAGAGTGGGAACATGAGTAATGGCTGTTGCTCAAATATTGATCAGGCAAATTGATTAGTCGATATACATCCTTGTTATATCCCCAATCACCCCTGACAACAGCTAACTAGCACCTGCTAATCAATGGGCCAAGACAAATCCCCTAGATATACATGGTGGGGACCGAGTTGACTAAGACGTCTGAAATAAATTGCTCTTTTCAAAATATATTCAGCAGGGCTTTAAACTAACAGTTTAAAGAAAGTCTTCCATTTCATTTGTGTTGTTTAAGACTTATTAAGACGGTCATGTTACCACTAGCCTACTTCTTAAGAGAAGTTAATAGAGAATCAATAGTTGATCAATAAAGGCCAGTGAGTGTGGTCTGAGACACTAGGCTGACAGAGGGAGATCGTTAGAAAGGATGTATATTAAGACACAGTGCATAACATAACTTTGTTTTAACCCCCAGAAGAGCCCAGCGATGACATTAACAATACCAGTGAGCTTCACATGGGTCTTCTGGACCAAACCAAAGACACAAGCAACACGGGGTCAAAGATGATTTCAGTAGAGAGGGGTAAGTATAGCATATGTATTGAAAAAACATATTTATTTCGACTCTATAAACTGCATTTTCAGCACAACATAATAAAGTATGCATATTTGTTTATTTTGTTTTTTTCTAATGTTTAGAAAATGGGAGAAAAGAACTGGAAAAGGGAGAGTTGAAGCGCTTATTCTCTGAATGCATAGAAATCGACAATACCATCTCAAACAAACGGCCCAAAATTCACCAGCAAAAAGAAAACCAGCAGGTAAGCTTTCAACCGTTAATATACTAAATGTATTTGTTTAGTTTGATTTAAAGGCATTTAAATCAAAATCTCTAATTTAACTTGTGTTTGTTCTCTTCAGACTGTCCAGTGCCCCTTGTGCCAGCTCCCAGTCCCTTACGTGACCATTCGCCATCACCTCACTCATGTGCACAGTGTGGCACAGGACTGTGTTGACAAGCTCATCAGTACTGTAAGTCAACTCAAGCTTTTCGCTGTATTCGCGTTTGGCTGAATGCAAAACAGAAAATCAGAAGCCCAAGCAGTGGGGGATGGGGGCAAATTAAATGTTGGGAGACAATTCCATTAAGAAGGCACCAGAGAGAAAGGCCTGGCTTTTTTTAATGCATGTTTAAGTAGCTCCCCGCTATCATCTTTGATGCAGCCGTCCGTTTGGTGTTGGTGTGTGTGCACGCATGTGTGTGCTCTCCTTAGAGTTGAGGAGAGAGGGTTTGACTGAGCGAGTGAGGGAAAAAGCCAGTCTTTCTATAATGCATGTTTAAGTAGCCTTCTATTACCAGAAGTGCAGTCAAGCTAAAAAGCCCCCCCTCTTATGCTTTTTACTATGTCTCTCCTACTAACAAAGACTGGTCATCTATCCACATCAGCGTCCTCCATCTCGCTGGCCCGTATGCTAAGTGGCCTTTGTCTCTCGCGCTCTTCGCCTCCACTTCACTGACTGCTTTTCACCCTTTTCCTCCCCTCCAATGCCCCCTTCTTCCTCCCCCCTCTAGCTCTTCCTATCATTTCTATTTTGCAACCCACAGTCCTGAAGCCCCTCCCTGTCCAGTCTTACTCCTCGCCACCCCTCCTGGTTTCTTATGCCATACCCCTCCCATACTCATTCCCCCATCTCTCCAATGCATTTTTTTTTTAATTCACTGCCCCTTATGTCCTCCTCCCTCCCTCCCTCCGCTCCTTTTTCATATTGGATCCCCTCCCCACCCACCACCATGGTCCTGCCGCCCCTCACTCTCTCTGATAGTAATTGAGGTTCATTAATTCAGACTGAGGTGATGATGGCCATTATGTACCTTGCTTTCCAATTACGCTCTCTAGATTAAGCCTGACCTTCAGTTTTCTCTGCAGCGTGCACGTGGATGACTGTGTGTGCACGTTCTCATTCGTTCTTATGAAAATGTTCGTAAAAAAACTCTTGTCATGTAAATCTCATCTTTAGCCGCCTGTCCCTTTCCTTAGGCGAGCTAGTTGTTCGTGTGGATATAGCGTTTACTCCAAGTGCTTGAAGCTACCAAGATGTAGGGTTTCTATAAGAAGAGAATGATTTTAAATAAATTAATTATTTAGCTCAGTAAAGTTTTATTAAACCCTTGGGGTATGTTGGAGGGTGTCGCAGGAAATGGTAGTCCCACATATCACCACAATATACACTTATTACCACATTTATGCATTTTTGTAGCTTCATATTAGGCTGTAGTGGCAGGTGCAAGATGTACATTACAAATTCACACTTTAATCTTTTATTGGCAAAGCAAACAAGCTCTCACTGTTTATAAGTCGGCATGTTTGCTGTACAAGGCAATATGTTTTATTCAGGTATTTGAATTAAGAAAATATTGAATGACTAATGTTTTCCCTCTTCTAGGTAACGCCACCAGTAGAACAACCTCCGCCTCACGCAAAGGTGGATGCTTCACCCGCCTCTAGTGCAGATGAAGACGAAATGAAAAATGGGAAGACTAGTAATGCAAAGACTGCGGATGCTATGACTTCTGCTGATGCACAGAAAAATGGTTGGTATATAAGAAAGCATGGGAAAAGCACAATAATTCATAACCTGCGATGAATATTTCAATGCCGTACTATTGGGAATGGAACAATATGATAACCGTGACCAAACATACCACAAATTACAAAATAATATGGATTTGTGTAATTTATGAGGATTAATAAAAATGGGACTATGAAATGTCAGACAATAACTGTGGATAAGTAGGAAATCAGTATCTATATACAGGTACACACTCAATTAAAGACTTCCAACCATACCATCCTGGTTAGTAACTTTATTTAAAAATATTCTAAAATATTTCAGAATGTGTTTTAGGGGAGTCCTAACTGCACTGCAGAAGACAGTGGGGTCTAATTGTTAGTATGTAAATAAAGCAAGTCAATACCATAAGTAACCTCTTCTTAACAATAAAAAAATATGTTATAGAAAATACGGCATACCCTAATTTTTTTTATTTATTTTAACTTTTTTTTTTTTTTTTTTACCAGGAAAGTCCTATTGAGATTAAACTCTTTTTCAAGGGAGTCCTGGAAAATACCAATAATCTGTTCATCCCTATTTACCATTATGGTTATAGTATTCTCCGGGTACTTTGAATTATGACTTAATATAATTTTTGGATTTGGAGAAGCTATAGGATTAAATATGATGTGCTAATATAATTGGATCTAATAAATTAATAATAATATAGTATTTCAATCAATGACCGGGACGATTAATATTGCTGAAACCAGATTCTAAAAATCAGCCTTTGATTCAAGCTATTCTATTTTTGTTAAGTTTTGTTGTGGTCTATATTATATTTTTGTCACTTTATTTTTGTATAATTTAGACATTTTAAAGTAAATGTTTTTTGCAGTAGTACACTCAGTAAATGTTTAACATGTGTATATTTCAGGCATGTCTAAAGAAACCACTGAAAGTGAAGTTGCCGCACCCAAAGATGTCACAGCTCTGCTCACCCCACCTCTAGAGGACCACACGACTCACCCCTCCAACGGCAAAGTGGCTCCTCAGTCCCCCTCCTCTCCGCCTACGTCTCCATCCAGCGACCCCACTCCTCTCACTGATCGCCATGGTTACCGTTTTCGCTGCAGCAGGTGCAGCCTAGCGTTTCCTACTCAAGAGAAGCTGCAGCTACACTGGCAATACCATGCCATGAGGGCGGCGACAGAGTGTCCCTTGTGCTCCAGACAATGTCGCAGCCAGGAGGCCCTACAGCGACATATGCAGAACACACACTCCGGGCAACAGCTGGACAACTTGCAGGGGCAGAACACACATTTACTGCCCCATACCGCGCACTACATGGAGCATAACAAGAGCGCCTTTCAGCAGGATTTCAGCCTGTCACCTCAAATTGGACAAGAAGCAGGAGAGGGCGAGGATGAGGAAATGGAGGAAGAGGAAGCTTTAGAAAATGAGAAAAAACAGCACTTAAAAGAAATAGTGAGCGAAGGAGAAGAAGGTTTGACTGATACAGAGAAACATGAGGAGACTATAACTGAGCCCACTTCTAACTCTATTCTCAGAAAGAGTTCCAACCCCACCTTAGACCGCTACTTAGATCCATCCCGACCATACAAATGCACAATATGTTCAGAGTCCTTCACTCAGAAAACCATTTTATTGGTGCACTTTAACTCTGTATCTCACCTCCACCGGGCCAGACGAGCACTTCAAGACTCCAATGCAGGCAGTAATACTACTACTGAGGCCCCTCATGCACCAGATCCTAGGCCCTACCGCTGCAAACTATGTGGAGTTGGCTACAGCCAGAGTTCAACACTAGACATACATCTTCGCTCTGTTCTTCACCAAACCAGAGCTCGAGCGGCCCAAAACACCTCTGCAAATACACCTACATCAATGTCCACTACTCATGGTAAGGAAGAACCATCTAAGGGTTCAACTTTAACAAGGGGACCAGATGCCGTAAGCTCCTCCTCTTCATTACTAGGTGACAGTTTAGCTGCTGAAGCCCAGTCACCTCTTATTAATTCGGAATGTCAGCAGGCTAAGAAGAGAGTAGCAGAGCTACTAGCATCAAGGAACCAACTAATGTTATTACAGCAGCAGCAGATAGCCCAAGCTCAGGCCCAAGCTCACTTACAGCAGCAAACTGCACTACTCCAGTCTCAAGTGATGCATCATCTGCCTATGGGAGTAGATAATCTCCTTAAGCATCACTTTCCTGTGACTGCAGATAACTTGCTCTCTCTGCAGCAACAGCTACTCTTGCCCTTTTACTTAGCTGGAGACATGAAACTTAACCCTGAACTTGTAGGCAAAATCCCTGACCTCAGCCAATTTGATATTACTAACTCCATATTAAGAGAAAGTAGTAAGAAGATGGAGTCAAATGAATCTCCCCAAACTGAAAAACACAGCCAAAAGGTCATCTCAGATGAGACTATGTACCGACAAAATGTAAAGTCTGATGCTAAAATTGAAGAGAGTAGCAGTGACCCCACTTTTGACAAGACAAAAAAAGAACCAAGAATTTCTGAGGTAGATAAAGGGGAAGTGCCCCTTCCTCCAGTGCAAAATGAGAGCCAAAAACGAGAAGTAAATGTATCTCCTATTAATCTCCTCGGACAGCAGTGCCCTCCTCCCAGAGTCCCCTACGCTGCTGTAAATGGCGAGCCTCTGAGAGCTCTACTGCAGAGCTATGGGTATGAGCTTGCGCTGCAATACATACAAAGTAGACACAGAAACCAGCAGCAAAGTCAGATCATTCAAGACAAGCAAACGTGTTCAGAACAATTGAAACAGGAACATGACAATGTAACTGAGGAACAAAATGGAGAGTCAGTGGCTAGCAATAAAGTGGACAATAATGAAATAGAGACAAGAAGCTTCCCTTTGGAGATTGAAGAAAATAAACAGGAAGACAAAAAGGAAACAAAGACATGCTGTGCTGATGGGAAAAAATGTAAGGATTGTGGAAAACTATTTTCAGATGCTCTTATTCTGAAAAGCCATCAAGAATATATTCATAGAATGCTATTCCCCACATCTGCCCTGGAGAAATTTTCTAAAGAGTATAGATCTCAATATGACCAGATGTTTCCCATAACACAATCTAAATCTACAGAAAGTTCAGCTGTAGCTACCACAGGCACAGCAAAGTCATCAAATGAAGAGCCAGAATCTGTCGCAGAAGAAGGACAAATTAAATCCTGTGCATCCTCAGAGTCATCTGCCGTGTCTGAACCTGCAAAACAAAACAGCACATCACATCCTGATGAGAAAACATCGACTGCTTTTGTTTCCCCACCATCTCCAAAAGCTCCTGTGCCATGCCAACAAGAAGAAACTTCAAAACCAAGCACTTCTGGGACAACCGAGGCAAAGGCGGTCCCACTCTCATTACCTAACTTACCAATGCTCCCCTTATCAATGCCTCAACTTCCGTTACCGCCCTTACCTTTGTCCAATCTTCCGATGCCAACTATCCCCTTCTCCATGGAGTTGCCACTTCTTTCCCCAGTTGTCATGCAGTCGGTTGCCCTGCAGTCCCAACAATGGCTTGATTCAAATGCAAACCAAGATCTAGCAAAGCTGTACCAGTCCCATCTAAACTCAGCACTTTTGGGGCAGCAGCCACAGTCCAGCCCTGCATTATTAGCTCAGCAGCCCCCTCTGAGCCCAGCTTTACTTACACAGTCTCCACAGCTCAACACACCACTATTAGGTCAGGCATCACAGCCGAGCCCAATCCCAGCAGGGCAGCAACCCCAAATGAGCCCATCAATACTTGAACAGGGTAAACGAACCCGGACAAGGATCTCTGAAGAGCAGCTTGCAATTCTGAGGAAACACTTTGATATTAACAGCCTCCCAAGCGATGAAGAGATCAGCAAAATGTCTGCCACGTCTGGTCTGCCACACAAAGTCATCAAACATTGGTTCCGCAACACTCTGTTTAAAGAAAGACAGAGAGACAAAGACTCCCCTTACAATTTTAATAACCCCCCAACCACAGCTTTAGAAGAAAGCAGAGAGGAAGAGGCGCAGAGCCAGTCTTTATCAGTATCTCCATCGACAGTGACAACAGCTCTCACTTCTGCAGCCACTCATCAGCAGCCTATGGAGCTCCAAAGAGAACTCCATCGGGGCCGACGCTCTTCTCGAACCCGCTTCACAGAGCAACAACTTGAGACCCTTCAGGGTGTGTTTGAGGCTACTCCTTACCCCAGAGAGGAAGAATATGAAAGGCTATCTGCTCTGTTGTCTTTGCCTAATCGAGTCATTGTGGTATGGTTCCAGAATGCAAGACAGAGAGCCCGCAAGAATCAAGACAGGGGTAATGACGAAAACTTTGGAGGGGAGATTAAGAGCCACTTTGACAACATCCGCACACAGAGTAATGGCATCAGTACAAACAATGATGAAGAGGAGACTAGGTGTCTCAATGGACAAGAGGATAGTCATAATGAAAACTCAATGGATTTGACTTACGAATACTATACAAACCCAGACTCACCAACTCCTGAGAATTCTGCTAATGCTGGGGAACCACTTAACAAGATACAAGATGATAAAGTGCATTCAGCTCATGATGGCAAGACAAAAAAGACTGCTGATGAGGGTGTCAAAAACACTGATGACATGAACACTGTAATTCAAGAAAAGGGTGAAGAAACTAAAGATAAGGAAGTGACATGTTCTTCCCAAATAGCACCTGTGCCTGACTTTGGAAAAGAGAGTTCAAATATTACAACAGTTGAAAAAACTAGTTTTACTAAATCATCTGAAATTGAGAATAAGGACTCAAGCTTGCATGCTGAAGCGAAGCAACAAATTACTTCCCAGCCTCTCCCCACATCACAGTTTCAATGTACTTTCTGTCCAATGTCTATGCCATCCTTCCAACTGTGGCAAGAGCACCAAACTAGGCACCTGCTGGCAGCTCAGTCCCAAGTTCAGCTCCTCCACTCTGGCTTTACAGACCGAATGCCTTACATGATGCTCCATCCGAACCACACCTTAATGGCCAACCAAATGCTTTCAGGCACCATGTCTCAGTTACACCCAAATGCTGCTCACCCAATGATGTCACATTTGAACAGCTTGCAAATAAAGAATACTTTGCCTGATCACTCTGGGAGTCTTTCACAAAATGCTCTCACAACAATGAAACATAATTCAAAGGGTGATGTTAACTTTGAATCGCAAAGAGGTGGCAAAGACATGGACGAGGAACACAGGCGAGACAAGCGGCAGAGAACAACCATCACCCCAGAACAATTGGAGGTGTTGTACCAGCGCTACAGCATGGACTCAAACCCCACCAGAGGAGTCCTGGAAAGCATTGCTCGAGATGTGGGCCTTACAAGACGTGTTGTTCAGGTAAATTATATTACTCTTAAAAAACAATTATTATAATAAAAGGCACACACTTTTTATCATGAAACAATGCAATGTAACATTGGTCAAACAGGTACAAAGTTTTGTTTTATACAGCTATTTTATTGATAATTGAATTTATTTTGTTCACCTGTTTTTAAACAAACATATGTTTTATATGTGTGCCCAGACAATAGGTTAACATGCACAAATCATATTTGACCTTTTATGAACAAAAGTTTGAGTTATTTTTGATCATAAATACAAAGGACAATATTTCCAAATTATGTTACTCTTTTCAACCAGATAATCTAATCAGAGAGCAGAATAAGACTCTCATTTGGGATTGGCCCCATCGTTTTTTAATGACAAAATTCGTAAACAAAAAATAGCACCACAAAAATGAAACCAGATATGAAAATAACTAGTCGTATGGACGACACAGGGATTGTAATTGTGCTAAATGTGGTTTGCATCAGTTGTCAGCTCTTAAAAGCTTCATGTGTCACAGGAATCTGGTAACAAAAGTTGGATTGTAATTGTCCTTTTAAGCTTTGATTTGGTGGAAAAGTACTCTAATCATTTGACGTGTGGGCAAGGGCTCTATCAATACAGCTTCATCAAGTATTGGTTGCTTAAAAATATTAAATTTTTCAAATAATGTCATTACAGGTCTGGTTCCAGAATACAAGAGCCAGAGAAAGGAAAGGACAGTTCCGGTCAATGGGTCCAGGATCCACCTTCAATTTGGGTTTAAACCACTTACGCTGCCCGTTTTGTAGAGCCCTCTTCAAAGTAAAGAGCGCCTTAGATGCCCATATGCGATCTCGACACTGGGCTGAAGTGGAAAGAGCAGGCTTTAACATGTCAATAAGCAATGGATCCAACGGACAAATGGGTACATCCTCAGTCATTGAAAGACCTGGCCCATCGATCTCCTCCAGCCATCTCACACACCTCGGTTATCAAGTGAACAAAGAGACAAATGCCAGAGCCGCAATGTCATCCATGTCCATAACAACAGATCTCAACAACCCAGATGAGGATGACGACTATGAGGAAGAAGAGGATGAGTACACGTGTGAGGAGAGCTCCAGTATGGCCGACCTGGCATCTTCCAGTCCGGAGGGATCTGGGGGGCCGAGTTCTGATTGGGGTGAGACACCAAATTTGCAGCAGAACTACCAACATTCACAACAGCAGCGCCAAAGGACGCAGATGAGCCACTTTCAGATTCTCCAGCTTCGAGACTTCTACAGGACCCATCGAACACCCAACCGACAGAAGTGCGAGGCGCTTGGTCAGGAACTTGGACTGCCCCACCGGGTTGTGCAGGTAACAGAGATAACTTGCCATTAAATGATTTTTGGAGATGAGGAATGTCTAGTATATTTCAAATTTTTTCACAATAGTAAATAATATTAGGCCGCAAAACAATTAGATGTTTTTGTCAATCTTTGTCAATACTCACTGTATTACATAAAAACATCTCATTGTTTCGCAATGAGATGTTGCTCATCTTGGCTTCTAAAAAATTTGGCAGCCATCCATTGGGTATTTTCTTTTTGACTCACATAATCACACACAACATGTAGACGTAGGTCTATTTTAACTGGTTTATTGAAGAAAAAACATTTACATCTATAACCTGTGCATGCCTGCAGTCAAAAACCATGTAGGTCACCCTCATTACACTCGTTCCCCTCACCTGTCCAATTTACATGATTACTTACTTTGTCCCACCCTCTATAGCTCTAAATACATAATATTAGAATTGGCATTTTAACAATAAAAGAAGTAAAAGATTGATAAATGTTTTTAAATGATTATTTTACATTTTTTTGACATTTGAATGCTAACTTAAGTATGGTTCTAATACTCACCTGAATGTACCAAACTGACAACAATGGTTGCAAGTCCTGTTAAATTATACTTCACCAGAAGACTTTCATATTGTGTCTTTTTCAGGTGTGGTTCCAGAACGCGCGGGCAAAAGAGAAGAGAGCCCGCAGCATGAGTTCGGACTCTGTGGAGCGAGAGGCAGATCTCAGCGCGGGGGCCGGGGAGCGGGATCGAGCCTGAGATGTCTCCTACCCCGGATTCCTCCAGTGGTCTCCTTTACTCCTTTAAACCCTTCTGCACTTAATGTTCACCCGCTACCATAATTGTCCACCTTGCTGCCAACCTGAACACCCCAAAGATCCAGAGCCATAGCGGCCCAAAGATAAACTCCTCAATTTGAATTGGAGAGTCCAAACCAAGTCTTCGCTACCATTAATTAACACATATCCATTGTACTTTAACCCATTACTGGTCTGTCCTTCAGTGTTAAAATAGCTTCTATTACAACCAAACGCCATCTTGAAAAAAATAACCAGATGCCACAGAGGCCAAAGAGCATTCTCCAAGTACGTGACCTCACTGCCCAGCGAGACCTGCAGTCTACCTCTCAGTCTGCATGCCAGACTCATATTGGGCCCTCCACCAGACAGTGCTAGATGACTCGTTGTGTAGCATGTAGCGCCAGTCTACACAAACAATTGTCAAAGAGATTTTAGTGTAAATAGTCTTCTCCAAAAGATAAACTTGAAAAAAGTCAAAGGACAAAAAGAAGTTGAAAAAAAACAAATAATATCTTAGATGGCGATATTTGCATAGAGCTTTTGTAAAGACTGACTCAGATTCCAAAGCTCATAACCAAAATTTTACATGTCTGTGGATTTAGTTTGAACGTGCTTGTTTTTTTCAATAATGAACTGCAGAGCTGACGTCTGTAAGGTGAAAGGATGGGACCTGCTGCTGGCTTAGGTATTTATCTGTAGAAAAGGACTGATACTACGATGCTACCAGCCAGCTTTGCCCTTCCACAAGCCAATGATGAGTCTTCTGTTGTACACCTTCTATGTTCCTTTAGTGGATAACATCCCAAATAGCACAGAAAGCAAAAGGCCAGTTTGTCCTCAGCAGGGCAAACTATTTTTATAGCACTCAACCATTAATACTGTATATGGAAACTTTAACCAAACTCAAATTGACATTGTATGTGTTTAGTAATAGTTTCTTAATATAAAATGGATCAAGATAAACTGTCTTGCTTCGATATTCTAATGTCATGGTTATGAAAAAGACAGCTTTGATATGTTCTGGTGAGGTGACATAACTCCCTCACCACCCTATTTGAATAATACCAATGGCTTTCCAATGTTATGTGATTAATGTAAAGCTTTCTATGCTCAGGTTAACAGCTCAACGTCGCTTCACTTTCAATGTGACTTCGAAACCACACCTTAAAAACAAAAGTGCATGGTTAAGTATTAAAAACTTTTTCCAAAAAAGGCCTGCATTTCAAAGATCTGAGCTTTTCACACTGAGTAATAGATTGTTACATATTAAAACTAAAGTGTTTAATGATGTGAGGGGTAAATGTACAGTATTTAGCTTTTGTATGGCTGACTCAAGACTTAATTGGATGTTTGAGACTTGGCTCCCTTTGCTGTTTACAGTTTAGGGAGCTTCTGCGCAAAGGTGAAAAACAAACCAACTTTGGTTACTGATGTTATTTTTGTAAACTTAATTTATTCTTCTCCCAACCTGCCTTTTTCTGTTTACTCTTTAACTTTACTACTGTGTTCATTTGCAACTTATTCTGACTGTAATAATATAACAATAATAGCTAAACAATAATTAATGCTTTAAAACAAAAATCCAAAGACAAGATAATACTTTAACCATATGACCTACAAGAATAAGCGCTACTGTTTACTTGACGATGTATTGCTGTTTTTAAAGAAAAGGAAAGGAGTCCCTATATCTAAGCTACTGTTTTTCTGCCTCTCAAAAGCACACTGGTGACTGTAACCAAAATCCCAACCTAGAGCCATGGCAGTCTGTATAGCGGTTAAAGAGTTTTACTTCTCTTGAGAAACTTTATTTTTGTTTGTTTTGAAACCATAGTGTTGAACTTCAGCCCTTAAGGATGTCCAGTTTGCTGCTAATGTACTGTAGTTTCTAATATAATACTGTAGATAGATGCATGCTCTGATCGCTTTACCACTAGGCTTTAATGACTACAAACTGTAATGATACCTGTGATGCTGTTGATAAAACTTGCTCCTGTAATACTATTGGAAAATGGTTATGTGGGGCTCAATTCCAACAAGTTTTTCAGTATCTTAATATTTATAACAAAATGGCTTTTGTAACATTTTTTTTTCATCAAACAGAGGCTTCCAGATTACAGAGTAACCCTACGCTACTGAGGTGTTAACTTCTCAGTGCTTAGAGAGATACTTCATAGCTTTTTGAAGGAGTTTAGCCCCTAGAACCACAGTCTCAGTCTGTTCTGTGTTGTGCAATGTCTAGTCTATTTGTCCATCGAGTTACAATGCAACAATGGGACATCACAACCGACCTCCCAAAGCATGTGGACTGACTTTACTTTGTTATTGTTTTTCTTACTAACCAATGTTTACGTCAATACCAATGAGCTTTCTTCTGTGCAGAAATGTGCATTCCAAATACCGCAAAGACAGTTTTGTATGCTGATTACTTTGGGTTTAATTTCTCTTAACTTCTCTTGACTGTAAGATGTACATATTGGGGTCCTCTATGGTGAAGGGACTCGGTTAACCTTGCTGTAGGTAAAACTATTCTTTTTCTTTTTTTCTGAATATGTTGTTGCCATAGTGATGACCAAAAAGATACCCGTGATGTGCACCTGTCCTAACGTCTTGCTCCAGTGGTTTAGTGTGTCTCTATAACTGTCCCTTGCCCAGTTCTTACCTATGCTGTGTGATACCTCCCTGATCCCTTCCCCAAACTCCACTGAGCTTAATAAAGTCTGCTTTGGTGCATGTTCCAGTCTCATCTCTGACCCAGAAGAAGCCATTTTGTGAATGTTATGGTATGCATGGGATGTGATGCATTTCATATTGGAGGTAGAGTGTGTGTGCGCATGTGTGCATACCTCTGATAAGTGTAAAAGGCGGTGTGTGGAAGGCGTTTGGTGAATGGAGCCTTGACCTCTGGGGTCACTTCATTAATTACATCTGTGACATTCAGCCAGATGAGTTTCCTTTGTGACTAAATGATATGATGAATATTAACGACCTTGGATGAATTACGCTGCTGCTCCTGGTGCTGCTGATGATGATAATGTGTTTTACGACTCTGGGACTAAAATGCACACCACAGCACATTTAGGACACACATTTTCATAATATACAATGTATAGTTTAGACATCGCAGAGATTCTTTATTATTTTGTGTAAAGTGTGACATGCAACAGGGCAAGGCTTAAGTCGAGATATTTTGGAGGATGAGGTAACATCTGCTTCGCATGGAGCCTTTACTATGGCTCTCACAGATAGACTATAACTGCAATCTGGCGTTGGTTGAAATTAATCAAAACTAAAGAAAAATGGTACATGGTACAATCTGCACTATAGAAAAAGCAAAAACAACTTGAGATGGCTCCGAAGCTAATGATAGCCATCTTAGAAAGTCATCCTGATAAAGTGATCCCCCAGCTTTTCCCCTTCTCCCTGTCCTCCCCCTCTTAATCAAATGAATGTTGTGCAGCTGGTGGGGTTGCGGCAAAAAGGGGGTACGAGTGGCCGCGTGGGGGGAGACGGTGGGGCTTTGAGGGATGGCGTGAAATGATTGCCTGCTGGTGAATATGTGTCGCTGGGGGTAGCAGGCTGGAGGAGGGGGTTGGGCCAGGCGGAGGGGGGGTGTAATGTCATTGCCTGCTGGTCTATCTGTAGTGGGGGCTCATTTAGATTTAGATTGGTTATGTGAGGAGAGAGCCGAAAGGCCAGCTCATGTTTATGCATGATTCTGCAAGCACGCTGCTTTGGAGGAGTCAGGCATTAAAGACACAGAGCAGAAATACATTTGCACGTTTAGATACAGCTCTGCTTCTGTGGATAAAGCTTCTGAAGTAGGCCGCTATCTGATACATTTCAATCAGTGTTTGTTTTCTGTTTTCCAGTGGACCGACACAACTATAGTTATGACCATTTCTATTTTATAATTAAGCATTCCCGCAAAACATTTACCATGCATGCACTATCTTATGCAATTAAACATGGACTCCACTCATGTAAGCATTTCCCACATTATACTCAGTCATATGGCGAGTAATCAGTAAATGTCTTCTAAGGAGAGTTTGTTCAGCACTTCATCAGGTATAAAGTGGTTTTTATTTGGAAATGTGGTCCCTATCCATCTTTTAAATGACTTTTTAATGGTTGTCACACCATCCCAATCAATCATGTAGCAGAGTTCGCCTGCAAGCCCAAATACACTCAATTTATAATTCCTACATTCTTCAGGTTCTCTGTAGCTGCTGCCATTATCTACTGTAAATGAGTGGAGGCAAACATTAGAATGCCTTCCTGTTTGATGATCCGAGGGTGCCGCTTGTGATAAGAAGCACTAAACAGCACATTCTGGGTAGTACTGCTTCACAATGTGAATGCACAGTAGCAGTATGTTATATTTGTGCGTGTCTGTTTTGGAAGTCCACTCTTGGGGAGCCCCTGATCCTGCCTCCTGAACCCTAGGCATCCCTCCGACAGCCCCCCTCGAGTACTTTACATCTATAATGAGATACAAATGCGCATCAGCAGGACAGTGTCTATGCCACGCGTCGCTGTGTGAATATTACTCACACTTATTAGCTGGATTATGTTAATCTTTACACTCTCTGCTCACAGACAACAGACTCTCCATGATCCGGGGGTGGTCACGGCACAAAGCGTGTGGCTGACGTGTGTTTGTGTGCACGCCTGTACGTGTGTGTTACTGTGATTGCCATGTTTTCAAATCGATCTGCATGTGAAAGGGCGGTCTAATTACATCACTTATGCAAATGTGTGATGCATGTTTGAATGCACACACATACACCCCTCCAAACACTTGCTACTAAGGTCAAAAAGACGTGGTGTTGGCCCTCACTGGCAAACGCACCACCTGTCAAAATGCAATGGATCCTGACACAATGCATGCAAGTCATAATGGATGTTTTGATCAATCTTTTCCAGATATAGTGTTCAGGTCAAACTCACAGAAGACTTGAGCACTTAGATTGTATTGGAAAATGTCTGCACCTCTATCTAAAGATGAGTGTTTTTCCAGTCTGAAACATTGATAGTATCCCCGTTGGAATGATTGATTGGGTCTGACACATTTTAATTATGCCTAAATTAAATGAATCGGCTGGCAGACTATAAAACATTGCTGTTTAATAACGAGCTCCTCCATTTGCCGTTTTTTTCCCCCGTCTTCATCCAATCCCATTTCAGCTGCCCACACAAAATAACCTCTCTCTGTTTAATGATATGCAAATGAATTTTCATGAACCCCATGATCCCATGCGATGATTAAACTGAGATGACATTAGCTGCCATGCTGCTGCCACTGTCAGTGTTTCCGTCTGCCTTCTTTCTCTTATCCTATCTCAACCATCTCGCCACGTATCCACGACAACGGCCAACTCGTGATACTGAGGGGCTCATTGTCGCTGGTCCCTTATGAGTTTTCTTTGTGCGGAGAAATCTTGCACATCCAGTTTCCTCGAGTGGAAGCAGAGATAGTGAGCATGTGATTAGTTGTAGTAGCAGCAGTGTACACCCAAGACATACATCAGTCCAAAGTATACAGTTTCTGTAGTGCAAAAAGCATCAGAGATCCAGGCATCTTCTACGTTTTACAATTTCCAAGGTCTTCAGCTTGGTCTACATCTGGTTGGAGCTCCGCCCCTGCTGTCGTTTATTGTACTCCATTTGCATAATGAAGCCCAGGCTTAATTAAGATCCCTCCGGAGTCTGAAGCCAAGAAGGATGAGGACGAGGGGAGGGGGGACTCCGGCGTTCCTGTAGCTTATCCGCACGTGTCCAAAGAGGAGGTGCAATTTAAAGAGGGAGAGAAAGCGTTGACGAGCGATTAAATCACTAATTATGATCGGCTGTTAGAATGAGTCTGGGGCTGTTAATTAGATGCAGTTGATGCCCAGACAGTCGCCCGCCCTGGTGGCTGCAACACCCACCCTGACTGGCAAAGGCAAAACACAAGCTGACATATCCTCAGATGATGCCAGCACATCCCTCCTGTTAGCAGTTAGAGCATGGTGAGTGGCTATCCCTTCAAGAACATCCCAGGTGTTTTCGGAAAGAGATGCTCAAAGAGATGCTCATTCTTCACCCACTGTTCTTCATCAGGGATAGTTTTCCTGTTTCAACGCCCTACATTTATCTGATATAGGATTTATATATATTTATATACACAGCAATAGAGCGCATCATTTATCAATACTTTTTTTTTGGACAAATAGTAGATGTCGCTCTTTTTGGCATTGAAACATCGACAACATGATCTCCATTCCAGATATTATGTTAGGTCCACTATTTGGTTATTTTACACTTGCTTGGCGCCAGTGAATATCTTCGTACTGTTTGTTTGGCACGATGCCATCCTTGTTTCCAAATGGTTCCTTCAGGGGTTGCCATCATACAAAACATTTACGACATGTGAAGACTTGAGCTCACCGTATGGAGGGTTTTGTTGGCACATGTGATTAGCTGTTTTGGCAGAGCGCCATCTGTTTCACTGTGCTTTTGCAGCCATTGCCACTATGTCATCGCGACTAAGTGAGTTCCATGAGCACCTCATCTTGGCTTTATCCAAACAAACAAGTGGTGATTAGAAACAAATCCTGAGGGCAGAGGTTCTTGTTTTCAAATCCTCAAAGCTGAAGTTCTGCTGTTCGACAGGTCTCTTTGTGTTTAGTGTTTCCGCTTCGGGTAGAAGACGCTGGCACAATGCCCGCTGGTTGGTACACGCCAAGTGGCATAAGGCGAAAAAACATCCAAAAGTGAAAAAGCGTGATAGCTCTGGCATCCATTTCCTCAGCAGCTACTTCGGACTGGATGTGTTGGCACCTCTTGGACATGCCTGCTTCGTGATGCGCTTCCTCTGTGCTTTCCCTTAGCTAGCTCCGCGGTGCCAGTGAAGGTGGCATCGGGGCAACAGTATGACGCTGCGCTTCTCTTCCTCTTCCATTCTTATTCTCAGCGCCCCTTTCGACCATGCCCATGTCTGCCCCCGCTCAATTGCTGACTGGATGGCACGGTGCCAACCTGCCACCGCCATCGTTCCTATTTGTAGCTCATCTCTTCATTGCCCTTCCCCCGTTTCTGTCTTTTTGTCTCTCTTCCCCTTCGTTAAATTACACATTATGAGTCATTACAATATGTATGTTGAAAATTATGTTTTAATCCTTCATTTCCATGCTCTGTTTGAGACTTTACTGCACCTGAAGGAGTTTGAGTTGTGCCAGCTGAGCAAGTAATTACTAAAGCAGTAAGTTATTCCACAGAGACAAAGGAGAAAAAAGTCAGAGTATGAATGCCTTTGTTGATTTAATTAACATTCACCAGCCCCCAATCATGAACGCCTTTACACTTTCGTGGTGACTTGTTTTGTTCAACACACAAACTAAAGCCTCACAATTGATCTCATCCACAGCAGAAATCGATGAAGTATCATTGACCTCATCTGCCTTACCAATATGACCCAACTCGTCTATTTGTTCGGCTGGAATCAAAAGCCGGCTGTGGTAGTGGGGCTATTAAGCAAATATTCTCATTAGTACACAAAACATAATGAATATGTAAATGATGTGTGTAATTTATGCATGGGCTAAGAGGCTTCCTTTTTTTCTACAGCTCTCTTTGTATACTCTCTATTTACAGCTCACTGACTTACACTTCACACTTGAAATCCCCATTTTAACACTTTTTCAACCAAATCAGGACTATAATGCCAGAGTAGAGAATTCCACTAATTTCATGCATTAAATGAGCTTTATTCTAAATGATAAACACAGAGCTGTAACCAATACATATAGCATCAGATTCTATCCGTTTAAATAACAAGTATGTACAAATGACCAACTTATCGTTTGTCTAATCATGGTAGTGGTTTATTTCAGGCCATTTCTTACTTCAAACGCAGCCAATTGCAAAACATTCAGCATGAAACAAAGACTAAAACTGAGGTGAAATAATTATCTCAAACCAACCACTATTCCCACAACTTACAGCACCAAGCAAAATCAACAAATTACAAGATGAGAAATAAAATAATGGATATTAATTATTTGGTACATAAATTGTGTTTGAAGCAAATAACTCATGTATAGTGTATATCAGGGGTCTCCAACCTTTTTCGATCGGAGAGCCACCTTTATACAACAGAAACAGAGAGTTTTGCGTTTGTAATAATTATGATAAAACATGGAGAACACATGTAAAACACAGTGCAGCAGGTGAGGGAAAGGAGGGTCCTGGACAAACTAACATCTATGCTGGACCATGACTGTCACCCCCTGCAGGACACTCTCTCTGCCCTGGAGAGCAGTTTCAGTGACAGACTAATTCACCCCCGCTGTGTGAAGGAGAGGTTCCGTAGGTCTTTCCTTCCTGCTGCTGTCAGACTGTACAACGAGAATGTGTAACAGGAACTGCTAATCAGTCACTGATAATTCACTCGTAACTTTGTCACTTGTCACTTTACCTGTTATCAGTACTACTGCATTATTACATATCTGATATTTCTGCCTTTCACCAGACACTTTACCTGTTGATATTTTACTGTATTATTACATATCCATCTGATAATTCTCCCATTCAAGTCACTTTACCTGTTGATATTATTTCTGATGTTTATTCTGCTCATATTCATATTCTCATATTCTCCGCGGCTAATGTATAATATGGACATCTGTAAATACTTCCGAACCAAGTGCAATTATAGCCCAGAGTTTATCTCATTTTATTTTATTTTTATCTTAATTTTATTGTCTATTACCTTAAATAATAGACTATGTGATGTGTGCAATCTGAGTGCTCTTATTTCCTTTCTCTGCTGTAATGTGCGCAACGATGACATTGAAATTTCTCCACTTTGAGACTAATAAAGGTTTATCTTATCTTTTCTTATCTTAAAACATACCATAATACTAGTATAATCCTATATTTATAATATATATGTAATGACTCAAATGTATTCATTCAAGATCATGTGTTCTAAATCCTTTGGGGAGCTACCTGAGAGGGGTTGGCAAACGACTGGTACTGTAGCTCCTGAGCTACAGGTCGGAGACCTCTGGTGTATATGTTATTTATGCCTAGTGCTCTGCAACTGCTAATCACATTCAATTTCTTTTAACTGATCTTCCATAAAGATACTCCAACATGTGCCACTTTTTTTTTAGGTCAGATTCCTTCTAAACATTACCCATATTATATGTCATGTTCATGGCTGATCCAGCATGACTCTGACTATGGTGCTTTAGAAATACTTGGGACTCGAAACTCCTCTTTGGTCCCAGAGTGGCCTCTTGAAACAACAAACACTGGAGTGGTGCATTAAACCCACAGTGTGTCTTTGAACAAGGCTGTTTTTTCAAGAGTCTGAAGAGTTAACATTCACACTCCACCACGTTAGCCTTTGTGCCCATTCATGGCTTGTTTCTTAATGTTTGGTCTACAGCCTGTGTTAAACATGTCCCTAATACTGGTGGGGTATTTTTTTCCTCCTGTCTGGCATAAACACCTATACTACCCTGGCTCCCTCTGCAATCACCATAGCAACAAACTACCGTACCCACGTGAGGTGCATAATAAGATGTTCCTGGAGACCGTGAACCATAAAGCAGCGACAAACTAGACACCCACAGCGATGCATGTGAATCAGAAGATAACCACTGAAATGGCAGCCCTCACCTTTTAACAGACGCCATTTTCTCTGTGTACTTATCAACAGGCTAGCATCGGCAGGCACGCTTCGTGATTGGAACGTGCACCGTCTTTCCGCCTCTCTAGACCCTAACAGGTGCTGATGAGCTGCAGTCAATGATTGTAATGAGCTATCGATCAGCGTGGGAAAACAGAGGGGACACAGAGGCTAGAGGGAGGCTGGGGGGAAGCAGGGAACACAAACACTACGGCCAGGGAGAAAAAAAAGTAACTAAATGGAGACAAGCCACCTCAGACAGTCTATCAATAGTCCTTTTAATCAAGTTCTCCTCATTGTTTTGCCTTTATGGGCAAGTCTTTGAAGGTCCATGTATCACAGGGACTAGAGGATTTCCTGATCATTAGAGCCTGAATTTATATCAAAGAGAACAACATCCACCAACATTGCTTTACACGCTATAGGATTACATGCTGAGATATGTTAAGATCTTTGTAATTGTCTTTTCCAGATGCTTGAATTAAAAATGCAATGAGCCTAAGATAGTAGACATTTGTGTCATTTAATGCACCTGCCATCCATAACTAGTTTTAATACACGTACATGCAGTCATATACATACAGTTTTTTTCATGTACTTTACATCTTCTTCTACTGCCTTTTGGTGCACCAGAAGTTCATAACTATTTTTAACGGTTTGTTTTACTGTTATTATTCCATCACACATCCACAGGCTCAGGTTGAACAGAGCTGCTCACGACACGCATATTTTGACTGGCCAGTTTGCCTTTTACCTCTAGTCTGTACATTTCTATTCACTCATTCTCCCACTGTCTGTTTCATGAACACAAACCCTGTCCTCACCTGTGGGCTGGTCCTCAGTCTACTGTTATTGGTATTGGCGGTTCTTTGCCCTTTGAGACTTATTACATTATATTTGGTAATACTGTACACATGTAGTCCTTATTTGAGAGTCAAATTCAAAATATATATTCCATTATTGTCTTTTGTTTAGTTGTGTGTTTGTTTTGTTTAGATAAATACTGTTTATAAAAATAGAACCACTGGATTTATCTGTATTAAGAGTCCAATATTGCAATATATTCATACAGTATATAAATACAGTCATGTTTAAGGGTTAGGGAAAGAGATAGGGTAAGAGGGTTTTTTTAACAATCAGACCTACAGCCAACTCTGTCAGAAAAGCCTCAGGATTGGAACGAAGAACAGATTTCAAAACACAATTACTTGTCACTGATTTAAAGCCAAAGGTATTTACATGTAACAGTGAAAGTCATTTTTGATTGCGTTAAAAATGTAAGGAAAAAATTGACATTCATGAGAGCATGCAGGACCAAATCACATACTCCTACAGCCCAATCTCAGATAAATACGGATTGTTCTGAAAACCATTGAGATTTATATAAAGTGTGTAATTTATGGTTTTTTATAAGCGTTATTTTTATTTATGTATGAACAGTTGAACTATGACAGGAATAAGTCTTTATAACATTCCTCGCCACAGTACTACTTAACCATCACAAATATGCATGTTGTGTAATAGTTGTGATTCAAAATGCGGAAAAAAGGACTCATTATTAGCCACCACCTGGACCTCCTCTCATTTATTTCTTTGTATACAGGTAGAAACTCTCCAAACTATGCTATTCTCAAGGGGTCATAACCGAAACAAAGAGCAATTACAACATTGGACAATGTGTTGTCTTTATCTCTCGCCAACGTTCCTCAACCAAATGACAACTTAATGAATGTTTAGGTTTTCCTCAGAGCATAGCCACTTCTGGTAAAGCAGAGTAAAGCCAAAGTATATTTTTGCGTTCACATCACCACCATGCCAAGATGCCAGTCAAACAGCCCTGACGCAGTATCTTTATTTGCGTTTTTCTTTTTTGTGCCTTCTGCAGGGAATGGGGTAGACAGCTTTAGGGGAGGGGGAGGTGCCTGATGTTTGTCGTGTGTGTTGGCTGGCGTTTCAGATAATGAAATGCAGCGCGGAACAAAGAGCTGGGGGCCCCTATTCTTTCCGCTGCGGCTTCATTTGCGCTGCCATCAGTCTATGATTCTTCCATAGCCTCTTTTTTGTGTACGCACGCGCCTGTGTTTATATTTGTAAGAGTGGATAGTTATGTGCGCGTGTGTAAATGGCCCCTCCTTTCCCTGTTAGTATTCTACATGGCAGATCCCCCTAATGTAATAACGGTGTCTGCATGTCTAATTTACAGCAGGAGAGAGTAAATAGCCTGTGGTTAATTACAGTACTCGCATGTGTGCGTCTACGCATGTGTCCACGGACGCATGGCTTTGTCAAGATGATTTATGAGTTGCAAATAGCTACACCAGTGGCCCGTTTCTCCTCACTTAGTTTTTAATCTGTCCTTCCATTAATTTTCCCGGAGACGTTATTATGGTTTTATAACATGTGCACGAGGATGTGCATGTGAGTTAATGAGACAGAGGTGTGGATATTTTGTAAGCATCCTCTCTAAAACACCTGGGGTTTTACTTACCTTCGTATCTTCCTACCTGCCTCTCTCCTTTACTTACCTTTAACTTAGGCTTTTTCCATTGACGCTGTGTCACTTCTCTCCCATCTGTTTCAGCTTCTTTCACTCATGCTCTTCATTGAAAGCCACAATGAACACACAGATCTGTATTGACAGTACACGGTAGAACATGGAAACAGCGGGTCAATCCGTTTAGCCCAAGGGCCGATACACCAATTCACCAATTTGTCAGTGTTAGTTTGAGAGAGAAAAGCAGCTAATCTCTTCGCTGTGCTCTCTATTGATCACCCACTTAGAATCCACTTCTCTGTCTAAACACTATTGATTCTCTCTCTCCCTCAATCTTTTTCACTTTCTCTCTATTTTCTGTATCGCTCTCAGCACATGCCGTCACTTTCTATGCTTTTTTATAACTTTTACTTCTACTTGGTGGATAAAAGACTCCAAAGTGTATGTGCCCTACCTCACATCTGGTGTCACATTTTTAGATATCAATACCTGACACTCCTCATCCTCAAAAGATAGCTTGAAAAGATATATATCAAAGTGATTTGATTAGAAAACCATCTAATCAGGTGTGCCAGGGTGCTGGAGATTTTACTCTCCTGACTACCAAATCAGGGCACCCTGCTGGGTATATATAAAAGGCAACGCAGGTTTTTATTAAAGAAATTAATTACTTAGCAATCTTCTGCTGGTCTATGATTACAAATTCACTCCTGGGTGCAATTGCTTTGTTTCTCACTTGAAAAAGACAGCATTTGTGCTTAGATGAGGCCTTTGTCAATTTGTCCTTTGGGACCTTGCAGCTTGCCATTAGAAAGTAAGCCAAAGGTGTGACCTAGTCTGGTAACATGTGCTATATTAGGCGCAGAGAGGCGAGTATAAAAAGACAGCAGTAGATGCATGATTTTATGTAAATGTATGCGTTTGCCTGTAACTTCAAAAGCAATTGTTATTCCATGGTATCTGGTATTGTTACATGTGATCTGTTTCTTACACTTGCACACCTCCTAGTGGTTAGAACAAGACATTACATCTGTTACAAAACACCGACACGTGTCTTGTGTAACTTCCAAAATCAGCTGTTATGTTGGGTAAGGAGCGGTGGACATACAGACAATTCTGTACCGGTTCGTGATGGCCCCGTCCTTAGGCAGTACTGAAGACGGGCTGGCCCTGGTGAGGAGACTGCTCAGAGACGTGCTGGTGGGACGGGAGGATCCAGAGGGATTCTTTGCGTTGTGTGTGTCAGCGCTGGGGCACCACGACACCCGCTCACACTTCCACGCCGTGATTCGGCCTTTATCCACGGCTAACCGGGCGCTCCACTCGACACTGACCGCCGTCTATGAGGAATATTTCAGCAAGGTAAACATTTACATATTCTGTGTTGTACGAGCGTATGATGGCTCAAACATGGAATGAAAACATGATCAAATACATCAGTTAGGTTTAAAATGATCATACAACCAAAGCTATCAAGCCGAGTTTTAATTAACCAATGAAATAATAAGTTATGGGTATATAATCGAACATAAATCAAACTAGTATCAAAACAAGCTCATATCTAAAACAAAAGAAATTGGACATTTCCTAAGAAAATGATTAATATTAATACAAAATTATTCATTCACTTTATACACGGTGGTGGTAATGTATACTACCGTAGCCACAGCTCCCCTGGAACACACTGACAACAAAAGCGAGGCAACCAGTATGTGCCATCTGCCCCATTGACCACCACGAGCCTTTCATGCACACCCCAGACTCATTTTAGGCAATGTGGGTTAAGTGTCTTGCCTAAAGATACAACGACAGTTTGGCACTTTACAGCCGCAGACGACCCACAGTGGCACCTGAGGTCTCCCATCACAGTGCTAAACAGGCCGTATTCTGCTTAGCAGCAGAGGTCTAACAGGCTATGGCTTTCACGTGCAGGTGTAGCCACAAGTGTCAAAATATTTAAAATTGATCAGAAGAACTCGAAGAAACTTGATTATGCAAAGTTAGCGGTCATATCTGCGCAGAGGAGAGTAAACCTAATGTGAGACTGAAGGTGTTAAAGCAGCAAAATCATATGTAATTCCATAATTTAAACATTGTATATCAGCATGCCAAGCAGATGTATCATTTTTAAAAACAAAGTCATATTATTAATGTATGTGTGTTTAGCACATACATTGGCATTGTTAAAAACAATTAGCATAATCAAATAATGAATTTACATTACGCATGTATCTTTACTTACGTTCTATTTGACCATGTTTTGGGTAGCGTTACTAAAGGTTAGCTGAAACATTAGCACGATGGGACTCACTTGTGCAACCCGTTTATCGTATATAAAACACTCGCCTTCATAGAATGACCATAGACATTATAGATCCATGATAGGCATACGCAAATACATGTAATTAACTGTTGCATTAACTTAAATATTACAAATACTGACCATTGCCACTAACATCAACGCAAGACTGCGAACCTCTGGCGCCACCTTTGGGTCGTACAGAGAGGAGACTGGGAGTTGACTTCTTTTAAACATTTAAAATAAGTAATAAGTCATTTTAATCATTAAAGACTATTGGTTATGTAATTACATCTTCTATTCTATTCTATTTATATTTCCAAAAACAAAGATATTTTTGGATTGTATTTTATGAATTTCATGAATTTTCTCACATTTAAATTGCTAAACGAACACATGAACTAATACATAACTAGCTAAATAACTAGCTCTTTTCTCTGACCTTTTTGTAATGATTTTAGATGTTTTTTATGTGGTATTTTTATATAATAATGTATTTCTGTTGGGACAAACAACACAATCTTGTAAAGGTAACATCAGACTAATGCTATATTAATCATATTAGAAAGCATGTTATCTTTTGCTTACATGTACAAAAGAGCCCTTTGAATCTTTATTTGAATCTTCAGGCTGAGAGCTGAGTGGCTGAGTGAGGGTGGGATGTTTCTGCCTGAGTCCAAAAATACATGAATAAGAAAACTGGGGGAAATATTGTTTTGAGAGCAAGAAACTAGTTATATATAATTTTTTTTTTTTTTTACACATGGTTTGAATATTGGGTACCCCAGCTTTAACTGTACAATTTAAATTGATATATAACATAACTGCAATGTGATACAATACCTAAGGCATACACTTAAATGTCTCAATGTAAACATAATAAAACAACCTGTTACTGTATGCTCAAATCCCTATCTCCAATTTACAGACTGAAGATGACGAGCTGCAACTTGCTCTGGCACTTTCACTATTGGAACCAACCAAAGACCAACAACTTGAGGAGGTATCTGTCACGACCACCAAGGACAATAATGAACATTGCTCTGCACCCTCATCTAACCAGGCCATTTGTGAGTCTGGCGAGAGAGAAAAGCGTCCCAAGAAGAGGAGGCAGAAGAGTAAGTCCATGGGGCAACAGGTGGTTGGATTGCCCCCCACACCGTCCTCCCAGCCCCCTGTAATTCTGTGGTTCAGGAGGGACTTGAGACTGTGCGATAACCCGGCCATCGTGCAAGCACTACAGGCCGGTGCTCCGGTCATTCCGGTGTTCATCTGGGCCCCAGCTGAAGAGGAAGGCCCTGGGATCACTGTGGCTATGGGAGGAGCCAGTAAGTACGCAGATGCATGCCTCAAACAAGGCCAACGGTTGAGGCTTTACGACTAAATTGAATCAGAATTTACATTTGAAATGTTGGAAAAAACAATATTTCTAACAGCATTTTCCAGATGTGTGTGCCCTCAAATGTAAGATGCAGAACCTGACATATACGTACATAAAACTGAAAGGGCGATATACTCCATTTGAAGTATAGTAATCAGAAAATTCATGTTATACACTTACATTTTTGTAAATTGCATGTGTAAGATCCATGATCTAGACTAGGGGACTCCAACCTGTAGCGCCTTAGATACCAGTAGCTCGCCAGCCTCTTTCAGGTAGCTCCCCAAAGGATTTATGGATTAACACATGATCCTGAATAGACATTTACTAGAACTACAAAAGGGAGTTGCTCTCTGGCTCTTCTGTTGTATAAAAGTAGCTAAGTTTTCCAATTGATAAAAGTTGGAGACCCCTTATCCAGACCACCTCCAGAATGAAATCATTTGATCCTTGTCTCATTTCCGAGCATCACTGAACCTGGCAATTACAACTATAATCTATATGCAATTGCCACAAAAGTTACAAAATTCTGAATAGATGCTGTTCTTGGTAAACTTGCATCCCACACTTTTGCATAATATTAAAGTATAATATGGATTCAAACTGTTTAGGTAACACTTGATAATAATGCTACATTAATAAATTATTATACATAAATAATAAGGCATCGGTTTTATATCTGGCTTTTTTGAGCTCTCAAAGACTCCTCCCTTGTCATTATTCTTTCACTTCATACACAGTGATGATAAACTACTACTGTAGCCACAGCTGCCCTGGGTCACACTGACAGAAACAAGGCAATCAGTATGTACCATCAGCCCTGCCAATCACCACCAATCATTCACACACACACACACCAGACTTAGTCTTATGTAGGTGAAGTGTCTTGCCTATGTACACAACAAGTTATGCACTTTACAGTCGCAGCCATTCATCATGAATTCATTCATGAAGTATTGTGATTAATTTATAATAATTCATCCAAAAGTTTCTTCATGCCTTCATGAATACAGTTACCTGCTGCAAAGAGTTCACACAGAAATCCTGTTACTTCAGCTTTGTCCTCAAGCGTAGACCACATTTTCCGTATGTTGATTAGGGTTGAAAAGGATTTTCTTGCCTAAAAGATAAGTCTTCATTAGTTTTTATGCAATACCTTTTTGATAACTGATCTATACAAGATCAAATATTACTTTTTAAAATATCTTTTCTTGTTGCTTGTACTCCATTCCTCCCCAACACTGTGTAATCATGCTGATGTTATAAAATGTGGGCCTCTCTCTGTAGGTCGGTTCTGGCTTCACCATGCCCTGTCCTGTCTGCGCTCAGCACTGGAGCGCATTGGGAGCAGCCTTCTCTTCCTCACAGCAGATCAGTCCTCACTGCAGACTTTGCAAAGGCTACTGAAGGACACCGGCGCCAGGACGGTGGTGGCCAACGCCGTGTACGAGCCCTGGCTAAGGCAGAGGGACGAGCTGGTATCATCCAGCCTGCACAGAGACGGAGCAGAGCTCAGGATGTGCCATTCCTACTGCTTGCGAGACCCGTACAGCGTGAGCACCGTGGGGGTGGGGCTTCGAGGTATGCATGGCACAAGTTTGTTTAAATTGAGTCAGACTTGTTAAAAATGTTTTGCCTTATTTCAGAGATTATGAATGATAATGCAACAAATACCACTCGTTGTCAGTAGTTGCCATTTATTGTCCAATAGCAACAGAATCTCCTTCTGACTTTTGACTGACTCCTGATTCTAACTTAAACATCTATGACAACTTGAAGTCTTCTGTGGTAGTTGTTGATGAGGTTCTCTATCCTCTCTTATGCTCATTCTTCTTGGCAAAAAGCCTCCAGTTTCTTTAAATTCCGGGATCTCAAACAAGCATGACCTGCACGTTTGAGATCTCCACAGATTTTATTGACAATAATTAATTATTATTGACAATAAATAATTCATACCCTCCAAAATATGGTCAAGATAGTCAAATCTCTGACTGGGCATGTAAACTATCAAACACAACTATATCAATTTCAGAATCATTTTATTGGAATACATGCAGTAATATATATTTATATATTACTGCATGTATTCCAATACATATATAATATTTTATGAACTGTTGAAATGCAAGGATTGGGTGTGTCTACAGGGATTGGATCTGTGTCCCACTTCGTGAGTTGCTGTACACAGAATCCAGGGCCTCCTCTCGGAGCCCCACTGGACCCGCCCGTGTCTCTGCCCACACCTTCCTTTTGGCCCTCTGCTGAGCTTTTGGACACACTGGAGCTGGCAAAGATGCCCCGTAGAAAGGATGGAACAATTGTATGTATACATTTAACAATATTATATAAGTTAAATAGCCAATATAGTTAACAAGCTCTAATTAATGGTAATGTTTGTATCTTGTAGATTGACTGGGCAGTTAATATTCGTAGCTCTTGGGATTTCAGTGAGGAGGGAGCACATGCCCAGCTGCACGCCTTCCTTCAAGATGGTAGGCCTATTGTGGTATTGGAAGACAGGGTACCTAACATTAGAACCACAAAAGATCACTACATAATAAAAAATTAAGTAACTCCTTCCTCGCTCTCAAAATAGTTTGTTTTCAAATGCATGTATTTTCACACATCACATCTTTAGATCTGCTTTTTCAGACAGAAAAGTGGAAAATAATTCAAACCAATTCAAAGAATGATAAGATAAACCTCATTTTAAGTAACGCTAGCCCAAACATGGTCAAATAGAACGTAAGGAGAGGACCAAAGTCAACACTATTGTCTACTTCTAATTATGGAATTTTAGTCTTTGTGATTTGTATTCAAGTATGATAAAATGTGAATAAATTAGACCACAACATCCTTTCTTTATCTTTTTCAAAAACGCGAAACTTATCTTTTCTATCCTTGGCTGAAAAAGCTGATCTAATTATGTAGCATGGGCAAAAATACTTCCTTGTGAAAAGAAGAAAGAAACAAACTGAGCGGGTGACAAGTTACATAGATTTAATTTCATAGTTCTATAATTTATGACAAAATTAGGTACCCTGGCTTTAAAACAGAAAACATGTAGTCTTTCACAAAATTCTGACAATCTTGTAGTTAACTGAACCCTGTATAGTGGGCACGTTTGCATTAAGTCATTCCTTCTCTGCAGGTGTGTACCGATATGAGAAGGAGTCGAGCAGAGCAGACTCCCCCAACACCAGCAGCCTGTCGCCGTACCTTCACTTTGGACAGCTGAGCCCACGTTGGCTTCTGTGGGACGCCAAAGGGGCAAAATGTCGCCCCCTGAAGTTTCAGCGCAAACTGGCCTGGAGAGACCTGGCCTACTGGCAGCTCAGCCTGTTCCCCGACATGCCCTGGGAATCCCTCAGGCCGCCGTACAAGGTCAGCAGCATTTCACACGCACACACTACATGAGAACCTTGAAGAAAGAAAGGAAAAAGATTGGGAAAAAAATCTTCTTGAGCATATACTGGTAATATAATGTAATATAGAAGTATGCAATTAAAAGTGTATAGGTAAAATCTTATAATTAAAACATCTTGATTCTGCTTCATATTGGTGATGACATGTCTTGATAAACATCCTGATATTGCAATTTTTACAAATAAAATGTATTGATTGGCGATACACGGAATCTGGAATTCTGTGCATCTTCCTCCTGGAGCCACAGCTCAGCTGGTGGCTAAGTAAAATCCGGACTGACCTGTGCAAAGGTTATTCTGGTTATGAACAATGAAAAGGGCTGTGTTTGACCGAGCGGAACAGTGTGTAGCAGAGGGGATCAATCATATCAAGAACCATACTTTCCATTGACGTTCATTGATATTGTCTTTTCTTAAAACTATACGCCGCTTGCATGCATAATGCTAAGGCAAGTACTCTGTATCACAACGTTTTAAAATGGAAAATACTGTAAATGGTTGAATCTTCTCTGGTGATTGCAGGCTTTGTGCTGGAGCACGGAGCGGGAACACCTGAAGGCATGGCAGCGAGGCCGGACAGGGTACCCTTTAGTGGATGCAGCCATGAGGCAGCTGTGGCTGAGCGGCTGGATGAACAACTACATGAGGCATGTGGTGGCCTCCTTCCTCATCGCATACCTGCACCTGCCTTGGCAGGAGGGCTACCGCTGGTTCCAGGTAAGAACAGCTTCCAGACGCTCTCTTTATCTACCATTCAGACAGCTAAAGAGACTTCCAAACCCTCCTCAGGACACGCTGGTGGACTCTGACGTGGCCATAGACGCCATGATGTGGCAGAATGGGGGCATGTGTGGACTGGACCACTGGAACTTTGTGATGCATCCTGTGGATGCAGCCATGACCTGTGATCCCTGTGGCTCGTATGTGAGGCAGTGGTGCCCAGAGCTGATTGAGTTGCCGAACGAGCTCATCCACAAGCCCTGGAAGTGCCCTGCCTCTATACTCAAACGGGCCGGTAAGGACCTTTTCTTTCTTTACATGTCATTTATATGAAGCTATTGACTTTTGCATCTCATGGTTTAGAAGAATAAATTATTCCTTAAGAAAATTTCAACTACCCGTAAATCCCTTATCTGTTGGGGGAAGTATACAGTACCATTCGTTTACAAAAATGTTTTGTTGATTAGTTGACTAATCAATATATTATAAAAATGATTGAAGACATCAATATAAGTGCAACTTGTGTTTCCCAGGCATGGTGCTGGGCCAGACGTATCCTGAGCGCATCGTCACAGACCTAGAGGAGCGCAGGAGCCGCTCTTTGCAAGATGTGGCCCGGGTCCGTCTACAGTTCCCTGAATATGTGGACAAGTCCAGCGGCTGTGACCTGGTCCCTTTACCTCCACGTTTGCTCTCTCAAACCCTGGGACGGCACTCGGATGATGTGCCCAGCGGCAAGGAATTCCTCCTCCCTCTCATCACGCGCATGGAGTTCAAACACCAGCTTGACAAGCCGGACTGCGACTCGACTTCCAACCCCTACAACGCAGTCTTGAAAGGGTACGTGAGCCGGAAGAGGGATGAGACCGTGGCCTTTCTGAACCAGAGGGACTTCACTGCTAGTGTGCTGAACGAGGGCACACAGAGGAGGGAGAGGATGGAGCGCAATCAGCGCAAAATGGAGGGTCTGTCTGAGCCTCACCAGCCCAGGGGGAGAGCCAGACGAACCCCCACGGCTAATGACAAGTTCTCTGTGGTGCCAGGAGGTGTTGTGAAGACACTGAGATAGTGTACAGCTTTAATAAAGCAATTTGCTGACAAAGGACCAGGGTAAAAACTGTTGAGAAGAAAGAAAATATGTTTTACCTAAGTACTGTATTTAAATAGTTTTCTTACGATTGTTTTACTTAAGTCCAGGATCCAAGATCTTTCCATTTTACTTTGCAACAGATGTTTGTCTATATTTATCTAGAGACAGGACCTGGCTCCCAGAATACTATTCTATGAATATAAATGATAATGCATTGTTTATAAATGGCGCACTTAAAGACGCTTCACATGTTATTATTTTTTTACTCCCTTCACGGTAGTGATTAGGGCTGGGCAATAAAACGACAACGATATATATTGCGATAGACACGTGTTCGAAATCAATAGAAAATGGGATCGATTGAATGATAGTTTAACTTCACAAAGACAGGAAGAAAACACAGAAAGTAACGCAGAATCAGAAGCGTGCGGCATTCTGGGGGACGCAGGCAGAGACTTCTCGACCTATCACGGCCAAGCACAAACCGCAAAACATTCTGGAAAATGCAACAACAACAAAAAACGCACCATGCATAGTGTCCATGGATCTATGGATTGTGTTTCAATGCCGTGTCAATGGTTGTGCACGTCCGTGCGAGGAATAGCATGTGTGACGCGGTACAGGCAGTGGGCACACACTCAATGTTTGCGGCAAAAGCTAGTGATAAACTTTTTGCTCTGGAGGCACATGCGGCTATCAGAGCACGAGGACACAAGACACTCAAAAACCAGGATTAAACTAGGACTAACAATGGGGGTCACTGTGCTTGTGAACATATGTTTCCAGCCTGAGTTCTCATTCCCCCGTGACTGCCAACAAGGGCTGCTAACGTGTGTTAGTTGACACTTCAAATGTATTTATTTAGGTTTAAAAAAACAAAACAAAAAAACAATACATTATTTATATCGATCGATTGATATAGTTTTCAGCTATATCACCCAGCCCTAGTGGTGATAAACTACAACAGTAGCCACTGCTACCCTGGGGCAAACTATCAGAAGCAAGGCAACCAGTATGTGCCATCGGCCCCTCCCACCACCACCAGCCATTGCACACACCAGAATCATTCTAGGTAAAGTGTCTTGCCTATTCTCAACATTGTTTGCAGGAAAACATTTTTATATCTTTGTTTGTTTTTAGTGGGGCTTTTGTTTATTTCAGGGTTGTACATATTGACTATTTGACATAGTAGGGCATTAAAAATACAAAAACTGGGTAATATTTACTTGGTACAAAGGTCAGTGACGTGCGTTACAATGTATTTTAACTCCGCCCCTCAGCTCAGCGGTTGGTGTTGGCTGTAATTAAATTAAAGCTGGGTTACCTGACTTGATTGTTTCTTTGATTGTTTGAGTGAGGCTGTACCTCCTTTATGTCCATGATCAGATATGTTCTACTGATTTAATGATGATGAAGATATTAACCACTGATGGGGATGAATATATGTGCCACTGATGATGATTAAGATATATTCCACTGATCTAATGATGATGATAGATTCCACTGATTTAATGGTGATGCTGAAGATATATTCCAATGATGATGAAGAGATATTCCCGTTTATGATGAAAATATATTCCACTGATCTGTTGATGAAGATATAATCACTGATGGTGATGAAGATATACAGTTCTCCCCCGAGACCTGGGAGAAGCGCTTCCGGAGAAGTTGAAAGTCTGTCTGACAGGGGGCTCAGCAAGACGGCCCCAGCAGACCCTCACTACACACTTGGGTCTGCCAGGTCCAACCGGCTTCCTCCCCTGCCAGCAGATCCAACTCACAACCAGACGATACAACAACAAAGTCGATCATCTACCTCCGACCTAGGGTGTTCTAGTAGTGCCATGTGCACTGATGGACACCCTTGTGCTCGAACATGGTGTTTGTGATGGACAAACCGTGACTAGCACAGAAGTCCAACAACTGAACACCGCTCGGGTTCAGATCAGGGGGACCGTTCTTCCCAATCACCCCTCTCCAAGTGTCACTGGTATTTTCCACATGGGCGTTGAAGTCGCCCAGGAGAATAACGGAGTCCACGGGTGGTGCACCGTCTAGTACCCCTTCCAAGGACTCCAAGAATGCCGAGTACTCAGCACTGCTGTTAGGCCGGTAGGCCGTGACATCAGTGAGAGACCCCACCCAAAGAGAGACTTTATATAACAGCAGTTTGTGTTCATAGAGGTGAGCCATACGTTTATTTTATTATTAAACCGTACTTCCGCATCGGCGAACACTCTCAGCAGCACTTGTTTACTGTCACTGGAGAACGAGAACGCTGGAGGAATATCAGATCAGATTCATTTATTTGCCATTTGCAGTAAAACCACATTGGAAAAACTGTGCAAGACTACCCCGGTGTGCGCCAGACAGAGACGACACACACCAGAGCTCTTGCCACGGCGCCATCTTTTCCGGCGCCATGCGACAAACAGTAGAATAAACAGCAGAGAGCAATAACATACAGGTTACAACAGACAGTTGGATAGAAAACATTGTGCTTTGTATAAACCACGGATTTTTTTTCGGGATGAGCACCTTCTGCAGCCGGCCCAATGTGGCTGTCAGAGGGGGGCGGGGTCAGGGAGGGGGTGAGCCGGAAACACAGTGAGGAGGGGAGGGGAGGGAGAGATCAGAGGGAGGCGGGGGGAGCGGGATCCAAGCTGGAACTGACTGAAAGAGTGTGAAATTGTTGTAGAGTCCAGATTTATTATGATGGCCTTGGCCCGAGGAATGTGAGATAAGAGTGGAGGGAAGACACAGCAAGGAGAAAAACACATCTTCCTGTAACGAGGGACAATATTGTATGCATATTAGCAGTCAAAAACAGGCAGATATTCTATTAAATCCAATTAAACCGAATTGCGGCGCCCTCAGACCCCGTACACAGGGGCCAATCCAAGCCGGGTCAGAGAGTTCAAGCGTGACAAACAATGTCATTCAATCTCAATTCCAGAGTTTTATGCCCATCAAGTGAACGAGCTGCGAGATCTCTGATCAACTGTTCCACTAACACCACTCTTCTTTGTCCAGCCACAGCGCTCTCAACCACGACTCGGTTAAGCTCCTTGTACATCCCATCAATTTTGTTGGCCAGCAGGTCGTGAATCTTGCGAACTGCCATGCCTCCGAATTTATGGTAGAATAGAACCGCTCCAAGCCCAAACAGGAGGATCCCCACCACCAAAAAGCCAAAGATATATACGTCTTCCGAATCTTCAATGGACAGGGTCGACAGACAGAGGGGCTGCCACTTGTTCCAGCTGTCAAGCGTATAACCCGCTGGTGAAGTCCCGTCCGGGCACTCGGGCTCTCCAGACCCGCGCTTACGTGTTGAAAAGATAGAATCAATTGCGTTGAGGGACCAATTTACCATTTCCATTCTTGCTAAAAGTGAATATGTTCACAAGCACTGTGTCCCCCCTAGACCGCTAATGTCCCCATGACCACTTTTGTGACGCTCTCATTGGTCACTGCACGTGCGTCCCGAGGAAAAAAGTTCAGCAATGTTTATCTCCTGCCTGCGTCAATGTTCCACTCATGCACCACAGCCGCACCTCTACCGCGCAGTCCGTGCGTCTCTACCACACAGTCCGTGCATGCGTCCCCAGACTGACGCTTGAATGCACGTCACCATTGACTTTGCATTGAGAGTCGCCGCAACGCATGAGCTGGTCTGAACGCCCTATTGGAGTGTCCTGGATCCTCACCACAGTCCTTCTTGTATATATATATAGTATATAAATGTTAGGGCTGTCAAAATTATCGCGTTAATGAAAAATTTAATTTTTGTGAGTTAACGCGTGTCCGAATGACCCGCCCAGTTATCCATATTATCACTCAGAATGCCGTACACATGCCTGTGTGAGATGGCAACAGAGCAGGTCTCTGGGAAATCAAGTTTAAAGAATACGCACATGACCGCGGGGCTACAGTCTATGGTATGAACTGAAGTCCGCTCTGGTTGTTAGCGGCTGTGAGCCGATCACAACAACACGGTGAACGGTGCTGCGGTAATGTGGTCATATAAGACCATACACGCCACAGGACTATTCTCTGCATGTTGTTTTCGTGTCTTTGCAACCTGTGCTTAACCTGTGCACCCAAATACCGTGCCTCCTCCTGAAAACCAAACTAAACTCGCTAAATTAAAGCTGGAGTACGTAAATTTTCCCCTTTCATTAGCAGCTAATTTTGGTTGTGCCCAAAAGTAAAAGGTTGTGAGCAAATCAAACAGATTTACGTACATTTGGTATGAATGACATTGTGTCATTATATTTGATAATCGTGAGTTAACTCACCATTACTATGCGATTAATCAACTAAAAAATTGTAATCGTTTGACAGCCCTAAAAATTATATATATATTTATTTATCTTTCCCTTTATTGAAGACAAGAAAACAGACAGACACATCAACATTCAACAAGAACAACAAATAAACAAACAAAAAAGTATATAAATATATGCATTTGAAGGCCATTAATGTTGTGCTTAATTTTTGATATTTGTCGCTTTCGATTCAATGCAGATTGCAGTTTTAGGTGACAGACAAAAATATCTCAATGATATCGTTATCGCAATACTAAACACTAAACACATATCGAATATCGCTCTAATTTCCAATATCGTGCAGCCCTAATATATTCCTCTTATAATGAAGATATATTCCACTGATCTGTTGATGACGATGAAGAAATAATACACTAATCTAATGATGATGACGAAAATATGTTCCACTGATGATGAAGACATATTCCACTGATTAATGATGATGATGAAGATATATTCCAGGGCTGCACGTGCGATATCCATATCGAAAAGATGCGCTATAAAAAAATTATATATTTTTTAATTATATATATTTTTCCTTTATTGAAGACAACAAAACAGACAGACACATCAACATTCAAAAAGAACAACATATAAGCAAACAAAAAAGTATATAAAATATATTCATTTGAAGGCTGAAGAAGATGACAAAGTCTGGGATCGTGTCTTTAATTCAGACAGAAGACGTTCTATTGTCGATGGTAGAGACAGCACGAACAAAGATGTAAGTGATACAGCATGGAGGAATGGAGTCCTCCAATCAGCATTTTCCACAGTGCGAGTAGCTTCAACCTTGAAATAACCAAAACATGCAAAAGGAAAAGTACTGCCTTGTGCATATTGTTGAATGATGAGTTAGAATTTTAACCACAGTTGCTTCAAAGTGACATGAAATCTCTAAATGCAGATTGCAGTTTTAGGTGACTGACAAAAATATCTCAATAATATCGTTATTGCAATACTAAACACTAAACACACACATTGAATATCGCTCTAATTTCCAATATTGTGCAGCCCTAATATATTCCACTTAAGATGATATATTCCACTGATCCGTTGATGACGATGAAGATATATTCCAATGATCAAATGAAGATGATGAAGATATATTCCAATGATCTAATGAAGATGATGAAGATATAAGCCACTGATGATGAGGTTCTAATTCACTGATTTTACAATGATGATAAAGATATATTCCACTGATGATGACGATTATCGGATATATTTCATTAGATTAGATATATTTCACTAATCTAATGAAATATGAAGACATATTCCACTGATGATGATGTAGATGTAATTCACTGACGATCTATTTAACTGATTGTATGATGATGATGATATTTCACTGATGATGAAGATCTATTAAACTGATCTAATTATGATGAAGATGTATTCCACTGATGAAGATATATTTAACTGATGATGAAGATAATATACACTGATAATGATGACATATTGGACTGATCAGATGATGATGAAGATATATTCCACTAATCTAATGACGATAATGAAGACATAATCTACTGTTTTAATGATGATGATGATGATGATGATGAAGATATAATCCATTTATGATGAAGATATATTCCACTGCTCTGTTGATGACGATGAAGATTTTATCCACTGATCTAATGATGACAATGAAAATATATTCCACTGATGATAAATATATCATTCACTGATGATGAAGATATATTCCACTGATGATGGAGAAATAGGCACTGAACATAGGAGGACGATGAAGATATATTCCAATGATCTAATGGTGATGATGAAGATACAATCCAGGAATGATGATGTAGATATAATACAGTGATGATGAAGATATCCATCCATCCATTTTCTACCCCTTAATCCATTTCTGGGTCGGGGGGGGGGGGGGGGGGGCAATTAGTGAAGATATACTTCACTGATTTTATGATGATGATGATGAAGAAATATTCCACTGATGATGATGTAGATGAAATTTACTGATGATGAAGATACATTTTTCACTGATCTGATGATGAAGATGAAGATATATTCCAATGATTTAATGATGATGAAGATATATTCCACTGATAATATATTCCACTTATGATGAAGACAGATCCACTGATTTGATGATGATGATTATGAGGGCATAATCCTCTGATGATGGAGAAATATTCCGATACCTGATACCGGTACTGGTATTGGGTCGATACCATAGGACCTGATTACGGCAACCGATACCCACATTTTCAAATTTGTAAATTTCATTCATCTGTAAAGTAAATTCTTAAATCATGTGCAATGTGCAATTTTGCAACTTCAGAATATCACAGAACAATGTCACTTTACCTCATGTCACTTTACCTTATGTCACTTTACTTATCTACTTATTATCTTGCACTATTTAACTGTACAGTATATAACTGCACTACTACTACTACATATATATCTTTTGACTGGTATTGAAGCATTTTCAGCATCTACAGCTAGTTATGTTAGCTAAGAAACATAGCTACTACTTATTTGTATATATTGTGTGTGCTCCCTGTGTGCTCTTACTATTGTCCTATGTGTGCGCTGCAACAACAAAATTTCCCCACTGTGGGACGAATAAAGGAATTCTTATCTTATCTTATCATTAGCCAGTGACCTACTTTGCATACTTAACAAAGAAATACAAAATTCATTATTTTCATTAATCGTGTTAAAGAAATAAACGGATTTGACTTATGTGCCGAATGACCCGCACATGCATAATAACATTGTGCTGCGAACACATGCGTGTGTAAGATGGCGACAGACCAGATGGGAATTCAAAGTTAAAAAGAATATGCGTGTGACCGCGAGGCACTTATGCCTAGTGTATACTTGCGCGGCGTTAGCGGTTGCGGTGCGTCCCCCTTACGGAGTTTTGAGGAGAATGTTGTAATCCCACAACAACCCACATGAGGGCGATCACACAGGAGCGGTCCCATTTAGTGTATACTTGCGCGGCGTGGATTCATTATTTTATAAGTAATTTCAACTGTGATGCTGTGAATAAAGACACAGTTCTTGTTGGAAACATGGTTATTATTAAATAGTTTTCAGCACAAACAGCAAAACAATAATAGTGGTAAATATCTGAGACAAACATGAACGATTTACGAGTGCAGAAGGAAAGCAACAAACGCAGCTACGATTCAAACAAAGACAGGAACAGTGCAAAACAAACGACTGCACAGTTTATAAGTTATATATATGTTAGATATAAGTTATATATATGTTAGATAGTCCACAGTCTCCTGTCCACAGTCTCCTGTATATCTCCTTACTATTAAATAAAAAGAAAACAGTGTCAATGATATTCACAAAAAAATCTATTAAACTTGATCGGTCCAATGTGTTCCTTGGAGACACTGAGCTTGACTTTGTTGAGGAGTTCAAATATCTCGGGGTCACACTGGATTCAACACTCTCCTTTAAAAAACACATTAAGCTCACTGCGAATACAATAAAGTTAAATTTACAGAACTTCAAACAAATCAGGCCCTTTATGACAACAGATTCGGCATAGATGTTTCTACACTCAATGATATTTTCACACATAGAGTACTGCATTACAACCTGGTCACTTACTGGAGAAACAAATATCAAACCCATAGAAATCCTCTTCAAAAAGTCCATAAAAATTCTGGATCAAAAGCCTTGGTCATATCATCACTGCAATATCCTGGAAAAATATAAAATGCTAAATTTTCAAAATTTCATAAATTTTAAAAACTGTTGCCTTGTTTACAAAGCACTTCATGGTCTTGCCCCGCCCCCACTATGTAACTACATTAAACTTAAAGCAATGAGGGGTCTCCGCACCAGAGCCTCCTCCAGAGGAGATGTGGAGATCCCACACAGAAAAACAACATTTGGACAAACTGTGCTGTCCGTCAGAGGAGGCCAGTCTTGGAACAGCCTTCCTACAGACATAAGAGAATGCCCGACATACAGCTCCTTTAAGAAACAACTTAAACATCACATCAAAGTAAATCAGTCATGCACTCATTTTAACTAAAATGTGATTTATAAAGTTTTTATATTGTGTTTTGTATGTATGTTTTGTTCATACATTGTTTTACTTGTGTGACCTGCCTCGGGACTACAGATGTAAATTAGCAGTTTTGCTATAATCTAGCACATTTGCAATCTGTGTACAACTGTATATGATTGTTCATTAATGTGTGTTGTCCCGATCGAATAAATAAATAAATAAATATCAGGCTCTGAGCCCAAACTGCTTTTCCTTCGAAGCACAAAGCTCTCTGCTCCATAGTGCCTCCTCCATGTCCCTGCTGCAGCCGCTCCGTGCTTCCTTCCAATACACACACACGGACCAATCACAGCGGAGATTCCTTGCGGCGACCCTTACGTAGTTAGAAAATTTCGATGCTGCGCGGCAGCCGACGTAAGGGCCTTGCGGTGACCAACGCGTTGCGCAAGTGACGTCACGTCACCTCCGTAAGCTGCGCGCCGCGCGAGTATAAACTAGGCTTTACTGCTGTTTGCTGTATGAACTCGAAAGGGAGTCCACATCCTCTGTGTGGCCGAAGGGTTCTGACCCAGGGCAGCTGCGGCCGCTCTGGACAGCGGTTCTACGTCATGGTGCTACGTCCCTTAGCGGACTTTGCTAGTGGGATATCACGTGACCCCCAGGTAACACGCCAGAGAGATCAAAATAATTTGCTCCAATCACTAGCGACCCTCCTCTATAAATGCCCCTGCACAAGGCCGCACCCCCTCTTTCACTCTGGCGCCGATTGAGATCTACCACAGTACTTACTTCTTCTGAGATGTCTTCCGTTGTTCCGAGTTCCCCTTCGCCCTCTGGCGTCGGACGTCGTCGCTGCTCGGCGTGTCGGGTCAGGCTCCAGCGCACGGACCAGCATGCCAGCTGCTTCATGTGCCTGGGTCCGGGCCATGCGGCGTTGAGCGCTAGCTGCGCCTCGTGTCCCGCTCTCCCCAGGGAGGAGAGCAAACGCAGGCGCGCGTTCTTCGCCGCTGCAGCGCCCCGTCCGGACTCCTCTCAGGACGAGGAGTCTGAGATTGACTGGGCCCCACTCGACCTTCCGCCCGTGCCCGCGGAATGGGGTGACTGCGAGGATGGAGAGGCTTCGGAGATGGGCTCTCTCCTCACTCTGGACGAGGTGGTGTCGAACCCGGAGCCGGACCGCTTCCCGCTGGACCACATGCCTGGGCTCTACTCCTCCGCGGCGGCCATCATGGATGCTCCTCTACCACCGTAGCCGATCCAGAGGGTGGAGGACTTCACCTCTGTGGGCGCCACCACTCGAGGGAGGAGGAGGATACAACCCACGTTGTGCCCGCGGATGGACCCGATCGTCCATTACGCGACACGTGAGTGGCCAAAGCCCCTAGCAGCCAAGAGGCCTGCTCTGGGGTACGGCATGTACTGCAGCGTGCAGGACTGGTCCTGGACCGGTGGTGTCCCGGACATCAAGGATTCAGTCCGCATGGCCCTGCAGCCCTCCGCATCCGTGTGGCCCGGCACCAGACCTCTCCTTCCCTCCGAGCGGGACAGGATGTCTTTGGCGATGCTGGATAGATGTTATGCCAATGCGGCACAGGTCGTCGCATTGGCTAACAACATGGCATTCATCACGGGGGCCCTGGATAGGTCGCTCTCCTCTGGCCAGGCGCTCAGTGGAGACCTCCTATCACAGACGAGGACCACCTCGGCGGCGATCCTGCGCATGTGCCAGGCGCTAGCCATGGATGGTGGCCGCTCCATGGCTGCAGCCCAAGTCGGGGCCAGGCACCTTTGGCTTGGGCTGGCTAATATCAGGGAGGCGGAGAAGAGGCAGCTGCTGGACCTGCCCATCTCCCAGACGTCCCTCTTCGGCCCGGACATGCAGGCCCTGGTGGCGAGACTGGAGTCTGCGGCCAACGACTCGGCTAGGCTAACCCCGCACCTAGCACCGAGGCGCGAGGCCCACCAACCATCACGGAGCCGGGACAGACAGAGAGCGTTCGCCCAGGAGGCGTCCTGACCCGTATCCGCGCTCTTTTGTCCATCGTCCTCCCTCGACGAGGCCCCCGGGTCCAGACAGACCCACGGGTGGCTCGCGGGAGCAACGCACCCACCGCCGGCCTCCCTATGGTAGAGGAGGCCGGGGTGGCAAGAATTCTTTCAAAAAAGGCCGACCGGCCTCGTTGTCTGAGTCTCATTTGGGGGTACGTAACATGTCTAATGTGAAATCTGATTGTGTTACTTCCCGGGCCCATAACGTTGCTTCACTAGGCCTGCAGCCCCCAGAGCAGGGTGTGCAGTGCGCTACGCGAGCTACGAGCTCCGGTCCTCTGATCCATGCTATGCCCTCCCAGAGAGAGGTCAGGCGGAGGGATCTGGTGAGTAGTGGTGTGTGTGCTTCGGCCGAACGCGTGCTAGCCCCTCTGAGCTACAAGGCTAGCACGGGGTTTCCCACTCCAGGGGCTCGCCCCCCCCTCCATGAGGCAAGAGCCAGGGGGGGGCGGAGCAGTCCAGTCACATGGCATGAGCAGGCCCGTACTTATGACGTCGGGCCTGCAGGACACGTGACCGCCCCCGGCGCACACGGTATGACGCAGGGGGCCCCCCAGCCCTTTCGTCCACCCCCCCTCCCTGCTAGGAACACCAGGAGAGGGCGGGGCTGTGACGTCTCGTGTTCCAGCTCCCGTTCCGCCCCTCACAGACTTCTACAACATCTGGAGGGAGCAGGGCTTACTGACGGATACGTGGCTGGAGAAGACATTGCGCAGGGGTTACGCACTGCAATTCTCCCGAAAGCCACCGCCATTCCGAGGCGTACGGGCAGCACGCTCTCAGGTACGGGGGTCATTAGCGGCACTGCAAGCGGAGGTCTCCTCTCTGCTGAGTCGAGGCGCAGCAGTAGAGGTAGACCCACAGGACGCCACCAGGGGGGCTGTACTCCCCTTACTTCTTGGTGCCAAAGAAGTCAGGCGGGGTGCGTCCCATTTTGGATCTGCGCGTTCTGAACGAGTGCATTTCCAAACGGCAGTTTCGGATGCTGTCCACAAAACAGCTCCTCGAGTGTGTCAGGCAGGGAGATTGGATGTCCTCCATAGACCTGACAGACGCTTACTTTCACACAGGAGGTTCCTGCGCTTCGCAGTGGGAGAGAGGAGTTACGAGTACTGCCGTCTTCCCTTCGGCTACGCGCTCGCGCCTCGGACCTTCTCAAAGTGCGTGGAGGCGGCACTGGAGCCGCTCAGACGCGCCGGGGTAAGAATATTAACCTACAGTAGGTCCCATTCCGTTTTGTCGCCTTTCACGCGTGAATCACACGTGAGTCTCGTGTGATTCACGCGTCTTTTATTTTCCCCCCTCCCAGTGATGCTGCAATGACCAAAACAACCACCAGGTGGCACTTGTGAGCAGGGTTACATTGGCCAGTCTCTGGAATAACCCGCAGACATTAAAACTACTGCACACTGAGAAAAGTGTTGCAAGCGCAACTTTGAACCTAAGTACTTGTATTTGCAATTTCGGACTTAAAATTTATTCTTATGGTTTTAATATTAGAAAAATAATTTCCATTTACTAAAACAAAAACAATATACCCACAAATACGTTTTGTGTGTGTATTTAACTAAATTTTGAAAAAATATTGTTGGCACTTCTTAAATCTGACGCTATCAATAAGTGTTCAGACAAAGTAATTTCTACTGGGCGGGAGTTTGCTTCCGGTTCGGACCGTTTCCGTGAGCTTGTTGTTGGTGATGGGCGCTGAGCCAGCCTTGGACACGGTCGTGTGGTTTCCCGTGAGATCCAACTCAAAGTAAGATTTTTTAAATATATGGTGCTTTCTCTGTAAGGTTTGTCACGTATTTGATCAAATATATACAATCTGTGGTCAAATCGTCGTTTTATTTTCTTGGCAGTTCGTGTCCAAAATTACTTCATGTTAACTGTCTACTCTAGCCCCAAACATGTTGTTAGCATAAAACTGTGCCAGTATAATGGTCCTACAATTTCGTTGTTTAGCAAAGTGATTTGTGTTAAGACTCGTAACATTACCAACTACCCCTTAAATGTTCTGAACCATAATAACAGGCGTAGTTTTCGCAGTTTGGAGCTGCTAGCTTCTAGCTAGCTGTTGCTAACGGTACGCAGCTAACATAAGTATAGACCAAAGTCGCTACTGTCCTGCTCTGTCTTGTTGCCGGAGGTGCAAGTGGAAAATACAGTTGGCAACAGAAGCCACGTGACATTTATTAATCTTCTATTATTTTCTACTCTTGGGGACAGTTCATTTCCCCGCAGAAGTCCCTAGTTACATTAGCTCAGCGGAGCGACTCTCAAGGAGGAGACAGGTGCAGAGCATGGTGCGGAGGCAGAAAACATGTTTATTGCTATCTGAGATCGCTCTGATTTCCTCGCGGTCAGAAAGTAGCTTGTTTCAGCAGCAAACTAACGTTAAGTTAACAGCTACTGCATGTTGTTAATGTTATGACCCGTCCGCATCAGCATCACTGTATTATATCAAGGCCTGTCTGTTTTAGCCAATGTGCAGCTATATGGTTAGTTATGATAAGTTCAAATACATTCAGAAATCTGCAGCACATTTAAAAAACCCAAACAAAGTATAAGTGATACATTATAAACATGCATTTTTAAAAGAACATACTGAGGGTGACTGCTATAGCCTATTGCAGTCACAAAATTAGAGTGGAAATGTTAAAAATCTAATGTGACTTACATTCGCATTTCATATGAACAACATTTTGGCATGTTAATTTTGAAATAAACGATATTTTGCTGGACAAGTAGGTTTTGTTTCCGGGCAAGTAAAAAATACCTGCCACTTCAAGTACCTCAAAGCACTTAATGTCAAGTCCTGACAAGGTAATACATTCAGCTAAAAACAGGTACATGTTGTGGTATAGCATGTTTTTTGTGGAATCACGTGTAGTAACGCAAAATGCACAAAGCACTTTGTTTGTACTAATCTAATGCATTTTTTATATGTAAAAAGCAGCACCGCCTGTTTAAATGCTTATATTTGTCCAATGAAGAGTATTTTTAAGCATGTTTATTAATTTTATTTTATTTTAGATTTTTCCTTTCACTGCTGCCAATTGATGGAGGAAAGCTACAGCAGGAGGTAAGTGTGATACAAAAAGAACTGTTAATAAATTAAGTGAATGTAATGTACTCGCTAGGGATGCAATAGTTTTTTGGGGGGGGGGCATTATACATTATACATTACACTCACCGCAAGATTTGCGGTGAGTCCTTGGCAACAAGAGAGGAGATTTTCCATCATTTGTCATTATATACGTTTTTATATCTAAATGAACACAATCAGAAATATGAAAACATATTCAAGATAAGAAGTGCTGAATACTTCCTAATTCGTGGTGTTTTTTATTTCTATGTTGTTTCGTAGGATCCAACCGCTGCTATAGCAAAGAGGAGGGAAGTCGTAATCCGAGGCCTAATTGAATACATGGGGGAGAAGCCAGGAGACTTGATTTCAGATCTACAGGTAAAATTTCCAATCTTTTCTTTTTCAGGGTATAAAAAAAGTACCGTACCTTATGCTGATATGTCTATCATTAAGAGTAGTAGTATCACCAAATCCTCTTCATCCTCTGCATATGCTAAAAGTCAGCATATGCAGATTATTTAAAAAACATTTTGGTCTCATTTGACCATAGAATAATCTACAATCATGTAGAAAAGGTTAAATCATCTACTGGACTGGGTTTTGGTAAAGTTGAGGATGTTTCGCTTTTAGTGACACAAGCTTCTTCAGAGCTCTTAAAGTCATAAAAGAACACTTACCCAAACTGGACTAAAAACTAAAAAGACCCAGGTTCCTTCCAGAAGGAGAGAACCAAAACTGCCAAAAATGTCTATTCAAATTGTTTTCAATATCACTCAACTTTACCAAAACCCAGTCCTGGCGATGATTTAACCTTTTTATAAGATGGACACTCCCTGGATGAATGAGAGCCTTCACAAACATCTGACCATATGACATTCCCCCAGCCCTCTGGATGGAATGGTCACTGGAAAACTTCAGTTGGACATGAATGAACATGAGCTGGCTAAAGCAGCTGGACCTGTATGGTATGAATTAAAGGTGCACCGATCTGATCTGTCACCAATCATGATTGGTCGATCACGGCCTAATTTTTGTGATCGGTGATTGGTGAAATGCGCCGATCAGAGGGGCCGATCAAACGTAGATTTCAGACTTTCTTACAGTAGATAATCTGGTGAAAACTCCACAGTATAGCGCCGCTCTAAACCGAGTTTTAAATGTAATTCGTGGCTACAAAACCGCTCTGGATGAAATGCTCGGCTGTATCCCTCTGCGCATGTCGGCTCTCCTCTTTCCAGACTGCAGTGTAACTAAACAAAACAATGATGAAGCTTGAGCTAACCCGCTATCGCTATGCTTTAAGACAAAAACATGAGTTTGTGACAATAAAATATCAGCGTCTGGTACTTCTAATAGTAGGTAAAGGAGATGATTTGCCATGTACCATTATTTACATTTGCAACTACCGCATGACTTCACATGCGCGCTCCGTAAGTGATACCACAGGATATTTAACACAAAACTGTGCTATCTGAAACGCACGTGAAACTACAATCAGAGGCAGGGGTCATTGTCCTGTCTTATTTTGCTCTTTAGTACTCACTAAATGGCAGCTCGTCAAAAGGGAAAGTATGTGCGTATGTGTTTGGCACCTCATGTCGCCGTCTCCTTGTGGAAGTTCTTTTCTTTCTTCAAATATTGTCTAATGTTACTGTCAAACTAATTTAGGCAGAAATGTGAGAAATTCCACACAGTGTGCTCACTTTTTCTAAACATTAATTGAACAAACAATATATATTTGTACCGTCAAATAATTCCTGCAACATTATAACATACATAATGGCTGAATTTATGTGTTGTATCAAATATATTTAAGCTGTTACTGATGCATTTAGACACAAATTATGTAATTTAGTGACAAATCTCAAAATTAAACAGATATAATCGACTTGAAAATGTCTGCACAGCTCATCAGCCGTCAGTTTCTCTGAATAGGTTGCGTTCACGTTTTAGAATGTGATGATGGGCAGTTGTCAATACAACTCTATGGGAGAAATACAGTTTTTGTACGAACTCTCAAACAAAAATTGACAAATGTTTTTCCTCTTCAGTATTTGACAGTGATTAGATTTACTAACCCACTTTATTATTTGTATGGCTGAAAGTCCTTTCTACTGACCAACATCACGCTCATCATTTCAAAAATTGTCATTGGTTTATAATATAAACCAATGACAATTTTTGAAATCATTATGTGCTGAAAGAGGAGTCAATGAACTTTGAGACAGTTTTTTTCATGTGGATTCTCCTAGTAATGATCTCAGTCAATACTAGGAGTACTACTACTCATTAACCAAAAACTAAGACAAAAAATATGCAGTTTGCCAGTTACCATAGTTAACGCCATGGAATTTTCACTTGCCCTCCACCTCAGTTTTAAATGAACACGTGAACACAACCTATTGCATTGACTATCAAAACATATCAATGTCTAATGTATTTTTCCCTCTCAAATAGAGTCTGGAGGAAACTGAAGACACTCGGCAGAATATCGCCTATCCAGTGAAGATTGTCAAAGTTGGTGACACGTACGAGATCAGCATTGATGGCCTTCAATGCATTACAGGTTTGGGCACTGTAGCCAAGGCCTCCTGTATTCTTGTTGGCGTTATATACGCATTGGACTTGAAATACCCACCCAAGCTTCAGCACACATTTGAAACTTTTCAGAGATTACTGATTGGTCTCAGTCCTGTGAAACCAAGAGCATCTGTGAGATACAGTTCACTCCTTAAAAAGCTGTCTTAAAGTTTGAATTAAGGAATCCTCACTTTTGACCCTGTTCTAACATTGTTCAAATATAAAAAGTGTTTGAAAATTCAAAATGGTGAGTTATAGAGGCTTAGAAGCACAATGTAATCAGTTTTGTGAACTGCAACTGCATGTTTGTGTGTTGCAGCAGACACCTTTGTAATTCCCTCTGCAGTAGATGTAGCCATTTTTTGTTTTTTGTCCTAGGGATGTGGATTGTTCATTTGGGAATTATCTGTTCACTCACTATGATTTAGTAATTTTACACATTGTGTAGGACAGGGGTTCTGAAACTTTTAAAGGCAGGAAAACAAAATCAAAATTTGGATGAAAATATTCATTTCACATTGCCCTTTTTATTGGTAGTTGTGTGAGATTTCATAACACTTTGAAGCAACTTTTGTTAAAGTTAAACTCATCATTCTATCAATGTGCAGAAGCCTGTACTTTTCCACTTTATGTTTTGTCTATCTGAAGGCCAAGCTACATGGCACCGTGGAAGCTGCTGATTGGAGGTCTCCATGCCTCCGCTCTGTATAATACACTTGCATTCTCTTGTATCTGTGATTGTGTGCTTTGTTCGTGCTGTCTCTACCATCGACAATAAAACATGTCTTCTGTCTGAATTAAAGACGCGATCCCAGACTTTGTCATCTTCTTCAGGTGGTGGAAGGATGCGGGCCTTGTCTGTAACATCTACAGAACAGAAGACTTTTTTTTTTTTACACAAAAAGTGTTTTTTTTGTAAGCCAAAACTGAAAAACCTCAAGAGAATGCATCTGGACCAGCACACTTGGACTATCTGCACAGCCCCTGACTCCACTCAGGCTGTGAGCTGCTGAGACTAGGACAACACCAGCGTCCTCTTTTGCATGGAACAATTGGATTACACAATTTGGACATAATTTGGAACAATCTGGATTTCTGAATTTGGACATAATTTGGACTGAATTGAATTGCTGAATCTGGACACTGAAGCTGAAACGTGTGATTGAAAGACACATCACAGAAGAATTCATGGCTCGACACAAATGCAGCCTGAAGAAACCAACAGGAGAAGTGGGAGAGACTGTTTTCAAAGCAATATCTGGAACCACCATCGACTGATGAAGTTTGGTATTTTACTGAAGATTGTTGACGAGTTTTATGAAAGATCTGAACATGTTTTATGAGTTTTTGAAGTATTCCGAGTTCTGAGTTTTTTGAAGTACCGAGTAAAGTACCGAGTTTATGAATTTTTGAAGTATTGAGTTATGATGTTATGTTGCTGTTTATCGATCCTGATGGTCATACGTGAATGTATGACCAGAGGGGGGAATGTGAGATTTCATAACACTTTGAAGCAACTTTTGTTAAAGTTAAACTCATCATTCTATCAATGTGCAGAAGCCTGTACTTTTCCACTTTATGTTTTGTCTATCTGAAGGCCAAGCTACATGGCACCGTGGAAGCTGCTGATTGGAGGTCTCCATGCCTCCGCTCTGTATAATACACTTGCATTCTCTTGTATCTGTGATTGTGTGCTTTGTTCGTGCTGTCTCTACCATCGACAATAAAACATGTCTTCTGTCTGAATTAAAGACGCGATCCCAGACTTTGTCATCTTCTTCAGTTGTTTCCTTTTTAAAATATTGTATATCACAAGGAATTGTTTTATATATATATATATATATATATGTATTTGATCAGACTCCCTCTAAATACAACTTCAGAATTTGAATGAGACGTAAACGACTAGAACATGATTAAAACCAAAGTCCTTCAAGAAAGTTTTTAGAAATCTTTAAAAAAAATGTCTACTCATCTTTTTACTTTTTTTTGTTGTTAAAACTGGAGTGGTAAGGAAAAATGGTACAGAGTTCTGTTGGAAGATAAATATTAATGTTTCAAAATGTAATATTGAATATATAGTTACATTTAAGTGTACATATTGAAAAATAAATGTTGACGTGGAAAAGCTTTAAAAGGTTTTATTTTTTCAGAACACAAGCATATTGGTATAAATGTTTATTTTAAAGTCATGTAATTTTTTATCAGAGCTGACATTCTTGAAAATGTTTTATGAGTTTTCTGAGTTTTTTGAAGTACCGAGTTTAAGTATTGAGTTATGATGTTATGTTGCTGTTTATTGATCCTGATGGTCACACGTGAATGTGTGACCAGAGGGGGGGAATGTGAGATTTCATAACACTTTTAAGCAACTTTTGTTAAAGTTAAACTCATCATTCTATCAATGTGCAGAAGCCTGTACTTTTCCACTTCATGTTTTGTCTATCTGAAGGCCAAGCTACAAGTACAACGTGGAAGCTGCTGATTGGAGGTTTCCATGCCTCCGCTCTGTATAATACACTTGCATTCTGTTGTATCTGTTGTTCGTGCTGTCTCTACCATCGACAATAAAACATGTCTTCTGTCTGAATTTAAGACGCGATCCCAGACTTGGCACATCTTCTTCAGGTGGTGGAAGGATGCGGGCCTTGTCTGTAACATCTAGAGAACAGAAGACATTTGCATGTCAAATGAGGTGATGACCGAAACAACAGGGGGCTAGGGTGGGCTTTGTTTATTCGTCTGGGGGAGGAAGGCCCAGTCCCAATACCCACACTGCACCCTACGCCCTCCTATGAAGTGTGCATTTGTTTGAAGTGCGCGCAAGGGTTTGAGTGCGCAGGTTACAAGTGTGCACAAAAGGTGGAATTGGGACAGTGCACACTGAGTGCAGGTTACGTCATCGACTCGTCAAGAGATGGTCATTTTCAGACCTAAACTTTATACAAATTAAAGGTAATTTTGTCTGATCCTTTGGGAAACTAAATGAATTGCTTCACACACGTTAAAATACATGTATATTAGTGGTTTCTAATTAGAGATAGCTGTATAATTTTAAGTTAAATGTGGGTAACTAACTGTTATCTGGTCAGTTTTTATACATTCTAAGATTATTGTACTAAGTGTAAAGTTTAAATTGAATGTTATATAAACGCTTGGTTTAAAAAGTTATTAAATTGTTAAAACACAATGTCCGTAATTCTTCATCAGACGTTTATGCTTCTTTCCAAGTAACATTGCAAAACTTATTTACACACATACTGCATATATATTTCAAAATGTATATTTAAATGCATTTTCCCGACGTTTTGGTGTGTACCGCAAAGAATTATGGGCAATATCCTTCGCCAGAGTGCGCATAGATGCAGGCTACGGCGAAGTGTGGATCAGGGGCGCAAAGGGGGCGGGGCCAAAGACCTCCCTGGAGAATTGGGACACCCTACGCACTCGCACCCTTTATCGGGAACGCGCAAATGAGGGGCGCGAGGGTGGAAGTGCGAGTATTGGGACGGGGCCGAAGGGCTGCGAATGAGTGACTTCCAGACTGTGAACCCTGAGAATTAATATACTGTATATATTTTGTAATAACATTTTTACACAGTATGTTCATTTCGACATTCCAAAACATAATCATCACAGTCATATAACATGTAAATTTTGAATTACTCTGTTATGGCCACTTGGTTTTAGTCATATATGTGAAGATTAAAAAGATTATACTTTGCACCAATTAAAACACACAAACACTCATGAATTTGTCGGAAATCAAGAATGTAATGATTCTTGCAATATTCAATGGACTGAATTTAGACCTCCTTTCTTTTTTCTTTCTCTTTTAATTTACTGAAAAATTAAGATATGTATTAGACATTGCCTAGATATTATTTATCAATAACGCAGTCTAAATATCCACACACCAATCATTTTTAATTCAAGGAGCAAACTTAGGTAAACTTTAAAACACAAATAAAACAAAGGACCTGTCCGACTGAGTGTCTATGCTTCGTGTGTCTCTGGTTCTGTCCAGGTGTAGTGAGGCTGAGTTTACACGGAGACAATGTGGCAGTAAAACGGTATAGTAGGATGTCGGTTGCTACCAACCGTTCATACGAAGACTGTGTTCCAGGTGAAAACGTAAGTGTTCAGATCCAGCCTGCAGAGTGGGACAACTCTGATACGCTGCACAGCAGGGAGCTTTTTCACACCCGCGAGAGGGGAAAGGTGTGAAATCCCCCTCTGCTCTGACCCCCACCTCCGCGCTGCTCCCCGCACGTAAATTTGGACATGCGCAGTAGCGGAGAACAATCATCAACAATAATGGCGCCGCCCACACAAACTAGCTACGTGGACTTCCAGCGCGGCACAGAGGATAACTCTACTCCTTCGTTCGTCCAAACGAGACCACGCGAAGCTCTAGGTTCAGTTCCCATTTTCACAGCTGCTGTTAAAATGCCGAATGATGTTGGTGCGTTCTGAGGGTCTGGTACAGGAAGTGAGTATACTGCCGAGAGGGGGCTGGGCACGGGGCTGGGGGTCGTGTGAGTGTTGTAACGTTTCTCTGCCCACTACTGGCTGGGCGCTAGAACTACATCGTTTTTCAACCTCATGTGAACGCTGAGAAATTTGCATTAGGAGCCAGGTCGTTTCTGTTAATAGCCTGGAAACGTCTGCGCAGCGTCTCAGTATAAACAGGGCCTGAAGCTCAGCCTGTGATAACGGCCCTATTTACATAACAAAGTTGGCCGTTCACAGGTGATTTCGTTTGTTAGCTAAAATCCTTGGGGTCATTTGACACCGTGGAGGGGATGATAGGTATAAGTGCCAAATGACACCTCCATGCGAGTGCTAGTGTTAAAGCTGCTTTCAATATCTTTTCAAATCTGTTTTCCTTTTCTCCATAGCATGTCTGTAACAAAAGTTCTCATAATCTGAAGTCGGCGTATTTACATGGTTTTATGAAACAGAATTCTGAGAAAAACAGGTTTAAAGATCGACATTCCAAACATAATCATCACAGTCACATATAACATGTAAATTTTGAATTACTCTGTTATGGCACACTTGTTTTAGTCACTATGTTGTAGAAGATTAAAAAGATGTTACTTTGGCACCAATTAAACACACAACACTCATGAATTAGTCGAAAATCAAGAATGTATTGATTCTTTCAATATTCAATGGATTGAATTTTGACCTCTTCTTTTTCTTTCTCTTTATAATTTACTGAAAATTAGATATGTATATGTATGAGAGAGAGAGACGCGAGCAGAGAGAGAGAGGCGTGAGCAGAGAGAGAGAGAGGTGAGCAGAGAGAGAGAGAGAGACGCGAGCAGAGAGAGAGAGAGGTGAGCAGAGAGAGAGAGACGCGAGCAGAGAGAGAGAGACGCGAGCAGAGAGAGAGAGCAGAGAGAGACGTGAGCAGAGAGAGAGAGCAGAGAGAGACGTGAGCAGAAAGAGAGAGACGTGAGCAGAGAGAGAGAGGCGTGAGCAGAGAGAGAGAGAGGTGAGCAGAGAGAGAGAGAGAGACGCGAGCAGAGAGAGACGTGAGCAGAGAGAGAGAGCAGAGAGAGAGAGACGCGAGCAGAGAGAGAGAGCAGAGAGAGACGTGAGCAGAAAGAGAGAGACGTGAGCAGAGAGAGAGAGGCGTGAGCAGAGAGAGAGAGAGGTGAGCAGAGAGAGAGAGAGAGACGCGAGCAGAGAGAGAGAGAGGTGAGCAGAGAGAGAGAGACGCGAGCAGAGAGAGAGAGACGCGAGCAGAGAGAGAGAGATGCGAGCAGAGAGAGAGAGATGCGAGCAGAGAGAGAGAGAGATGCGAGCAGAGAGAGAGAGATGCGAGCAGAGAGAGAGAGAGATGCGAGCAGAGAGAGAGAGATGCGAGCAGAGAGAGAGAGATGCGAGCAGAGAGAGAGGTGAGCAGAGAGAGAGAGATGCGAGCAGAGAGAGAGAGATGCGAGCAGAGAGAGAGATGCGAGCAGAGAGAGAGAGACGTGAGCAGAGAGAGAGGGACACGAGCAGAGAGAGAGACGTGAGCAGAGAGAGAGACGTGAGCAGAGAGAGAGGGACACGAGCAGAGAGAGAGACGTGAGCAGAGAGAGACGTGAGCAGAGAGAGAGAGACGTGAGCAGAGAGACGTGAGCAGAGAGAGAGAGACGCGAGCAGAGAGAGACGTGAGCAGAGAGAGACGTGAGCAGAGAGAGAGAGGCGTGAGCAGAGAGAGAGAGGTGAGCAGAGAGAGACGTGAGCAGAGAGAGAGAGACGCGAGCAGAGAGAGAGAGCAGAGAGAGACGTGAGCAGAGAGAGAGAGCAGAGAGAGACGTGAGCAGAGAGAGAGACGTGAGCAGAAAGAGAGAGACGTGAGCAGAGAGAGAGAGAGGTGAGCAGAGAGAGAGAGAGAGACGCGAGCAGAGAGAGAGAGAGAGGTGAGCAGAGAGAGAGAGACGCGAGCAGAGAGAGAGAGACGCGAGCAGAGAGAGAGAGACGCGAGCAGAGAGAGAGAGACGCGAGCAGAGAGAGAGAGATGCGAGCAGAGAGAGAGAGAGGTGAGCAGAGAGAGAGGGACACGAGCAGAGAGAGAGAGAGATGCGAGCAGAGAGAGAGAGATGCGAGCAGAGAGAGAGAGAGAGATGCGAGCAGAGAGAGAGAGACGTGAGCAGAGAGAGAGGGACACGAGCAGAGAGAGAGACGTGAGCAGAGAGAGAGACGTGAGCAGAGAGAGAGGGACACGAGCAGAGAGAGAGACGCGAGCAGAGAGAGAGAGACGCGAGCAGAGAGAGAGAGACGTGAGTCCGCGTGTCTATGGTCCGCGCTCGGAGCCCAGACGGCAGTGCGTTCACTGAGCTGTCAGAGCGGGGGTCACAGCAGCTGCTCTCGGGGCCAGAGCGGAGGATGTAACGTAACGTTCGGTTTATCAAAACATATCACAATATTTTTAACGTATAACACTAGTGAATTTCACCTAGATTTTTTCAGACATTAAAGACAAGATGTTATATAATAATTGTTTAATGAAAAAACAATTTTGCCACAAGCAACCAAAAGCTGTGCCTCAGACAAGAATCGAACCTGGGTTCTCCAGGTCCCTGTATTTAATGCTATCCATTCGGCCAACAAAGCACCTCTGTGCTAGACAGGTTTGCACGCAGTCTTATACCTGAGCGTCTAAGTCGCTGGCAGAGCTAAAGTGGACTTAGCCTGCCACCTTGTGGCGATAAGATGTACTATTTTTCACGCAGCTGCGTGATTCCCGAGAAGCGTGAATGAAGACGACAAAACGGAATGGGACCTACTGTATATAGACAATTGGTTAATACTGGCCTCATCCAGGGAAGTGGCCGTGAGTCACACGCGCTGGGTCCTGTCCCACATATAGCGCCTGGGCTTTGTGGTGAACAGGGAGAAAAGCAGGCTGCAACCGGCTCAGCGCATGATCTATCTTGGCCTGCAGCTAGACTCTGTGACGTTCCGTGCTGCATTGTCCGAGGACAGACGGAGGAAGATTACCCGTCTAGCCAGGGAGGTTCTGGCGGGCCCCAGGGTCCCCGCTCGGCGCCTCAGGTCCCTGCTGGGGATGATGGTGACGGCTCATGCTGTGGTGCGGCTAGGCCTTCTCCACATGAGGAATTTTCAGAGGTGGTTCTCACGCCTCAGGCTTCACCCCTCCCGGGACGGGGGGAGGCTTATCTGGGTTCCCCAAGTGGCAGCGTCGGACATCAGGTTTTGGCTCACTCCGGGTCTATTGCGGGACGGAGTGACTCTGGCCTGCGCCGTGTCTCACGTGGAGGTGTTCACAGACGCATCACTCGAGGGTTGGGGCGGGGTCCTCGGCCAGAGCTCTGTAGGAGGCTGCTGGTCGGACTCAGCCCGCCACATCAACCTTCTGGAGATGGAGGCAGTACACAGGGTACTGCTGCACTTTGCTCCTCAACTGCAGGGGAGACACGTGATGGTTCGCTCAGACAACACCACAGTGGTGTCTTATCTGAACAGGCAGGGGGGCACCAGATCCCCCGTCCTCCATCGCATGGCGACGGTGACGCTGCTGTGGGCGGCGCTTCACCTCCTGTCCCGACAGGATGTCCAGGGGGGGCCCACTCCAGGACGAGTGGGGCCTGGCCCCACAGGTGGCTGCGGAGGTCTGGCGGAGGTTCGGTCGTCCAGTGGTCGACCTTTTCGCCAGTGCAGAGAACGCACAGTGCCCCTCCTGGTTCGCCTTAAGGGCCGCGGACGAGCCGCCCTTAGGGGTGGACGCCCTGGCTCACTACCCCTGGCCAGGGGGCCTGCTGTATGCTTTTCCACCAGTGCGTCTCCTGCCGGTCCTGCTGCGGAGGATCGATCAGGAGAGGAGGTCGGTGATCCTGGTGGCTCCGGACAATCCACATGCCCGGTGGTTCCCCTTCCTGAGGGGCATGGCGGCCTGCGCCCGATAATTGGCCGCAGGCTTTGGGTTTGGAGGCTGAGAGGCGGAACCTCGTAGACCTGGGTCTTCCCCCGGCGGTGGTGAGACTATTCAGGGGGCGAGGGCGCCGTCCACTGTGAGGGCCTACGCCACGAGATGGAGGCTCTTCAGCGACTGGTGCGGTTCTCGCTCCTGGGATCCCAGGCGTTGCCCGTTGGAGGGAGTCCTGGGATTCCTACAGGAACTTTTTGACAATGGGAGGGCTGTCGCCACCTTGGCGGTGTTCGCGGCAGCCATTACCTCGGGTCACGACGGTTTCGGGGGGTTCACAGCCCGCTCTCATCCGTTGGTCAAACGTTTTCTGCGGGGGGAGTGCAGGAGGAGGCCCCCGTTTCAGAGAACGCCCCCGGTTTGGGACCTCAGGGTGGTCCTTAGGGGTCTGTCGGGCCCGCCTTTTGAACCGGCGTCTGCTAAGAGGGCGGGCGACTTGTGTGCGCTCTCCGTCCATGCGTCTTGCCTGTTCTTTGGAGAGGGCGACGGCCTGGTGGAGTTGTGGCCCAATCCGGCTTTTCTCCCTAAGGTCATCACGTCGGCCTTCAGGTCGAGAGTGATCAGGATTAGGGCATTCCATACGCCGCTGCATGCCTCTCCCGAGGAGGAGCGGCGGCACCTTCTGTGTCCTGTCAGAATGCTTAGGCATTACCTGGCCATGACGTCTTCATTCAGGTTGGTTGATCAGCTGTTTGTGTGTCTGGGCCCCAAGAACAGGGGCGCCCCGCTGTCGGCTCAGCGGCTGGCGCACTGGGTCGCCACGGCTGTGCGGCGGGCGTATCAGGCTCAGGGCCTGGCCCCCCCGGTGGGCTTCAGGTCGCATTCCACGCGTGGGGTGGCGGCCTCTATGGCCCTCCTCAGGGGGGCGTCGGTCGAGGACGTCTTGGGCGTCGTCCTCTTCTTTCGTCCGGTCTTACCTTTTGGATGTGTCGAACCGGTCGGTGGCCCATTCCGTGCTTAGTGCAGCGGACTGAGTTGTAACCTTTTTGTCCCCTATTAGAGGTTGACCTTGACTTTCCGCCCTGTTCAGGAGCTCTTGGGAGTGGCGTCCTGCAGGTGCGATATTTTTGTGTGCTTTGGTCAGTCAGGTATTCCACGTCAGGAGCTCTTGGGAGAGGCGTCCTGGGACTACGAGTGACCTTCGGTCTGTTACTTGGGGGTATCCTGGGGAGGAGTGACCCTGTAACACGCAATTGTTTTTTCTGCCCTGAGTCCTCTCACTGTGTGAGGGTCTTGCTCGGGCGGAGCTCCAATCACTCTTCGCTGGCCTGCTGGGAGTACATGTTCCTACGGCCTCCGCGTTGTGTCCCACTAGCGAAGTCCGCTAAGGGACGCAGCACCATGACGTAGAATTAATAGTTACCTAATGTAACTTAAGTTCTACGAATAGGTGCGTAGTCCCTTAGCTACGAGCCCATCAGGCCAGCCCGGCTTGGCAGAGTTCAAGAGGGGGTGCGGCCTTGTGCAGGGGCATTTATAGAGGAGGGTCGCTAGTGATTGGAGCAAATTATTTTGATCTCTCTGGCGTGTGACCTGGGGGTCACATGATATCCCACTAGCGAAGTCCGCTAAGGGACTACGCACCTATTCGTAGAACTTAAGTTACATTAGGTAACTATTAATTCCCACCTCCAGTGGCTGTGCGCCGCTTTGACAACAACACGGCGAACAGCGGCGCCGTAACGTCATCATATCCAAGACCATACACTCACAGAACTATTCACTGCTTGTTGTGTGCGTGTCTTGAAACCTGTGCATGCAATAAATACACCGCTGAAGCTGGACTATGGAGCCTCAGGAAGTGTTCGTGTTTCCTCCCGAAGCTGGGGTACCTAATGTTTCCCTTGCACTTCCAGTTCATGTTGTTTGTGCCTAGCCATTGGCTGACATTATGCATTTCAGACTTGTTTTGAAATGTCCCATTCTCATCCCTGTAACAAACAATAGTTTTGGTCTGTGTCCATCTTTCTCTGTCTGAGCCATATTTGTTACTCTCTTGTAACGTAGACTATTGCACTTTATTTCAACTGTTGCTCATACATCCTCTACAGCAGGGGTGTCATTCATACGGCCCGCGGGCCGGAACCGGCCCGCCAAGAGATTTGACACGGCCCGTGGCTCATTTATGTAAAAATATAATAAAAATACATTTTAAAAAGCCGCTCCGCGACGCGATGCGCCGCGAGGCTCCGCGACGCGACGCCGCAGCGCCGCGCTCAGGGGTGAGTCCAGTGCATCTGTAGTGGCTCCACCAGAGCGGTGCTGAAGGAATAACATCTTAAACTACAAGACTCGGCGAAAAATACGGCACTTTGAGCGGAGAATTGAGAAAACAGAAGATAAACCTGTCTGGCCCTGAAGACACAGCAGTCTGTTTGTGCCCAGAGCGAGAGGTTAGTTCTGCTGCTGTAAAGGGAAGCTACCTGTGCTAACAACATTAGCATTAGCATCGCAGCCGCACAGTGAGAGAGAGTTTGTTAAAACTCTCACAGGCTGCAGACATGGTCTGAGAAACCACTCGCTTTTACCAACATGTTGCCATTGATAAGAGACTGATGTTACTGATGTCACATATTCATTTGTGGTGTTACTGAAACTATCAGAGGAGTTTTGAGCGCTGCTGCTGGTGCTGCTGCTGGTTCTGCTGTTGTTGCTGGTGTGTTGGACAGTGTGGACGGGTACCGATGGTAAAAACAGGTGTAGTGACAAAGCTGCAAATGGAGGTGATGATTTTTGGACATTTGACTGTATTTTACACAGAGACACTGCTGCAGTCGTTAAGAATGGATCCCGTTATGGAAGTTGTTTTATTCATTTCAACTGAATCATGGTCAGTTTGATGCTTTCTCTGTGATAATAACATAACCATGGACCTTACCACACTGAAGATGGTTAATGTGATAATAACATAACCATGGACCGTACCACACTGAAGATGGTTAATGTGATAATAACATAACCCTGGACCTGACCACACTGAAGATGGTTAATGTGATAATAACATAACCATGGACCTTACACACTGAAGATGGTTAATGTGATAATAACATAACCATGGACCTTACCACACTGAAGAAGGTTAATGTGATAATAACATAACCATGGACCTTACCACACTGAAGGTGGTTAATGTGATAATAACATAACCATGGACCTGACCACACTGAAGATGGTTAATGTGATAATAACATAACCATGGACCTTACCACACTGAAGATGGTTAATGTGATAATAACATAACCATGGACCTTACCACACTGAAGATGGTTAATGTGATAATAACATAACCATGGACCTGACCACACTGAAGAAGGTTAATGTGATAATAACATAACCATGGACCTGACCACACTGAAGATGGTTAATGTGATAATAACATAACCATGGACCTTACACACTGAAGAAGGTTAATGTGATAATAACATAACCATGGACCTTACCACACTGAAGGTGGTTAATGTGATAATAACATAACCATGGACCTTACCACACTGAAGATGGTTAATGTGATAATAACATAACCATGGACCTTACCACACTGAAGATGGTTAATGTGATAATAACATAACCATGGACCTGACCACACTGAAGAAGGTTAATGTGATAATAACATAACCATGGACCTGACCACACTGAAGATGGTTAATGTGATAATAACATAACCATGGACCTTACACACTGAAGATGGTTAATGTGATAATAACATAACCATGGACCTTACCACACTGAAGAAGGTTAATGTGATAATAACATAACCATGGACCTTACCACACTGAAGGTGGTTAATGTGATAATAACATAACCATGGACCTTACCACACTGAAGAAGGTTAATGTGATAATAACATAACCATGGACCTGACCACACTGAAGATGGTTAATGTGATAATAACATAACCATGGACCTTACCACACTGAAGATGGTTAATGTGATAATAACATAACCATGGACCTTACCACACTGAAGATGGTTAAGCTGAGGTGCTGTGTTTTAGTGCTTTTTTCTATCTACTTTACCTTTGTGAGCAGGTTTTCTCTGTAATGAGCCTTAAAACAAAGCTAACACACAAATATTAATATACATATTGTGAAATACCATTTACAATGTAATATTGTAAATACGTTACATTATTTGCACTATGGAAAACTCACTGTTACATTTAAGTTTGTAACAGAAAACTGAGTATTAAAGGATAGTGTTTTAAAGGAAGTTTTAAATAAATTTGTTTATGTGCACAAAAAGTTGGACTTTGTACCATTTTTGGATATTTTTGAAGAGCATCTACTGGTCCGGCCCACTTGAGATCAGATTAGGTTGTATGTGGCCCCCGGACCAAAATGAGTTTGACACCCCTGCTCTACAGTATGTGCTTCCACACACATATATGCATGCATTTGTTTGCTAATTAAATCTACTAATCTGACAATTCATTGAACATTTATTTAAATATGTATTTATTAATATATTTATTGTTTTTGCAGTTTTGGTCCTCCATAATCTATTCCAAAGGCTACATTGCAGTTCATATAATATGAGAAGAGAGTATGCAGGATTGTACTTTTTACACCAAAAATAATTATTTAAAATCTCACATTAGCTACCTGAGGACAAAAGTTGCTAAAGGTGTTGGAATGATGAAAAGATCAAATCACTTAAGCTGGCTACAGACTACAGGGGTGTTTGTCTCAAGAGATTTAAGTCGTGGCACCAATCCAGGACATATAATCTGAAATTGTTTTCAGTCTCATTAACACAGATTCTCATGCCATTAACTGACATGACTTCAACCAAATTCAACAAACATCAACATTATTTGGATGCAGCCCATGACAGCGCCAGTTTCACGCATTCTATAATTATTGGAGTTGGCATTATCAAATGTTGCTGTTTTACCAAGTGGCAGGTGTTGGCGACAGACATTATGCACGGTGGTACAGTAACAGTGGCTGTCATATATGGACTATTTTATTCAGACACAAAACTACTACAAACATCAGGACACCGCACAGTACTACAGGACATATGGGCTGCGCTCTATCTGGATATATTCTTTTCTTAAAGTTTGATAAACAAGGACACGGAGGGGCTGCATCAAACAGGTGATTGTGCATGTGTGTGTTGGTTACTTAAAGATATATACAGTGCCTTGCGAAAGTATTCGGCCCCCTTGAACCTTTCAACATTTCGCCACATTTCAGGCTTCAAACATAAAGATATAAAATTTTAATTTTTTGTCATGAATCATCAACAAGTGGGACACAATCGTGAAGTGGAACGAAATTTATTGGATAATTTAAACTTTTTTAACAAAAAACTGAAAGATTAGTGCTAAAAGCTGTGCAATTCTTTTTAGACCTAACATATTTCTAGATTCCATTCTTTTAAATCTGATGCTTATTTCTTAACTTTTTGTGAGTTGTGTTTGTTTTTATGTTTTTATTTTAGTTACAAAAGCCGTTTTTCAAACATTTAAATTAGAATCTGTGTTAAAAGTGATTATTGATTATAGACTTCGTCTAAAAAGAAAGAGGGAATTAGCATTAGCTAATAGCATTAGTTATTAAGTTAAACTACCCAATTCACCCAATTCACATTCAAGTGGTGACTTTTGTTTTTGTTTTGACTACACGCCTGACCTTACTCCTGCTGATGCCACAGCAGAGGAGACTGGCTCTAAAATGTGCTCCAATTCATATTGACTTAAGTTGAAAATGCTGCAATTATTTTAAATTAGTAGAATATATGCTGAGATAAATGCATAGATAATTAAACACAGTACAAAAGTACACATATTTTAAAGTTTAAAGGTTTTTTGAGATTTGAGTCTTGTTTTTTTATATTAAGAGTTTCTGGTCTTAAAAATGTCATCATTAGTAAGATAATAAGTAATCTTTTATTTACATAGCGCTTGGGAAAACCCAGAGCGCTCCAAAATTGTTTTGACTTTAGGGAGAAAAACAATCTCATTCGCATACTGATATCTATTGTTTTTTTAAATTGGCCGTCTCAAGGATTGTTTTTCAGACTCTGCCACACTGTACGAGAGGTCACTGCTGGACACTGGACAGCGCAACGCCCACCCAGCCACAGGCCACAGAGCTAAGAGCAAAGGGCAACAATGCCACCTCTACGCCCCTCCCCCCACTACAGAAGTAAGTGGGAGTGAGACCGGGGCCATGAAAGTGGAGGTTTCTGGAGGCAGTGATGGGTGGAGCGTCAGGTAGAGACCTAGAGGCAGTTGAAAGTGTGTCCAGTTTGTTTACATCACCACAGTGTGACCTTTGAGACCTACAGGTGGTTCGAGGAGTCTGGAGACACAACCCCAAAATTGACACCCTACATACACACACACATACATACATTCATACACTCACACATTCACATTTACATATAGATACATGAAAAAGCAGAACATGAGAAAAAAGCATTTTAAAAGTTTACTCCAATGTAAACACATTTTTAATTGTCTATCACTTGAATCTTTAGTTGAATCAGTATTTTTTGAGACCAGAAATGTTCATTTGAATTCTATATTGTCATGGACATAATTGACGTCTGTCCTGACACTTTTGATTTGTTGATTTTGTACTGTGTGAAGTAATTACATTGATTAGAATTAGATCTGATAAAAACACAAATTAGAGAAGTAAACTGAATCATTGCGCTTGCTTTTTGTCTGAGGGACATTAGCAACAGCATGAATAGAAATTGTGTTAAAGTAGAATCAAAGTGACTTAACCATAGAGAGTAACTATTGCATTACAAGCTGTGTACAGGAACTGAGACACTGCACCATTGACCAGAAGTGCATCGCAAATGACCTGATGTGCTTCGAGTGAAAAGACTGTATCTGGAGATCCTGATGTGCATCTGGAGAGACCAGAACCATGGCTTGGACCCTACTGATGTCCAAGATGACATCTCTCGAAATATGACCTGACCTGATGGACCAGACTGAGACACCCTCAGAGGACCTGAGGACCCTGAGGATCTGAGGACCTGAGAGAGAAAAACTGGGGAGTGATGTTTATATTATTAAAATCATACATTGATGAGTGCTAAATGAGAGAGATACTCATGATTCTTTCTTTTGTTTTTGTTTGTCCCTAGCTTCTGGACATCTGATGATCTATTGGACACAGACATTTGCAGAACAAGAACCAGCCAATGAAAAACGTCTATTGCCGATGCTATTGCTACAACCACAACTGACTGACTGATTCAGACATCTGACAGACAAAAACTTTGAAAATGATAAAGTATAAGTATTGTAGCGTTTTATTAGATTTTAAATAGTAGTAAAAAAGTAGAATTGTCCTTTCTTTGTTGTTCATAAACACATTTCCACATAAGAGTTAAAATAGTACCCTACAATGTTATCCTTTTGATAGATCAGCTAAAATATTAGAATCAGAATAATGTTACAGCCATTGAAAGTGACAGAAGTCACAAACTAGGAATATGCCTTTGCTCAAGCTGCAGCCGAGCTTTGGAGCCACAGTAGAGTAAAAATAGAGAAATAGATAAATGCATCAACCATAGATTCTTTCAAAAATAGAGATTATTTGTAGCCAGTGCTAATATCAAATGGTAAAGGGACCATTTCACAAGCATTTACTTCAAAAGTAGATAAAGTTACTTACAGTTTTATGTACAGTTTTATTAGATACTGCCAAATTCACTTGTGTTCAAACATGAGTGAATGTTGACAATACAAAAAGTTCATATGAGTGTAGTCTAGATTAATGCCTAGATCAATGAGATAGATTACAACCAACAGAGATTCAAAAGCATTTTGATGCATTTGGGTATAGCCCACTGTCGATTCATCAGAACAGATTAGAGAATCAAACACCATTGTAGAATAACTGACCCCAACCCCAAACCTGCTAAAATAGATTAGCTCTTGTAAGGATAATACTAATTTGATTAATGATGTACATTCATCCCAAATGCCTGACAATAATATCTTTAGATAATAAAAAGTAATAAATCACTGACCACTATAGAAGTGTAAATGTTGACCATTTGCCTTACTGTGTTCACAGTTTTATTCCTGAGAATGTAGAAGAGAGATAGAACAAAATCCCACTGACACAAAGCCACTGATAATGAAAGTAAACTAAAGAGAGATTTATTAGATTAAAATGTATGTTTAAGAATATGGCTCAATAGAATCAAATATGCAAACATATTTGTAAATAGATTAGAATAGTTTTAAACTATAGTGAATAGTGAAAGTAAAGTACACAGTCTAAGATTGAAAAGTGAAAATAATACAGTGAAATAAGTAGTGTAAACAATTAGCATTAGAATAAAAGTATAGAGTAAGAAAAGTGAAATTAGCTTCAAATTGAGACTCAGCTCGTTTTTTGTCTGTGTTTTGACTGAATCTGCTGAGTTCTTGTGTGTCCAATAGTGTTTGTTTGTTTTTATTTTTGATTTGTTTTTTGTTTGTTTATTTGATTTATTTTTGTTTGTTTATTTTTTCCCAGGATAGAGGATAAAATCCACTGATATTGATTTGATGATTATGAGTTTAATGCATACATTTTCTTTGTTTTTAATAATTTTTTAAAGTTTTTTTTAGGAATTTTTTTTTTTTCTTTTTCCACTTTATTGATTGATCAAATTGAATGATCACATGTGATTATGTGATCAAAGGGGAGGGTGTTAGTATTAGATAGCAATATGGCCTATGTGCAGGACTGTACAAGGACTCCATGTTATGACTATGATGTGACTGTCTCTTTGTGACACGTATGTCTTTCGATGTGTGACGTGACAATGACTATATAAACTGTGTACTGCCTTTATTCTGTCTGAGAGAAAGAAACAGAGTAAACCAGTGGAACTTGAGAGAAACTTAAATAAACTTCCAGAGTTTGGCACACCACGATCCGTCTCTGTCTGCTAAATCCTGACATTACTTTACAAGATATTTATGTCAATTTTTTTGACATAAATATGTAATATTTGTTAGTCCCAACATTACATATTTATGTCAAAAAAATTTAATTTATGATTGTTTATCATGTATTATCAATGTTTAACATGCATGGTCGTAAAACAGCAGTGATTTTAGAAAAATAGACACTTAAATTGGGCAGACATTTGAAGCCTGTGCCATTTTCATAAAAACAGAACTTCAGAATCATTCTACATTGGAAAAAATTGGGGTATAGAACTGTGAAAACCAGCGAGGATAGTACAATGCCAAGCTCTTTGATTATAACGTGCTCGTTCAAAACAATTGATAATATACAATACAAAGAACGTTTTCCTCGACATGATCTAAGATCTGCAATACTCACACTGTAGTCATGAAGTTACAGTTGACATTTGAACAGCTTAAAGAGCTTCAAAAAGCGTGTGTCCAAGGCCATGTCCGGAGATGAAAAGGCCAAAATCGCTACTGCAGCTAGGCTAGGAACATGGACGTCACCGCGAACCAGGAACCATGACCTAATGAAATTATGTAGGTAATGCTACTTGAAATGTTAACATCTGCACCAACACACGTTTCCACCCGCTAATTTAATATTATTTGAGTTAAACACCTGTGCACTGAAGGCTCATTATCGTTAGCCTAGCGAGTTGTTGCTAACATTGACTGTCAGCCACCAGCTACAGTGCCTTGCGAAAGTATTCGGCCCCCTTGAACCTTTACACATTTCGACACATTTCAGGCTTTAAACATAAAGAAATAAAAAAAATACTTTTTGTCATGAATCAACAACAAGTGGGACACAATCGTGAAGTGGAACGAAATTTATTGGATAATTTAAACTTTTTTAACAAATAAAAAAACTGAAAAGTGGGGCGTGCAATATTATTCGGCCCCTTTACTTTCAGTGCAGCAAACTCACTGCAGAAGTTCAGTGAGGATCTTTGAATGATCCAATGTTGTCCTAAATGACTGATGATGATAAATAGAATGCACCTGTGTGTAATCAAGTCTCCGTATAAATGCACCTGCTCTTTGATAGTCTCAGGGTTCTGTTTAAAGCGCAGAGAGAACCATGAAGACAAAGGAACACACCAGGCAGGTCCGAGATACTGTTGTGGAGAAGTTTAAAGCCGGATTTGGATACAAAAAGATTTCCCAAGCTTTAAACATCTCAAGGAGCACTGTGCAAGCAATTATATTGAAATGGAAGGAGTATCAGACCACTGCAAATCTACCAAGACCCGGCCGTCCCTCCAAACTTTCATCTCAAACAAGGAGAAGACACAGGGAATATGGCTACAATTGATGGGAAGATGGATGGAGCCAAATACAGGACCATTCTGGAAGAAAACCTGTTGGAGTGTGCAAAAGACCTGAGACTGGGACGGAGATTTATCTTCCAACAGGACAATGATCCAAAACATAAAGCCAAATCTACAATGGAATGGTTCACAAATAGACGTATCCAGGTGTTAGAATGGCCAAGTCAAAGTCCAGACCTGAATCCAATCGAGAATCTGTGGAAAGAGCTGAAGACTGCTGTTCACAAACGCTCTCCATCCAACCTCACTGAGCTCGAGCTGTTTTGCAAGGAAGAATGGGAAAGAATTCCAGTCTCTCGATGTGCAAAACTGATAGAGACATACCCCAAGCGACTTGCAGCTGTAATTGCAGCAAAAGGTGGCGCTACAAAGAATTAGCGCAGGGGGGCCGAATAATATTGCACGCCCCACTTCTCAGTTTTTTATTTGTTAAAAAAGTTTAAATTATCCAATAAATTTCGTTCCACTTCACGATTGTGTCCCATCTTGCTGTTGATTCTTGACAAAAAATTTAAATTTTATATCTTTATGTTTGAAACCTGAAATGTGGCGAAATGTTGAAAGGTTCAAGGGGGCCGAATAGTTTCGCAAGGCACTGTAACTAAGCTGTATTTGTTTTATTAATTTTTCAATGGTTTAAACTGGCTGCTGTTTGGTTTCTAGAAACAATGGACCAATGGACGGTAAGATCCTCTCAGTGTTGTGCGTGAACGAGTTCAAAAGAACGCGTTCATTGAACACGCTCATTTTTTCGTGAACGTTGAACTGAACGCATCACATTTTTAAAAAAAGAACTTGAACGTGAATTAGTTCATTTTATGTGTCATGAACGGCAGACATCACTTTGAACGTTGGAATCTGTTTTCTCTTTTGAAACGCAACGAGAGAAAGTTCCTCCTTCCTGTATTCTCGCACTTTTTCCGCCGAAATTTAAAAATTCCTACGGTTTCCACCGTCTGTGAACGCACCCCGACTCTGTGTTGCGGTGCGGCGCTGTGAGCTGGTGCTTTTCACATGTGCCCGAGTCGTGATGAAAACACAGGGTGAGTTAGCGACAAAGTTTACACCGTTTACATTTGACATAAAGTATAGACACACGCACTGCAGCGCATTACTGTTTTTTAGTTTATGAGCAGAGATGGGACAACTCCGTTTTGCTCCCATTGAAAACCATGTAAATCTTGTCTGTTTTGTAGTCAAAAGGCTCTCCTCCTGTGGGTGTACAGGAGATATATACATATATATATATGTATATATATAGCTCGTAGTGTGAAAAACATATGTATTTAAGTATCTCACGAAAAAAGTAAAATGAACTGAACTTTGAACTAGTTCAGAATTAAAAATGTGAACTTTGAACGTGAAAAAAAAAAAAAAACTGAAAAGTGGGGCGTGCAATATTATTCGGCCCCTTTACTTTCAGTGCAGCAAACTCACTCCAGAAGTTCAGTGAGGATCTTTGAATGATCCAATGTTGTCCTAAATGACTGATGATGATAAATAGAATGCACCTGTGTGTAATCAAGTCTCCGTATAAATGCACCTGCTCTTTGATAGTCTCAGGGTTCTGTTTAAAGCGCAGAGAGAACCATGAAGACAAAGGAACACACCAGGCAGGTCCGAGATACTGTTGTGGAGAAGTTTAAAGCCGGATTTGGATACAAAAAGATTTCCCAAGCTTTAAACATCTCAAGGAGCACTGTGCAAGCAATTATATTGAAATGGAAGGAGTATCAGAGCACTGCAAATCTACCAAGACCCGGCCGTCCCTCCAAACTTTCATCTCAAAATGGAGCTTTTGCGAAAGTTCACCGTGGTAGACCCGGCTGCTGCTGCCAGGCCACAGGCTGCTCTTCCTCGACTCATCAATACCAGCAACGCCCACACCCAGTCAACCAATAACCACCAGGACAGCAAGTTAAAAGCCGGAGACGCCCACTTCCCGGTCTTCTGAAGTCTGCAAACTTCTGAAGCCTGCAAGGTGCATGTCGCTAACGCACCTGTTCGCAAATGCATGCGTTGTTCTGGAGGGGTCGCTTCTGCTCACGTGTTGCTCGTGCGCGTGGCCCTGCTGTCCTCAGTCTGGCTGCTCATGGTCTGCTCCTCCTCCGCGTCCCTGCACCTGCTGTGGTTCGCATATCCCCACTGCTCTCCTCCTCTGCGGGCTCTTCTGCGGGCTGCGCCGCGGGGCCCCTCCGCGGTTCTGTGCTGCTCGTTCCTCGTGGTCTGCTGCCGCGCGCAGACGGTCTGGCGGTGCCGTGCGTGTCCCTGCCTCCGACTGGCGGTGCCGCGTCGTCCCGTTGCTTTCCCAAGTCTCCTGGCATGTGAGTACAGTCAGTGTGCCGACCGCGGACAGTTTAATCCCGGAGTCTAGGCTGCAGGCGGCTGGTTTTTGCCCTACGCACTTGACTGCAGGCGTCAGTCTTCGCCCGTGCTTGGTCTGCAGGCTCCGTTTTACACGTGTTGAGCTAACTGAGGGACAATGCATCTTAAATGGCATCAATCTCCAATGTCTGAGGGATATAAGAGGAGCAATGTGCATTAATTCAGATTCATGTTCTGCCACTTGCAGTAAAACCACGTTGGAAAAAATGTGCAAAGACTACCCCATCGTGCTCCAGACGGCACACACAGAGCTCTTGCACGGCGCCATCTTTACAGCATCAATCTCATTACTCGCAAGTCACTATTGTTAAATGATGTATTTAAATTCGTCTATCTGCAGGAGGAAGGAGGGGCCATGCATTTAAATAGCTAGGTCACTAGTATTAAACTGGGTAACTAAACTGCAGTTGTTGCATTTCGAAAGTGCAGCAGAAAGAAAAGGGGCCCAATGTGAATATGCAATGGGTTTGAAGTGGAGCTGGAGCTAATGAACGCATGGATCAGTGATCGTTCATGCGTTCTACCATAACCAAAGCAGCAAGATGGCTCCAGGGGACATCTGTTTCTCGCATGGGAATGTTTCGGATTCGGGTTGATTTATTTCCTCAGGCTCTTAAACAACCGTGGGCATGGTTCTCTGACCGCCGCTGCTGCGGTCCCTGCTGCCGTTCCTACTGATGCCTGATCCCGCTGCTGCCTATTCCTGCTGCTGCCTGTCCCTGCTGCCTGCTCCTGCTGCTCCTACTACTACATGTGCCGCTGCTGCTGTTCCTGCCGCTGCCGCTCCGCAGGCTCCCAGGCTGCACCTGTCTCTACGGCTCGGCTCTTCAGACACGTACGTAACCTGGCTCACGGAGACAAGCGGCGCACGCTGGCGTGACACGTCTGTTGTTCGTATGAATCGCATTGTGCTGCTGCTGCTTGCTGCTTCTGCTGCCGCTACTGCTGCTATTGCTGCCGCTGCTGCTTCATACTGCTACCGCTTCCGTGCTGCTGCTGCTTCTTTACTTTGACACCTCTCTTCACTGCGCATCTCTTTTACTGAAACACTAAACAGCTTCAACTATATTCTACTGCGGTGGCTTGATACAGGATTATTGCTGTTATTATCTACGGATGCTGCAACCGCTGCTGCTGCTGCTGCTTCATGCTGCTACCGTTACTGCTGCTACTGCTGCCGCTGCTGCTTCATACTGCATCTGCTGCCGTGCTGCTGCTGCTTCATGTACTTGACATCTCTCTTCACTTGGCATCTCTTTTACTGAAACACTAAACAGCTACAACAATATTCTACTGCTCTGGCTTTGATACAGGATTATTGCTGTTATTATCTACGGATGCTGCAACCGCTGCTGCTTCATACTGCTACTGCTGCTACTGCTAATGCTGCTTCTGCTGCTTCATACTGCTACCGTTACTGCTGCTGCTACTGCTGCGCTGCTGCTGCTGCTTCATGTACTTTGACATCCCTCTTCACTTCGCATCTCTTTTACTGAAACACTAAACCGCTACAACAATATTCTACTGCTCTGGCTTTGATACAGGATTATTGCTGCTATTATCGACGGATGCTGCAGCTGCTGCTGCTTCATACTGCTACTGCTGCTGCTGCTTCATACTGCTACTGCTACTGCTGCTGCTTCATACGGCTACTGCTGCTACTACTGCTGCTGCTGCTTCATTTACTTTGCCATCTCTCTTCACTTCGCATCTCTTTTACTGAAACCCTGAACAGCTACAACAACATTCTACTGCTGTGGCTTTGATACAGAATTATTACTGTTATTTTCTAAGGACGCTGCTGCTGCTGCTGCTGCTGCTGCTACTGCTGCTGCCGCGGCTTGATACAGGACTTTTGCTGTTATTATCTGAGGCTACTGCTGCTGCCGCTGCTGCTACTGCTACTGCAACCCACTCTCTCAGAAGCTTATCCTGCTTCTAATGGATGCAGCCCGGCTGAGTATGCCGCGCTGCGCCGGACTCGCACCTATGCTCCCAGGGTCGCTTCGGCGGTCGTGCTTCATCTCTCTACTGAATCTTCTGATTCTATCAGATGCAGCTGGCCAAGTAGCTGCGCTGAGCCGTCAATCGGACTCCTAATCAAAGGCATCCATACCTGTTTCTTCACTCTTCTGATCACAGGCTCCCCATCATGCTGCCCATCCTGCAGCGGCTCTGAGCGGCACTGAACTCCGGCTCATCTTCCAAGTACATGTCTGCCCTCCTCGCAGCATCTTCTGCTCGCCTTCTGTGGCTTCTCTGCATAAGCGTTTCACCACTGCTCACTCAACCTTCAATGCGGTCCGAGACACGGCTTTTCCCGTCCTATCCTACTGGCCTAATTTTCTACTCTCCAACCCAAGATTCTAAGCGTAAGGGCGCCTGCAACATCAATGGCCCTCTCCGGTGTGTCTCTCTGCCCCTACAGGTCTCCGCTTCTACACGGACGCTGCCCCTTCCGTGGGTTTTTGGGGGATTCTTCCAGGACCAGTGGTTCGCCGGCCGTGGCCCGCTACTTTCCCCGGAGCATTTCCTCTGCCCTACACGAGACATTCCCAGTGGTCGTGGCCTGCGCGCTGCGGAATCACACGTGGCAGAGAAAGAGGATCTCTGTCATGCGTGATCATCTCGACGTAGTGGAAGCATTAAACAAAGGTCGCTCTTCTCACCCAACATAATGTCCCCTGACCATTCAACCTTCATCTCAAACATTCAAAGATCAGAGGCGCCTGCAACACAATAATAGCTCGCTTCGACACATCTCTCTGCCCCTACAGGTCCATGATGCGTTACACTCGCCTCCGCGGCAAAAAGGAGATTTTAACGGACCTCTAATTCTCACTCCAGTCAACCTTCCCATAACAACAACCTGGTTCAGAGCTCAGCTAAGATCCCTACTGCTCCTCTGCAATTTGTCTCCCCAGCTCTATACAGCCCACTCCTTCAGGATAGGCGCTGCCACGCGCGCGACCTCGCTGGGGCTCCCCCACTCTTCCTCTGCAACAGCTGGGGCGCTGGTCCTCTTCGGCTTCTCCACCTACATCAGGCCAGATGCGACCGCTATCATGGCAGCACAACGTCTACCGGCTTCCTCGTAAGCTCCCAGCAAAGCAAGTAAGCAATAAGATTCTGGTGGCGGCACGCACTTTCCTCAAACGCTCAAAGATTCCTTGCTTCAGCGTCTGGCTGAATATGAGCGTGCGCTCATATTCTCAGCTCGCTCAAAGATTCCTCTGCTGCGGCTGGCTGAACATGCGCGCACGCGCATGTTCTCAGCTCGCTCAAAGATTCCTCTGCTACAGCGGCTGGCTGAACATGCGCGTGCGCGCATGTTCTCAGCTCGCTCAAAGATTCCCCTGCTGCGGCTGGCTGAACATGCGCGCACGCGCATGTTCTCAGCTCGCTCAAAGATTCCTCTGCTACAGCGGCTGGCTGAACATGCGCGTGCGCGCATGTTCTCAGCTCGCTCATGCTCTCAGGCCCGCGCAGTGCGTCCTGCTATCCCAATCGCAGGCCCGCTTTTTGGGGATCATGCACGCGAGCAAGCGCCGTGCTCAGCAGCATCCCGCCCGGGCCTAGGGCGCCAAACATGCTCAATCAATAAACATGCTTAAATCTAATAAGTCTAATGCGTTTCCTCATGGGTCTCTCCAAGGTGAAATGGAGCTTTTGCGAAAGTTCACCGTGGTAGACCCGGCTGCTGCTGCCAGGCCACAGGCTGCTCTTCCTCGACTCATCAATACCAGCAACGCCCACACCCAGTCAACCAATAACCACCAGGACAGCAAGTTAAAAGCCGGAGACGCCCACTTCCCGGTCTTCTGAAGTCTGCAAGCCGCCGCCGCCCCACCTCCTCCTTCTCTCATGAAGCGTGCTTGCCTACTGCCTCTGCCGTCACCAGTGCCTAGGCCCCGGGGGGATCATGCACGCGAGCAAGCGCCGTGCTCAGCAGCATCCCGCCCGGGCCTAGGGCGCCAAACATGCTCAATCAATAAACATGCTTAAATCTAATAAGTCTAATGCGTTTCCTCATGGGTCTCTCCAAGGTGAACAAGGAGAAGACTGATCAGAGATGCAGCCAAAAGGCCCATGATCACTCTGGATGAACTGCAGATAACTACAGCTGAGGTGGGAGAGTCTGTCCATAGGACAACAATCAGTCGTGCACTGCACAAATCTGGCCTTTATGGAAGAGTGGCAAGAAGAAAGCCATTTCTCAAAGATATCCATAAAAAGTCTCGTTTAAAGTTTGCCACAAGCCACCTGGGAGACACACCAAACATGTGGAAGAAGGTGCTCTGGTCAGATGAAACCAAAATCGATCTTTTTGGCCACAATGCAAAACGATATGTTTGGCGTAAAAGCAACACAGCTCATCACCCGGAACACACCATCCCCACTGTCAAACATGGTGGTGGCAGCATCATGCTTTGGGCCTGCTTTTCTTCAGCAGGGACAGGGAGGATGGCTACAATTGATGGGAAGATGGATGGAGCCAAATACAGGACCATTCTGGAAGAAAACCTGTTGGAGTCTGCAAAAGACCTGAGACTGGGACGGAGATTTATCTTCCAACAGGACAATGATCCAAAACATAAAGCCAAATCTACAATGGAATGGTTCACAAATAGACGTATCCAGGTGTTAGAATGGCCAAGTCAAAGTCCAGACCTGAATCCAATCGAGAATCTGTGGAAAGAGCTGAAGACTGCTGTTCACAAACGCTCTCCATCCAACCTCACTGAACTCGAGCTGTTTTGCAAGGAAGAATGGGAAAGAATTCCAGTCTCTCGATGTGCAAAACTGATAGAGACATACCCCAAGCGACTTGCAGCTGTAATTGCAGCAAAAGGTGGCGCTACAAAGTATTAGCGCAAGGGGGCCGAATAATATTGCACGCCCCACAGTTTTTTATTTGTTAAAAAAGTTTAAATTATACAATAAATTTCGTTCGACTTCACGATTCTGTCCCACTTGTTGTTGATTCTTGACAAAAAATTAAATTTTTATATCTGTATGTTTGAAGCCTGAAATGTGGCGAAATGTTGAAAGGTTCAAGGGGGCCAAATACTTTCGCAAGGCACTGTATATGCATTTATTATGATAAATTCAATGCATATGAATATAATACAGCTCTTTCTTGTGCGCACACACTTTGCTTTAGGACTACTGGTAAATAAAGCGTGTGTATAGGCCTGTTGTTGTGTATCAATGTGTTATTTTGTCCAACACTGTGAATATTTATGTGGGGAGAAAGTGTTCTGGAGGCTGCTAGATGAAAATTATCATTCCACAAATTAATTTTCAGTTTTGCCAATGTTATCACAAAGAAAAGCCCTCTCTGAGCATGTTTAAGTATTTGTATGTAACCAACAAATGCAGCCTTGCGGAAATTCAACTCTGGAAGATGTCAGCCAAAGCCACCCCTTCCAGGCCGGCCTCGCATCTCCAGCCTATCGCACAGCAAACGCCCATTTCCAACCAACCTATGCCGGCCAGGCCAGCCGCTTAAAAGCGGAGAAACTCCCACTTTACGGCCTCCTCGAAGCCTTGCAAAGAGTCGTTCTGGAGGAATCGCTTTCGTCTACTCTCACTCTCACGGTCCGTGGGTCTTTGCCGCTCTCCTCCTTTGCGGGCTCTTTCTGCGGGTTCGCCGCTGCTCGTCTCGTCGCGGCCTGCTGCTGCATACGGCCGGTCTGGACCGGTGCGGTGGGAGCTGTGCGCATCCCTGCCTCCTCGTGCCGGTACGGTGTGGTCCTGTTGTTTTTCCCTTGTCTTCTGGCGTTGTGGGTAAGTATGCTGACCTGCGGACGGTTTATTCCCCTCGCGTTGTACTGCAGGCTCGGTTTTGGCCCCGCGCTTTGTACTGCAGGCTCAGTTGGCCCCGCGCATTGGTGTGCAAGCTCTCAGTTTAAAGCCCTCGCATTGGTCTGCAATCCCTCAGTTTAAATCCCTCACATTGGTCTGCAGGCTCTCTTTAAATCCCTCTCTTGGACTACAAGCTCTGTTTAAATCCCTCTTTGGACTGCGGCTCTCAATTTTAATCCCTCACTTTGGATTGCAAGCTCTGTCTAAACCTCTCACTTTGGACTACAAACTGTTAACTCCCTCACGCTGGACTGCAAGCTCTCGGTTTTAATCCCTCACTTGGACTACAAGCTCTGTTTTAAATCCCTCACTTAGGACTGCAGGCTCTGTTTGAATCCCTCACACTGGACTGCAAGCTCTCAGTTTGAATCCCTCTCTTTGGACTACAAACTCTCAGTATTAATCCCTCACCTTGGACTACAAGTTGTTTAACTCCTTCACACTGGACTGCAGGCTCTCAGTTTAAACCCCTCACTTGGACTGCGGGCTCAGTTTTAATCCCTCACTTTGGACTGCAAGCTCTGTCTAAACCTCTCACTTTGGACTTCAAGTTGTTAACTCCCTCACGCTGGACTGCAAGCTCTCAGTATTAATCCCTCACCTTGGACTGCGGGCTCAGTTTTAATCCCTCACTGTTTTGACTGCAAGCTCTGTTTAAATCCCTCACTCTTTTGACTGCAAGCTCTGTTTAAGTCCCTCGGCGTCTCTCGTGTCCCGCAACCTCTTCCCGGCTCTCCGTGAGCCCCGAGTTGTCACGCGGCTTCTGGCGCGGGAGGTGTCCGTGGGCTACGTCATTGGCCCCTTCTCTCCGTCTCGCTCTAACCCGATGGGCATCGCCACCCGCAAGTACTCCAGGAAGAAGCGTCTCATATTTGTCCTCTCCTGTCCCCGCTCCGGGCCCGCCCCGAGCATCAACAGCCTCTTCCCTCCAGCGCCCTTCTCCCTGCAGTCCGCTACCGTGGACCACGCGATCAGGCTGATAAAGACTTTCGGCCCCGGCTCCTGGCTCTCCAAGGCCGACATCCCAGACGCGTTCGAGATGCTGCCCATCCACCCCGACCACTGGCGCCTGTTCAGGGGTCAAGTGGCGTCAGAGTTCTTCTTCGCCGTGCGCCTCACCTTTGGCTGCCGGAGTAGTCCCTCTCTGTTCAACAATCTCTCGGAGGCGCCGTGTTGGATTCTGCTTAATTACGCGCGGCTCCCCTCTGTCCTGCAGCTCCCCGATGATTTCCTCGTAGTCGACCCACCCTCAGACTGCTCCGGGGGCTCTCTCCTCAAGCTCGCCTTCTCTGCCCTCGGATTCCTTCACTCCGAGAAGACCACCGGCCCCGCCACCGCTTTGGAGTTTCTCGGCATCCGCCTCGTCACGCGCGCCGTGGAGGCCTCCCTCCCACTGGACAAGCTTGGGCGCATCCGCGCTTTCTCCCGGTCTGCCTTGTCCTCTCCATCACTTTCAACGCATCAGCTGCTCTCCCTCCTCGGGCACCTAAATTATGCCATCCGCATCATCCCTCAGGGTTGTTCCTTTATTTCCAGACTCCTCTCCCTCGCTGGCCCCGTCCCCTCCCTCCATGATGCTGTTTCCCTGGACGCCGGGTGCCGCTCCGACCTCGCGTTCTGGTCCCGTCTGCTGAGCCGCTGGAACGACTTATCTTTTCTACAGCGACGTCGTCCCGTCCCCCGATGCCCTGCGTTTCTTTACGGACGCAGCCCCGTCCGTGGGTTTTGGGGGGTTCTTCCAGGACCAGTGGTTCGCCGGGCCCCGGTCCGACTCCTTCCCTCGAAGCATCTCCTCCGCCCTCCATGAAATACATCCCGTAGCCGTGGCCTGCGCGCCGTGGAGCCACACGTGGCACAGAAAAGGATTTCTGTGATGTGTGATAATCTCAACGTGGTAGAAATAATTAGCAGAGGTCGTTCGTCCTCTCCCCAAGTCATGCCTTTTCTCAGACGCATCACATGGCTCTCAGTCCTAAATAATTTATCATCACTGCTCGTCACGTCCCTGGTCACCTTTTCTGTATTGCTGATTGTCTTTCGTTTAAATTCCAGGAGTTCCGACGCCTCTGCCACTCTGCCAATTCAACGCCATGGAATCCCTCGCCCTGGACTAGTCCCACCGTCTCTTCACCTTCTCTCCTCCGCGTCATCCTACATGAAAATGGGCCTCTCACTTTCCAAGCTGAAATCTTACTGCTTTGCTTGAAAAGTCTACTCCTGCTTTTGCTACGCTCACAGCATTCCCCTAATTCCGCCCTCTGTATGTACCATCTGTGCCTTCATAGTTCACTGTGCGGACAATCTCCTCTACAAGATCTTACATTCGCTCTCTTCTCGCCGGGATCCAATTCCAGGCCCGCTGTCACAACCCCGCTTTCTCCTCTCTGATGACGAGTTTGATCGAATAAAGGCATTCACAACTGCACCCCTCATTCCTCGGACCACAGGCGCCCCATCACACTGTCCATCCTCCACCAGCTCTGCGCCGCACTTCGCTCCAGCACACTTTCAAGATCCATGATGCATACACTCGTCTCTGCTCTCGGAAAGGAGATCTCAACGGACCGTTATTCCTCACTCCTGACAACCTCCCCATGACATCTAACTGGTTCAGAGCCCAACTCAAGTCCGTACTGCTACTTGTAACTTGTCTCCTCATCTCTACACAGCCGGATAGGCGCTGCCTCTTGCGCTGCTTCCCTGGGACTCCCCCATTCTGCCCTTCAGCAGTTAGGTCTCTGGTCATCATCTGCCCTCTCCTCATACATCAGGCCGGACACTTCGACCATTCTGGCAGCCCAGCGTCTATTGGCATCCCCGTAAGCACTTGCAAAACTCCCTGGTGGCGGCAGCAGCTAAGCATTTATAAATAGTGTTACCTTTTATAAATAGTGTTGCCTTTATACATAGCGGTGCCTTTATACATAGCGGTGCCTTTTATATATAGCGGTGCACGTACAACATCCCTTGCTAACCAGGCCTGCCTAAAACCCCATCAAACGCACAGCCTTTTGGGGATTGTGCGCGCACTCACAGGAGCCTCGCTGACTGAACGCCGCACTGGGGCCTAGGGCGCCAAACTACCTTTCAATAAAAAACTTCAAACGCATTTTGTCTCCTCAAAGTCTCTCCAGGTTGAAATGCTAATGCCTCTTATGAAACTCAAGAATACAACGATAAGGCTAGATTTCCCAAATGTGTCACATTTAACGCACAATTACAGCATGTTTTAGGTTTAAATGTTGTGTAAGCAGGGTTAGAGTCAGCTATGGCCTGATTCAAAGTTTTTTCAGGTTTCAGATATTTAAGCCGCGGTGCCTCCTAAAACGCACCTTTCAATCGATGCATGTAAGAAGTTTAAAAAGGGATGACGTTCACACACTTCATTGCTACATGGACGTGTTTGGGTTAGTAGGCCACTCCTCAAAATGGCACGTCGACCCAGGACAACAGTGGTAAGGGTTGGCATATAAAAAGACCAAAACAAACGTCAGTTTCAAAATATGTTTTCTAAGTCACAGTGTAGTCAATAGACTTGACAAGTTTATTTTCCACATGGAGATATAAACATATTCAAATAATTTTAAAAGACTGAAAAACAAAATATCTATGAAATTGGTACAAACAATAGAAACAAACCTCAATGAATCAGGAAAACGTTATACGCAAAAGAGCAGCACATGTTAAAGCCCGAACTCTGACGGTACAATGCAAAAAGTGAGACAAGCAAAATTATCTTGTTTTTAAAAATTACAAGATGTTTCCCAGAGCTTCAACTCAACCAAAAACATCTTATGCTGTTATGTCCCTCGAGTGATTTATGTGTATAGTTTCACAACCTTCTTCACCTGACCCAGATGTAAGTTGAGTTTTTTGTCAAAATTCCATGATTTTTGCTCAGTTGGATTTAGGATATGATGTGGGGTATAACTGAGCCAGGCACTGTACAAACATAAGTAAAAGTGTATTCGTTTGGACTCAGCTTTGGACGAGGCATAATGCGGACCTGATCTTCTCTGCCTGAGGTGTCGGAGAGAGAAACGGTTCATTCAGGTTTGGATAATGTGAGCCCACCTTGTAAAGTATGCAGGAGCTGAGTCATACACTGTTTTAATGAAAGAATCCAGTCCACGTGCCTGCTCCTGACCGGCTCCAGCTGCTCACCTGTGTCCACCAGAGAGCACAGTGAGAAGCAGTTCTCTTCTATCACAGCACTCAAGACTTCCATTACTTTCATTATGTCACTCCTAATAAAGCTCAGTTGGTCACCTTTGAACCGTCCACGGTCTCGGATTCGAAATAAAAGAACAAGCACAGAAGTGTATCATCATTGAGAACAGGCTTGGAGTTATGTATGAGTTTTAAAGAATGCACATGGTGACACGGTGGCGCAGCGGTTAGCACTTGGGCTTCACATTGAGAACGTCCTGGATTCCATTCTATCTCCAGACCTTTATGTGCATGTTCCCCCGGTGTCGGCGTAGGTTTCCTCCGGTTTCCCATACCACTAAAAACATGAACAATAGTTCAGAATGAATGAGTGCGTGTTTGTGAGCGCAACTGTGGGACAACAGATGCAAATTAGCCCAAGTCTAAAGTCCATGTTCATTAACATGCACTGTCCCAACCAAATAAGCAATAACAATAAATATGTTTCATCAATGTACCTCAAGCTTTTCTTAAAAGCACAAGTTTATTTTTTCTTATATCTGACTTTTAAAAAAACTTTTTAAAATCAACTTTTTGCAGCGTAGTCCTATTAATTTAATATGACGTCACCACGTCCCTCGTTAGCTCGTCAACTGGGTCAAGTCAACTCCAGCCTTAAATAGACGTTCTGTTTAAAAGCACACTAAATCCAATAATACAGTCCAAACGCTATGCTGTGAGGTCAGCGTGCCCTGGCCAGACAGAGAAACAGCACAAAGTGGATCTTGGATTGAATATACAGTCTGGCTGTTTTATGTGAAGAGTTGAGAAGAGTGGAGGTCTCATGGAGGTGAGACTGTGTTTGGGACAATAGCCTCTATAAGCCCACCTCCTGCCCAGCGCCCTCCTCCTCGGCTGGGCTTCATTAACCAACTCACTCCTTCACTACAGTGGAATTGAATCAAGCTGAGCTAAGGATGTCGCATTTGAGAATGTTTTCCGGGGCGTTTTTTTGTTAGATTGTAATTTTGCAAACATTTTGTGAAGGCTCCTGGGCTCATCAGAGCACACATCACCGCTGACCCGGGATGTGCACGCTGCTCTGGGCTTGGATCTGCTTGCTGCTCAGCATCCTGCCTCCAGAGACTCAGGCTTTGACTCTCACTCACAGGTAATTCTGCACAGATGGGAATACAAATGTTGTTTTAATGAAAAAGTGGGGAAATCACAAGAAACTCGTGAGACTTTCTGCACACCAGCAATAGATGGTCACCCTACATTACATTTGAAACAGTAATTAAGTCAATAATGTACTCTACTAATTGACCTATTGGATGGTTTTACGTTTCCAATTAATCTGCTGCAGAATTAGTGTTTAATTTTTGTCTGAAATAATGATGCTTCTCTCTACTGTTGGTGATGTCAAATTGGTCAAATTTTGTTTGGTCACTCTATGCTCATGAGCATGTTCTTGATTTAATGAGAAACATTAACGTTTTGAGGAATAGTCTGTGAATTCTGTAAGGATTCTTGTTTTATACATGATGCAGGAAACCAGTGGCTTTCCTTCATAGACAAATGAGTAGTGCATTTGTCATGAAACAGTAAAAGTGATCTGGGTGAGCCTCTCATGCACAGTGGGAGATGCGTGAGTTCAGCCACAGGGGGCATGGCTGGGACAGGGGACAGGAACGGGAATTCAGTCATAGACTGAAGGAGTGGACTAAGGAGTGGACATTATCCAAATAAACACCAGGATCTTAAAGAATCACATATTTTGATTAGGATGAAATTTACCTATGTGGCAATAAACCTATGTGGCAAACTTACCAATGTAAGTGACTGGAGCCGATTGAGCAATTCCCTGCTCTATTCCAATACAATCTATGGCTGGGACAAGGGTCAAGGCAAGGGCAGGGGTCAGGGCTGCGACAGGGGCTATAGACAGCATTAGACAGGCTGCATCTGTCAGACAGAGAGATGGGCCATCTGCTACATGTTTCATACATTCTGTATAGGTTTATTTACTTAGGACAGATTTAGAACTAAACACTTGCCCTAACCCTAGGAAGCGTTGGCCCCAAGTCCGATTGTAACCCACTGTTTCATATCGGCCATGAGTTTTCACTGTGAAATCAGTAGCCATGTGAAACTCATTTTTAGCGCGAGGAAAACAATATGGAGGATGCTGAGGTGAAGTTCAGGCTTTACACTGATGATCATGTTTTTGTTACAGCAGTTCAGACTAACTCTCAGGTGTGGATAGAATTTGACGAAGAGCATAACTAATAATCTAATAATCTGAGATATGTTCAATGGAAAAATGTATCTGAAATACAAAACAACAGGCAGTTCCTCACAGTGCTCCAGCTGCACAACAAACCAACGGTCAGTGAGTTCTTGATCACAACTACAAAATCAGTCTCTACAAACAATTCCATGTATGGTTAATAACAACATTATCTAAATTCTGGTCAAATGCCTTGATAGATCCCCTTTGAGCGTTGCATGTTTGGTGCCGTGTGCAAATCAGAATAAAGGCTTTCTCTGATTTGGGCTGAAACCTGGTGTCTAATAATTTGGAATCTTGTCTGCAAACTGCATTGTACTTTGAGAATTCTATTGTGCAATAAATGTAAGCTTCTTTTCCCACATGCAATTATATAATGTATACTTCGGTGAATGCCTCAGCTAAGATTTTTATGTTTTATTAAATTCATTCTCCAAATATGTACAGTGCCTTGCAAAAGTATTCACCCCCATTTTATGTGTTTTGTTGCCTCAAAATGTGGAATTAACATGGATTGTTTGAGGATTTGCATCAGTTAATTTACAGAACGTGCCCACAACTTTGAAGATGTCTTTTTTTTATTGTGAAGCAAACAACAAATAGGACAAAATAACAGAAAAGGTCAATGTGCATAACTATTCACCCCCCTAAAGTCAATACTTTGTAGAGCCACCTTTTGCGGCAATCACAGCTCCAAGTCACTTTGGATAAATCTCTATGGGCTTGCCACATCTTACCACTGGGATGTTTGCCCATTCCTCCTTGCAAAACTGCTCCAGCTCCTTCAAGTTGGATGGTTTGATCTTTCCCTCAACTCTGACCAGTTTCCCAGTCCCGGCTGCTGAAAAACATCCCCACAGCATGATGCTGCCACTACCATGTATCACGGTGGGGATGGTGTTCTTTGGGTGATGTGATGTGTTGGGTTGGGTTTGCACCAGACATAGCGTTTTCCATCAGACCAGAGCACCTTCCGCCATACATTTTGGGATTCTCCCACATGCCTTTTCGCCATGTTCTTTCCATTTGGTTATGATAGATTTGATGGTGCTCCTGGGGATCATCAAAGATTTGGATATTTTTTTATAACCTAACCCTGACTTGAACCTGAAAGGTATGTATATGTACTGACAGATCATGTGACACTTAGATTGCACACAAGTGGACATCATTTCACTAATTATGTGACTTCTGAAGGTAATTGGTTGCACCAGAGCTTTTTATGGACTTCATAACAAAGGGAGTGAATACATACGCACATGCCAATTTCCAATTTTTTATTTCTGAAAAAAATGTTTTATGTATATATTTTTCTCAATTCACTTCACCAACTTAGACTATTGTTTTCTGATCCATCACATGAAATTCAGATTTAATTTTTTTTTACTAAACAGTACAGGCATTCATCAGTATAAAAGTATAGTTCATCTTGTGCTGTGTGCTCCTCTCTCCTATACTGTTCTGTAACTGTGACCGAGGGAAGGCCTTAAAACACTTAACATAACACCAAATTAAAATTCATTAAAAAGGTCAGCAACGCCACCTAGGTAAAAGGACCTAGGACCTAATTTAAAAACACAGGTAAAACCACTGGGGTGAACAATGTAAAAACCAGGTGGTCTAGTTAAAAGAAGATTTATTACAACATATTCAAATAAATAGGTGATCACCATAAGAGTCAGTAAAAAAAGATCTAAAAACAAACGACAGTGGACTGGCTCGTCCCGCAGACCAGGCTCTGGCTCGTCCCACTGCTGCTGCGGCTCTTCTTGCACGCCCGTTTGCCTTTCCCTTTTCCTTCCTTCGCCCATCTTTGCAACGCTGCACAGCAGGCGTGGCTGCGCCCCGTTCAGTTCTGCTGCCCGGATCCCCTCGTATGCCTTCCTTCTCTCTCCGTTTTGTGTCTGTCCCCCCAGCACTTTTAAGTCTGTGACAATTGTCCTTCGTGCGCCACAGGTGCACAGTGTCTACGACAGACTAGTGGGTGGGGCCTGCACTCCATGGCACCGCACACACTTAGAAACTTCAATAAAAACATGCATTAATTAATAATAAAAACAAATCCAATAAAAACATGCATTAATTAATAATAAAAACAAATCCAATAAAAACTTGCATTAATAATAAAAACATGCAATAAAAACAACGGGTGCATTAAAAGGCCATGTCCCACATAACCAGTGATGCAACACTGCGGTTTCGCATAAAGGATCTCTTATTCTTAAATTAGACGGATGTGACTTTTTCATTAAAAAGAATGTCCAGAACTAACATGGAGTGAAGACTTGCAGCAGTAGATCTGATTGAGCACTGGTTCTAATACATGTCATTTTGACGTATTTTGTTTTACTTTAAGATCTCATTCTACAATAATTCAACAGTAAATTGTAAATTGTGCAAGAATTAGCTTTTGACATAAGCCTCCAACGCCAAATTAGTGCAGTGTTCCAAATCTTCCTTTTTGGGGTTAAGACATGTTAAAGGCTTCCGGCAGAATTAGGTTAGGGTTGTATTGATTACAGGGCCAATTGTAAAGGCCAAGGTTAGTAGAGAATTACGTCAATGGGTGTTCTCCTGTCCAGAAGTGTCCTGATATTAGGGTGTGTGTGTGTGTTTGTGACAGTCCTGGGATGGTTAGAGAAACAAGGATATATGTGTGTGTGAGAAGTGAAGGAATGTTGAAGAAGCTCCTCAAACTCAAGCACTTGGAATGAGAGGAATGAGGGAAAATCACTTTAGAAACTCATATGATACATTATTTGTGTTCATTCTGGCCTTTGAGAATATGTACATGTTTTAGAATGTGAATTACCAATATGGATTTTTTTTTCTACTGGAGAAAGAGGGCGCGGGAAGTGGTAAATTGGGTGTAGATGTGATGTGCTTGGTTTAATGAAGGAATCAAGGGACGCCTCTGCCTAATACAAGATTAAGGTTGTGCTGAAACTACGTAGAAAAGGTCAAATTTCTACAAAGTTTGTTTAATTATACAATATGGATTCATATGTTTGAGTATGTTTATTACAAAACTCATATCGTGGGCTTATGGTGTGTTTGAAACGCTTCGGTCTCAGTTTGTCTCTTATCTCAGCATGCCGCTTGTTGCCAGGTGCTCACGTTACATGCAGAATCCCTCTTTCAGAACAGCCAAACTTCAGCTCTAAGGACTAATAGAATTACTTACTGCTGCGGCGGAAGGGAGCACGGCAGAGTGAAAAAGGCAATCAGCACATAACAGTGAAAGAAGCAGAGCGCCAATCAGAATACCAGTCAGGATTACAGATTAGAGAAAGTATTTATCCCAGACAAAACACAGTCATTCTTTGTTTAATGCCTTATCAAAAGCTAACAGTGTGTCCTGGTAGAGTGCTACTCAAGTGGTTTATTTTGACAAAGGTAAGCCATTCTTCTTCTGAATAGGACGTACCCAAAAATCAATATTTGCCAATGTTAATAATATCATCATCATCATCATCAAACTTTTTTAAAGACTCATGGTCCAGGATAAGACAAACATCACATTAAACACAAAACAACAGATAATCACAGCAATAAGCCTCCCTCCTCTGAGAAAACGCTGTACCAGTGTCTACACAGTTCAGACTGGTACCACTTGGCACTGAATTTGATATTTGTCAGGCTTATGATTATTTTATTCTGGCTTTCGTTGAGCCGGCAGATAAAACTGTGCATCAGACATTGAATGGCAGCCTGAAATGTCCTTATTCCAGCAGACACAAACAGTGTGCTTGCATTGTCCCATCTTGGCCTTTTTGGTAAAATCACCAGGCTGTTGTCGTATGCCATATTGAGTTGACGTATAGAGGCTTTTTTGTATTTTGTCATTGGTGTGTTGTGTAAAACGATGTACTGTTCCCCCCTCCACTGTACAAGCACCAAACCTGTGCACAAGCATGTTTGCCTCAGCATACATCATCCCACATTGCCTAATATGTATAGTACTCATCATCAGACATGTCGTCACATATAAAATGGCCTAAATATTTATAATTGGAACACACAGTTAACTCAAGTGTCATGGATTGAGGAGTTCCACTCAACCTGAGGTGGCACAGAGCTCCTACTTGTTCAGTCTTGTTTGGTCCTGGTTTTCACCTGGGGCAGCCCTGGTTAAGTCCTGGCTCACACAGGGCCTGACCAGGTTTAGACTTCGCTCACATGGTCAGGCCCTTGGGGAAAGTTGAATTGCTCTCACTTTATAGTGATTTATCTTGTTCCTTTTCTTCCACCACTAAAAAATGTTTGGCTGTAAATTCAATCAGTAATCGTGTCCTTTTGTTTGTTTTGTTCCAGACAGCAACACACAGAGACTCCAGGGTCTGTTCCCTCCATCTCAGGGCCCCCAGTCCCGATTTTCATGGACCACGGCCTCCAGCTGACTGACACCCAGCTCATCTGGAATGCGCTGGTCCACAAAGACCCTCCCACACCTCACTCACGCGGGACAGCAGCAGGAGCAGGACTGGTGCGGGTCAAACGTCACGTGAACAGTATTGGGGGGCGGGCACATCTGATGCGGGTGGGCTGTGTCCTGGGCACCTGTCAGGTCCAGAACCTGAGTCATCGTCTGTACCAGCTGATCGGACAGAGCGGCAGAGAGGACTCCTCCCCCATCAACCCCCGCAGTCCCCATAGCTACGGATAGGAGAGGGCAAGAGTGGACCAGAGAGGACAAGAGTGGACCAGAGTGGACCAGAGTTGACCAATCACACTGTGCCTTAGTCGAGAGCTGTCAGAGCAAGCACCTGGATGTCAAGTTCTCGCAAAAGCTGGGGTACCTAACGTCGTAATACAATGTAATCAAATCCATAGAACTCGTTGGTCTCTCTCAAAACCGTTTGGTTGTATCATTAATCAGGGCCTGGTTAATAGTGTGATGGGAGACCTCTGGGAACACCTGGTGCCACAGTGGGATGGCTGCGGCTGTAATGTGCCAAATAGTCATTGTGTACTTAGGCAAGACACTTATAAGTCTGGTATGTGAGTGACTGGTTGGTGTTGGTCAGAGGGGCCGATGGCACACACTGGTTGCCTTGCTTCTGTCAGTGTGCCCCAGGTCAGCTGGGGCTACTGAAATAGTTCATCACCACCGTGTTTGGAGTGAATGAATAATGACATGTGAAGCGTCTTCGAGCGTCCAAAATTATTATTGGTAACTTTCACATGCATGTATTTTAGATCTCAGTCACATCTGTAGATCGGCTTTTTCAGAGGTCCCTCAAACAGTTCTCAAGAGTCAAAAAGGGTCAGTCACTAAGTATGTAAAAGAATGTATGTTTTCTATTAATATGAAGCATGGTGTGATCTGATTTGTTCACATTCTCTTTTTTGGGACAAACTAGTATTATCTATGAAGCAAAAAGTTTGTATCCCAGATTTAATATATGTTCTGTAGCCTTTAGATGTAGCAAAAGGCGGTCTAAATTGTGCAAAAGCATTTAAGATCAGTAAAGTATAAGACAACTACTGGGTTTCAGATGGCATCGCAGCAAAATGCTGATTGATTGATGCAGTTCCATCCATCCATCCATCCATCCATTTTCTACCCTTTAATCCATTTCTGGGTCAGGGGGGTGGCAATCAGAGATGCCACCCAAGTCTCATAGCACCAGCCCCTCACTGACCCTCTGCAGGTGGTGAGTCCACAGGAGGACGGCTGCTCTCTGAGTGTGAGCATAGCCTAGTTTTGTTTTCTTTCTCAAACTACTGTACAACTAACAGTCCACTTAAAAGATTAGATCATTCCAATACTAACTGTAGATGCTTTAGTGGTGTGTTCAAGCTTGATTTTTTAGGATTATCTGGTTTAGTCCGAGTTAAGGCCACTCAATACTCAATACTTAAGATTTAGATTAACATTAAGAAGTCATTTTGTTTGTCCCACAGTGGTGTAACAGCAGGAATGAGGAGTACACAAACACAAAATAAAAAAAGTGTGTATTAATTATAGCACTCTATACTTGAAAAATGTATCTTTAGCTTAATAAACTTTGAAGTATAAACGTATAAAGTATCAACGTAGATACTCTAGTGCAAAGAATAGGTACATATCTATATAAGATTTGATGTTTGCATAATCTTTGCCCAACTATTGAAATTAGGGATTCATAAAGTATACATCTATAGATCAATCTGTATTACAGATTCTGTAATATGCTCTGGTACAGGACTATTGAAGTGAGGCAAAAATCATTAATAGGATTTGAAAAGCCAAATATTTAAAACGTACATTGAGCGTGGTGTTTGCTTACAGGTTTCAGGCTGGGAGGCTGAGAATGAGGTCTCACTTGGGTTCATTCATCAGACAGCTGAAGCAGGGTTCTAATGGCATTACGACTCTCCTGATGTGGTAACCAGAGCTCATCCTCAAGTGTGGCTCCCTGCTGCCGTCATCAGCTCTGCTTTAGTCTGCCCTGCTCTAAACCTCCTAATCCATTCTCTCAAATAAAGAATAAGCCAAACCTGATAACCATACATCTGAACCAGGGCGCCAAAATAACCTAACCCTAATCCCTGGGACGTCCCACTGTGCTCTTACACTGCTGAGCCTTACATTCACAGGTCTGCCTTCAGCATAGAGTGAGTGTACTGTTGGTAGACAAGATATTTATCAAAAAATAATAATAACTATTGCGCAAATGCTTTTAGTTGCATTTATATGTGAAATCTGTGATAAAAGTAAATTTTCCTTAAACTGTATTAGATAGTATTTTTTATTAAATTGCAGCAAAATGTCTCCATATGAAACCTCCTAAAACATGTTGTTGTTACAAACAAAAAAACATGTATTGTGACTGTGTTACAGTAACTCTTTTATGTGAAACAGACAAAGAGTGGATCCCTGAAACTAGAAATATAAATAAATACATGAAAATGTGCAGGGAAATGTATGTGAAGCCAGGTTGCTGTTTAGAAAGTGTCCTGGATTCAGAAGCTGAGTCAAAAGAATTGTTGTTGTTAATTACAGAAAACTTTATGAACTGTGAATATATTTTATACATTTTCTACACAAACTAAAAATCCACCAGAAATGTAAAAATAATAAAAGTAATAATAATCAAAAATAACTAAATTGTCTTGTTTCACTTACATTAAGAAAATAAATAAATTATCATTAAGACATTTTTTTGTCTAAAGAAAAACAATTGAACCAGTGCACTGTCCTCATCATGTGAAGTCAATAGGAGGCATTCTAAAAGCAGCAGCTGTGTTCCCACTGCTGATAACAAGCATATATAAGTTTTATGTAGTATCATTATTATTATTATTATATATGTGTAAATACTGTGTGAGCCCTTTGGAAAGTGCCCTTTGTCAACCATGTGTCTAATACTTTTATAACAGCGGTGATGTATAATAAACATGTTACAAGTTATCACCTGTGTCCGTTATTTATTTATTCATTTGTTTGGAAGCAACAAGAAAAGGTAACCAGGAAAGAAACAAAATTGCATTACACAGAAACAATGCACATCAATATTTACGTAAGATTCATACAGATGAGGAATACAAGAAAGCAGAGAGGGGAGGGGGATTCTAATGTGTGTGTGGGGGGGTGGGGGGGGGGTGTTTGTGTGTGTCTATTATTGCTGGATATTGCCACAAAAGTTAAAGATCCCGCTCCCATCACACTAGGTATAATCCTCCAGCTCTGGTCCTGTCCAAGCCGAGCATCAACATCTGGGGATGGGTTCCCGGGGCCTGTACTATACGGCAACCTCTGCTCCTGACGTAAGGCTTGCCCACAGGGCAATAAAGGGGCAATAAAAGGGGCAAAGGGGCAATAAAAGGGGCAAAGGGGCAATTTATTGCCCTGTGGGCAATAAAGGGTGGCACGGTGGTCCTGGGTTCAAATCCCGGTTGGACCAGGGCCTTTCTGAGTGGAGTTTGCATGTTCTCCCCGTGTCTGCGTAGGTTTCCTCCGGGTGCTCCGGTTTCCCCTACCACTAAAAATATGTACAATAGGTCTGGCATGTGCCTCCTGTACTGGCACCCCCCCTCCCAAAAATCACAATTGTAAACTGCTTTGAGACTCCGATGTGCAGTGAAAAGGCGGTATATAAATAAAGATTACTATTACTACACAGCAATTGAAAAGCGCTTTGTGACTCTGGTCTGTGAAAGGCGCTATATAAATAAAGATAACTTACTTAAAATGTAGTTATTGATGTTTGTAACAGTTTGAGGGTTTGTGATGTGATTATAAACCGAGGTGTGTTATGGGGTTGTCAAAGGAGTGTCAGCTTCCTCTGAGCGAGCCTGGGTCTGTGTGTGTCTGGTCAAAGTCTTTTGACTCTGTTCTTTGTGGTGTCCATGTCTGTGTCTCTTGAAAAGGTCGAAGTGCTGAAATCAGGAACTTGTACATCCCAAATAATTAATTTTGAGAAAAGGTAAAATAAATATATAGTATATAATGTAAATATTTACCTTAGGTGCAGTGATATTCACTTTTTTCACTATATTAAATAATTTTGAGACATGCTAGTACAATTTTATTCTCAAGATAAACACAAATATAAATTATTATCTCTGTGCAATGAGACCTGACACAAACTAACAAGACTATATTCTAGTTCAAAAGATTTTTTTTGTGTAATTTGGAAACAATGTAATTTGTGTTTTGGGGGAGAGGTAGGGTTGATGTGTACTTACAGAATATTCCAACTCTAGACTGCCCCCTTCTGAAGTCGCTGAGGTTCTGTGTTCTGTGTATTGTAGTGTTTTGTTTTACAATGATGATAAAAAAAAGGGGAAGCAGAGGATGTAGAAGTTTTACTGCATTTACAAAATACACTAATACTCAGTACATACCCAGAACTAGGAAGTGCGACCACATTAGTCCAGTTCTCAGGTCTCTGCACTGGCTTCCTGTTCCTCAGAGAATAGACTTCAAAGCAGCTTTACTTGTGTACAAGTCTCTCCATGGTCTCGCGCCAAGGTACATCCACGACATGTTTGTGCCATATGAACCGACCCGGACTCTGAGGAGCACAGGGACTGGACTCCTGTTAGTGCCCAGAGTCGGTACTAGACATGGGCAAACTGCATTTCAGATTCATGCGGCTAGAGTCTGGAACCGTCTTCCTGAGAATGTGAGACAGGCGTCTACTCTGGCATCCTTTAAATCTAGGCTCAAAACAATTCTGTTTAGCTGCGCATATACAACTGAATGATTTTATCTTTTCATCTTTGTTTTTATCTTTAATCTTTTTAATGCACTGTGACTATTTATGATTTTAGTCCCATCTGTGATTTTAATGTTTAAAGGTTTTTAATTTTTGTGATTTTATTTTTAATGTTTTTAATATATCTTGTGCTCTTAATGTGTTTGATTTATGCATGATGTGATAGGGGATGTGAAGCGCTTTGCGTTGCCTTGTGTAGGAAAGGCGCTATACAAATAAACGTTGATTGAATGATTGATTGATACATATTTAGTTACACTGTGCACTGTTTTCAGTCAACTTTCGTTCACAAATCCGTCTACATCTGTGTTAGTGAGCACTTTTCTCACATGATGTCGAATTTGACACCTGAGATTGGATGCAGTAAGACAGAGGTGTCAAACTGATTTATGACAAGAAATATAAAAATATAAAAGAAACTAGTCAATGGCCCGAAGCAGGTATTTTGACATGAGTTTCACTAGTATTTTTTGGTTGATTTTTCTGAAAACAAACTGGACTAAATATATAGTTAAACACATTGTTTTATATCTAACTATTTAAAACCTAATGATCTGTTGGGTAAACATTTTAGAATAAATTAAATGTAGTTGTTTTCCTAAGAAAAGAGTAGATGTATGACATGTCTTGGTAGCCCACAACCATCAATACTGCAAGTTAATAATAATAATTGAAAATAATTTTAGGGGCCACTAAAAATTCTTGCGGGCCTGATTTGGCCCATGAGCCTGAGTTTGACATGCCTGCAGTAAGAGGACATATCTGGAATAAAAATGTTTTAAAGGCCAACGAGGGGTCTGTTGACTGAAAACATTTGAGAACCTCTGTTAAAAGCAGAATCTGCAGTGGCTGATGTGAGGCCTACTAGTGGTGAGAGTGGGAACAGCAGTCTGTGCGCTTTACATTGGTCCTACTTTTAATAACTTTAACCTCAGTAAACTGTCTCTCGGTTGAGATTATAATAATAGTGTAGTTAACAGTTTTCACATTCCCACTGCGGAACAAATAAAGGTTATCCTATCTTCACACACATGTATTTTTGACCTGTGTCACATTTAGATAATCTTTTTCAGAGAGAAAAGTGAAAAAGTTCGGACCAACCTAACTCACACAGGTCTCAGGCCAAAGCGACAAATAGTGACTCACAGGCCTCTTTCTTATAAATATGCACTAGTGGTTTGTGTGTTTCGGTCTGATTTGTTCACAACATTTTACTTTTAGAAATGTCGCTCAAGAGAAGTTGTCATGTGCATTATATGAAGGTTACTTTAGGTGAATTAGACAAAAAGAAAAAAGTTTGGAGTGTGGAGTGAGCGTGACCACCGACCAAGGTTCATTGTGGCTGGGGAAAACTCACACACCTGGCCTCCTCTTGTACTCAGAAACATACACACATAATCAACTAACACTAATTCATAAAGACCGTGAGACTATCAACCAGTTGAGCTTTTGGAGTATTACTTTGCTGGAAGAAAACAACTTTTACAGATCTATAGTTTTAGCCAATAGGGAGTGAGGATTTGAGCCCCTGCCTGTTTTTCTATAAAACAAATACATAGGACAATGACCTTTCAGTGCAGAAAGCACAAACAGAATTCAGTGCTTCAAAAATAACACGAAACCTTTGAATACCAATTCGTACAAATATGAATTGGTCTCTATATGGAGGCATATATGGAGCAGAAAGAACAAAACATCTTGAAAGAAAAACAACACAGTATGAACACTTTGTTTGATTAGCCTGAATGCAAAGAAATGGCGCTGACATCTGATGTTAACAAATAGTTATATAACAGGATATATCTTGATGTTATGCATGTGATTAATTAAAAATGATTAACACGTAAGAAACACTGAGTCATACTACATTGTGGGAACATGTTACTGGAGAATAATTGAAAAAAGTGCACATTTGGAGAGGGCCAAGGGTTGAGCACTGCACAGCGCTGGTTAAAGTGTGACAGGTCCAGTGTATATAAACATGAGTGGACAAGGCGGTCAACAGAGGACAGCAGACCACAGCCACCATGAGGATCGTCAACATGGTATGGATTTGCTCCACACGCTCTGTTATAAGTGTGTGTTCTGAAATTACTTTTACATCTGAATGCAGGGTCCAGATCCTTCCCTGACTTATCGGCCCAATGTGGAGGAGATGAAAAAAGAGAAGGAAGAGTACAGAAACTATGAGGTGAGGCCAAGGTGGTTTTATGTGCTCTGGTAAAGAGGATCCTTTCCACTTGTGAACTATTAGTTATTACAATGTGTTCTGTTCAAGTGCTTTTGTTGTTGTAAGTAAAACCAAAGCAGCAGCAACTTTTCATCATGGCATGAGGATAAAACTGTCCCAGAACATCATGCTACCATTTTAATGTTTCAAATAAGATGATGTGAGAAAATGGTTCCTCTTAAAAAAAATGATGATGGATGTCATTGTTATTTGTAAACCATGAGTTAATGATTGGCTAACGATGTCCTATTTACGACAAGACCCTCCACAGTATTTCTGCTTCAATTGAATTCAATTTAATTTGTTCTTGTAGCCCTTACTCACAACAGTAATTTTGTCAAAAGACTTTACAAACCGTCGAATTCTCCAGTACAGATCAGAGAATCAAACAGTTCAAACACAAGAAACACAATGATAAAAGAAACACATTGAGCCATTGATCCATAAGGGGCAGATGACCAATGTCCATAAATGTTGATGAAGTCCGTAAATGTGGTTGAGTTTATAAATTATTTATGATGTTAAGTAATGAGTCTTCTATCATATTACGTATTTTTAATAAATAGAAGACCAATAGAGTGACTATTTGTCAACAATGCCATCTTATAAATCTATGATGGGGGGTCTAATTGGAGGAATGCAGTATAAGAACTGGAAAAAAATCCCAAAATCATTTAAAGGCATTTTGCTAGTTTCTTCAGCAGAGGTCCATTTGTTCCAGTGCTAGAAACGTCCACAAGCTAAAGTTTATATGTTACGGGCCAGGTCAAAGCAGAGGTCCTGAAGAGGAAGTCTCAGAGAGGTCCTCAAGCAGAGGTCTGACTGTTAAGAAGTGGCAGGGGAGAGCTCCTCAGTGTGCCGTGATCCTAGAATTCTGATGAATCTTAGAATCACCAAAGATGAGGGTGTTTCATATGTCTCAGAACGGTGGCCCAATGGTTAACACTTCACAGAAAGAAGGTCCTGGGTTGTTTATTTAGTTGGGTCACTGTATCGCATATTTTGAACTATCTTTGGCTGATCAAGTTTGAGAGAGACGGCTTCACACTTGTGTGAAGCCGTCTCCCCACTAGTGGGGAAAATGTGTTTGAAAATATGTAAACTGACTTTTGGTTTGGTAGTTTTACATACTCAGATAAAGCATTTCTTTGGTTCAGTTAAAGTGAACCAGAGGAACAGTGGTGTAACATGGTAAAAGAAGAACCTTGGTGATGAACTTTGTGTTTCAGAATGGAGATTTGATCGATCGAGTTTTTAATACCTACAAACTGATGCACACCAACCAGACCCTGAAGTTTGTCAAGCAGAAGGTCAGCACACTCATTCAGTCATCCAAAAGTCTTGTGAATCTTGCATCTTGTGAAAAGATTGTGTTTGGCTAATTCTGGCATATTTACAGAAATGTTCATTAATATGCACTGTCCCAGTTATAAATAAATAAATAAATAAATACATCTAACTTGGGAAAGAATATTTAATTATACTTTATTTGTACAGCACATTTGAGTTCCAAAACTACTACACATAAAATGAAAGAAAATTCACTCAGACCTTTTCCAAAAAAACAAAGACAAATTGAGGTAAAAGTTGCTGTGATGTAAATTAAAAATGTGAAAAATGAAATAATAAAAAAAGAAAAAAGATAACGACAGACAACAGAGAACCACACAACTCAAGCAATTGTAAATTCATGGTTTAGTGAAATTTGTACTTCAGTTGCTTTCAATAATGTTATTTCTGATAATAAACAGTGAAGCCTTAGAATCACCATGATAAAACAAAAACAAAAAATTTCAGTGCATTCCTTGTCTCGACTCACTACCATCAAAACAAAACAGCCATCACTAAGCTGTCTCTCCAGGATGTGTGTGTTGTGTGTGCCGCCATGCTCCAGTGTGTGTGTTCCCTCAGCACGCAGAGTGGACCTGCTTCAGCCACAGTGAGATGGGGATGATGGAGGCCGTCATGTCCCTGGACCAGCTGGTGGATGAGTCCGACCCAGATGTGGACTTCCCCAACTCTTTCCACGCCTTTCAGACCGCAGAGGGCATCCGCAGGGAGCACCCCGATAAAGGTACATCAGAGCTCCCAGAGAACTCCTCCTCTTCTGCAGTCATGCCCCTTGTTAAAGAAGTCAACTTGAGCAGAGTCAAAACCTCAGAGCTCAGAGCGTAGGGAAAAGAGAAAACTAAATACATATTCTGGTTTTAGTTGCTAGTTTTTAGTTGCTATGTTCCATTCCGAAGATTGTAATGCTTTGACTTTTAATATGGAGCAAATCCTCAAGAAGCGACACTCCTTCCTGAAATCACAGCTAACTTACGGATTACAAAGCGGGTCTAGATGTTTTTAATTGTTATTATTCCTGCAAGTAACAACAGAGGAAATGTCAAAGCATAAAAGTTAAAATTAGAGTGAATACATTCTCAGCTCAAAGTCCCAATCAGGATCTCTGCCTCGACTAGAACCTGTCTCTTGTCTTGTGTCTGCACTGATATTTCAAGATTCTGTGCAAGATATACCCCAGTGTGCACAGAATGTGGGAGTTAAAATGCATTAAAAAATATTGTATAATTAATTACAATACAATACTTGTACACACACTGACCCCCCATGTCTGTACAGACTGGTTCCCGCTGGTGGGGCTCATCCACGACGTGGGCAAGATGATGGCACTGTGGGACGAGCCGCAGGTAAACGTCCACTTTAATAAACACCATTGACAAGTGTTCAACTCACGCTTGGGACGGTTTTCCATTATTCATATTCAAGATAAAGATTCACTAAGATTATTCTTATTCTTATTTTATGCTTCAATCTGGGACGCATATTTCATTCTTCATGAATACCATTTGTTTGTGCACTTGGCCTGTCATATAATTACTAATGTTCAATAACTGATTAAAGAAAACATATTTTGGGCTTCTATACTTGACACCTGTACAATTTCTTTGTAAAAGTGGATAAATTGATGCTATTTTCTTTGTAAAAAATGATATTTTAGATGTCGAAAGTTCAATAAGACATTACAATATAATGTTGAATGTATTAGTGTATGTTTTTAATGAGATAGACAAATCAAAAAATTGCTTTACTGGGATTAATTTGCTGGATTGTACTAGCACAAATAGTCCTTTCAAAACATATTTCTGAAGCAATATATATCTATCAAAATTAGTTATCATGACAGGCCTATTTGTGCCAACAGAAAGAGTCTAAAAGTAATATTTTGTGAACAAAGTAGACCACAACATGTTGTCTTCATCTGACTAGAAAACATGTTATCTTTTATCAATAGTAATTAGCTGAGCGAGGATGGCTGAGAGAGTGTGGTCCCCTTTTTTTCTATCTGACAAATGGGATTAAAAGACGAAACAGAGGCAAAAATACATGCGTGATTGATAGTTTGAAAGTTTAGACACATTAAAGCTGGCGTTCCTATGTTCAACAACATCCTACTACTTTCAAAATAGTACATCACCAATAATGCTACAGTCCCGACAACCAGTTGCTCAGCCAGGTTTCTAACCAGTTGTTTTTGTCTTGTGAATATCCAGTGGGCTGTGGTTGGAGACACCTTTCCAGTCGGGTGCAAGTTTCAAAAAAATATTGTTTTCCGTGACACTTCTTTCCAAGAAAATCCAGATGAGAGAAACCCAAACTACAAGTAAGATCAGGCTCTGAAGTGCACCCGACGGATTATTTTTTCCCCCCCAAGGAAACACAATAGAACCAAGGATGAGCCAACTCCATCTATAGTACTTTCACACCAGTTAAGTCTCTGTATAGACTGAAGTTTATGTATAGATGGAGTTCAATTCAATTCAATTCACTTTATTCTTGTATAGCCCTTAGTCACAACAGTAGTCATCTCAGAGGACTTAACAAAACCGTTGAAATCGCCAACACATATCAGAGAATCAACAGTTACGACGCGACAAAATATAGAACTATGGCAACAAGGAGTAGTAGGTTATGGAACAAGTAGAACTAATGTCATGGTCAATATTGCAGTCTCAAAACAAACAAAAACAACGCACTGTGTGTCCCATGAAGCATCACAATAAATACAGTACAGACCAAAAGTTTGGACACACTTTCTCATTCAATGAGTTTCCTTTCTTTTCATGACTATTGACTGTAGATTCACACCCAGACTGTGTAAGGGCTATTTGACCAATAAGGAGAGTGGTGGGGTGCTGCCAGATGACCTGGCCTCCAGTCACCGGACCTGAACCCAATCCAGATGGTTTTGGAGCTGGACCACAGAGTGAAGGAGAAAGGGCCAACAAGTGCTAAGCATCTCTGGGAACCCAGATCATTTCAGGTCCTCATCATGAGAAAGCCAAGAGTGTGCGAAGCAGTAATCAGAGCAAAAGGTGCTACTTTGAAGAACCGAGAATAAGACATATTTTCAGTTGTTTCATACTTTTTCTTTGAGTACGTACATAATTCCAGATGAGTTAATTCATAGTTTTGATGCCTTCAGTGTGAATCTACAATTTTCATAATCATGAAAATAAAAAACTCTTTGAATGAGGTGTGTTCAAACTTTTGGTCTGTACTGCATATTAATATACTTTCTGGCCTACAAACAAAGGAACACGGCCTCTGTGTCAACACTAACTAAACTAAAATGATTGTGCGTTTTATCAGTTTTGTCTGTTGTATAAACACGTTTCCCTTTTGAGCAGCACTGAATGCGGCATCTATGAAACGCAGTGTGGGTTGGACAAAGTGCTCATGTCCTGGGGTCACGATGGTGAGATTCACACTTAAGTCTGAAATAAAAATAAGCACAATCACAATTTATGTAATTTTTCACCTACAGAATATTTGTACCGGGTTTTGAAGTTTAACAACTGCTCCATCCCGGATGAGGTAAGAAAACATGACAGACGTGAATATTCCTTCTGTCTTTAAATGTGTCATAACATAAGCTTGCTTGAGGTTTCAGGGGTTGTACATGATCCGCTTTCATTCCTTCTACCCCTGGCATTCACACGGAGACTACTTCCATCTGTGCAACGACCGGGACCTCCAGATGCTGCCCTGGGTCAAAGAGTTTAAGTGAGAAATTGACATTCTATAACAATCATATCTAGAAGGGCTGACATTTGCAATATCACATTGAATTTTGAAAGAACTGAAACTGGAACATACTTCTTTTTAGGAGCACATTAAAGCTGGAAAAAGAGATTTGAGTTTAAAAGTTAAGAAAGAAAGAACAGTTGGAAAATATTTATTTGTAAAGAAATTATACCACACAGCAAAAAGTGATGAAAAAACTAAAATTTGGCCAAATGTATCTTAATACGAGCACATTTTGACTGCCAACAAGATTTGCCGTTGGAACAAGCAAAATTATGTTTTAAAAAGAAATATCTGCCTTGGAATGAGAAAGTAACAGTTCTTGAAATAAAACTGTATAGCTTAAAGCATTTAGTCTTTTTATCTTGCCAGAATGTACTCAAGATTCAAAAAAGCATTGGATTTAAGCATTTATAACCTCATATTTTATATATTTTTTGCAGTACAGTACAAAAGCACAGTCCTTAAGTAATAATACATTCTGCATCTCTAAATGTATTCCATTCTAATTGTTGCTTTGTTTCACAGCCAATTTGACTTGTACACAAAGACAACAGAGCTGCCGGACGTGGAGCAGCTGAAGCCATATTACCAGACTCTTATTGACAAATACTGCCCCGGAATCCTCAAGTGGTGAAACCCAATGCAAAACAACATGAAAAAATGTTGACAATATGACACATCTTTGTGAATGATCCAAACCAGTCAAATTTCAGATATCATAGAAAAGCACCTTTTTATTTAACATTTAATAATAAAACCGTTTGTACAAATCCTTTGTGGCTTTTATCAAGTCGTGAAACGGCAACAGCAGAGTGACATCATTCAGAGCGGCGTACAAAAATATAGAGACGCATCAAAAGTAGTGCACAGTATCTGTCTCTCAGGAAACGGTCATTATGGTTTGTTTGCGTCACAAATGGGGAAAAAACAGTGGTCATAAAGTGCGATAGAATTAGACAGGGCTGGACATGATAGAACCAGTGCTTATTGTGGAGCCAACACAAATATATACACAATCCATGACTTGGCTTTCTAAAATGTTAACACTTAGCCATATGTATGAAAATAGGTTATTTCTTATATTAGCACTGTTGAGAAAATTCACAAAAACACAGAGGACTTTAACTAGAATTGATAACTTTAGTGGTTTTCTGAGTGATTGTATCCGCCTGCTAACCATGTGCTGTCATTCAGGTCACAGCATTTATTACAAACAGTCAGAGCATTTGGAGCAACTCATCCCCATCAGTGCTTTCCAGTCGTCTGCCTGTAAGGTTGACCAAAAGTGCTGATTCATTTTTGTTCTAAATTTTGAGAATTAGCTTTGGGGTCATGTTTCAAGTTTGGAAACATTTTATTGTATTTTAACATGTAAATATGACACCAATGTATTTATATAATGTATATGCATTATATACATACATACATACATAAACACGCTACCTAGATGCCATGTTGTCATCTGAACTTAAGTAATACTTAAGGAATCTTGTTGAATGAATGTGGAAAAAGTCAGATATTTTTGTGAGCTAATCTGCATTATTTCTTGTGTAACATATTCTTTATATAGACCTGGCTGATGTAAAACTAGTAAAACATTTAGCAGGAGTTCTATCCCACCAGGAGAAGTCATGTCTACAAATATAAAGGCCTTTTGTGATGTACATTTATCTGGCTATTTTCTCATCACCCATGTCCTCCTCATCCTCCTCCACCACCTTCTCGTCATCATCTGCCTCCTCCTCCTCCTCCTCCTGAGACTGGTCTGGAGTGTCTCTCTGCTCTATGCTTCTAATGCTCCCCTCATCCTCCTCATCCTTCTCATTCTTCTCATCCTTCTCCTCCCGTTTGTCAGCGGTGGCTTTGTGGCGGGTACTCTGGAGTGCTCTGAGCAGGCAGAAGAGGGAGCTGCATCCCAACAGAGTCCACACTAAGGAAGGGGCGGCTACTCCTCGCACCTGGGAGCGCACCCACCTCAGGGCGCGGGCGAGTCTGGCTTTGGAGGCGCGACGCGAAGGAGAGGAGTCCTATGGGGAGGGGGGACAAGTCAGTATGCATACAACGACATAATAGTGGTCTTGTTCGGTTAGAGTTCACCCTTTCTTCATTGAATATTTGCCATCTGAAAATACTCTGCCCAAAAACCAAACCATAAAAGGTCCTGATATAAAGCACTGTAAAACGAGCTAAAGACAGTTGGTCTGACCCATGGTCAGTTTAGGTTTAAGGGAAAGACCCACAGGACAACATACAAGTGGTCCATATTTTCCTCTATAGAGTGGCTGGGTGCTCCCTTAGAGATAGGGTGAGGAGCTCAGAGTAAAGCTGCTGCTCCTCCACAATGAGAAGATGCAGCGGAGTTGCATCTATTAAGGTTTCCACCTGGACAACTCTCTGGGCAGGTGTTCTGAGCATGTCCCGTTAGGATGAGGCCCAGAACACGCTGGAGTGAATGTCCGATCACTCCAGCGTCTGAAAAGTTTGCATGTTCTTCCAGTGTCACTAAAACATTAAATCTAGTCCTTGCGGAATTCTGAGGGATTTACTGCAGAAGCTGTTCATTAATATACACTATCCAATTCTAATGAATAATTAAATGAATTACAAAATGAAATACAAAATGATTAATGTGACATGATCTGTAGTGTTACCTTGAGTCCATGTTGGTTGAGCATGCCCTCCAGGAAAGCGTTGCCCAGGTGCACTGTGGGATAAAACTCTTGGTCATAGACCCGCCTCCACCAGCGCTCTGGGAGTGACCTGTCAATCAGTATATCAGTATATCAGAGATCAGAGACTATGCGAGGGAGGTAAGTAGGCTTTAATTAGCTATTATTTTGATAATCAACTAATTGGCCAATTATTTTCGAGTTTAGATCCCAAAAATTCTGTGACCCGTAAAGCCTAGTGTATACTTGCGCGGCGTGGCTTACGTTAGCGGTTGCGGTGGACCTACGTAAGCACAATTGATGTTATACTGGCGCGTTCCCCTTACGGAGTTTTGAGGAGAATGTTGTAATCCCACAACAAACCACATGAGGGCGATCACACTGGAGCGGTCCCATTTACGCTGCTACTTTGTCCTCTTCAGAACAACAATAGCAAACAAAGCTGTTTGAGCTCATTACACGTGTTTCTTCTGTAGGTTTATGTGATAGTTTTATGGATTCATTATTTTATAAGTCATTTCAACTGTGATGCTGTGAATAAAGACACAGTTCTTGTTGGAAACATAGTTATTATTAAATAGTTTTCAGCACAAACAGCAAAACAATAATAGTGGTAAATATCTGAGACAAACATGAACGATTTACGAGTGCAGGAGGAAAGCAACAAACACAGCTACGATTCAAACAAAGACAGGAACAGTGCAAAACAAACGAGTGCACAGTTTATAAGTTATATATATGTTAGATATAAGTTATATATATGTTAGATAGTCCACACTCTCCTGTATATCAGGCTCTGAGCCCAAACTGCTTTTCCTTCGAAGCACAAAGCTCTCTGCTCCATAGTGCCTCCTCCATGTCCCAGCTGCAGCCGCTCCGTGCTTCTTTCCAATACACACACACGGACCAATCACAGCGGAGATTCCTTGCGGCGACCCTTACGTAGTTAGAAAATTTCAATGCTGCAGGACAGGCAACGTAAGGGCCTTAAGGTGACCAACGCGTTGCGCAAGTGACGTCACGTCACCTCCGTAAGCTCCGCGCAAGTATACACTAGGCTAGGCTATTTGTAATCGTCGCCAGGTTAGTCAAAGGAAGATAAAAAAAAGTATTTGATTATTAACCATTTCAATAATATATTATTTGAGATGAACTCCTTAACTTGTTACAGCCCGAGAAATGGGAATCATTAAAGCAAAGTAGAGCTTTTACCCATCGGCCTTGGGCTCCGTAAACCAGTACTTGTAGCGACGTGCACGCAGGTAGGCAGGGGGCTGCAGGTGGAACGGGTACTGACTGATGTCAGACTGGATCAACTCTATCACTGTTATAGAAAAGATAAACAACAGATGGTTAAAAATGAAGATGGTTAAATTATTTTAACAATGAAGATTAAGATTAAGATATTGTGTTGCATCACTGGTTACAGAACAGTAGAAATGAGGAGCACAGAGCATACGACGCAAGAACAAAATCTTTAGCATAATGAAGAAGTAAGAATTAAGTATAGGGTCTCCAACTTTAGTGTAATAGAGGCGAGTAATGAAGATGGTTAAAGCATCGCGGTAGTAGATTTTTTTAAAGAAGTGGAAAGCATCTGAAATATATTAGTACACTCTCAAATGTTAAATATCGATTACTCCCGTTTATTTTGTCATACATGCAAGGCTTTTGCAGCGTACCGTCCTGTTTGCCCTGCAGCAGGCGGTGCATGAGGCTGCTGAACCAAGGGGACTGCTGTTGAGGTCCCAGGGCAGCGAACCACATCTGCCAGTCTAGGCGGGGCTGGTGGGGGGTCACCAGGGGTGGGGGCGCACTCATGTTCCCCGGTTTGTACATAAACTCTATCTCCTGTCAGGGACGACACACAACACGCTGCTTTGATTTTCACTGGAACACATTGTCACCAACAGTATTTTGATAAAGATGTATTGTATGATATGTATGGAATAATTATTTATACAATTACAAAAATCTCAGTTTAATGAGATTCATTCAAATTATTAATCCGAAAACTTAAAAGCTGGCGGATTTAGTTTTGCTGTTTCATAAACACAATTTGTTTGTCTCAAAAGAAAGAACCAATTCTTTCTGTTGAGACAACAATAAAAAGGTTAATTTTTCAAATTTTTGAATATCTGCATTGAAATTGTCATCCCAAAAAGAGTCACAGCAATACAGACATAACACCAGGGACTGGATTTATGTATTGTTTCAATGGTGTGGGATAAAAGACCAAGAATAGAGATTTACTTTACTCAGCTGTGTTGTAGTCGTTTAGAAATACCTGTTAACTGTGATTTGAGGGGGGAATATCAAATCAGGCATTGGCAAATAATGTCAGACTGAAATATCTTCTTGTCAACGTCTTAAATCTACCCTACTTCAATAGTTCAACAGTAATGTGTGCGTGTGTGGCACATACCACCCATGTGACTGCGTCATGACTGCCCTCGATGACCACCTCAGGTCGGCCCCCCACCCCAGTCATGCGTCTGAAGAGGCCGTAGGAGTTGACTAGCTGGTAGCGGTCCACCAGCCCATGGGCCTGGGTCACCACAGGCCACAGGTTTGCATGAGAGTCATATTCAATATATGTGAAGGGCACCTGGAAACAAACACTTCTATCAGTGACTACAGAAAGTGTGGCAATGTTTGTGTCAGAGCAAACTAGTGGTGGGGGAAAAAAATATTCTGACTGGATTCAGTATCACTGGATTTAAATTCAATATCACAATATTTTGAGCAAACAATTAAATGGATACAGTAGAGCTAAATATTGCAATAGCTATTCAAATAATTATCAGTTTCCTTTCATGTTTTTTCTGAGTTTACTCTGACAATGCATGGATTTAAAAACTGTTTTGACTGGATTTTGGCTGTTGTGGACTAATAATAATATGTCCATATTTATTGAAAGCAGTATATATAAATCTAGCCAAAAGTGGTACTGCAACCTCTCCCACTCTCCCCGACTCAGGTTGCCAGATATGCAGACGAATCCAGCCTGCTCTATGATGTCTGCTTCTTGTAACTCTAGTTTGTTGTATTTGAATAATGCAAGTGATGTGCTGGGATCTCACCATGTGAGAGGTCATCGTTTCAGAAAATAATGAATAATGTAGGGTTAGTGTTTTTGCGCTACCCTCCTAAGTATAGGGTAACTTCAGTTAATGGGCAGACCATAATAAATGTGACAGAGGAGTTAAGCATTTTTATTTCCTAATTTTTTTTATTTATTTTAAATAATATGGGGCACATGAATTACAATATATCACAAAATCGATTCGCAATACTTGCTCTATCTTAAAATATGTTGAGATAGGCAATAATATTTAAGATTCGCAATAATATTGATATTTATGGTGTAAAAAGTGAAGATATGCAGTGCACACAAATGGCTTTTTCATCAGGGTTCAATGTCACAAAAAACCGTTACAGAATTAGTATTCCTCAAACATTTATACTACTTGTGTACAGGTGGCCAATCACAGCTCGGGTTATAGGAGGTGGTCATGTTGAACTTAGGACAACGACACATATCCTTCTTTTCAGTGGATTAAAAGAATATTTAGAGTAATAAAATTGAAAGAACCTGAGAATCCTCACAAATCTTTATGTATCTTCACACCGAGTATGCATCATTACATATTCAGAATAAGAGAAATGTGTGAGTATAAGCCGACAGTGAATGAAATAACCGTTTCCATTTAATAGTTGATAATGTCTTGTGTCGAGTACTGACCAGACTGATGCTGAACATAGTCACAGCTGCTGCTCCACACAGCCCCCACTGCAGAGACCCCCAGAGCCTACGGAGGAACCCCCTCACACACGCACACCTGGAAGCACAGGCACAGCACATGGAAGACTTAAAATATCAAATAACATGTCAAATTAGTATTCATGTTGGCCCTTTTCATGTATTTAAGGTCATTTACTTTCCCAGGATAGTCCCAGAAATGTCAGTATCTGTATCTGTTGTCTGGTTGGAGCAAATCTTCACAGTAGGGGGTCACCATTTGGAAACCTTACTAAACATTTAGAATCATTATGACAGAGCCTCACACGTCTCCTGGAGGAACTAAAGAAGGGAGGAGGCAAGAAAAAACATTTGAGATGCAACCCTAGTCCCTGGTGAACAACACTGACCTGAACATGGCTGAGATCATCTCCCAGGTGAGAGACAGGACCCCCACCCACACACTGGGGAAGGTCACCTCCTTCAGAAACAGGTTAAACTGGTGGAATGTGAAGGCTGAAATGAAGCACATGACAAACGCCCCATTTAAGCAGAACTTTGAGGAGAAGACCGTATTTGATGGCTCCATATACCAGTCCTGGAGCTGATGCTTTTCTTCTGTGTGTCAATCTGCAGGTCAAAACAGATAAAGGCCCCAAACAGCAGGAGTGCCCACACCGCCAGCTCCACGATGTAGGTTAGCCACGCCCAAAGCCTGGACTCTGCAAACAAGACACAACATCATGACAAGGATACCTGAACATTTTAGTATTTCTTTCATTCTGCAGACCCGCGATTGAGCTAACTTGTTGACTGTTCGACCGACTAGTATGTGCAGTACATGAAACTGAGCACAGGGGTAAGGTGGAGGGATGAAGCCCGTCTGGAGCTGCACTGGGCAAAAAATAACAGGAGGCCAGGCGCTTCAAAATCATTCAGCTAGAGAGTTGCATAAGAGGACAGTCACATGCGTTCAGCTGCTCACACTGTAAGGACACTGTATGAGATGAGAGCCTGCTGATCTGATCTCCCCGAGGTCTCTCACTTTTCTCTCTTTTTTTGGAGATGGGGTGGGATGATCCAGGTCAGAAAGTACTTTTATGGACATCTATTAACGTTGGTCAAATGCTGCTTATGGACCAAAGGCTCTGTGTTATTTATTGTTGTATTTCATGAGTTTGAGCTGTTTACTTCTCTGATATACTGCATGTTGGAAAATTGACGACTATGTTAAGTCCTCCGAGATTACTACTGTTGATATTTAGAGCTATCCAAAAATACAGTGCGTACAAAAGTATGAATACAGCTTGAACGTTTACACATTTTGGCATGTTTACAACCCTTTTTTACTGAAAATGTACACAGACGACTGAGTGAAAGTGAAAGTAAAGGAAACAAGATTCTGTTTCATTCATAACAGCAGTAAGTCTTTTGGGGTATGACTCTACAAGATATGCATATCTAGAGACAGAAAAGTTCTACTGAGAGGAGACACACCAGTGGCCTCTATTTAATGATTAGGGCAACGTGTGAACATTCAGCAGTTATTAGGAATGTTTTAAAAGCAATTAGATGCACGATTAAAAGAGATGAATACTAGGGCAGGCCTAACGTTTCACATTATATTTTCTATACTAACAGAATCAGTTGTCTTGTATTTTACTTTCACAGTTATCTGTTACTTGTATGTGAATATTCAGTAAAAAATTGTGAACATAATCTTTATGTTTATGGTTGTGAACCGGACAAAATATGCTCAAAGTGTATCAGGACTTTTTTTGTGAGGCCCATAAAGTGAGTTGAATGGAATAAAAGAAAGAGGAGTGCGCACAACAATGCTTCGCTCAGTGTGAATGAGGCTAATGAATGCTTTGAATGGATGATCACAAAACCGCATAAGGTCTGTACCGCTGTGGAGGCTCCGGTACGGCTTCCGCATCCAGAAGTACACATGCTCATCATCCAACAGAGACAGGCACAGAGCTACTGTCAGCCAGTTGAAGAAGTTGTAATTCCCAGAAATAATGATGAGCGCTTGCAGCAGAATCTACGGGCAAAAGCATGAAAACACATAAGAAAAGATTTGTGCCACATTGGGGAAATTTCAATGTCATCATGTGTAAGCCACACATTACAGCAGAAAAAAGGAGGGAATAAGAGCACTTGGATTGCACACGTCTAACAAGATATATTATTTAGGTTAATAGATAATAAAATAAAATACAACTCTGGCGCTATAATTGCACTTGGTTCAAGGATAGTTCACTAGTGGAGTACACACTGTAGTCAGCGGGAGGTATTTACAGAGATTAACAATAAACTTGTAGAGAAAATGACCGGAGTAATTTTAAATAGTGAAAATAGTAGCAGGTAAAGTAACTAGTGAATTGTCAGAACAGAAATATGTGCACTTTATTCAAGTGTTAGTTAGTTGGAAATGTTTATAATTGATGTACTGCAGCTGGACACCTGAATTTCTCCTACGAGGGATAAATAAAGTATCTATCAATCTATCTATATTCATTCAGCTGCATTTCTGTTTGCATGTGATTCGATGCTTCCTACTTGTAAATAGAAGGCAGCGATACGGAGTCTGCGCAGCGGGCTGAAGAAGAGCAGAGGAACAGCGATCTCGATGAAGAGGGTGCCCACCACGCTCAGCTTCTGCCACCACACAGGCAGCTGATGGGCGAACCAGGCTGCAGGCGTGGGGATGCACTGGGTCTCATAATGGTACGTCAGTGCTGTGCATAAAGCAGAAATAAGTCATCTTTATTCATACGAGTGAATTTCTCATTGGGGACATTGCAAATCTAAGGCTTTAGCCATGTGTGTTAGGCCTCACCGGTCAGCCCCCACCATGTAGGACAGCGGGACGTGAGCTTGACCACTCCAGAGGCAAACATGAGCCTGAAGAGCAGCCAGCGCAGCAGCCAGAAGGTGACTGTGTCGTGGTCCCGAGGAGGGGGCCCTCCAGAGTATGAGCCCCAGCCTCGGAGCAGCGTGAGCGGAGAGATCAGCACGCACAGGAAGCCAGCTTCCAGGAGCAAGTTATCCCTGGACACAAGCAAGCAGATGCACCAGGCCACTCAACCAGGACCTTCTAGTATCTTCCTGAAAATGTGAGACAGGCCTCTTCATACAACATTATATTTTTGTTATCTTTCTTTTTTGTGATTATTTATGATTTAAATGCAATCTTATTTTGTTCAGCACTTTGAGGTGCCTTGTGCTATACAAATAAACTTGCCTTGCCTAGTAATGACCACACATGAGATGGAAAGTGCTTCACTTACAGAAGATCTAAATATGAGTATTTCACAGCATTTTTAGCAGTATCTTCAGATTTTAACTATAACTGTGAAATTTGAAGTGTGACATAAGACAGCATTTTAAAATGCCACAGTATCAAACTTTATTCTCATAAATGCGTAATTTATTCTTCCCAACAGAAAGAATCTCGTTTTTTTTTCATACTACAAGAGCCCTGTGAGCCCTTGTTTCTCTTTCTAGAGATGTAACACAAAAATACATCCATCCATCCATCCATTTTCTACCCTTTAATCCATTTCTGGGTCGGGGGGGTGGCAATCAGAGATGCCACCCAAGTCTCATAGCACCAGCCCCTCAAAAATACATGCATGTGAAAAATAAAACGAGTCATATGGATTTTATTACATGCATTTTTTTGTGCCATGAAAGTTAGAAACCCAAGCTTTAAAGTGTCCAGTACATTTCATCCTTGAGAACCCCCGTAATTGGTTCATCGGTTCTCCTCCAGGAAATTTTACTGGTCGTAGTCATGCCAAGGGGAAGGACTAATCTAAACATACTTATTGTTGAAAAATACTTTACGCAAGTACAGTACTGTTTCAAAATAAGTGAAAATACACCTCACACAATCTTTAGGGAAACAGACAAATGCGGAGAGAATAAACTCACCACTGGAAGTAGAGGAAAACCTGGCCAACCTGAAAAACACACATTTTAGAATTGACCATAAGATACAATAACCAGGGAGGACTTTGACCATCCTCTCAAGCTGTTTTTGAGAGGTAAGAAGATGCTATACATTAGCATTGGCTAATTCTTATTCTGGATCCAGCCCCATCGGCCCGGGGTGGTATTGCAAGCATGTCAGCGCACGTCATTTTGGACATTTTTTGACCTGGGATCCACCCCCACTGGTTACAACAAAAACATGTTCAAATGTAGTGTAAAGAGCACGACTATTTATTGCTTAAGGACATATCCAGAGCGACTGTCAGAGGCAACACTCCCAAGTGCAGATTGTAAGTGCAAGTTTCTGGGTTTGACTCCAATGACCTGAAATGGGACTAAAACATTTGAAGAGAAGCTTGTCAGCATCTCTTATTTTACTTTTACCGCTGCTCCGTTAAAATCTTTGTTGATTCTGTGACTGTGTGGTTCACTAACACAGCCAAAGGAAGGAGAGCTCTAAACAAGGTGCTCCGCTCTGAAAAAGGACTGTGAGCCGTGAGACCAGGGAGAGACCAGAGAGAGAGAGACCAGACAGAGAGACCAGATAGAGAGACCAGATAGAGAGACCAGATAGAGAGACCAGATAGAGAGACCAGATAGAGAGACCAGATAGAGAGACCAGATAGAGAGACCAGATAGAGAGACCAGATAGAGAGACCAGATAGAGAGACCAGATAGAGAGACCAGATAGAGAGACCAGATAGAGAGACCAGATAGAGAGACCAGATAGAGAGAAGAGATAGAGAAACCAGATAGAGAAACCAGAAAGAGAAAGAGACTTTTGCACATGTATTCCAATGTCATTTTATTGCAAATGGAAGATAAACGGAATCTGAACAGAAAGCAAGCACCGGGGCCGCACTAATAAAACGGAGGGCTTACCTGGTACATGGACATGTAGAGTGCCCAGAGGAGGAGGAACACCAGGCTGTCCCGGAAGGCCTCGCTCAGGGTGGCGGCCAGGCTGAGCGCCGCCCCCAGCAGACACAGCAGCTCCATGCAGGTGTGGGTGTCCAGGCCCAGGTGAGGCCCCAGCCACAGCAGCGTGGGAGAGCTCTTCATCTGCTCCCACAGAGAGCTGCCACTGTAGCGCAGCCTCCAGCGGGCAGGCAGCAGGCCCTCGTTCCCGTAGAGGCCTGGAGGAGACAAAAGGAATACATAGAAAGCGTACGTGCCAACTATCCTTGTACAATATTTTTTCGAATCAAAAGTTGACCTGGAGTGGTTTTGAGCTCCAACTTTCAGGAACTGCTGGCACAAACATTCACCCCCTTTTTTGTGTGTTCCTTTCTCAAACTTGTTACACCCCGACAAATCCTTAGATTGTGACGTCATGTACAAAGTTGTTTTTTGTCTTTTAAAAACAAAAGTTTTGCCTCCAAATGAGAGGGCAGACCCAGTTCTGAGCCCCGTGTCCAGTGTCTCAAAAGACTGAGACACTGGACTTAAAACACAAACATACTCAGTTTTATACAGGACATGTTTCACCATTAATGAGGGTGGATTATAAGGCTTTTTACATAACTGAATAGGACATAAAAAATCTTGTCTGTACTAGAAATGGAACTTGGTAGAAGAGGATAATCTACTCCATGTAAGTAATATATATTAATATAAAGAATGATTCCATTGAATAAATGTAACATAGGAACAATACGCTTCGTGTTTGTGGAGAGGCCGTAATTATTATTCTAGATCCATGTTTTACCTTGTTTTGACTTCTTTGCTACCGTTCAACCATATACAAGTAAAGCTTTAGTATGTCTTTTTCTGTTAAAAAGCATAAGGCTATAATATACTACTGCGTTCACTCAGATTTGATTACAATAGATTAGCATTTAACACATTTTATTTTTACTATAATATTGCCATTTTATGTGAAAATACGTACAATGGGGATGCAATAGTTTATATAAAATAACCCTTCAGGAGTTATCACTTCAGTTAATTCAAATCGACTGATGAAAATGCATTGAACTAATTTATTTACAACTGATATTAAAATAGGCAGTCAATATGAACACTCGGCATAATCGTGTCAAAGAGGAGTATGCATTAAAGTAATTTGCCGCTGAAGTTTACATTATTAAAGTGAAGGCAAACAACCCACATTTGTTTACACTTACTAGATAGAGCATTGGACTAATGCACCAAGCATTTTGTCTACGATTATCAGAATTGTTGACTAGCATTCTGTAGCAGTTCTCGTCCAAAAGTATGCATAGCCAGAGGATATGATATTTGCTTGACCAACCCACCTGGTATTTGCACGTACAGGGAAACAAACGCGGACAGATAGATGAGCGCCATGCACCAAAGAAACATGCGCCTGGGTAAAACTATCCCCCCCATGTTTGAGGCGAGCCGAGCCAGCACCGACAGTCCCGAGAGGGTCTCTGGAGCAGTCCGGGTCCACAGGTGGTCTCTGGAGCAGTGCAATTCCTGATGGGACTATGGTTGACTGTTGTAGGGGAAATGTAGGGGCGCGCGCACATACTGTATGACACGTAGGAAGTGGCAGAGATCAGGGTAATGCAAAGAATGACCAGTAGATGTCGCTAAAACACAGCGAAAGAGCAGGATGCGTTAATGTAAAATGGAGATTTGGCGAGTCATGCAAGCATAATATAAAAAAAAAAATATCGTTTTTCACGCTCCAAGATTAAAAAAAAATTATATATATATATATAGGAAACACCCAATCACACGGGAGAAAAAAAGTTTTTCATGATTCCAAATTAACGTTTCTTACAGTTTAGAACAGTGTTTTCCAACCAGTGCGCCAAGGCCAGGCCAAGGCACGTCAGTGTACCTTGAGATCAGTGTTGCCAGATGCCAGCAAGATTTTCCAGCCCAAACTCTACGTAAATTCGTGGAGTATGCAGTGAGCGAGTTTCCAACAGCGTGTCTGTGAATGTGACTGAGCGAATCACCTCTGTTGAGGGTTTCAGGAAGAGGGGTCAAAACCTTAGTCAAAACAGACATTTTATATTCTTGTGTTTCAGCTAAAAGAACCCGCCGAACTAATCCCCATTTACAACCACCCGCCAAACCCATTTTTGCCTGCGATTACAAAGCTGCCCAATCTGGCAACCCTGGTTGTTTGTGTTATCTAATAAAACATGTGTGTTACTATTATAGTCAAAATAACGTGAAAAGAAAATATAAGAATGTCTATAATACACTTTCATAATGTGAAGTCATTCTCAGTTTCAGCTGGTATTGTGCCATGGGATTGTTTTTAAATAAAAGGTTAAATGAAAAAAGGTTGGGGAACACTGGTTAAGATATGTTATATTTTGCAATTACAGTTCTGGCAAGATCTATAGTCATTTTTTAGACCTGAGGTTCCAAGAGCGAACTCTTAAAACCCTATTGCGGAATTTAACTGTTATGTTGCCTTCAAAACATAAAATCACATAAAATATAATTTTATGCAATATAACATTGGTTATACACTGGTTAAACCATTTAATAAATGACTAGATCTTTAAATCTCACAAACTCCACTTTGAACCAGTGTTCGATCACTTTAGACGTCCTGAAAAACATTATTGCAATACCTTGTAATTATATAAATTACATTTTATTTGCAGCGCTTTGGAAAATGTAATTTATGAAAGGTTCTATTCAAATAAAATTTGAAACTCACTCCCTCCATCATTCAATATTGATCATTGAGTGAAATGTTACATCTAGTATTTTAGTCATACAGGACTGGTAAAGAATGGTTTATTTTAGGGTGCAACAAACCTGTCCTGAAACATTGCTCGCAGACAACACATTTTAATTTCTATAACAACTTTGCAGGCAACAGACATTATGGCAATAACTCCCAGTGAGAGCCAACCCATCACTATATCCTGTACATTCAAGTTTTAGACAGAAAGTAGAAACATCTCAAATCAAAGTACCATTATTATACAGAGAAGGTGAGAAGTTCAACGATATAAAAATATAGTTCTTAATAAAACATACACCATTTATATATATATATATTCTGTGGCACAACAGTTGGTATATTTTGAAGAATGGGGATTATAATTATTGGTGAGAATTAAGAAACAATGATGAAGCTAAAGATTATTTTTAGAATTTGAAATATAATAGATGGAACAAATTTATGAGATTATGAGGACTAAATGCTCGCTGATCCCAAAAGATCCCACCTCTCTAAAATGCTACAACTTAAAAAGAAAGATAAGGTTTGGTATGATAGGGAGCTGTATGATTGAAATGGTACACTGTCTTCAAATGTCTTGTGTCAGTCCCTTTTGGTGTGGCATTCTATGGAGACCACCTTGCAACTCACCATGATACAATCTTTTTTTCATGGACGAATAAAGATACAAAAAGATACATCATAAAAAAATAAATAAAAAAAAAACACCAAATAGTCCCTAAATGGTCATGCTGCAATAACTGTACAATTAGTACCCACAATATTGTACACATAGTTTTGGAGTAGTTCACTGTTGCGCTCAAAGCTTTGGGTCGTGTCAAGAGTAGTAAGGCGGTCGTAGTATTGGGACGGACTGGTTCACGTAGCTTCCTCTGTTCCCCCACTGGAGGCTGGAGCAGTGCATGTGGAGACACACGGCACCTCCTGCTCAGTGTCCCGAACACAGATCACAGCATCTCCACTCACATTGATGAGACACTGGGCCTAAAGCATACCAACACACTCTGTCAATCAGTCTTCTGTGCATAGCAGACATTCAGTATTGAGAAAAAGAATACCTGGTTTTTATTTGGATTTTCCATCAGCATGCATTCTTTCATACTATAGGAGACTACAGCATTTCCGCCAAGAGCTGCAACGTGTGCTCGCACCATGGCAAACACCTCTGCAATAAATGAGTGAAGAAAGCCACTGACGCCTCCCTCCTGCAAATAGTAAAGACACATTATAGTACATACAATATCAGAGAGGTCAGCAGGAAGAAAAAACATACCTCTCGCAGTGATGTGGTTTCTCTTATAAAGAACATGTTAATGATTCCCAGGTATTTAATGATCCGGGTTCCAGGAAGAAATGCCAAAGGCGTCATCTTGACCACAGTGACAGAAGTGCCTCCAAAAGAGCGAGTGGAGCGCAGAGAGCGAGAACGCCCGTCTGGCACAGGGCTGGAGCGCTCCAGAGAGGAGACTGCTCACACAGAGACAACATAAACACAATGACACTACAACAGGACAACAAATGCACTGTATAATAATGGAAAAATGTTACGTGCAAACCTCGTCACCACATGCACAGCATGGTGAGGCTGGTCTGCCTCCCGAGCCCGTGTAATGAGAGTATTTGACAATCATGCAGTGGCAGGAGGTTTGGTGAAAAGCAGGCTGCCATGCACCTGAGTCAGACAGAGAGTGTGCAGACACACACAGACCTGGGTACAGCTGTGGCACTACACTGCTCATTTCAGTGATCGGGCTGCTCTGCGTTTGTGACAGACTATGAACGTGAGAAATGTGTTCCAACATCACACTGCCAAAAAAGCTGCTGTCCACTGCTTCCATGAAACCAGACTGTACTTACTGTGCAGAGGGATCTTCTTTCACTCAGGACTAATAACATGATCACTGTCCTTAAAACCCAGCATATATTGCAGAAGCACATAAGGAAAACTCAGCAGAAATCAAAGAGGTCTGCAATGCATTACTGATCTCACGGATAGCTTCAGAGGGTTCAAAGCCAGGCTGGTGATTGGGATGACTGTGCGGGGCGTGGCTTTATCAGAAAAGGCCCACCCACAGCAGCAGCATGCACAGAGAGAAGTGTGTGAGTGTGCGTTTGCGTGTGTGTGTGCTCAGAGACTGCGTCCTCGTACTTGTCTTTACAGATCCGCGTCTTATGGTGTGCGCTTTCAGCCTAAGCAGCTCTATCCAGGTGCTGCATCTGTCTGCAAAGGAACCGTAATCAACCGAGGCAGCTGGAGAGAACACACAAGAGACACACAAGAGCCCGCGCCCAGACGGCACGACAAACGGCACAACGACAACCACGACGCACAAACACAAACAGAAAAGAAACAAACAAAAGAAAAGTGGATGAGGTTCCGGTCGGGAGCAGTGCAACGTCAACTCAGCCTAGAGGATGTCAGTCAAAATAAAGACAAGCCTCTGGAGTGGTGGGACACTCACCACGTGAGGAGATGGTGCTCTCCTGGACACCTGATGGACACAAGCAAACAGCAGGTCAGAAGGCAAGGCAAGGCTTTTTTGTATAGCACAATTTATACACAAGCCAACTCAAAGTGCGGAATAAAATAAGACTGAAACAACCGCACAAGGCATTAAAATCTAAAATAATCCAAGTACATTTAAAAGAGTAAAAGATAAAGACCCCTCTGTATGCACAGCTAAACAGATCAATTTTATCCTTGATTTAAACATTGTCAAAGAAGAAGCCTCACATTTTCTCACATTTTCAGAAAGATTGTTCCAGATTTTAGCTGCATAAATCTGAAATGCTGCCTCCCTTAGTTTAGTTCTGACTCTGGACACCAGCAGGAGAATAAATTGTTATCCACTAGTCAGCACATTCAATATGTGGACATTTAAAATGGACACCTTGTATACTGAACTTTGTTGCATCATCATTTCTGTAACATTTAATTTGAAAGAAAGAAGAAAATGTCACCAATAATCTGTAACTAAAAGTATTACTATAGCATGTCAATAAAATCCTAAAATGGACCCAAATCTACACACTTCACATATTATACAATGTTAGAAGCTTTTAACCATGTTGCAACATTGTTCTCAATTTAGCTTCATCCATGCCAATATCCAGAATTGCTCCGTCTATGTAAACATTTTAATTTGGCCTGCTTCCTAACAACTAATGTCATGGTCAAAGCCATTCTCAGAATAGAGAAATAAATATATAGGTTCTGACTAAGTCTAGTCACATCATTTTTGCACGTTTGATTGAATCGACCCCTTTCAAGTTGCAATGGAAAAATTAGAAAAGGTCTTTTCCTGAGTTTGAGTTATGAATGAAATTGCAACCACAAACTCATTGTTAGTGCAGCCATTTATTCTCAAATAACCAATATCAGCAGGCTAAATGCTGTACTTGGACATGGAAGTGCGTTTGAACTGCTGTCATTGTCAGGGAAAAAAGGGGGTTAGAAACTTCTCTTCTGACCAAGATCAGAAGTCTCCATCCCCCGTCCTTATTTCTACTTTAAAATCTATGACAGCTCTCAGTCTGATTGTAAAGCTGATTGCAGTTCCTGTTAGTTCCTGGGCTGCTTTGCATAAACTGCTTGTCTGAGACCTCAACAGAGCAGCTCAATGATGTCGAGATAAGAAAACATGTTTATTTGACTATATATGGCTTCACACAACCACTAACGATTGGTTTTAATAGTTATAATAATCTCCAAAATACAGCCATGACTTTCCTTCTAGGTATGTAAAAAATAAATGTTCTAGCCTTTCTTCACTTTCTTCTTTCTATATTTCTTCTACTAAAATGATTTGATACTCCCAAGATCATGTTGCGGTCCATAAAGAACATAAACAATGCATAATAGTTGTTCTTTAACACTCCAGTGAGCTCTACCGTCACAGCAAACCACATCACATTGGCTAGAGCAGGTCACGGGACAGTTACCTGGAGCCCGCATCATCACAAGGTGATTTTGACAGAGCTTTGCAGTTGGTGTGAACAATGAAAGAGGGCCTGGATTGTGAGTGGGGACGTCAAAGCCTGTTAGTGATCCCAAATTATAGGGCACATGGAAATTCACTACTTTTACCTGAGACTTTGGACGTATGTGTGGCGGAGGACGAAGCATCTGCACACAGCTCCATAGGAAATTGCAACTGCTCCTCAGTCTCCCCACTCACTACAGGAACGCAATTTGTAAGAGAAAGCCATGTACAATGGGTAGAAGGAGAAAAGCAAAAGGCTGACCTCTGTTTGTGCCTTTCTCTACTGGTTTGTCCTGGGTCTGGTCCGTATCAAAGGTCATGGCCACCGCAGTCACGGTTACCTGACGAAAGGGCACATGTTGAAAATAGTCAGGGCCATTAATTTGTAGACATTGTATTCTTGTCATTTAAGTTCTATAATCCACAGTTAAAATACAATGAGTTTTGACTGACTGTATATACTTAATACCCGTAGGGCAATTCATCCTCTGCATTTGACCCATCCTGATGCCACTAAGGTTTACGTCAGGAGCAGTGGTCGCCGTAGTATAGCGCCTGGGGACCCATCTCCAGATGTTGACGCCCCGGCTTGGGCAGGACTACCGGAGCTTTAGGATTTAACCTTGTGTGCATGTTTTTAGTGGTAGGGGAAACCAGAGCACCCGGAGGAAACCTATAGAGGCATTGGGAGAACATGCAAACTCCACTCAGAAAAATCCTGTTCAACCAGGATTCGAACCTTCTTGCTGAAGCAAGAGTGCTATCCACTCAGCCACTATGCCGCCCCTGATAGATAGTAGATATTGTTAACGTTTTTGGTATTTTTTACGAAAGTGAGACGCCTTCCAAGCAACGTTACTATGGAGCTGCAAAGTGGGCAGAGTTTAGGTTTCTAGAAGTCCACTTCCCTGTTAAAAATCCCCAGACACAGATGACGAACTTGCTACCTGATAACTATTATCCACAGCATGAGGGTTTCAGACAAAAGACACACATTTAATATGAAAACAAAACTCCTTAACCTAGCCATTTTTTAACTTAAATTTTACAAATCATTTGACAATTTAGCTGGGAGTCTCGTGGAAGGCTGAGGCGAAGGGCCTCAGCCCGAAAACGTTACAGTGTGGTATGTAAATAAAATACACTGATTGGGAGCTACATAGCTGTGCGGATTTTTTTCACTGTTTTTATTATTTGTTGTCAGAACCAACAAATAATCAAATTCCATATTTAGATAGAAATAAATTAAAGCTGATACCGCACATTTCTGCAATGTCTAGGTGTATACAGTCAAAAATATAAACCTGAGGCGCCTGTAGATAGAAATAATTTACATACTTGTATGAGTTCTTCCTCTGGCACAGCAACAGTGAAGTTGAGACGACAAAGGCAACAGGGGATCATTGAGCGCAGCTTGAAATAAAAGCTCTGTGACCAAAGCAAGAGAAATGTGTCAACATTACATTATACAGCAGATTACAGTGCTCTCTGAGGGACAAGTAAAAGACTTACTTTGAGCAGATTCTCACAAAGATCAGTGAAGATCTTGTTCAAGACTTGATTGGTGAGATTGACGTTGTTCAGGCGTAGGACTCTGACGGATGTAAACATCTGTTGCAAAAAAGTAGAAAAAGTGATGCTCAAAACTCATTTGGGTCAATGAGTGTAGAATGTGTACTCCCATCAGTCAGACCTGTACAGCGGACGTCCAGTTGTTGATCCCAGGCATGAACTCAGTGTTACAGCTGTGGAAGCCTTGATAAAAGGAATGTTGGTGCCCGTTTAAAATATTTAAATACTTTTCATGATAATAGGAACAAAATATTCAAACCTGTGGGTGGTGCTGCATCAATGAGAAGAGCATGGATGTCTTCCACAGCATCAGTGTCATCAATCTGCCCCAAAGACAAAAATTCACTGCCCATACTCTTAAAGAGTTTAAATGCACACACGACGAGCCAGCGTCAAGATCTAGAGCAGTGGTCTCAAACTTGGGGGCCGATAGAGTCAAATCTGGGTGACTGACTTACAGGCCAGGAAGAATTAGTAATGTAGACAGCTAGGTTGATGAACAACGAAGAACAGTGGGTGCGCACTTTTAGGGGAGCCAATAATCGAGGGGGGTGCAATAATTGAGACTCTTGATCTAGAAAAATGGCAGACATTCACCTCCAAAACAAAAGCGTCCTTCTTCCCATGGGACAGATCCAGCTCAGACACCTCATCCGAGCTCTCTGAGTGAGAGCGAAAGAGCCTGTTCCGATGCCGGGGCTCAGGAATAGGAGAGCCTACACCCTCCTCTGTTAGCTCCTAAAGCAACACATAATTCACACTGAGTTTGGGGAATCGAAGTTGCACAGGGGAAAACTTAGTATGACGAGAGTGGATTCACATGCCCAAACACTCATTCTAGCTGCGTGTCAGTCACACAATGTTAAAGTGGGTTGAGGTTGGGTTGAGGTTGGGTTGAGGAGTGAAAAGAGGGCCTAAGTTATGACCAGTGTCTGCCCATAGAAGTGCTGCTGTAGTAGGTTACAATGGCCCTTCTCCCAAACGTCCCGGTTAAGTCATGTTAGAGAACACAAATTATGTGGTTTTAAAAAGGTGAAACAGGAATTGTCATGCTGCGCTGCATTTCACAGGCTCAGTACCATGTTTATGCCGCCAAACACCTCGGGATCCAATGCAAATATTTTCTTTCATGACCCAGAAAAAAGCAAAGCAAAGTTTAAGTGATCACAATGAATGTGGAGCAATATTACAATTTGTAGTTTGTATGTCCAATGTTCAATTCAAATTCAATTCTGTATAAATCACAACAGACGTTATCTTTGAGGACTGTTCAAAGCTGTCAAATTGCCAGCACAATGTGTAAACAAAATCCAGTCCTTACAAAGGCCTTGGAAGCAGCAGAGCTAGTCATTATACACATTAAAGGACATGTATTATGAAAAATTGTCTAATTGAGTTTTTAACCATTGTAAAAACGAGACCTCGAGTTGCATTTAGCTCCATCAATGCTGATATCAGAAACCTCTGGTACTAACATGTCCCTTTCTGTTTAAATGCTCAATTTTTTAACTCGCTATAACGAATTCTCAAACTATGACATCATGGTGCACTATCTTGCAATCACTTAACCATATCTGTTCTACTAATAAAATTAAAGTAAATATTATCGAGATCAATTGAGCCCTGATTACTCCATGCTGATATTTATTCTTAAAGGCTCTTTTGTCTTCAATAAGTTAAAATTTCCTCTTGATGGGCACCTGTCTTACTTACCTGGTGTCTCTTCAAGATCAGATCTACTAGGCCAAACGAAAATAAATAAGGCAGAATACTTGGTTAATCCTTGTTTTCATTGCATGTTTTGCCGTTGTAATGCGCAAGTAATGTGGGTCAGTGTGGTGTCTCAACATGACTAATGGGTGATTTCCAGTGTTGACTGTAGTCTGCTCACCGGGGGGTTGATTTGGTAGAGCTCTTTGTTCCGTGCAATGGTTTCGTTGATTTTCTTCTGGATGGTCAGGATGTGATGGTCATTGCTGAGGTCGCCCTGGGTCTTTCCCGCGATCTGAATCCCTCCAGGAGCTGGGAGAGCGCTCAGATAGACTCCTGTGGCAGACTAAATAGAGTGGGCAAACACAATAGTTATGTATGCACAGTCATTTTAGTTCTGGTCATTGTGCGATAAACAGTTAAACATTTATTTGTTGACACACAACAATTATCCTTCCTTTCTATTATTGTTGCTGAAATAAAATGGTAAGCTTTTGAAGTTGTAGCTGTCTGGAGTTGAGCATCTAATACTGGATTTCACAATATGACACCAAGTAACTTTCAAACAATGAGAAAAATGTAACTGCCCTTGAAATGAGACCTAACATGCTTCTGCGTGCTATATACTGATAAATTTACACATGAGACATAAATCAATAAATAATATCAGTAGATCCACTAATTTCGACAGCCCTAGCAGCGTTTGATGATGGCAGCAGAGAGTGGAGGACGTACAGCCAGCCCCAGCAGCATGTTCTCTCCCACACTGATCTGAATGTGCAGGCCGAAGAGCGCGTTCATGCAGCGGAGCTTCAGTTTGTTCATCAGCTGAGTGTGAAGCTCGTACTCCATGAAGGGCAGCAGGTTGGAGATTGCTGTGGCGTTCACTTCTCCCTGGGCTTTCTTCTTCAAGCGACAGAGTCTACAAAAGAGGACAACAACTTTGGTCAACAGTTTGGTCTTTGTAGATTTGGCTTGTACCAAAAGACAATATTTTGCACCCATTTTGGCCATTCAAGATAATGGAGATGACTCTTTACTTTATTAATTCAGGCTTTAGAATGAAAATTTCTGAAGTAGAAAATATATGGCAAAACAGCCAACGGTTCTTGTTTCAAGACAAGTATCTGGTTGAAAAGTAATTGGTGACGTGTTTTGGCTACAGAGCTGTGAACCATCTTCAGAACTCTGTAGTGTTTTGGAATTTTTTTTCAAATTTGTAAATTAATGGCTAAAAATACTGTCATGGAATTTTAAAGACTGATGGTGTAACAATGGTGTAACTAATGGTGGATTTTGCACCCTCTCAGAAAATGTGTCCTTTTTTGGCTAATAAAGCACACACCTGGCCTGAATGAGACACCCTTTGCCCGTGACTGCAGCTTCAGGTGGCAGGTCAATGGTGGTGAAGAGCACATCCGGAACCTGACAAAAGAAAGAATCAGCTGTAACTTTAAAGCAATGCTTTGTAGAGTATAAAATAATTGGAATAAAAGGTTTTGCACCTTCTGCCGCCGACAGTGATAACAGTACGTAAGCTGCGCAGGAAAGGGCATGTTGAGCTCATCGTACGGAATGTGGCAGAAGCCACAGCTTGGAGGAGATTGCTCTTCAAATCTGGAGAGCGCAAAAAGGGAGCAAAAGATGGGCTCACAACGAATACATTGGAGGATATGGTAAATAGAAGTACCTGTGGTCTGTGCTTCCAAGGTCGAGACAGCCATCACGCATGTAGCGTGGATTTAGAATGGCTGCAGTACCTGATGCAGACAAGATGCAGACCTCCTCACTGCAAAAAGAATTTTCAATCTGGTTTGATGAAAATTACTAGACTTTCAATTGTAAACTATTATTAAATGCATTGGAGAATTGGAGATGGTTTTTGGTGTCATTTGGCACATTATGCCTCATGAGTCCAGGTTAATGCAGCATTACTACTGTGTACTACAGTATTTATTGATTTATTAAAAGGGACAGAGCATATTAATATACATTATACATGTAAATATGCCAGAATTAGCTTAAGGGCTATTTTCCATCTGTTGTCCCAGGACAGTTATTATGTGTCCTCCTGAAGGGAATAAAATTACACATAACATAATCACACAGTGGGGCAATGTGGGGTGTGGGATGTGTGTAATTTTCATCATACTCAACTATGAAAATCATAAAATATATTTGCAAATTATGGTGGAAAATAAGTATTTGGTGTTCACATACAAACACTGCAATTTTCTTCTTTTTTTTTTAAACAACAAAAAACAAAAATTCTAATCAATTATCAAACACAAATAGTTCAACATCTTGAAAAAATATATATTTATTATACAAGGCAAGATACGTTTATTTGTACAATTCACACACTGTGCTAAAATATATTGAATGAAGTTTGTTTAAGGGACTGTGTGTAGTTACATAAAGATTCAGCATCATGTTAATCCATCCATTAGTATCCATGGCGCCACCTTCCGGTACCACCTTTGGGTACCATCTTCAGATACCACTTTCCGGTACCACCTTCCGGTGCCAATTATTGTTTTTAACTTTATTATATTATCATCTTTAGCCAATTATCTAAATATGTTAATTTGGTGTCTGACCCCTGGAGCTTACGTGCTGGTATTCTGTGGCGAAGTGTCTTGTCTAAGGACTCAACGACAGTTTAGCACTTTACATTTGCCCCACTGTGGCACCTAGTGTTCCCAAAGGTACTGACCAGGCCCTTCCCAAGCATAGCTTCAGAGGTCTGGCTTTCACATGCAGATGCCGCCACAACCACATTACTCTGAGGTGGTGTTTACGCGGAGACGCTGCGAAAGTAAAACGATAGAGTTGGGTATCGGTTTATCTGTGTGAATTCTCTGCTGGAATGACCTCAGGACTTACGTTTGAATATGCGCAGTAGCCGAGAGCAAACGTAAACAACAATGCCGGCAGGTCAACTAACTAGCTACATATGTTTCTAGCGCTACAATAAGGAGAATTCTACTCCTTTGTCCGTCCAAACGAAACCATGCAAAGCTGTAGTTTCAGTTTCTATTTTTGCAGCTACTGTTAAATGCAGAATTAAGTTAAAGCATTCTTTCACGTCTTTGCTGTGGCATGAGGAGGATGTTGTTGAGGAAGTGAGGATACTGGTGGGGGTTGCGTGTGGCGTGTTGAACTTACCAGATACTTGTACTCTCACTATATCCCACGACAGCATGGCAACCAAGAGATTTGGCGTGAGATTTGATTTCTTGGCGTATTTCCTCCCACCAGGCATCGCGGGTCTCTGGCTCATCTGGAAAACACAAAGTTGAAAATGTAAACATATCTTAAACGGGGAAAAACCAAATCAATCACATCAAAGAGACAGTTATTTCCATGGTACACAAGGATCCCACTGCTTTGACTTATCGGAGTGACAGAAAATAGAGCATTTTCTGAGGGGTGAAGAATTGTCAAAGCATATCAAAACCAGCCATTGTTGTGAAGATGGGGACAAAGATGACTGAGAATGAGCATGGAAGCAATGAGCTGAGTTTCTGTATTTGAGTGCATTCTACAGTCCCTTGTCCATGTCAGACAGTAAACAAAGTAACAGATCCACATTTTCTTTGAGGCTTAAGCAGTGTTTTTCAACCACTGTGCCGCGGTACACGAATGTGCCGTATGATATTGTCGGGTGTGCCGCGAGAAATTCGCCTACTTTGTCTAAAAATAAATGCACGCGTTGGCGAGTGCTTACTTGTTTTGAACTGGAGTAACCACGTAATACTTTTTCATATCAGTAGGTGGCAGCAGATAGCTAAGTACTTCGAAACGTAAGAATTGGACGCATTGAGGCTCATGAGAAGTGAAAGTGATTGTAAGGTTTTTTTAAAGGAATTCTGCCATTTCTGAACAGGATTCACCTCCTCCGCTCTGACCCCAGGGCAGCTGTGGCCGCATTGTACTGACAGCCGCTTTGACAACAGCGCAGCAAACTCACATCCGTAACGTGGTACCAAGCATGGACCATAGTCGCATGGACAGAACCATGGACTAGCGTTCCCCCGTGTCTCTCCCACCTGTCCCCCCAAAGCGCAACCAAAACTCCTGAATTTAACGCTTGGATACCTACATTTTCCCTATGCATAAACAATGCATGTTATTTGTGCACAAAAATAAAATGTGAACAAATCAAACAGAACACACAGCAGGCCATTTTTTAAAATTATTTTTTTGCAGACTTAAGAGCCCTCCGAGTCATTATCTGACTTTTTGGGCTGAAAGTGGATTTTATTATGTTTTTTCCACAGTTAGTGCCTCTTTATTCCAAAACTCTTGTTAACTCATGGCACTTTGCGCCACCAAAGTGAGGGATTTAAAAGGCCAGCTTTCTTCACAAAATGCCTCTCCTCGCTTGCGTGTACATTCGAAAATGACGCTCCAGGTTCGCTTTCATTGCCAATGCCACCGTCGCATTGCAGATCAGACAAATAGTTTTGGCCCGTTTCTCCTCAGCCATGCTAAAGTTAAACAGCAATTCACCAGCTCCGACCCGCTCCGATCTGGCTAACGACCTCCTACACTCCGGACTATGAGAAACTAGCCTCGTCCCAGTGTCAAGTCTCTCACTAAGGTAGGAAGAGATCTTCCTTTTGTCAGTTCTATTTATTTACTCCTGTCCACCAGAGCAGGGGTTTTATGTTTGATTTTATTCAGTGGTGCACTGCTTTTGGATGTCTGATTCATAGAACTGTATTTCCATTACCTGGTTTTTAACTGGTTCATTTTTCTTCTTGGTTCATAATTTTTTTATTTTTTTATTTATTTATTCAGCCATGACATTATTACAATCATAATGAAAATAATAAGAACACAAATTGTTCAATTCCATTACATGTTGCTGAATAGGAGCATGTGGAAGACAAAGTCTTATGTTTCATGCCCCTTGACACAGTATTTAGTTGACAGATTGAAAAATTGAAAAAAAAAAATGGGATGGCACGCCTTTATGTTTATTATCATTATTATTATTTTATTTTTATATTATTATTTATTTATCTTTTTCTTTACACATAGCAATCTTACACTTTGCTGTAGTTATTGTTGATTTTATTGTGTTTACCTCTATTTTGTAGGATTTTTGAACAACCAATCATTTACCATAATTTGCAAGTACTTTTTTTTTTTTAATACATTTTCTTCAACTGTACAATGGTGTTACAGGATTGTTCACAAGGATCCAGAGAGTTCCAAAGCTTAACACCTGCTGCAAGGAAACCTTTCTGTTTCAATCATAATATGGTCAGTTAGTTACCTATTGCTCAAAATGCAGATTGTGTTTGTTTTTGTGGAAGATTGTGAGAAGCAAAGATTTCAAAATAAAAACAGAAAGTTAGTCCTATGATGTCTAATGGTTGTGTGAAGAAGTGTTGTTTGTAACAGCTATAACTGGGGTTTTGATGTCTTGATGTTTTGATGTTGACTCTGGACTGGTAGAACTTTGGAGGTTTGCTAATTAAAAAGTAGACCTTGGGTCACAAAAAGTTGGGCAACCCTGGGCTACAGAGTATATATTTATCCATTTTCTTCTGGTGGGGTGCCGCGAGATTTTTTCAATGAAAAAAGTGTGCCTTGGCTCAAAAAAGGTTGAAAAACATAGGCTTAATTAAACTACACCAAGAATTAAACTCATATCATCTTGGCGAACACAACTGTGGCAACTTGATTATTTTTACTCCAAATCCATATAACTTATATTTTTTGCTTAATTTTAAAGGAACGCTGTCTGCTAATGATGCCAACAACTGTTTTGTTTAGCGTTGTGCTGAATTAAAGTGATGTCAGCAACCAAAACCAGTATTTAATTTAAAAAAATTATATTTATATCAAAAGGATGGCAGAGTACCTTTTTGTACTGTATTGTATTCCGAATGTATTCCAATGTAGTTTTATACTGCACATGGCTAATAAAAATGAATCATGTCTGACCATGGAACCCGGAACTATTATGGGAAATAACGTTGTACGCATCCTAAATGTGTGTTTTCTAAATGTTTGTAGAATATTGGAGATGACCAGTGACCAGGCATCAGGCCTATGAGATGGATATGGCTTTGTTAAACCAAAAGCAACATGTCACACAGGCACAGGCTCACCAACGTGCACGCATATGACCATGTACACGCGGATGGGCAGAGGAGGGCCATATTCATTCACCAGAGTCCAGCTCCAACATTCAACTCTTTCCTTCAGTCCCAATCAACCAAGATCGATGCAGGAGAAAGGTACCTCCAAATGCAGCCTGCGAGTCCTTTCTTCTCCTCTCAGTATGAATACGGCCCAGTGAGGTAAGGATGCACATGCCTGATCAGTGGCTCGCTCACTCAAAAAACCTCCTAAACCTGTACTGGTCTAGAGGCTTGAGCACAATGCTTTTTGAAAGCATCAGCAGCACAGCGCTAGGGACCAGGGAGGGGGCTACAGCGGATGGAGGGCAGGGAGCCAGGCCAGGCTGGAGAGGGAGGGAGCACAGCGCATGCTAAACTCAGCTGAGCAGCAGCATACACTCACAGATAGTGCGGAGGATGGCAGCTCATTGAGGGCAATGTGTCAACCATTATGAGAAAGGACATATAGGCATTTCTCGTTAAAACCAAATCAAAATCTGCTTTTATTATAGTATTTATTTTTGAAGGCAAACAAGCAAGAAAATGGATGGCTGAATATAGGGTTGGGGTTAAGTTGAATATATGCTGATTTCTGTTAAATTACATAATGTTTCTCAGAATCAAAATTTAAAAAAATACTTTACTAACCTGGCATTTCAAAATGCGTTAAGTATACAGTTTATAGTGAATAGTAAAAAGGGAGCGAGACACAAATGCAATACAGCAATAGCTGTAGATTTGTGCAAAAGAAACAGTTGAAGTCACTTGAAAAGTGCTGTCATTGAGCAGCCATCACTCCTGTGAGAGAAAGCATAAAAAGGGGAAATACCTGCAGTGACACTATTCCAGTCTAGCAGTTTGTAAGGGCGCGTGTTACCCAAGGCTGGGCCAGAACACACCGTTAGTACAGGGAGAGACAAGAGATGACAGTCCGACACACACGTACAGCATCACTCACACGCACCACGCAGCCCTGACCCACTAGACACAGAGGCTAAACCAAAAGAGCAGCGCAGCAATAGGCGTATGGCATGAAGCGATAAGAAAGGAAGACAACTCATTAAAGAGCATATGATGGCTGTCAGTTCTGACAAACTTTGTAGCAATATTATATTATGTTCTAGAACTTCAAAATGTAAGGAGTGGATACTTTTTATATTTGGAGTATAGTAATTAGTAATTTAAATGTTAATGTAGCAGAAAAAACGGCACCGTCTGTTTCCTCAGGCATATGTGGTGCCACACGCATGTTAGACCTCTGGAAGCTAAACAGGACAGGGTCTGGTTAGTATTTGTGATGGGTCTATGTGTCCTTAGTCCAGACACCGCACCCACATTAGAAAGTCTGGTGTGCAAATAAATGATTGGAGCGGGTTTGTGGGGCTGATGGCAAATACTGGTTTCCTTGCGGTGTGTCCCAAGGGAGCTGTGGCTATAGTAGTAGTAGCAGCTTATCACCACCATGTACGTTATACATCATACATTTATTTTAAATGAAAAAGGGTAGCTCATGCTCAGGCCCGGGCCTTTACCATAACAAGACAAACTAACATATCCAAATAAACTCTCAAAAGGAAAGACAATGAAGGAAGAAAGACTTCTGACAAGAAATCATAATTGACATGACATTTGCCTGCTGTCGTTTATGCAATATGAAAACAGTAGGGCTGTCAAAATTATCTCATTAACGCACGTTAATTTTTTTAATTAATCGCGTTAATTTTTTTAACGCTTTTAAAGTATGTGCCGCCCATACATCTAATACTCAGAATGCTGCATACACATGCGTGTGTAAGATGGCGACAGAGCAGGCAGGCCCTCTGGGAATCCAAGTTAAAAAAGAATATGCGCGTGACCGCAGGGCACTCACGTTATGCGCCGCCGTAACGTGAAAGACCATCCTTACACGCACAGAACTATTCTCTGCTTGATGTGTCTGTGTCTTTGCGTAAGTTGTACGTAAGTTGTGCACCTCTGAAGTTGAACTACGGAGCCAGGAAGTGTCCGTCTCTCCTCCCGCTTCGTAACTACACTCGCTAAATTAAAGCTGGGGTACATAGTTTTTCCACAGCCTCTATGAGACAGAGAAAAAGAAGAAAGAGGATTTAGCTAGTGATGAAAATATGAAGCCCCATGAAGCATTGAGCGTTTGCAGCCCATTACTTGGCCCATGGTTCGAAGGCTCAAGGTGAATCAAGCTCCACTACGCTATTTTTTGTGTGGACAAAAAATATAAAATACTCTTATGTGCTTACAATGAATGGTGGGGTCTAATATTAATATTTACAGTCTAAACATGTTGTGTTTGAAATGATGCTTCATGAACTATGAACTATTTTAGGCGTTCAGCGTTCAAACATATTGCATCCAAAGCAATACAGTTTTACAAAGTGTTTAATTGAGGAAAAACTACCAAGACAAACCATTTATTCCCAATAATTAAATATATTTACTTCGCAAATACAAACATGATTTTGAGTCAAGCAGGATTCGAACCACATATTTCTGACTTCAGAGTCCAGCAACTACCGACTGTGCCACGCAACTGTTACATAATTTGTGATCCAACGCATTAATAACTTAAACAAAAGTTAAAAAGTAATCATGACATTAAGGCAAACCTGTATATATGAAACTGAGGTTTTACTAAAGTGAAACTTTTTATTTGTATTTCATATGAAGTAGATTTGCTTTACTTAAGTACAGGACAGCTCCACATCACGCACACACACGTACGCACACAGAGACAGACGGGTACAGCCGCGGATCACAAAGCAACCTGTCGAAGCGATGCACTCTCCAAACTATATGAAGAACCTCAGTGAGCCGCCTCGTGGTGCGGCCGCTCCGCGAGGCTTCGAATGTCACCACATACGTCACCAACACACGCCTCGATCCACGCTTTTAAAAAAAACTCCCCTGGATTACTTGGTACACGCTTTGAGGACTCGGCACGCTCAGCACATCACTAGCTTTAGCTGAAGCGGATTATGTCGAACTGATAAAATACTGTTTAATACAGAAAGACAGAATGTTAATAATGTGAATGCCATTTTATATCAATTTATTTTTGTTATGATAAACAAATACAGTACATATGTATACTATGCTGTCATTTATCTTTACATTCAAACAAACATTTACAGAAAACTATGGCATAATTTTGCCGATAGTTTGAAATGCGATTAATTTCTAAGCTGTAATTAACTCGATTAAAAATTGTAATTGTTTGACAGCCCTAGAAAACAGACGAGAGAATTTCATAACAAAAAGGAACCAAATATGAAAAAGTATACTAAATCTACAGCCAATGCTTCCCAATAAAAATCGTGTTGAAACCATGCACCCCACCTCCAGTTAGGGCTGGGCAATAAATCGAATTTTGAAAAAATCAAATTCGTGAAAAATGTGAAAATCGTGAAATCGAATGAGGGATATTGTGAGAGTTCGAGCAGCACATCAATTATACTTGCGATATCAGCACAGTCTGTACAAGACTTTTATAATATGTATTGGGGGAAACTAATAAAAAATAGTTTTGAAACTTAAATATTGAGCGGGAAGATAAAAAATATTTTAAGGGCAAAGTCTCTCTTGAGTGACTTTAATGAAAATCGATTTAAAATCAACATCGTCCAAAGCAGGAAATAAAATCGAGATTTTACTTTTTTGCCATATCGCCCAGCCCTACCTCCAGTCTATCACAGCACCCAGACTTCAGTCACTTCACCATTTACCACTAAGCACATGAAGCACATGATCAAACCTACCAGAACGTATACACAGGAACATCTTTCACCTTCTCAACACAAAGAACTCATTCAAACACAAGAGATCTGAAATGCCCACATAAATTGCATTTCACACAGAACTGGACACTCTAGCACACGCGTGTTGCCCTCACCGGGGTTGTGAATGCGGTCCAGCAGCTTCACAGAGCGGGCACTGACCACTCCTCCAACATGAACCAAGAAACCAGGAGGGAAAGTTGTCAGGGTGAAGAAGGGAAACTCCTGCAAAAAGATAAGAAGCAAAAAGTAGACATTAGAAATGGCATATTTGATCTTAGTAGATCTGACTTATATAAATGTATGGCAATGCTAGATGCATTTAGAAAAGTATTGTGGAATATACATAATGGTAAACCGGGGCAGTCTATGATTATCCCTTTAATGCTACTACACAGTAAGGATAATTGAGGGCAGATGAACCAGGCATGCAGCATGTACAGTAAACTTGTGAAAAAATACTAACATCCTCAGATAAGTCTTTCCGGGTTTTGCCCCATGCTTCTCTGTCCCCACAATGACCCTTTGAGATCAAACAAGACAAGTACAATCATGCATTTGCAAATACTGAAAGAATATCAAATACCATCATGACATAACATTAGAGGTGCAACGGTTCATCACTGATCCGTGATCCGTTCGGTTCAACGTCTTCGGTTCGGTACAGACGTGATCCGCGGTTTGATTTATGAAAAAAAGTTGTGCGCACGTTGTTTAGTCCACACACAGCGCGGTCATTGCGAGCGGAGGAACGGAGATGCTTGAAAGCCCTGCGTCATTTAAATCCCCAGTATGAGAGCATTTTGGCTTCACTGTAACTACACTGATCATTAATATTCGACAAAACTGTCACGATGTGTAAGCACTGTGGCACAAGAAAGACATGAGTGAAAAAAGCGTCTCAACGACCACCTATTGTCGCGGCATTTAAGCAGCTCCTTTACGCACAGTCAGACCAGGCTAAAGTCAACTCTCCCGCGCATCCTCAGCTGCGCTCACGACTGACGCTTGGACGTCCCGCGGAACCTATAATAGATCCATGAGCAGAACCGCTCACTTCATCACTGCAGACTGGGAGATGAAAAGTCTGGCGCTGAAGACACGCCCCCTCTAAGACAGTCACACTGTCACACAGCGCAGGTACTGACACAAGCAGCGGAGGAATGGAAGACAAAGGCCCAGTACTAATATCCCAGTCACAACTGATAATGCCAAAAATTAAATAAATGCAGTGAATGAGGCTGGGCCCAGAATGGACCCCCTCCTCGGTAGAATCAGGAAGGTGGTGTAATATATGAGGGTAAATATCCTCATAAAGTGCCTTCTTATGTTGCACTTTGTGTTGTTTTTCATTAATTATGTTAAATAGACATAATTGGATGGATGGAATATGCCTTCCATCCATCCATCCATTTCCTTCCCCTTAATTCATTTCTAGGTCAGGGGGGGCAGTCAGAGCAGGTGCCGAGTCCACATGAGCTGTGTTTATTAAAAAGACAAAACTTTTTTTTAGAAAAATGAACCGAAAAATGAACCGTGGCCTCTGAACCGAGGTACGAACCGAACTGTGATTTTTTCAAACCGTTGCACCCCTACATAACATGATCAATTAGGAATGTTTTTTCCCTTGTGACTCCAAAAATAAGACAACTCATTGAGAGCAAGGGATGGCTGATGATGATGCATGATGTCTGCTGATGACACAAGCATTTTCGGATTAAAGACACTCTGATTTAGGGCTCTGCGTCATCAGTCTGTGGGTCTTTGAAGAGTGAAGTGCAAACATATAGCAAGGTCACATCAAACTGAACGCCAGCTTCCATCAGAGTAAGAGCCGAGGAAGAGGCTGAGAAGGGCATAGCCACCAGCGGCTGAGGTCTTAAGAGGGAAATAAGTGCAGATAAAGGTCCCACAAAAGAACATACCCCAGTGTTAAACAATAACCTAGAGGAGGATGCTCCCTGAGGAGCACAAGCATCAAGAGGACAAAGAAAGTAATCAGAATCTGGCACCTGCAACTCAAGCTTGATGTTCAATCTATACTCTAAAACATGATACATTTATCCAAGCATTTTGTCAGATTACATTGCAAATACATACTCTCTGTTCAAGAGCCGTTTGTGTTTGTTGCCTCAGCAGCGTCTTCAAAGGTCCAGCCTCTTTTCCTGCACTGCCACCACTTCCCATACCTGTTCCAAAAACAAAGCAATGATCAAACCCATTCAGAATAGTTCAATATATTTCGAAAAACAATTTGATGTCCTGCTCTTCTGAACACATTTGAGTGTTATGTTTGACATAGCGTACAAACATGAATGCTGTAGCATGTACTATATGTGTATTAGTGGAGTAGCTTAAGCTCAGCTGTTCACTTGTGAAACACACATTGGGTCCAACAGTACCAGAGGCCGCCATGAGAAGCAGGTCCTCATTGAAGGACACACTCTTTCTTAGCAGGGCGGAGTCTGAGTGGGTGGTGGTAGGGAGGGGCGAGCTGGTGTGAGCAGAGCACACCAAGCCAGGACCAGGGAGAGAAAGGAGGGTATCTGTAGGCAGGACGGGGGAGCTAGGGCAGAAGAAGATTCCGGGCCTGCGTCTTATTGGTTGGTGGTCCTCTGTCCAGCACAGACCCAAGGGGAATGATGGGATGGAGAAAAATACAAACAGAAATGAAAATAAGGGAGAGAGAGAAAAGAAACACAAGAATGATGAAGAAAATGTGACTGGCCATTCTTCAGAACAGAAATGTACCAGACATAGATTTTTTAGCAATATAATTGGATCAAGTGATATAAAGCTTTTAAAAACAAATAGAAGATTCATAATATATTATGAACATCATAATTATACATTACTAGCAAACAAATTAATACGTTTGCTGATTTGTGAAGTGTATATGTTTCAGTAGTTGTAAAAAGTAGCACTAGTTGGTAATGACTATTTGAGTGGTAGTAAAGAATTATGGGAAAATAGTGAAATGGAGTTAAAAACAAAGAAAATAGTAGAAGATATGCAGGATAGATGAACACAAGGGGACTTGTACTTCTATTTGTAGTGACCACTACGACTCACTACAGTGTTCATTTAAAAAGGTAGTGATGCAGGACTTACCTTCCACTCTATGAATGACCAAACTGGGAGCTAATGAAGAAGTCATATTAGCTAAAATGTCAACAACAGTCAGTCATGAGACACAATGCTTCCATAAAATAAATTGAAACAAAACACTGCTTAAAATTAATAAACTTAAATCATATGCACAGAAACGGCACACTTTACTATGGGAGAGGAAGATGGGTGACATGGAATAATGGGTGGGTGCTCTTACCAGTCTTGGGCGTCAAACTGAGGTCTGTGTCGGATGAGGAGGACTGACGACTGCATGGCTTGGAGGGAGAGAAGGGGGGGGGAGAGGAGGAGGATGTGGGGAGAGCTCGGAAAGGGGTGGGCGGCCCGGAAGACGTGGGCAGCTCCTCCCCAAACACTGGCCTGGCAGAGAACAAGTAAGTCAGCAAGCTCCCAGTCTCCTGCTCATGTGTAAAGTATTGTATATGGTCATATACAATGGAGAAATATATAAGGGCTTGGGAATGGAACGTCCCACTCTGCAACCTCATTTCATAGGACTTCTAGAAAGGTGGATAAAATCATGAGACGCCTTGGCGAATGGGAGCTATAGGTAAGGTGTTACTACAACTATATTTTGTATTCAACAGTCTACAGCGCTCACTGTTCATTGGTGAGACTCAAGGGACTGGCCATTGGTGGCCAGTCCCTTGAGTCTAACAAGTCTAACAAGAAATGTAGAGCAACTTTGACAAGACTGTGAGAATAGGATTAATGCGACCAGTGTGCTGAAATCATAGCACACCGTAGTTATACACAAGTCAATGTGGTCACTGACTTGCTTTAGTGTTTTATAAGCAAAGACCCTGGGTTCATGGAAGCGTTTGAACCATTTGCCTCCTTCTGCAGCACACACATCTGCCGGGCACTTCCACTTACACACTGATAAACTAATTATTTTACCAATTACACACTGATCAAAACTATTATTTTACCAATTACCAACTAAGGCAAACCTTTTAATTGCAATCAGATAATACAAAATTTATTTGTGACCATACCTACACGTGTGGCTTTACCTGCACGTGAAATCAATTCACACCTCTGAAACTACGCAAGGCATGGTCTGGTTATTACTGTGATGGGAGACCTCTGGGAACACCAGGGTTAGGGTGCCACAGTGGGGCGGCTGCAGGTGTAAAGTGCCAAACTGCCGTTGTGTCCTTAGGCAAGACACGTCACCCACATTGCCTAGAATGAGTCTGGAGCGTGTGAATGAATAATGACATATCAATCATCTTCGAGTGTCCAAAAAACGCTATCAAAAAGACAATGTATTCTTTTTAATTATTATTATTATATATAACTGCACAGAATGAAAAAATAATGTAAATTATTATTCCTTGGGGAAACTTTATTATACAGAAAAATTGCCATATCAATGATCATGTTTACAAAGTACTAGTGAAAACTTTGATTGGAAATATACTGAGATTGATCTGCTACTTAACCACATAAACCGGATATTAAAGTGACAAATTATGTTCATATTAGAAATGCATGCCTTTGGAAGCTTATAGGCCACTCACAAAATATGTTAATTGTGACACTGCACAGTCTTTGTTTTGTTACATGCAGCATGTAACTTTAATTGTAAATTAAAATTTCAGCCAAAGTTTGACGGCACGGCCAAACAAGTTTTTACAAACAAACTATGTCAAGTGGCCTGGATCGTCGCCACAGGGGTGTGAACACGGACCACGGTCAAAAAGGTTTATTTTCTCAGCAGTGCCTGACCGACTGCTGTAGTGCAACGCTCGGTTCAGCTGGTGGCGCTAGTGCTAACTTCAGCGATTACCACTCTGCTACTTTGCGCCAAAAAAAAAAAAAAAATGGATCATGTTTGCATCAGAGCAATGTGAACAAATGTGATTATGTCTTTCCCAAATGTGCAGCAGCTCAGTGGGTGCGCGTCTTGGAGTAAAGAGCGTAAGCGCTGATAAAATGAATGAATGAGAATGAAAAATTAAAAGTGCGGCGCACGAGCAGATTGACCAGAGCCAGGCAGGATAAAAGTGTATGTTGATGTGTTCTGGCGATAAAACAAAGTCTTACTCCTAAACGTCTGAAGTATTATTGCAATAGCACCACACTGTGACAGCAAGGTCAGAACAGAAGGGAGTTCTCCCTGTAGGAAATGCAGGGAGAATACGAAAGTCTGAGACTACAGGGAGAGACTTGTGTGAAAATACACGTCACAACAGGCGCCACAGGAAGACGTAATGTGACGCACAATATCAAGTCCCCACCAGACCTCACCCCCCACTCCGAGTCCACACCACCCGCCACATTGACCCCCCTAATCTGCTCGTAAAAAGTGTGCTCAGGCCCACCTCTCTCGACCGTGCCCAAGCCCACTTGCAGCAAACGTGCCTAAGCCCAGTTGCCGTGGTCACATAGCACCTAAAGCTTGGATCTAATCGCAAAGTGGGCCTACGCCCACTTTAACAGGGCTTTAGGCTGTGCATGTGACCGCAGCCTGAGTCATAAGAGAAAGTTCCGAGACAATGTTGACACCGTCCAAAGGCCAGTGGTCTCAAGTGGCTTCTCTGCAGGGTGCACAGATATGGGACAAAAACTTGTTGGACCCAAACTGCGTGCAGTTTGAGTATTCTCCAACTTGTTATGCTTTGCAAACACACATTGTAGACATTCCTATGTTTAATTAAAGCTGCACTAACTGACTTTGGGATTTTGAAGCCGTGGACTCGCTGGCCTCTCCTTTCTGCTCCCCTCCCCGCACCCACGAAGCTATCGCCCCCACACACACTCACTGTTGGGACGGAGCTAGTGTCTCCCAATATGGATAATACATGGATATGGATTTGCACGTGGATGGCGTGACCATAAAACGATAGAACCGGGAAGCGCGGAGGAACGGGACTTTCTTTTGGATGGCTGTTTCGCTGTGTAAGCAGTAACCGGTGACGAAGACACACGAAGCTTCAGGTATTAGCTCCGCCGCTTGTTGTGCTAACTCAGCTGTCTATGCTAACGGACCTGTAGATTTCTCACGAAAGTGGGGGCCAGTGGTCCGTTGTGATTGGTCACAATCTGCGACCCGAAACACATTCTCTTCCTTGTTTCATCAAAACTCGATCTAAAATATAATGTCACGCCAGCACAAATCTGCGCTAATTATTCTTCAAAAGGACGTATATCCCAATGCACTACATGGACATGGATAGCATTTTCGTAATGAATACGAAAATAAAGTCAGTTAGTGCAGCTTTAATCCTGTCTCAGTAGGGCTAAAGAAAAGGGGGGGACATTGCAGTTTCCTGGAGTTAAAGCTGCGTTACCTCACTTTATTTTTGTATTAATTAGAAAAATTAAATCCACATCCATGCAATGCATTGGGATATACGTCCTTTTGAAGATAGCTCCGTGAGTGCGGGGAAGGCGAGCAGAAGAGCGAGACCAGCGCTCACATTTCACAAATTTCACAAAGTGAGTTAGTGCATCTTTAACTAGGAGGTCCCATATAATTTCTTCTCCTAAAAGAGTAAAGCCTATGTACTTTTCTGACTACATGGCCGGCAGCGCAGAGAAGGTCTGTTGTGATTGGCCCGTGAGTGATTACGTTTTGGATGGAAGCATGGAACGGCTGTGGTAGAACGCGTCACAGTTGAAATTATTTATGAAACAATGAGGTTATAGTATTGTCACTTAAACTACGCCTAGAATACAGATTTAATGAAATTTGGAGAGCTTCTTCAACAATCTCAAACAGCTTGGTTTGCCATTGGTTTGGTTCTGAAGAGGAGAAAGTAGCTACCGGAACTTGACAATGAATTAATTAATGTTGCTTATTTAAGGGACAGCATGTAGTTAGATTAAAAAGATGGGTACATCAGATTTACCATCATGCTATATTCCATCCGTGGTCCCCGCCATGGTGCCACCTTCCGGCGGACGGAACATCTTGTGGACAAGATTTTTGGTTGCATAGTGCACCGAACGTTTATATATTGTACAGACCTTTTGATGTCCCAGGCAATTCCTGCGAGATCACAATCATGTGGTTGGGTTACAACTTTCTCTTCAAGACAATGCACGGGGGGTACCTTCGAGTATACGAACAACTGTGGCTGCGTAATCAACGACGGGTCCAGCACAAACGCCAACGCACACAGTGACGCCTGAGTATACGGGCCTTTATCTCTTCAGCCTCGCACAGTTACTGCCACATTATGTGTGTATCGATTAAATTCCATGTGTCCATAGAAATTGACTAAAATTTAGATTACGACTGCTTGATTTTGTCGAGCACAGAACTTTTCCAGAACCCCAGATTTACTTTTATTGTCAGCAATTCAAGCCCATTGTTCCACAGTCAATAGTGGAAAATGTTGTTGGATTAGCAGATCGAAACACTTAATATATAACCGTATTACATATGCGATTTTAAAATTCAAAGTGATAATTTCACTCAAAACATCTCTGTCAACCTTTTTAAAAAAGGCGGCACAGAGTTTGCATGTTCTCCCCGTAGGTTTCCTCCGGGTACTCCGGTTTCCCCTACCACTAAAAACATGCACACTAGGTAAAATCCTCCAGCTCTGGTAGTCCTGACCAAGCCGAGCATCGACATCTGGAGATGGGTTCCCGGGCGCTGTTACTACGGCGACCGCTGCTCCTGACGTAAGCCTTAGCGGGATCAGGATGGGTCAAATGCAGAGGATTGAATTGCCCTACGGGGATCAATAAAGTGCACCTTTACCTTTAATAGTGCAACCAAAAAAAACACTGACACTATTCCCTCTTTAAAGGATAAGGGTAGTTTCAAATGTTAATTCTATGACAACATTTATCAATGTCACAATCTAACGTTTAATCAGCTTGATAAAGGAAGGTCTGAATTGGCCAGTGGATCCATTCCCAAGCCCAGTGAAGCACTTATATATGGGTGTTTGTTCAGGGTGTAGGTGCCAGATGCTGTGGGGGTTGGTTAATGGACTACAACACACAAAACACACACCAAAGCAGCAGGGTTCAACAGAGAAAGCGAAAGAAAAACAAACAGACATATTGAAGCATGTGTCCCAGTACTAACAGCAGTCTTGTCTCTGCACACGTCACTGGGTCTGGCGCCACACTGAAGGCGTTTAAGGAGTACAAGAAATAAAACATACTAGTTTTGGGTTTTCATACTATGTTATTTTTAAAAATAAGACTGGGCTATTTTTTCTCCACTAAGACACAAGCATTTGCTTATTGGAGAGGACTTAAATGCCATTGCATCTTCTCTGTAGTATTATGTATGGAAAGGTGATTATTTCTCAAGACAATGCATTGTGCGTCCCCATTAATTTATGTTGAATGTTTGGGGATGGACCCTAGTCTGGTATTGAACAAGGCCTTCTCCTGCGTACCAGTGAAGATGAGGGTGGGCACAGAGACAGAGAAGTTCTGGGTGAGTCTCTGGGGAGTGCAAGCCGAGTGCACTGGGCTGTTGTGAGTGGAGCGACATCCAAGGGCTACGGGAGAGCTGGGGCCGATCGGTCCAGGTCCACATGAAGCCGGAGAGGGAGAGAGAATGCAAACAAGAACCAGTGTAGCCACAAGTGAAGAGCGACAGATCAAAGGAAGTAAGAAAAGAGGAGGTGGGGGAGTATTATGCAAGAATCACATGCAAGACTCACACTTCATGAACAAGGCCAGATCACAATGCAGGTTCAGCATCAGCATAACAATTTAGGGGAAGCACCAGTTTATCAATACAATTTATGTATGGGCTGATATCTTTAAGAATTTATATGCATTATTTCCATTACGTTTGGCCCTTTAACAGTATCATGAGTTTGATTACAAGAGAGAATTCCCAGATAAAAATCCTTGTAATGTAGCTTAATCAAAAGGGAGGTGGGATATATCCCAGGGTACCAGGTTTGAGCGTCAGGGGAAGTTGTGAAATTTGTTTCAGATGTGACGTTCACCTGGATGCGTTTTTGTACACACGTTTATTGCGCCAAAAAAATAAATGGACAGTTAGAATGGGTTAGCATTAATGCAGTTAACACGTTTAACTGACAGCAGGAGTTTAAACATGTACTTAGAAAAGTACACAAACACCTCGCACAAAATTATATAGTATATTCTCTTCTTTCACAGAGATTTGTGTTTTTCATAGTGTAAAGATCATACATGCTCATATCAAGTAGTTTGGTGAATCATTTTGTCAGATTTGCTGGTTATGTAAACACCTACCTCATACACAAGTCACAGATCTTTCTGGCCATGCCACAAAAACGATCTATAGAGATTGATGGGGTTTTTTTAGCCTGAATTGGTTGCTTTTTGCAAATCAGATAGTTATAGATGATGTTTACTTGACATAGAGATAGTTCTACATGAGCTATTTTTCTCCAGCAACACAGAAATGATGGAGTCATACAGTGTTGGAAAGCAGAGAACAAGGAGCCATGCAGCAGGGCACAGATGAGGCAGGAAGGATGGCAGTGTGCTTTTGAGATACTTTATGTGTGTCTCAGGATATGAAGGGTGCTGTTATTACTGCATTAAACAAACCTCCGTTCATTCACATCGCACAGACAAGACACACACACACACAGCACAATGAGCATGCTGGAAAGAACTGTCCACAAGTACATAAGCGGAACTCTAAATGCTACAATTCTTGGACTTGTTTTGTAACATTAAATTTAGCAATAAAAGGTGGTCATGTATTAGAAGTAGTGCTGTGCAACGATTAAAATATTTAATCGCGATTAATCGCATGAATTTCATAGTTAACTCGCGATTAATCGCAAATTAGTCACATTTGTGTGGGTGTGTGTGTGTGCATGTGTGGGTATAGACCATAGACTGTATAGAAACATCATGGTGTCATTATGATGATGATAAACAATCTGTAAATATTTTGTAAATTTGTTCATGTAAATACTCTATGCTGTTTCTCTGTTTACTTTCGGTATATCTATGACTGTATACTGTTTGCTTATATTGCCTTTTTTATTAACCCCTCCCCCCATCTCCCACTTCATGTCCCCCCCCCCCCCCTCCTATGTGCCCTTCTGGGTTTCTTCTTTGGCCCCCTGTATCTCCAACTACATATTGTTTGTAATCTCTGTGTCGTGGGTTACTTCAGAAAAAATACAGGCAAGCTCGGATTGCAGTGATCATTCGTGTTTTTCTTTTCCCCAAAGTGCATAAAAATTGGTGCAGTCAGTGCAGAGCATATGTACAGTGACTTTAGCAGAAAAAAACAACAGGTCCACTCGGACACATAGGTCACCTTTAATGAGTCCAGGTAGTTACCTCCTCTGTAACCAGCGGCAGACTGACGGGTGCCAGACACTCTCCTTTATAGTCCCCTTTGCCCCTCCCATTGAGCAAAAAATAAATTATTACAAATGGGACGTATAAACAGAATACATGTATGGACCCATTCCCTATTGGTCCAACACATAAAACTATACTCTACAATGAAACATTAGGCCATTATAAGTACATTTAATCTTGGGGACAATTCCCCACGCTCCCAGGGCGCATTTAACCCACCAGGAAGTATGGTCCTGGTTTGATCCTCGCGCACAGATGCAGAGGAGCGCGACAGACCGGTACGTGTATGAATGTATGCTTAAATATATTTCTAGCCCGCACAGTGTGCACCCCTGGGCGAACTAGTAACTGAGGGAAGAGAGGGACAAGAGTATGGATGATGCGTGTGGATGTTAAGCATTAATGGAACAGAGGGAAAAAAAGGGTGCGCGCGTTTGGAATGGCGTGTGTGTGTGTGTGCAGGTGCGGGTGTGGCGCATGCGGCACTAAAGTCAGCCTTTACTTTAAAACTCAGTCCGCGCACGTAACTACAGACGGACCCGCTCCGTCACACTCTGTCTACAATGTATCTGAACTAGTCCTTTTCTTTGTTTCTATTTTTTTTTCTGTATATGTGTTTGTCTGCAATAAAAAGTAAAAAAAATAAAAAAATAAAAAAAATATTGCGCAATAAAAAAATGACGCCGTTAATATGGATTTGCGTTAACGCGTTAATAACGCAATATTTTGGACAGCACTAATTAGAAGAATATGTAATAATTTCAGCAGAATATGAATCTATAATCTAAATTGAGTAAGATGACTAGAATGCGCAAACAATCCTGTCTAGCTTAATCTGACATGGCGTGGTTTAATGTAAGTAAATTACGAAGAACAAAGTAAAGAGAATGATTTGACTTGAACCGACACTAATTTAGAGGACAATTTTGATAAGAGTACGTATGTAATGGTTAAATGCTAAAAAATACAAATTTGCATAATCTATGTCCTTGTATATGTGGACAGAGTTCCGAGCCCATCCTCTCTACATGCACACAAGCATTTCACGCCATGCTGGGTGATGTACTCACTCCTTGGCCTCTTTGGAAGGGGAGTTGCAGGCGTTGGAGGCGGGGGCCGTGTTGCTGTGCGTGTTGGAGCTCAACTTATCCAGGGTGCAAGCCGTGCCAATGGCCCGCACCACTAGCCCAGACTCTCCCTCCAGGTCGAAACATTGCAGGTAACCCACCACGGCATTTCCACCCATCTCCAGGACTTTGAGACCTATTTTCCTCTGCAGCTCTCCTAAACATGCAGTACAGGTGGAATGATAAGCTTTAACGATCCCAATAGGTTAACATCATAGCGGAGAGAGGGAGGGATAATGGCAGGATTTTGGAAAAGCAAAGACCAGGCGCTGTGCGCAGCCATCATTAGCCTCTATTTATGCATTAAAATGCATTTGTACATTAAACAAACAATGAATTGTTAACTTTGTTTTTGTTTAATTGTCTGATGCATATCGATAATCGAATCAAATATATATATATTTTTTTTTTAAATTGGTATCAATACTTAATATATGGCTACATTACGATTTAATCCCATGTAAAGAGCTTGTTCATGATCCAAACAAATAATTGATCAATTCTAGTCAGAGTATAATAATAAGAGAAAAGCACATATCACCAGACATAAGAGAGATGAGTCTTTGGCGTGCTTCATTTGAGGCCCTTGGGGTCCTGATGCGGTCAATCCACTGGTATTCTGGATCCTCGTTCACTACTAGCTCCTCCACAAAGCCATGCACCATTACAGCTCGATAGCAGCGAGGGATAGATGTAGCTGCAAGAAATATAGATTACACACGTGTATCACTAGAATAGGCAGTATAGTTGTGAAAACGAAACACGTACTGCAAAAGAACTTGACGCCACAGGATGATTGCCTGAAGCGGTTCAAATCGTTAAATAGCTCCACTTTGACAAGGACATTAATCTCTCCTCTTATGCCTAGAGATAGATCAGATAAAATGTCATAACAAGTGGATGGGGCTGACAACAGTCAAATACAAACAAAAGTAGGATTATTTAAAAAGATGTGAATTGGCAAAGTGACGATAGGAAAGAATTGCAATTTTTGGGCCACAATTAAATATTATTGCAAATCTTACCATATAGCAAAAAACATGTATTGTGATTTGATTCTGTGACATTTGTGTCCCTCATATCATTCAAAGGCCTTACAGAAATTAAGGAAAATAAGACAATTCAAATGTCACATCTATTATGGTTTACACATTAACTAAGTGCAAACACTTTATCCTACATGCAGGACACAGGAGCTGCTTAAAGGACCTTATTACAGGACAAGACATAATTATGTCGTAGTATGTGGTGTAGAACCGGTTGTGAAGAAGCAATTTTCATTTCAACTTGCTGTTAAGCAGTAATAATACACAAATGTAAAATACCAGAGTAAGCCCGACAAAACGTAAAAGTGACAATTTTTTTAAATAAATATTGCAATACTTCGCTCTGTTTTGATGTAATTGTGGGCAATAGTTGTATTGATAAGCAGCCATAGTACCATGAATTGTATCATATATAGGAAACCAGCCAGATATGATGGAAGCAGCCTCTGTTGCTAGCAGTGGATCGATGTCGATGTAAACTTTCCCAATGGCATCATTTGCACTGTAGGTGTCGTGGTCCAGGACGGTTATCTGCAAAGGCTCGTCCTGCAGGTCCTCATCGTCCACCTGCCGCAGTAAGTAAGTCATAGTTATTTAGATTAGAGGAATTACAAGAATGTGCCACTGTTAAAGCAAGATAGGGTGTGACATGTGTAAATGTGTTTTTATCTTTAAGTTTCAGATTTCAATTATTTAGATCAAACAAACATGAACGTCTACTCACTTCATATGCAAATGTGACAAGTTAGAGAAATTCAAGTTAAAAAAAATGGAATGCAAATAGGTTTATTCTGAAGAGAAGGAAAAACAACATCAAAACCAAGATGGAGAATTTTAATTGTGGAATTTTTTTACATTAGGTCATCTTTTACATTGAAAATATTGGCCTGATGCGTTGTTGACAGGTGTCATCATAAAAAAAACTGAAAATACACTGCATACTGTGTATATAAAAGAGTTACAGTGCCTTGCGAAAGTATTCGGCCCCCTTGAACCTTTCAACATTTCGCCACATTTCAGGCTTCAAACATAAAGATATACAATTAAAAAAAATTGTCATGCATCAACAACAAGTGGGACACAATTGTGAAGTGGAACGAAATTTATTGGATAATTTAAACTTTTTTAACAAATAAAAAACTGAAAAGTGGGGCGTGCAATATTATTCGGCCCCTTTACTTTCAGTGCAGCAAACTCACTCCAGAAGTTCAGTGAGGATCTTTGAATGATCCAATGTTGTCCTAAATGAATGATGATAAATAGAATGCACCTGTCTGTAATCAAGTCTCCGTATAAATGCACCTGCTCTTTGATAGTCTCAGGGTTCTGTTTAAAGCGCAGAGAGAACCATGAAGACAAAGGAACACACCAGGCAGGTCCGAGATACTGTTGTGAAGAAGTTTAAAGCCAGATTTGGATACAAAAAGATTTCCCAAGCTTTAAACATCTCAAGGAGCACTGTGCAAGCAATTATATTGAAATGGAAGGAGTGTCAGACCACTGCAAATCTACCAAGACCCGGCCGTCCCTCCAAACTTTCATCTCAAACAAGGAGAAGACTGATCAGAGATGCAGCCAAGAGGCCCATGATCACTCTGGATGAACTGCAGATAACTACAGCTGAGGTGGGAGAGTCTGTCCATAGGACAACAATCAGTCGTGCACTGCACAAATCTGGCCTTTATGGAAGAGTGCAAGAAGAAAGCCATTTCTCAAAGATATCCATAAAAAGTCTTGTTTAAAGTTTGCCACAAGCCACCTGGGAGACACACCAAACATGTGGAAGAAGGTGCTCTGGTCAGATGAAACCAAAATCGAACTTTTTGGCCACAATGCAAAACTATATGTTTGGCGTAAAAGCAACACAGCTCATCACCCTGAACACACCATCCCCACTGTCAAACATGGTGGTGGCAGCATCATGCTTTGGGCCTGCTTTTCTTCAGCAGGGACAGGGAAGATGGCTAAAATTGATGGGAAGATGGATGGAGCCAAATACAGGACCATTCTGGAAGAAAACCTGTTGGAGTCTGCAAAAGACCTGAGACTGGGACGGAGATTTATCTTCCAACAGGACAATGATCCAAAACATAAAGCCAAATCTACAATGGAATGGTTCACAAATAGACGTATCCAGGTGTTAGAATGGCCAAGTCAAAGTCCAGACCTGAATCCAATCGAGAATCTGTGGAAAGAGCTGAAGACCGCTGTTCACAAACGCTCTCCATCCAACCTCACTGAGCTCGAGCTGTTTTGCAAGGAAGAATGGGAAAGAATTCCAGTCTCTTGATGTGCAAAACTGATAGACATACCCCAAGTGACTTGCAGCTGTAATTGCAGCAAAAGGTGGCGCTACAAAGTATTAGCGCAAGGGGGCCGAATAATATTGCACGCCCCACTTTTCAGTTTTTTATTTGTTAAAAAAAAGTTTAAATTATCCAATACATTTTGTTCCACTTCACGATTGTGTCCCACTTGTTGTTGATTCTTGACAAAAAAATGTTTTATATCTTTATGTTTGAAGCCTGAAATGTGGCGAAATGTTGAAAGGTTCAAGGGGGCCGAATACTTTCGCAAGGCACTGTGTATAAAAGTGGAGTATGAGACTGTTGCCTGTGGTGAAAAGTAGGGGTGTGACGAGATATCGATTTTTCGATATATCGCGATACTTTCTCCCGTGATTCGATTATCGATATGCATTTACCAAGTATCGATATCGATTTTGAAAAAAAAAAAATATATATATATATATATATATATTTTTTTTTTAAATTGGTATCAATACTTAATATATGGCTACATTACGCATCTCCATTCTATTTATCATGAAATAAAGAGTATTTTTTATTTTATTTATGCCATAAATTGGCATATTGTATATTTCTAACCAATATATCAATAATCGTCATATCGTGATAAAATCGTTATCGTGATATCTTTGTATAGTGGACAGGAGCTTTGTATCGTGTATCGTATCGTATCGTGAGGTACCCTTAGGTTCCCACCCCTAGTGAAAAGGGCTCAGCTGTTTCGTCTCTTTAGCCAGAATAATTGAGATATTAGTCCATCTCCAGTCAACAGCAAGCTACTCTCAACCAGAGTTTTCCCAATTGGGGCAAGCATTCATGAGCATTTTTCAAAGTAGAAAAAAAAAACAGATTTGTTAACGCAGCATGTGCCCCATATAAATATAAAATATATTCAACAAACTATACCTCAAATTTGAACCATTCCGAGTTCCACTGGGGGTTGAGGGACTTGGGAAAAACATCAGTCTTGAATGTAGTGTTTCCAAATTTTACCTATAATTTAAGGATTGGGGATATAAAGAAGGGACAATCCAAAACAGATAATATGTATTGAGGCTTTAATTAGTTCACCTCCACAAATGCATCCGTGAGGTCGCTGGCTCTGTCCATGACAGGCAAGTGGCGCCCCGCCACAATTTTGGCTTTGAGTTTTCCAGGCATGATTTATATGTACAGGACCTGTAAAGACAGTACACAGTCAAGCCAGGGCACCAGCAACTGAGCCACACTGCTGCCACTGACAACAGGCAAACGAGAGAACGTGACAGGTGACCACCCTAGCTACTGACATATGTGTGTGGCACTCTAGAGGGGTCTAAGGTGATGCTAGACACAACATGTAAAGAGCTATGTAACACAACAACATGTAAAGAGCTATGTAACACAACAACATGTATGGAGCTATGTAACACAACAACATGTATGGAACCATGGAAAACACAACATGTATGAAGCACAACCGAATAGATCCATGACCACAACAGAAAGAGCCCCTCTAAAAAAATAAGCTAACGTTAGTGCTTTCTTGGCTCTGATGACTCGAGTCTAATTAGAGACGCCTGCTGTTAGTTAGCCAGATTACCGTTAGCACAGCTAGCAGGACAAGCACTTGAAGCCGCATTGCAGTCATGTTTAGCTCGATATGCAGTTATATGCGGCCATGACGCAGTGACAGGTGACATGAAAAAGGCCAACAAAAGTGGTCCTTTCACATTACATAGAGTTGCACTTCTTACCTGTGGTACACTGGTGCTACAACGTCAACATGGAGCTGTCAAAAACGGCCGCGGGCTTCCTGTAATGGTAGGCGGACGGGTGTCTGACCTCCGTGTCTCCCATGCCCCCACACGGACACTGAGAACACCGTGCGGGCTCCTGCAGATTGTGAAGGCTGGCGGTTCACTCTCAGCGCCTGTCCTAAGTACTCCAGCCCGTAAAAGACATGACGAGTGTTAGCACGGTAGTTAGCACTGTGATAGCATTGTCATAGAGAGAGCGCGTGAGCTTCTAGCCCGCCTCGCGCACTACTGTGATGAACGAGAGAGAGAGAGAGCTTCACGGACAGGCGGAAATACGACACTTTTAGATTCATATTACATTAACTTAACGAGTAAATGTAATTACTAGTGTTGTTCAACGATAAAAAAATACACAAAATGATTCGCTATTGAATTGCATGAATGTTATTGTTAACTCACGATTAATCGCACTTTTTAAAATCTCAATCAACCAAATCTTCATTTGTAGAGCACATTTAAAACAGCCCTAGGCTTACCTAAGTGCTGTACAGACAGGGAGAAAAAATAAATGAATGAACAATAAAAAACAAAACAAAAAATACAGAAATATACACGTATAAAAATAAAATACAAACCGAAAATTTGTCTCCTACCTGGTGTTCAAAGCCAAAGAGAAAAGGTGCGTCTTAAACAGAGATTTAAAGTGCTCGAGTGATTGTGCGGTTCTAATGTGCAAAGGTAAAGAGTTCGAAAAAGCTCTGTCTCCTAGAGTCTTCAGCCTGGTCCTAGGGGCGACAATATATCTTATATGTATTCTTCATGCCCCTTGAATTATCATTTTAATACTTTTATCAACGTGGAAAAGTGTTTTTTATTGAAAAGGTGTAGCGTTATATTTCACACACGCGAAATGCCAGAAAATGCTTTCAATTAACAGATGTATAACATTTATTACTGGAAACAAATAAGCCCCTCAACTACCCTTTAAAACAGATCAAAACAGGGTGATACAAAATAGTAGCAAAGTGCCAACAGTTTGCTCTTAGTTTTTCTCCATGTGTCTTGAAGAACGCGGCGGACGAGAGTTTGCATCAGCCGTGTGTTTAGCATCTGGTGGTATTTCAAATTGGGTGCTGCGGTGATATAACCAAGTTCACACCGACAAGACACACACTTTGGTCTTTTCCGTCGACCAGTCTGGCATTTCTTTTTAAAACCAAACTTTACATTCAGAAGTCTAGGCAATAGGCGTGTATAGCCTGTTATAGCCATGGATCTATTGGGGTTATACATAGTTCCCACAGACCAATGAATGTCACATGACCTCCTCGGAGACGCCATCTTTGATGGCACGCTGCTGTGTTTGTGCATTCCATTAAACAGAAGAATGAGAATAAATGTAGATATTCAAACGCAAATTGGAAAAAAAGGGCAACTTTTGAGCAAATAATTGTATATTAATACAATGGCACCACAGTTTAACGTGCTACGGACATGTTTTACATATTTGATCAAATTATGCAGCAAAAATTAACAAGCAATGCAAACATTTCTCAAAAACTTTAGATTTAATACCAGTTGGAGCTCCATTTAATTATTTTAATTATATTAACAATTAATTTAATTAATGCTAATGCCACACGGACACTCTGGATTGCTGTTTTGTTTATTTCCGCGTTTTTGACCGTATGTTTTGGTGAATGGTGGGCAACTGATTTTTCCAGGCGTAAAGAGCAGTTTATTTTATGACACAGATCTTTTTACAGAAGCAATGCTGTTTGTGAACATTGTTTTAGCCCACCATAGAACTATTATTATCTATTTAATACATTTACGTTGCCCTCGAGAGCCTCGGACGCGACACCGATCCTCCTCATAATAAAGTAATCTAAATAATGAAACTCTCAAGTTACCAGATATCAGCATACACAAGTTAGTACTGAGTAAATTACGTCTGTCAACACATTATAAGATACGATACGCACCTGACACAAAGTGCTCCGAGCATATTCTTGCGTGTTTTGAGGGAGTTTCTTGCCTGTTTATCTTCGCAAGCCATAACCTCCGTGGTTGTTCTGACAAAAGCTTAGTCTTCTCACATTTATGAAGTCTAATGATGGGTATACTGTAAAATCCAAGTTTAACGGAACCTCCGGCACGATTTGAACATCCATTGACCCAGCAGGAGATGACCATTTTCAACTTTATCACGACATTAACACGTTTCAGCTTCTTTTTCTATTGTTTTGCCCACAGCATGCCAACACAAATGGCGCCGGGTCGGCAAATCCCCGTATGTAGTGACGTCATGTGGGAACTATGTACTGTATAGCAGGAAAAACACAAACCAAACACTTGGTATCAGGACCGCGGTAAAGTGGCCCCACTTTTCGCCGCAGCGGTGAAGAGGTCCGCACATTGAAAGCGGTTGGCCCCTTTATGCTGTTACAAACGTGGAAAGGGAAGCCCCGACGACGAACGAAATGCAATTTTTTTTAAACATTTTTTGAAAAACAAAAATAATTTTGCAACTACTTTCACTGTGATGCCCTCTACCTCTGTGCAAAATAACATTCACTTTTACTGTAGAAATTCAGAAAAAATTGGGGTCAAAGTGTGCATGGTCCTAAAAGTACAGAGCTCCTGAAGGAGCATAGTGGAGTACAAAAAAGAAGTAGAGTTAAAAAAAATAGTAAAAATAATTTTAAAAAAGAGTATAAGAAAAATAGGTATCTCGAGATACCTATTGTTTCGGAGAGGTATCTCAAGATACCTGGTAAACAACCACTCACCTTGGACCTGGAGCGAACACATTTGAGTTTCTTTTCGTTTGCAGGTGGACAAGTCAGTGCTGTTGATAACGACAGATGAGCAAATGGCACATTATCTGCCCTCCTATGGTATGGAATCCCGTTTCCGCCATGTAAAAAAAAAAAAAAGCATACAGAAAGTCAAAATTTTGAGTTTAAAAGTCAAAATTTCGACTTTAAAAGTCAAAATTTCGACTTTAAAAGTCAAAATTTTGACTTTAAAAGTCAAAATTACGACTATAAAAGTCAAAATTTCGACTTTAAAAGTCAAAATTTTGACTTTAAAAATAAAAATTACGAGTTTTCAACTGCGCATGTGCAGTTGAAAACTCGTATGTGTTGTTGTCTAGAACGGTCTCTGGCAGGGCTGGACTGGCCATCGGGCGTACCGGGCAATGCCAGAAGGGCCGATGCCCATATTTGGGCCGGTCTGTCTGCCTCATACAAAAAAGATGTTTGTGAAAAGTGTAAATCCGTTGAGAACTGTTCGAGGGGGCGCGCGTGTCCGCGGGGCACCTGCTGTATGTACTCGAACGGGATTCTACCACCTCAGCGGCCACAGTGTTCCCGCATCCAGCGGCTCTGAGCTGGACGCAGGAACCGCTCACCGGGAACCGCTCACAACACAACACGGTGAGCGCGTAGCCGCAACGTGACCATTATACCCAAGACCATAAACGTGCACAGGACCATGCGTGTCTTTGCGTAATTTGTGCACCCAATAAATACACCGCTGCAGGAAACAGTCCGCGTCTCCCCTCTCCTCTCGAAGTGCGACTAAATTAAAGCTCGGGTACCTAAATTTTCCATTGCATTAAAAGTTCATGTTTGAGCCCAAAAGTAAAATGTTGTGAACAAATTAAACAGATTTAGAGCCAGCAAATGGCTGACATTATGCATTTCAGACTTTTTTGACCAATTCTCATGTCTGTGTCCACCTCCCTCACTCTGAGACATGTTTATTACTCTCTTGTAATGTAGACTATTGCACTTTATTTTTTTGTTGAAACTGTAGACATCCTGATCCTCTACAGTATGCTTCCACATACTGTATAAACCAGGGGTCGGCAACCTTGAGTGCTCCTCCAGTGGCTCCTGGAGCCTTTTCAAAAATGTCTGAAAATGGAGTGGGAGGGCTATATTTTATTTCTAGTTTGAATGTGGTTTCTGTAGGAAGAAAAACATTCCTAACGTATTTCAATGCTGTAAAAATGTGTTTAAGTAATATTCAATTTCAACATTTCTGTCAACGTAGTGCGTCATATCCTGTGACGCAGCCCCGCGCCAGGCGGCCGCTGCTGTAAACAAACTGGCGTGTGCGCACGGATCCCAAAGATAAAAAGAGAAAGAGTCGATAATAAGACTGGACTAAGGACAAGACTGAACATTTGCTTTTATTCAATGAGGAAAGACTGCTTCATGTTTGCGATGTAATAGGAAGTTTTGTTGCAACACGAGGAACAATGAAGCACTAAATACCGTTGACAGGAATTACATGAAGGATTCTTTCATACAAAATCCGGAGCACTTTTTTCAGACTTCAAAAACCTCCGCAAAGACTGTGAAAGAAAAGGCCATTAAGGACATTCAGCTCCAACAAACTTCAGCCTGTGACGTAATCGATATGAGCGGACAGTGCAGGTGTGTGACCTTTGAGCCAAAAAGCAGATTTATTTACTGTATTTCTACAGTTGCATGAATTCAAAAAAATGGAAGTCAAAGTTAAAGCAGAGTCATCACGTGGTGCGTCATTCTCTCCAGGACACGCTGCAGTGAAAACACACATTTGATAATCATGAATGCTTATTATGTATTTGTAGCCTTTACTTGGTCATTTAGATATTAGGCTAATGTGTAACCTTCATATAAGCTTTATACAAGGCTGTTATTTTTTTGCGGCTCCGGACAGATGTTTTTAGTTTTTTTTGTCAAATATGGCTCTTTGAACCTTTTGAGTTGCCGATCCCTGGTAAACAAACTGTAAAAAACGTGAAAAAAACATGCCTGGGCCGGTAAGAAGGAAAAAATGCCCGGGCCGTTTTTTTGTCCCAGTCCAGCCCTGGTCTCTGGACATCCTTCACCTCCAGATTATGTGAAGATATTGCTGACAGCGACCACTGCATCCTTGAAGTAGCCAGAAATAATGTTGTTTGATTGATTCTGTATGAGAACACAGGAGGTTTCTGCGCTTCGCAGTGGGAGAGAGGAATTACGAGTACTGCCGTCTCCCCTTCGGCTACGCACTCGCGCCTCGGACTTTTTCCAAACGCGTGGAGGCAGCACTGGAGCCGCTCAGACGCGCAGGGGTAAGAATTTTAACCTACATAGACGATTGGTTAATTCTGGCCTCATCCAGGGAAGTGGCCGTGAGCCACACGCACTGGGTCCTGTCCATGGATGTATTATATTAACTGGATAGGGTATTACTAGCTTGTAGCTGAATAACTCACGTGCTCAGGGGATTCTCGCGGTACTGCAGACTGAACCAGACTAAATTCACGTGGGCTACCCAGAAATTTTCCCCATAGAACTCAATGCATATTAAAACAGCTCAACCTCAGCTGACAGAGAACCTACAGCTTTAATAAAGATCGGATTTTGTGGGGATTTTAGTGTCCCTTGTCATCCTGAACTTTTTTTCTTCTTAAATCCTTTGGTTTTGTTTAAATCCACACTTTAGTGCCACAAACTCTGCTCCTCTGGCTCTCGCTCTAACTCCCGCTCTGATGAACTGCTCTGATTGGTCAGAGCGCGGCCGAGCCCCTCTGTGCACGTGCGTGAGACCCGGTGTGAGACCCACACACGCGTGTTTGGCGCAACGCATTATGGGAGATAATCCACTGCGCAGAACCGGGAGGACCAGACGATGCCCAAATACAGGCGAGTTTCCCATAGATCTTTGCGAGTTTCAGGCAACTTCCGCTAATCTTTCAGCCCCCATGCTGTCACAAAGCGCCACTGAGCACAAACCATTCATTTGAATAGGGCGCCATCTTGGATCGCCGGGGCTTGGTCCTGTCCCACATACAGCGTCTGGGCTTTGTGGTGAACAGGGAGAAAAGCAAGCTGCAGCCAGCTCAGCGCATGATTTATCTCGGTCTACAGTTAGACTCTGTGACATTCCGTGCTGCATTGTCCGTGGACAGACGGATGAACATTACCCGTCTGGCCAGAGAGGTTCTGGCGGGCCCCAGAGTCCCCGCTCGGCGCCTCATGTCCCTGCTGGGAATGATGGCGGCAGCTCATGCTGTGGTGCGGCTAGGCCTTCTCCACATGAGGAATTTTCAGAGGTGGTTCTCACGCCTCAGGCTTCACCCCTCCCGGGACGGGGGGAGGCTGATCTGGGTTCCCCAAGTGGCAGCATCGGACATCAGGTTCTGGCTCACTCCGGGTCTATTGCGGGACGGAGTGACTCTGGCCTGCGCCGTGTCTCACGTGGAGGTGTTCACGGACGCGTCGCTCGAAGGATGGGGCGGGGTCCTCGGCCAGAGCTCTGTAGGAGGCTGCTGGTCGGACTCAGCCGTCACATCAACCTGCTGGAGATGGAGGCAGTGCACAGGGTACTGCTGCACTTTGCTCCTCAGCTGCAGGGGAGACACGTGATGGTGCGCTCAGACAACACCATAGTGGTCTCCTATCTGAACAGGCAGGGGGGCACCAGGTCCCCCGCTCTCCATCGCATGGCGACGGTGACGCTGCTGTGGGCGGCGCTTCACCTCCTGTCTCTCAGGGCGCGCCACGTCCCGGGGGTCCGGAACGTGGGGGCCGACAGGATGTCCAGGGGGGGCCCACTCCAGGACGAGTGGGGCCTGGCCCCATGGGTAGCTGCGGAGATCTGGCGGAGGTTCGGCCGTCCAGTGGTCGACCTTTTTGCCAGTGCAGGAAACGCACAGTGCCCGTCCTGGTTCGCCTTAAGGGCCGCGGACGAGCCGCCCTTAGGCGTGGACGCTCTGGCTCATTACCCCTGGCCAGAGGGCCTGCTGTACGCTTTCCCACCAGTGCGTCTCCTGCCGGTCCTGCTGCGGAGGATCGAACAGGAGAGGAGGTCGGTGATCCTGGTGGCTCCGGACAGTCCGCATGCCCGGTGGTTCCCCTTCCTGAGGGGCATGGCGGTGATGGAGCCCTAGGCCCTCCCGGACGAGCCGGGGGCTCTAGTCCAGGGGGGAGGAGCCCTGTTTTCACGCCCGATAATCGGCCGCAGGCTCTGGGTTTGGAGGCTGAGAGGCGGAACCTCGTAGACCTGGGTCTTCCCCCTGCGGTGGTGGAGACCATTCGGGGGGCGAGGGCGCCGTCCACTGTGAGGGCCTACGCCACGAGGTGGAGGCTCTTCAGCGACTGGTGCGGTTCCCGTTCCTGGGATCCCAGGCGTTGCCCGCTGGAGGGGGTCCTGGGATTCCTACAGGAGCTCTTTGACAAGGGGAGGGCTGTCGCCACCTTGGCGGTGTTCGCGGCAGCCATTACCTCGGGTCACGACGGTTTTGGGGGGTTCACAGCCCGCTCTCATCCGTTGGTTAAACGTTTTCTGCGGGGGGCGCGCAGGAGGAGGCCCCCGCTCCAGAGAACGCCCCCGCTCCAGAGAACGCCCCCGGTTTGGGACCTCAGGGTGGTCCTTAGGGGGCTGTCGGGTCCGCCTTTTGAACCGGCGGCGGAGGCGAGTCCCGAGTGTGTCGCCTTTAAGACGGCCCTCTTGCTGGCGTTGGCGTCTGCTAAGAGGGCGGGCGACTTGTGTGCGCTCTCTGTCCATGCGTCTTGCCTGTCCTTTGGAGAGGGCGACGGCATGGTGGAATTGTGGCCCAATCCGGCTTTTCTCCCCAAGGTCATCACGTCGGCCTTTAGGTCGAGAGTCATCAGGATTAGGGCTTTCTATCCGCCACCGCATGCCTCCCCCGAGGAGGAGCGGCGGCACCTTCTGTGTCCTGTCAGAATGCTGAGGCATTACCTGGCCATGACGTCATCATTCAGGTTGGGTGGTCAGCTGTTTGTGTGTCTGGGCCCCAAGAACAGGGGCGCCCCGCTGTCGGCTCAGCGGCTGGCGCACTGGGTCGCCACGGCTGTGCGGCGGGCGTATCAGACGCAGGGTCTGGCCCCCCCGGTGGGCTTCAGGTCGCATTCCACGCGTGGGATGGCGGCCTCTACGGCCCTTCTCAGGGGGGCGTCGGTCGAGGACGTCTGCCGTGCGGCTTCTTGGGCGTCGTCCTCTTCTTTCGTCCGGTCTTATCTTTTGGATGTGTCGAACCGGTCAGTGGCCCATTCCGTGCTGAGTGCAGCGGACTGAGTTAGACCGTTTAGGTCCCTCCTCTGAGGGGGCCTTCGGTTGACTTTCCGCCCTGGTTCAGGAGCTCTTGGGAGAGGCATCCTACAGGTGCGGTACGTATATGTGTGTTTGGTCGGTCAGGTAGTCCACGTCAGGAGCTCTTGGGAGAGGCGTCCTGTGACTACGGATGACCTACGGTCTGTGTTACGTGGGGGTATCCTTGGTAGGAGTGGCCCTGTAACACGCATTTGTTTCTTCTGCCCTGAGTCCTCTCACTGTGTGAGGGTCTTGCTCGGGCGGAGCTCCAATCACCCTTCGCTGGCCTGCTGGGAGTACATGTTCCTACGGCCTCCGCGTTGTGTCCCACTAGCGAAGTCCTAAGGGACGTAGCACCATGACGTAGAATTAATAGTTACCTAATGTAACTTAAGTTCTACGAATAGGTGCGTAGTCCCTTAGCTACGAGCCCATCAGGCCAGCCAGGCTTGGCAGAGTTCAAGAGGGGGTGCGGCCTTGTGCAGGGGCATTTATAGAGGAGGGTGGCTGGTGATTGGAGCAAATTATTTTGATCTCTCTGGCGTGTGACCTGGGGGTCACGAGTGATATCCCACTAGCGAAGTCCTAAGGGACTACGCACCTATTCGTACATTAGGTAACTATTAATTACGTTGACGATGGATTAGCTGCTGTGGACTCTGAGGAAGAGGCTATTCAACTTGTCAGAGAAGCTAGAGAACTTTGTAATACAGGAAAGCTACACCTGCACAAGTGTATTAGCAACAGTAAGAAAGTGATTGCTTCTCTTCCCAAAGAAGAATGTGCAGCAGGAGCTACTGATCTGGACCTAGCGTTCGGAGAACCACACATAGAGCGGGCACTAGGAGTTCAGTGGTGTGTAGCCTCTGACACGTTCCGCTTCAGAGTTATTATTAAAGACAATCCATTCACAAGGAGAGGAGTGCTTTCCACCATGGCGTCTGTATTTGACCCACTCGGATTTGTCGCCCCATTCATTTTAGTTGGTAAAATTATATTGCAAAAAATGTGTCAGGAAAAGCTGGGTTGGGACGAGCCGCTTCCAGAAGATCTCAAACCACTTTGGGAAGCATGGCTAAGAGACCTCCAGAACCTATCCACTATAAAAATACCACGTTGTTATGTCCCATCAACACTCAAGCAAATCCAGCAGTATGAGTTACACAGTTTTTCTGATGCTAGTGTGTCCGGCTATGGCGTCTGCTCATACCTCAGAACTGTGTCCAAGTCAGGAGAAGTGCAATGCACCCTAGTTATGGGTAAGGCCAGAGTTTCTCCCACAAAAGTGACAACAATCCCAAGATTGGAGCTCGCAGCCGCAGTGGTAGCGGTCAGAACTGCAAGCTTCTTGAAAAGCGAGTTAGAAATACAAGATCTACAAGAATACTACTGGACAGATTCCAAAGTTGTCCTTGGTTATATTAACAATGACGCAAGAAGATTCCATGTTTTTGTAGCCAATCGGATACAGCGAATCAGATCAACTACAGAACCCAAACAGTGGCAATACATTGCCTCTGAACTGAATCCCGCAGATCATGCATCGCGTGGATTAATGACAAAAGAGTTTGTGGATTCTAATTGGTTCACAGCCCCAAGTTTTCTTTGGCAAAAGGAACTGCCAGAGGAAGAAATCCAAGTTAAAGAGATAAGTTCAGAAGATCCAGAACTAAAAGTCACAGTTTTCACGACAAAAACAGCAAAAGGAAAGTCTATTGTGGACCGACTGCAAAAGTTTTCGGATTGGAAGAGAGTTGTGAAAGCAGTGGCAAGATTAAGACGACGTGTCAGATATGCAAAGAATCCAAAAGAAATGTCAAATGAATGTAGTACGCTGGAAGAAAGAGAAGAGGCAGAAAAATTAATAATATGTTCTGTTCAAAAGGAAGCATTCTGTGAGGAAATCAAGTGTTTGAAACAAGAGAAAGTCAACATTTCTCATCACAAACTTCATCAGTTAAGTCCATTCATCGACCAACATGATATTCTGAGGGTGAGAGGAAGACTAACAAGAGCATCACTCCATCCGAATGTCAAACATCCAGCCGTACTTCCAAAAGAACATCATGTGTCACGTCTCCTCATTAAACATCTCCATAAGAAGATTCACCATCAAGGACGAGGGATGACAGTAAATGCAATACGTGCGGACGGCATCTGGATTGTTGGCTGCAGTAGTGAAGTGCCATCTTTCATATACAAATGTGTCAAATGCAGAAAATACAGAAAGAGTGGTCAAGAGCAGAAAATGTCTGACCTGCCAGTAGAGAGATTAGAAGCTACCCCTCCGTTCACATACAGCGGAATGGATTGCTTCGGGCCATTTTATGTAAAAGAAGGAAGGAAGGAGATAAAGAGATATGGACTTTTATTTACATGCATGTGCTCCAGAGCTATCCATATTGAAGTCCTGGATGATCTCAGTACGGACTGTTTTCTCAGTGCACTTCGTTGTTTCATCTCCATTCGTGGCAATGTGAGACAACTGCATTGTGATCAAGGCACTAATTTCATCGGTGCAAAGAATGAGTTTACAAATCTGACAAAAGAAACAAACGAAAAGGCAAAAGAGCTGGGTATAAGTTTTGTGTTTAACCCACCTGCATCCAGTCACATGGGAGGTGTCTGGGAGAGACAGATTCGGACTATAAGAAATGTTTTAAAATCTATTCTTGATGAATCTGTTTCAAGATTGGACACTTCATCATTGAGGACATTTATGTATGCGATTGTGAACAGTCGACCTCTTACAGTAGAGTGTATCAACGATCCTGTAAGGACCAGAGCCGCTGACACCAAACCACATTTTGACAATGAAATCCACAGTGATAACACCACCACCTGGAGAATTCGTCAAAGAAGACGTCTACCTACGGAAAAGGTGGAAAAGAGTGCAGTATTTGGCGAATATATTTTGGACCAGATGGAGAAAGGAATATCTGTTAAATCTGCAACAGAGAAGTAAGTGGAGTAAGACAAGGAGAAACGCTAAGATCAACGACATTGTTCTATTGCAAGAGGACTGTGTTCCCAGAAACCAGTGGAAACTTGCCAGAGTCATCGAAGTAACCCCAGGAGTCGACGGAAAGGTCAGAAAGGTCAAGCTTCTTTTGGGTGACTCTACTCAGGACAAACAAGGAACACGGACAATTGTGTTGGAAAGACCAATTCATAAGACTGTACTTTTACTGGAAGCTGAGTAGGAGAATGTTGTTTGAATGTTAATTTTGCTAATGTTATATCATCCTTTTAGGATCACACTTACAGCTAGTAGTGTGATGGTGGGAGTGTAACTGTTGGTATGAAAGTTTTTTGTTTCGTCACAAGGCGGCGCTAGTGTGCATTTTATCATCGCAAAAGTTTTATTTTATTTTTGTATATTTTTATATTTGTGTTCTGACTGTTAGATCGTTATTGAATAAGTTTGAGGAAAGATAAAAATTAATGTAGATTAATATTTAAAATGTATGGTTTTATGCCTTTGAGATCGCTACTTCCGGTTTGCCGATAGTTTTTAGTTAGTGGAACAAGCATGGATGTATTATATGGGAACAAGTCAAGTGAAGAAGACGGACCCGACAAAGCGGAGTGGATAAGATAAGATAAGATTAAAAGTTATTCGCCAGCAGGCCAAAGGGGTGTGTATGATTGTGTATTCATTCATATTTTGTTTATTATTTATTTAATATCTAAGTTGTACCATTTTGTGTTTTGTTGCTAGTTCTACGATGTGAACTGTAAAAGAAAAGTGCAGTAAACATTTGTGAAAAGAACTCTCACGCCTCTCTGTGCGTTCGTGAACAAGCCGGCATACTACCTATTCATGCCTAAACTTAACCAGCCATTCCCATAAAATAACCCCAACCCAGCATTAACCCTAAACTTAACCATCTTACTCAGACGCCTAAAACTTAACCAGTCACCATTTAAGGACACATTAGTCTAAAATTAATTTGAAAGTAGGATTGTTACTTCCGGTTTCGTCCCGATTCCGGTTTTCAACATCACTGTGCCTCATTGTTTTTTACTGTGTTTAGTTATTATGGTAATTATGTTTGCATGTTCCAGGCAAACCAGCGTATGAAATGGATGAAACAAATCCTGACTGGGCTCCAACACTGCATCTGGGACACTCTGAAGTTCGTGCATCACAATCAGACCGTTATGAACGGAGACTTAAAAGAAAGAAAAGAGGAGAAGAAATGAGAGGTAAATGCAACATAAATTAATGAACAATAAACATGTGGTGTTTCTGTCGCGTCATTACCTCCTATGTACTAAATGACATGTTCACTTTCATAATTCCTTGATATAACGGCACTTATTTTGATAAGGGTGTAGGCATTTTTTTTCTTGCATATTTCTTCAAAAAAATAAATAACTCAACTTTTCAGATTGCTACCCGCATTAGTCTTGGTAGAGAAAAGTTGTTAAGTTTCATTCATAATTTTATATTACTCCTACAGTACATCTCCTGAATTTTACATCACAAATCTCATTATTAGTTGTGTTTTTTAGATTGTTATTTTGTTATTTTAATTGTGAAATACTATGCAAACTACTGTGACAACGCAATTTCTCTCGTGAATCAATAAAGTCTAAGTCTAATTCTCTTAATCAGGCATTCTGTTTGGAACAGCTGAAGGTGAGGCCATTGCCGAAATTGAAGAGGTGGCAGGGATGGACATCATTGAGGGACACCAGAATAATGACCATGTGATGGAGCCCGAGGGATGTCTTGAGCCAGTTCAAACTACTGAAGAAGTATGCAATGACATTCTGACAGATGGACACTCAGAAGCTAAAACAAAGAAGATAGAATGTGAGTCCTGTGAGCTGAGAAGAGCAGAAATAGATTGTTGGAAGAGAACAGAAGGCTCAGGTCAGAGGTTACAAAGAAAGAACTGGATATACATTTTGTAAAGGACAACACAGAAAAAGTTAAATATTATACTGGACTTACTTGTTTTGCCATTTTACTTTCATTGTTCAACAATGTGAAATCTTTCCTTCCTGCTACAAAGAAACTGACACTATTCCAAATGCTTCTACTGACACTCATGCGTCTGAGACTTGATCTCCCAGTCCAACATCTTTGTCATCTTTTCAATGTATCTGACAAAACTCTGTCATCTGCCTTTACTGACACAATAGAAGTTTTACATGCTCGCTTAGGACCCCTGGTGCACTGGCCTGAGAGGCATTGTCAACAAGCCACTATGCCATCTGTTTGTTGAGACTTTTGGAAAACGGGTAGCCATCATTATTGACTGTTTTGAGATTCGTACAGAGAGACGATCAAATTTAAAAGCACGCGCACAAACATACTCTCACTATAAAGGTACACACACCATAAAATATCTTATTGGGATCACACCACAGGGTTCAATTTCATTCATTTCCAAGGGATGGGAGGGCGTACATCAGACAAACATGTCAGAGAGAAATGTGGCCATCTCAACAAATTGTTACCGGGCGATGTCGTGCTAGCTGACCGAGGCTTTGACATCAGAGATTCTGTGGGAACAATGTGTGCTGAGGTTAAGATCCCCTCATTCACAAAAGGCCGCTGTTAACTTGATGCCAAGGACATTGAAGACACACGAGCTATTTCCCACCTCCGGATACACGTTGAGTTATCGGAACCATGCGGAACAATTACAAAATGCTACATACCACAATACCAATCAGATTACTATTACCATGTGAGGGTGAAGAGATGACCATTCTTGACAAGATTGTGAAGGTGTGCTGTATTTTGGTGAACGTGTGCCCTAGTGTGGTGGTAAAACCAAGAGAAGATGAAACATGCGCTTGTTAAATAGGGTTGTTAATGTGATTTGGAACATTTACTCAATATCAAAAGTTTATTATTTATTTCTCTTTTATAACTAATGATTTAAGTCTTTCTGCACAGGAATTCTTCTGTTCATTTGTAAATGCATATGTTTGATTAACAAATGTTATGTTAATTATTAAACAAACTTTTACTTTAAGTGAATTACATAAAGCACTTTAATGAAACAGTAACAATACATTCAAGTTTTCACAAAGCGGTGCAATGAAACACAAACAACGAATTTTACAAAATAGTGCACTCTCAAACATAGCTCAATGCAAGGTAAATAACTTAAATAACAAATTAGTTATACTTTTAAACACTTAGCAACCATGCATTTTAAAATACATTAAGAAGATAACTTCAATAAACATACTGCAAATCTATGACTCATTTAGGCAAGGATTACACATTGAGAAATACTTCAAGTAGTTCTGGAAGGCATACGTTTTTTGAAAAACTCCTGTGCTTTTTGCAGACGTGATTCCCAGAAATCTTGATCAGGGAAGATGCGCACCACCACCATGTCTCTCAAGGTCCACACTACAAGGTCACAGTGGTTGGAGCTTGTCACATAGATTTGTGTTTGTACCTGTAAGTAATGGGGGTGGGACTTCTTTAAAAGAAGTTCATTTGCAGTTGACTCTAAGCAGAAGTCTTTGTCCTTTGCATCCAACGCCTGCTGGATGCTGTTCCTTCTATATTTGAAAGGACACTTGATCTCTAGACATCCCTTTCCGCAACAGTCACACATTGAGCCTGTCAGGAGAGGCTCCAATCTCAGGAAAACAGGGGTTCACAATGAATCCACACTGTCTGACCATTAAATTGTTGTGCTTTTTGGTGATGTCTTCAGTGTAGGCTTTCCGTGCATTGTCCTCATGCTCCTGTCCCCATTTTGCTTGTTCAACAGACACAGATTTGCAAGAGTAGCACACACGACGAACAACACTTAAGGCAGGTGTTTTTAAACGTGTGGCAAACACTGCATGCATCACTGAAGCTGTGATTCTCCCAGCACGCCATTTATACCAGCCAGGGCTGTTGTGCTGCTGTATTGTATGCCTCTCAATAGCTTCAGCCTGTTCATCATTTACTGCAGCAGCAGTAAGATGCTTTTTGCAGCACTGCAGTACACCTGTCAGATCAAGGGACTGTATGTTGTTGTCATAAAGAGATTCAAGAGACTGAGGTAAAGAAGGTGAGTGTACAGTGTATAGTGTGTGATATTTTTCCATTCCAGATAAACCCACAGCTTTACTGTGTTCCTGAAGTGTAGCGAGTAGGGGAGACAAGTCCTCTAGATCTGCAGGTGGAATTGTTCGTTTTTGTGGACGGCTTCTTCTAACTGGCTTCGAGGACTGTGCATCAATTTGTTTGTCAAGGCCCTTTTTTTGAGCAGCTGAAGAGGTGTAGTCGATTTTGTAGCCAACCTCTGGCTGTATCTTGGTCAGGTTACCTGGCAACACCCAGTATGCTGGCTCATCTGTTAGTTTTTCTGCCTCGGATCCGCACAGTGGCTTCTACTTTGAACAGAAGAGCTGCCACATGAGTGCAGGACTCTGCGACTCCCGCCATACAGGTGCAGTGGGTTGATTCAACCTTTTCTGTGTTGCTCACAATGACCCATGGCTTTAATGCTGGCTCGTTCAGTCTCTGAGAATGCATAACCTGTAAGCATACCAAAAAAGGTAGAATTATAAAATGTAACATCACTTTTTAAATGACGGACATTAAGGCAGTGACCCCTAACAGACACCACAAGAGGGAGACAAAGGTCATAGAATAATTAACACTTGATTGGTATTGGGGCTTTAACTTTTGCACAAAAATCATAATCGAAGATTGTTTGTTTATTAATCTACATATTCAAATACTTCATCATAATTAATTAAACAGTTCCTCACAGCAGCAACAGAACGCTCCATTGATTTGAATACTATTTTCTTGTATTGTGTGTGTAAAATAGATGACTGCGGAAATTAGTCTGGCCACTTCGTCACAACGGACTTACAGCGCCTGTCACTACTCCTGTTATCGTCCAGCCCATGGATCTATAATAATAATTAATAGTTACCTAATGTAACTTAAGTTCTACGAATAGGTGCGTAGTCCCTTAGGACTTCGCTAGTGGACTTCGCTAGTGGGATATCACTCGTGACCCCCAGGTCACACGCCAGAGAGATCAAAATAATTTGCTCCAATCACCAGCCACCATCCTCTATAAATGCCCCTGCACACAGCCGCACCCCCTCTTGAACTCTGCCAAGCCGGGCTGGCCTGATGGGCTCGTAGCTAAGGGACTACGCACCTATTCGTAGAACTTAAGTTACATTAGGTAACTATTAATTCTACGTCATGGTGCTACGTCCCTTAGGACTTCGCTAGTGGGACACAACGCGGAGGCCGTAGGAACATGTACTCCCAGCAGGCCAGCGAAGGGTGATTGGAGCTCCGCCCGAGCAAGACCCTCACACCGTGAGAGGACTCAGGGCAGAAGAAACAAGCGTGTTACAGGGCCACTCCTACCAAGGACGCCCCCACGTAACACAGACCGTATGTCATCCGTAGTCACAGGACGCCTCTCCCAAGAGCTCCTGATGTAGACTACCAGACCGATCAACACACATATATATACCGCACCTGTAGGATGCCTCTCCCAAGAGCTCCTGAACCAGGGCGGAAATAAACCGAAGGCCCCCTCAGAAGAGGGACCTAACGGTCTAACTCAGTCCGCTGCACTCAGCACGGAATGGGCCACCGACCGGTCCGACACATCCAAAAGATAAGACCGGACGAAAGAGGAGGACGACGCCCAAGAAGCTGCACGGCAGACGTCCTCGACCGACGCCCCCCTGAGAAGGGCCGTAGAGGCCGCCATCCCACGCGTGGAATGCGACCTGAAGCCCACCGGGGGGGCCAGACCCTGCGTATGATACGCCCGCCGCACAGCCGTGGCGACCCAGTGCGCCAGCCGCTGAGCCGACAGCGGGGCGCCCCTGTTCTTGGGGCCCAGACACACAAACAGCTGACCACCCAACCTGAATGACGAGGTCATGGCCAGGTAATGCCTCAGCATTCTGACAGGACACAGAAGGTGCCGCCGCTCCTCCTCAGGGGAGGCATGCGGTGGCGGATAGAAAGCCCTAATCCTGATGACTCTCGACCTAAAGGCCGACGTGATGACCTTGGGGAGAAAGGCCGGATTGGGCCACAATTCCACCATGCCGTTGCCCTCTCCAAAAGACAGGCAAGACGCACGGACAGAGAGCGCACACAAATCGCCCGCCCTCTTAGCAGACGCCAACGCCAGCAAGAGGGCCGTCTTAAAAGCGACACACTCGGGACTCGCCTCCGCCGCCGGTTCAAAAGGCGGACCCGACAGCCCCCTAAGGACCACCCTGAGGTCCCAAACCGGGGGCGTTCTCTGGAGCGGGGGCCTCCTCCTGCGCGCCCCCCGCAGAAAACGTTTAACCAACGGATGAGAGCGGGCTGTGAACCCCCCGAATCCGTCGTGACCCGAAGTAATGGCTGCCGCGAACACCGCCAAGGTGGCGACAGCCCTCCCTTTGTCAAAGAGTTCCTGTAGGAATCCCAGGACCCCCTCCAGCGGGCAACGCCTGGGATCCCAGGAACGGGAACCGCACCAGACACTAAAGAGCCTCCACCTCGTGGCGTAGGCCCTCACAGTGGACGGCGCCCTCGCCCCCTGAATGGTCTCCATCACCGCAGGGGGAAGACCCAGGTCTACGAGGCTCCGCCTCTCAGCCTCCAAACCCGGAGCCCGCGGCCGATTATCGGGCGTGAAAACAAGGCTCCTCCCCCCTGGACTAGAGCCCCCGGCTCGTCCAGGAGGGCCCAGGGCTCCATCACCGCCATGCCCCTCAGGAAGGGAAACCACCGGGCATGCGGACTGTCCGGAGCCACCAGGATCACCGACCTCCTCTCCTGTTCGATCCTCCGCAGCAGGACCGGCAGGAGACGCACCGGTGGGAAAGCGTACAGCAGGCCGCCTGGCCAGGGGTAATGAGCCAGAGCGTCCACGCCTAAGGGCGGCTCGTCCGCGGCCCTTAAGGCGAACCAGGACGGGCACTGTGCGTTCTCTGCACTGGCGAAAAGGTCGACCACTGGACGGCCGAACTTCCGCCAGATCTCCGCAGCTACCCGCGGGGCCAGGCCCCACTCGTCCTGGAGCGGGCCCCCCCTGGACATCCTGTCGGCCCCCACGTTCCGGATCCCCGGGACGTGGCGCGCCCTGAGAGACAGGAGGTGAAGCGCCGCCCAAGCAGCGTCACTGTCGCCATGCGATGGAGAGCGGGGGACCTGGTGCCCCCCTGCCTGTTCAGATAGGAGACCACTGTGGTGTTGTCTGAGCGAGCCATCACGTGTCTCCCCTGCAGCTGAGGAGCAAAGTGCAGCAGTACCCTGTGCACTGCCTCCATCTCCAGCAGGTTGATGTGACGGGTTGAGTCCGACCAGCAGCCTCCTACAGAGCTCTGGCCGAGGACCCCGCCCCATCCTTCGAGCAACGCGTCCGTGAACACCTCCACGTGAGACACGGCGCAGGCGAGAGTCACTCCGTCCCGCAATAGACCCGGAGTGAGCCAGAACCTGATGTCCGATGCTGCCACTTGGGGAACCCAGATCAGCCTCCCCCCGTCCCGGGAGGGGTGAAGCCTGAGGCGCGAGAACCACCTCTGAAAATTCCTCATGTGGAGCAGGCCTAGCCGCACCACAGCATGAGCCGCCGCCATCATTCCCAGCAGGGACCTGAGGCGCCGAGCGGGGACTCTGGGGCCCGCCAGAACCTCCCGGGCCAGACGGGTAATATTCATCCGTCTGTCCACGGACAATGCAGCACGGAATGTCACAGAGTCTAGCTGCAGCCCGAGATAAATCCTGCGTTGGGCTGGCTGCAGCTTGCTCTTCTCCCTGTTCACCACAAAGCCCAGACGCTGTATGTGGGACAGGACCCAGTGCGTGTGGCTCACGGCCACTTCCCTGGATGAGGCCAGAATTAACCAGTCGTCTATGTAGGTTAAAATTCTTACCCCTGCGCGTCTGAGCGGCTCCAGTGCTGCTTCCACACATTTGGAAAAAGTCCGAGGCGCGAGTGCGTAGCCGAAGGGAAGGCGGCAGTACTTGTAATTCCTCTCTCCCACTGCGAAGCGCAGAAACCTCCTGTGTTCCGGCACTATGGGCACGTGGAAGTACGCATCTGTCAGGTCTATGGATGTCATCCAGTCTCCCTCCCTGACACACTCGAGGAGCTGCCTTGTGGACAGCATCCGAAACTGCCGTTTGGAAATGCACTCGTTTAACACGCGCAGATCCAGAATGGGACGCACCCCGCCTGACTTCTTTGGCACTAAGAAGTAAGGGGAGTACAGCCCCCTGGTGGCGTCCTGCGGGTCTACCTCCACTGCTGCGCCTCGACTCAGCAGAGAGGAGACCTCCGCTTGCAGTGCCTCTATCGATCCCCGTACCTGAAAGCGTACTGCCCGTACGCCTCGGAATGGTGGTGGTTTTCGGAAAAATTGCAGAGCGTAACCCCTGCGTAAAGTTTTCTCCAGCCAAATATCTGTCAGTAAGCCCTGCTCCCTCCAGATGCTGTAGAAGTCTGTGAGGGGCGGAACGGGAGCTGGAACACGAGACGTCACGGCCCTGCCCTCTCCTGGTGTTCCTAGCAGGGAGGGGGGGTGGCTGAAAGGGCCGGGGGGGCCCCTGTGTCACACCGTGAGCGCCGGGGGCGGTCACGTGTTCTGCAGGCCCGACGTCATAAGTACGGGACTGCTCACCACACGTGACTCGGCTGCTGTGCCCCCCCCTGGCTCTTGCCTCATGGAGGGGGGGGCGAGCCCCTGGAGTGGGAAACCCCGTGTTAGCCTTGTAGCTCAGAGATGCTAACACGCGTTCGGCCGAAGCACACACATCGTTACTCACCAGATCCCTCCGCCTGCCCTCTCTCCGGGAGGGCAAAATATGAACCCGTGAATCGGAGCTCGTGGCTCGCGTAGCGCGCTGCACGCTCTTCTCTGGGGGCTGCAGGCCTAGCGAAGCCACGTTATGTGCTCGAGAAGTAACACAATCAGAATTCAGATCATTTGACATGTTACATACCCCCAAATGAGACTCAGACAGCGAGTACTGATGAAATGCCGGACGGCTTTTATTGAAAGAATTCTTCCCACCCCGACCTCCTCTGCCATAGGGAGGTCGTCGGTGGGTGCGTTGGTCCTGCGAGCCTCCCGTGTGCCTGTCTGGGCCCGGGGGTCTCGTCGGGGGGGGGGGGGGGGCGATAAGCCATGGAGCGTGGATAAGGACTAGGGCGCCTCCCGGGCGAACGCTCCCTGCCTCTGTCTCGGCTCCGCGCTGGTGGGCGGGCCTCGCGCCTCGGCGCTAGGTGCTGGGCTAGGCTAGCCGAGTCCTTGGCTGCGGTCTCCAGTCTCGTCACCAGGGTCTGCATCTCCGGACCGAAAAGAGACGTCTGGGAGATAGGCAGGTCCAGCAGCTGCCTCTTCTCCGCCTCTCTGATGTTAGTCAGCCCAAGCCAGAGGTGCCTGGCCCCGACTTGAGCTGCTGCCATGGTGCGGCCGCCATCGACAGCTAGCGCCTGGCACATGCGCAGGATCGCCGCTGAAGTGGTCCTCGCCTGGGATAAGGTGTCTCCACTGAGCGCCTGGCCAGAAGAGAGCGACCTATCCAGGGCCCCCGTGATGAAGGCCATGTTGTTTGCCACGGCGACGACCTGTGCCGCATTGGCGTAACATCTGTCGTGCATCGCCAAAGACGTCCTGTCCCGCTCGGAGGGAAGGAGAGGTCTGGTGCCGGGCCACACGGATGCAGAGGGGTGCAGGGCCATGCGGACCGAATCCTCGATGTCTGGGACCCCGCCGGTCCAGGACCAGTCTTGCACGTTGCAGTACATACCGTAGCCCAAAGCGGGCCTCTTGGCCGCTAGGGGCTTTGGCCACTCACGTGTCGCGTAATGGACGATCGGGTCCATCCGCGGGCACAACGTGGGCTGCGTCCTCTTCCTCCCTCGAGGGGTGGCGTAACCCGAGGTGAAGTCCTCCACCTTCTGGGTCGGTTGCGGTGGCAGGGGGGCATCCATGATCGCCGCCGCAGTGGAGTAGAGCCCAGGCATGTGATCCAGCGGGAAGCGGTCCGGCTCCGGGTTCGATACCACCTCGTCCAGCGTGAGGAGAGAGCCGACCTCCGAGATCTCTCCGTCCTCACAGTCACCCCACTCCGCGGGCACGGGTGGAAGGTCGAGTGGGGCCCAGTCAATCACAGACTCCTCGTCCTGAGAGGAGTCCGGACGGGGCGCTGTAGCGGCGTGGTACGCACGCCTGCGTTCGCTCTCCTCCCTGGGGAGAGCGAGGCGCAGGTGGCGCTCAACGCCGCATGGCCCGGGCCCAGGCACATGAAGCAGCTGGAGTGCTGGTCCGTGCGCTGGAGCCTGACTCGACACGTCGAGCAACGACGACGTCCGACGCCGGATGGCGAAGGGGAACTCGGACGAGCATCAGAAGACATCTTTATTCTCTGGTAAAAATTGAAACTGAGTAGATCTCAATCGGCGCCAGAGTGAAAGAGGGGGTGCGGCTGTGTGCACGGGCATTTATAGAGGATGGTGGCTGGTGATTGGAGCAAATTATTTTTATCTCTCTGGCGTGTGACCTGGGGGTCCTAAGGGACGTAGCACCATGACGTAGAACGGGTCTAGCCGGGTCATGGTGAAACATTTGGGAACAAACTATTTTATATACATTATTTAAAAAAGATGATGCCCATTACAGCTTTGAATATTAAGGGCTGTCCTATATTCGTTTGATACACAATACATAACACGAATCTATTCAAGATAGTAGCTACTAGTTAGCTAATGTGACTTACCTTAGTTTGAATGACGATGTATTCACAAAGTGGGGGCTTGAAAATATCCAAATCATGCATCCAGCCATTCGTGAACTGCATGTGTGCTTCCATAGATTTGTAATTACGAAATTGTTGTGCTGTGTATGCGCTGACTCCACACACAAGGTAGGAAAATATGTCGGGGAATGTTAGCGGTGGTAGCTCTTCGGGTTCTCTTCTCCATTGCCTTATTTCGTAAGGGTCCACATTCCCAATACACTCCATTTTTTGTAGATATCGTTTTCTTGTGTCACGATAAAGTCCCTTCTTCTTCTTCGATTGCTTAACGGCGGTTGCGAACTAGTGCAGCGCATTTGAGAGGCATCTGGCTGCAGAATTCCCCCCCCCTTGCAGACCTCCATGTTCAGCCCCTGTCACGTGACCTCCACCAGGAGCCCCTGTCACGTGACCTTCGATGTTTCACTTCACTGCGACTTAAAACGTTTTTTTTTTCATAAAGTTATAAAGCTTATATTTAACATATAGTATATATTATGTAACAAACAAAAATAGTGACGTTTGTTCCACAAATTGTGACCAGGTATTATGTATATGAGCGATCCCTGTTTTCATCTGGGCATTAGGGATGCCAAAGGACAATTCTGTGGCCATTTGTTTACAAGAGCGCCACCTACATGTCACCCATAGTATAGCACATGAAAACACGTCAAAAAGACAATATTTACATGGTAGAGATACCATCGCGAGGTTTTATTATAGTAAAGGGCTGCAACTTCTAGATGCTTATTCCATTCATCTATATTATTCTCACAACAGCTTTAAAGTTACATAGGTATCCACTATTTTTTTCTATTTTAGAGGAATAAGAGTTAGCTTGACCTATAGCTCTACACACATTTTTGATTTTCCTACCGTTCTGTAACCTGTGATGCTATGCTGAACATTCCCCTTTTGTGGTGAATAAATTATCAATGATAAGGCCGTTCAATTATTTATTATACATTCACAATACAACACATATCCCATCTTATCAACACACTCAACAGAAAAGCGTTCCATGTCCTCAATATGAGAGAACACAAACTTGAAGGGCTCCAAGATGTTCTCTTGCTCCTCACTGTCTGGGTCAAAACCAGTCTCCCTAAACTGGGAGAAGTCTGCTTCAGCCTTAGCAGCTTCATCTCCTTCCCAGTCCAGCACAGGAGGAAACTGTATTTTTCCAGTGAATAAAAACAGGTTTTCCTTTGCCCAGCTTGCTGCTAATTGACAATAGCTGCTATATTATGTTATTAACATACAGTACAATCAATTATTGATTATATTTATTATTGTAAAAATTAAAAAAAATTCTTACCTTTGTAAACAATTGCCTGCCTTAAATGCGACTGAAAGTGTATCTGCATTTTATGTAACTTTTGGGGTTTCACCATTGGACATATGGGGCAGTGAAAGAGGGTGCAACAGGTTGTGCACCGCTCCACAAGAAACTCTCCTTTTACAATTGATTTGTGCATCTGCAAAGACACAATATGAACATTAAGCATTAAAGCGTTGCAACGTCATCAATACGGAGTTCAAACTGCGTTAATTGTACATAGCGATAGTGCCTTTGTGCCGTTAAACCATAAGCATTAATGGTTTAAAATCATGTTAGCAATGCATCAACGCAAGAGGGGAAACGTTAACGCTAATATTTGTGTGTTTTTTATTCGGAGAGAACGGTGGGCAATAATGAAGAGCACTCACTTAACTGTTAATACACTGTTGTAGCTTTGAGTTACTGACGTATAAAGCTAAGCGTTATGTTGTCGTAGAAAGACAAGTGTAGCCGACAATAACTAATGTGTATCTGCAGTAACTGAATCACAAAACACGTAACACAAGCATCTTACCGTGACCGCAGATCGTCGCACGTGTAGTACTGTCCAGTAAAAGAAATGACGTGACTTCTTCTTATAAAATTTTCCGGCAGGCGGTACACTGGCGGAAGTGACGTAACAGGGGCTCCTGATGGAGGTCACGTGACAGGGGCTGAACAGGGAGGTCTGCGAGGGGGGGGGGGGGGGACTCTCTTGGCGCATTTTACCGCCACCCACCAGATAGATTGAGCATGTGTCACCTCTATGGCTTACAACTTCCGAAGCAGTTTCGTAGCTTGCAAGCTACAGTTACTAAAACAAAAAAGATAACTTATGCATGCAAATTTTAAATTCTTCTAACGAGTCCAGTGTGTTTTAAAAAATCAAACAAATACGTTATCACTCTATGGTCTGATTCTTTAGATAATATGTCTTTTAGGGTAAACTTTTCCCCACAATCCTCTATTTTCCTTTTAAGTAAAATCCTGTCTCTTTTAAACTTTCCGCATTTGATTAAAATATGTTCCACTGTCTCTGACACCTTACAGTCATCGCAGTTTCCTGACGGATGCTTCCCTATTAGATGCAATGTGGTATTAAGACCAGTGTGCCCTATTCTCATTCTTGTTAAAATTGTTTCTTCCCTTCTACATCTCATGACCCGACGGCCCTGACCAACCTCAGGAGTTATCTTATAAAGACCCCTACCTCTGTCTTCTCTCTCCCATTTCTCTTGCCACAATCCTTTGACATGCTTTACTATGATTGACTGCCTCTGATTTCGACATTTTACACTTTACAGATACAGCCGTTGCTTTCAAGGCTTGTTTAGCAAATTTGTCTGCCAGCTCATTTCCCATCAGACCTACATGAGCCGGAACCCAAACAAATTTAACATGTGTTCCCCCAGTCTCAATATTATGCAGCAAAGTTAATATCTCACACACTATGTCATATCTTTCACTTACATTACCAGATTTAAAATTCTCTAATGCTGACAATGAATCAGAGCATATTACAACTCTTAGCGGTCTAATTTGTTCTACCCATTGTAGTGCCATAACAATAGCAATCAACTCTGCTGTATATACTGATATGTGATCTGAGGCTCTTGCAGAAAACTTTATGTCAAACTCTGGTACCACATATGCTATTGCTACTTTCCCTGTATCTGGTTGTTTTGATCCATCAGTAAAAATTTGCACATATCTATACTGGCTATCCACATACATCATAGCCAACTGTCCACTATCTCCCTGAAAGCTTCTCAACTTGTCATGCAAGGACGTGCCTGCATTTGGAACTGGCAGCAACCATGGGGGAAGCGGTGGATAAATCACTGATGAGCTTAGTTCCAGGTTGTCTATTGCAGCTTGCTTTGCCTTTTCGTGTATACCTGTACTGAACGACTCTCTTTTACATTTTGCTTGCTCCCACGTTTGGACGAGGACACTTTTGGTTGGATGATCTTCCATATGTGTCTTTAAGTGAATATAACATGACAGTGATAATTGTAAACGTCTCAGTTCAAATGGCATCTCACCGACTTCAACCTGAAGCGCTGGCATCGGGGAGGTTCTCATTGCCCCTGAGCATAGTCTTAGGGCTGTCCCCTGGACAACGTCAATCTTCTTCAGTTCAGTTTTAGCAGCTGATCCATAAGCCAGACATCCATAATCAACAGTAGATCTAATTAAACCAACATATAATCTCTTCATTGAAACTAAATCTGCTACCCATTCCTTACTGCACAAACATCTAATTACATTGATAACTTTCTTACACTTGCCTATTACCTTTTCAATATGGTTACGACAAGTGAGCTTAGCATCAAAATGTAACCCTAAAAACCTAATACAACTAACTCTTTCCAGATCTCTACCATACATGTAAAATTTGAATTTCTCATCGATCTTCTTAGCGGAGAAAAACACCACTTTTGTTTTCTCAACAGAGAACCGGAATCCCCATTTCCCTGCCCATTCTTCAACTGCATCAATTGCTTTTTGAAGACTCTTAACAGTGAACCCAATGTTTTTTCCCCTCTTCCAGAGAGCACTATCATCTGCAAATATGGATTTCCCTATACTCCTGTCAATTGTTTGATATATATCATTTATCATAATAGAAAATTGGTGAAATAACACTTCCTTGGGGCACACCATTATCAACCATGACACACTCAGAGTAGCAATTATTTATTCTAGCCTGAATTTGCCTATTATTCAAAAAGTCTTTGATCCAGTTATATAGTCTCCCTTGTATTCCCATTTTCCTTATTTTGATTAGAACTCCATCTTTCCAAAGCATATCATATGCCTTTTCAACATAAAAAAATACAGCTGCAACTATTTCTTTACATGCCTGAGCCTTCCGAATATCACTTTCCAACTTAAAGCAGAAGTAAGCGATTTTTGGGTGTTAATATACGTCTTAAATATTTATATATTCCAATAGCCATCACTTATATAGAGTGTTTGTACCTAAACACGGATCTCTCAGTCCTTCCAGTCTTCTCCCATTCTTTATTGAAGAAAACCTCGTATCCTACTGTTTAATCCAATCAAGAGAGAGAACCGAAGAAGGGGGTTTCTCTCTCTGCGTGCACGCGCACTCTTCAAAACAAACATGGCGGAGAAGGAAAAGCCGCCTCCAGCGCTGCTGCAGACCATGGATCTATTAAAGACCTTATGCCGGGTTTAAAAAAAAAATTGTGGATATCAAACTTGCATGACAATGTCGATCTGAAAGAGATTCCGGCAACGCTAACTCACAACAGCTGCCGTCCAGCCAAATAGCCTGTTCTTACTATGACAATGATGTTACAAAAAATTTGTTCAAAGAGCCATAGGATTATTATGGTGTGACACTGTCCTCACGTGCACCTGTGTAACAGCCTTCCCCTGCCATCAGTTTGGTCACTTTTACAAAGCTCATGTTCAGAGGAAAACACAATGACACAGTGTGAACAATAAGAACAGCTGCTTCATGTAGTTTGTGAGGTGATGTCACTGGGAACTGGTTCACAATGAGGAGTTTGAGAGTCAGTCTCAGACTGATCAGAGGGGGCAGAAAAATACAAGCATTTTATTCTTCCATCTGCTCCTTTCTGATCGTGGAAATGTGTAATGTATATGTTACTTGTACAACTATGCATTTTCATGTAAAGAATAAAAGAACCCAACCGAAGTCTCATGATGGATCTGACTCCATTAGCTGTTGAGACACATATGAGATCTGATGTGTTTGCATTACAAAGGATTTTATTAAAAAAAAGGAGACACACGTGATTTCCTTACTGCTCTGTTTAAATTCAAATCTCACGTCTCACGTCCAGCTTTCAGATCATTGTTCCAGGACTAAAATAATGCAGCTTTATTCAAAACAATCCTACCCCATATATCATATTACGAAATTTCCCCACTGTGGGACGAATAAAGGAACTCTTATCTTATACAGTAGATCTATTGTTACTATAAGGATGTGGTAGATTCTTTTGGCTGAACAGGAAAAACAAAAGCAAAAAATAAATCCTGCATCGCAAGTCTTGAAGTTTGCTTAAGTAACTAAACACATGTGCAATAGCTCCCCTCTCTCTGGGACCAGAACGTCCCTGAGAAAGAGACTCTGAAATCTCAAACTCTAATTTCCATCCCCTCAACCCAGAATAGGATTAATAAAGGGGAAGACAATGACATGACATGACATGACAAAATAAAATTCCTCTTACATTCTTAGGTCATTCACATAACAGACCGAAAACTATAGTGCTGATCAACCCGCTGTGAAAGAACATATCAGAGGAACATTCTCAGAAACTGGAGGTTCTTAATCTCTGATTAAAAAATGACTTATGTTTGTTCTTGAGGAGAGTGAAACAACATTAGAGCACAAAAGACAGCAAGACTCTTGCTGCTGTGGGGTTTTGATTTTAATGTTAAATATATAGACCATTTGGCACACATGACAGAAAACACTGCATTTAATGTATCTGTTTCACAGTTTGCTGAAGCTTATCTCATGAAGAGAATCTTGAGCCACATCGAAACCTCTCCAAATGAAATGGAAAAGGCTCTTTTCGTTGTGGCTTGCACGCTTCTATAGAATTCTTCAGATTAATAAACTGTTCTGGTTTGAATTCTGGTGTGATTGTATTTCAACCAATGCCAACCAAGAGAACTTTTGAACAACTTATCAAACTAATCTAACTTAATTTGACACAAAATACATAAACATGTGTCTGTTAAAGATATATTTATAAAATTTTAAGTTAAACGCAATACATATGTAAATTAGTGATAACCATATCATTGGTCATTTTCAATCTGTTATATCGCAGGGAACATGAAGGACTTCTGTATAGTATGTTATTCGCTGATTGACATTGTCCTAAGTGGGTTTAAAAAGGTTAAATATGCAATGTAATCTCAGAATAGTACATTGTATTGAAATTCTGTGGTTTTGCCTTCCGTACAGGCGTTCTACAAGCAATTAATCTCACAATGGAGAAATTTGCAACATTATTCTGTTTGTGAATAATTGTGCAGTAAAAACAAAACAAAAAACATATGCTACTTGTATTTAGTAGATTTAACAAAATAACATCCATTTTATAACCTTTTATTAAATCTAATAAATCATAAATATGTCGGCCTTTTTATATAAGCATTCATAATCATTAAGCAATGGAAAGTTGGTTTCGGGGGTGGGGATGCACATTTCCACAAGGGGTGCACGGCTCGACAGAACACCGGCCCGTTCCCTGCCTCCACTGCCAGTGCAGTGAGGTTCAACCTGCAGTTCCTAACATTTCCAGGCTATAAGAAAAAATAAGCTTTTATATAAAAACCATATTTATTCACCTGAAAAATATACATCTCAATACGATATGACAGTGTTGAACAGAAAACAAACAACAGGTTTTTGGTTGTGACTTCATTTACATTTTAACAATAAAATGCTTCCAACCTAAATCTTTATAAGGCACTAATATTTCACATTCATCTTCTCTTTATTTAAATAAACAGACATCACTGCTGCTCTTTGTGTTCAATATGGTTCGGTATTCCAATCTTGATCGGCGAGTTACAGAATAGTAGAGGTGGGAGGTCAGCGGTGATTGACGTTCCACATGCCTCGCTTGGAGTGGTAGTGGTGATAGAAATTCCTCATGTAGAAGCGCTCTACTTCCAGGCCACCCATTATAATCCTAAACGGACACACGTTCGGGCTTAAAGCTTGACAATGATAAAACGTTTTAATTGCACTATAAAAAAATAATAATAATCACACCATATATAAAAATAGCTTATATTCACATTTCTACAAAACAATATGTTATCAAGATCATGTTTAAGGGACAATAATGCATGAGATCTACCTGTCGACTTTGACGGTAACGCAGCTCATCAACACATATTTAAACTTTCTTCACAGGGATGAAATGACTCCTTGCAAAAACTACCAAATTGTATGTTGTGCTGTACCAACTCTATGGGGACCCAACTGGGCTGGAGCACTCAGGAGTTTTCACATTTCCCCTTTCATCTTCCCTGCTCTTATGGAAGCCCCTTAACTTGCTGACTCACTGCTGCCATAAGGTCATGTCATTCCTTTACTTTTTATATTTTAGCATCAACTTCTGGAACAGCGCATTTGCTGTTAAATCACAAGTTTTTTGTGGTGTTCTGGATGTGCGTGGGAGTGTATTGTATGTGATAGTTAACAAAAAATGACTCCTTCCCTTTTGACCGTAACATAACATGATGACTGTTCAAACCTGTCCAGCAGCTCCCAATCCTCTCCTCCCCAGCGGCCTTTGAATTCCCTGACATTCATTCCTCCCACTTTCATAAGGTCTGACTTGTAAAGGCCCAGCAGCCCGAACCCTTGCACTTCCCAGAGACCTATACAGGAGACAGTTGGCATCAAACTGAGCATTTGGAATAAGAAAAGCAGGACAACTCTGCTTTGCTGGCTACCACTATTCAAAACCTTGTTCTCATCAAGGCCGTTTTTCTCTCTAAAAGAAAAGTATTGGTTTTATTCAGTTGCTTTGGCTCATTTCTTGAAACCAAAATGATTTTCTCAACAAAAAAAAAAAAAAATACACAACTAGTTCAAATCTGAAAATAAAAGATTTCACAGCAGTTTGACATCACACACTGCTCTCATACTGCAGAGGAAATCTTAAACATTGCCATTCACAAACACAAAGAATTTAGATGACCTACAGAGAAAAGTAATACAGAATTTTGTACATGTATGAAATAAAAACACACAAAAAATATGTAAAGTATATCTAGCCAACAGTTATGTGAATAAAGTGTCACTTTCACTGGACACCTCTCGGTTTCAAGAAATGAGCCAAACCAACAGAAAAAATGGATGGAATGGATTCTATGACTCAAATGACAAAGCAAATATTTATAAGATTGTGTTTCAGACCAAAATGAACATATTTCTAAACAGTTACTTTAAATATGAATACGAATGTGGAATTTGTGAAGACCCTACATGTATTTTACTTTTTAAGAAAGTTTGGTCAAGTCAAACCAGGTCCAGGTCTCCGTTGAAAAAGAGGTTCTTAATCTCAATGGGACTTTCCTTGTTAAATAAGAAGAGAAGAGATATAAAGGTAAAAATAAAATAAGTTGGGCTTAGCGGTGCTCTAACAAAATGGAAATACATACATTTGCTGCATTGCAGGGTATAGGATGCAGGGTTCAAAGAATTTTAAAATAGTAGCAGCTTTTTACTGCATTTTCTGTATGTCTCTCCACTCCCTCTGTTTAATCTTTTCAAATTTCACATTGCGTGACAGTATGACTTCAATAGGCAACCATTTTTAGTTAAAAAACATATTTTTGTTTGTTTTTGTACATCTATAATTTTTTATGTAATGACATTGACGTTTACCAAATTAGCAGTAGTTTCTCAGTTAAACCACAAGGTGGGAGTGTTTCACCACATTATATCATTCCTTATTGTCAGTTAGTTGATCAAGTTCGTTGTTTCCTGTTTTGTTTGTTTTATTTCTGTACTTTTAACCTCGTTTTATTCATCTACTTGTCTTGTGCAATTGGACTTCTGTGGATGTATTCCAATGTGGTTTTACTGCGAATGGCGAATAAATTAATCTGAATCTGATTTAATTTTCTTTTTTGAGGTCTGGCACCCGAGGAAACTCTGGCCCTCTGACAATTTAGTTGACACCTGTTTTAGATGATAGCCTAGAGCCCCCCCCCCCCCCCCCCAACAGCCCTTCCGTCACATGAAATGAGCATGTATTTCCTTGATACGGAGTAACGCTTTCTAGAGACTCACGCCCACTACCGAGCTCCACTGTCCAGCCCAAAAAAGGAGGCTTGCATATTTTTACTCATGTAGTGACACAGTGATGGGCTTGGTGGGCTCCCTTCTTAGCAGAAGTGGAGCGCATTTCTAGCCTAGTTTATACTCGCGCGGCGCGGAGCTTACGGAGGTGACGTGACGTCACTTGCGCAACGCGTTGGTCACCGCAAGGCCCTTACGTCGCCTGCCGCGCAGCATCGAAATTTTCTAACTACGTAAGGGTCGCCGCAAGGAAGCTCCGCTGTGATTGGTCCGTGTGTGTGTTTTGGAAGGAAGCATGAAGCGGCTGCAGCAGGGACATGGACAAGGGACTATGGAGCAGAGAGCTTTGTGCTTCGAAGGAAAAGCAGTTTGGGCTCAGAGCCTGATATACAGGAGACTGTGGACTATCTAACATATATATAACTTATAAACTGTGCAGTCGTTTGTTTTGCACTGTTCCTGTCTTGTTTGAATCGTAGCTGCGTTTGTTGCTTTCCTCCTGCACTCGTAAATTGTTTATGTTTGTCTCAGATATTTACCACTATTATTGTTTTGCTGTTTGTGCTGAAAACTATTTAATAATAACTATGTTTCCAACAAGAACTGTGTCTTTATTCACAGAATCACAGTTGAAATTACTTATAAAATAATGAATCCATAAAACTATCACATAAACCTACAGTAGAAACACGTGTAATGAGCTCAAACACCTTTGTTTGCTATTGTTGTTCTGAAGAGGACAAAGTAGCAGCGTAAATGGGACCGCTCCTGTGTGATCGCCCTCATGTGGTTTGTTGTGGGATTACAACATTCTCCTCAAAACTCCGTAAGGGGAACGCGCCAGTATAACATCGATTGTGCTTACGTAGGTCCACCGCAACCGCTAACGTAAGCCACGCCGCGCAAGTATACACTAGGCTTCACTGTTCTCCTACCGCGGTAAAGTGGGCCGGCTTTCCGGAGTCAGCGGTAAAGAGGTCCGCACATTAAAAGCGGGCGGCCGCTTTCTGCTGTTACTTTATACGGTTCATCCCCGCGGCTTCTCTTTCCAAAGTTACTGTCAGTAAAGGCATAAACCGGCCACCCGCTTTTAATGTGCAGACCTCTTTACCATTGACTCCGAAAAGCCGGGCCTCTTTAACGCGCTGTTCTACCGCTGTCCTCCCTCCCTCCGCTGCCCTCTCTCCCTCCTCTGCCCTCTCTCCCTCTCTTCGCACCATCAGCCTGACCTCACATGTGACTTTTCTCTCCCTCCGGGTTTTTCTGTTGTGGATATTAACCACGTTTCATTTTAAAGCAGGTATTATTTATTTGTAGCCTCCAAACACCTTTAGTTTTAGCAAACAGCAGCAGGACACGCTTTGTCGTTGCGCATGATGTGAGCTGTGTTACGTGATGATTTTGATTGACGCTGCAATGACTGGGACAAAATTACTAACGTTATTAAAATATATTATAGTCTCCAAACACAATTTAACAAGTAGTCCTTTTGAATCAAATCAAATGCTAAATAAATATTTAAGGGCTTTATATTTGCTCAAAAAAAAAATCTTTTTTTTTTGTTTGTGTAGAAATCATCTTGCGACCCCCCCAGGGGTTCCCGCGACCCCCCGGGGGGTCGGGACCCCCACTTTGGGAACCACTGGCCTAGAGACTGTAGTAGATAGTATAAATGATGCATCAACATTTCTTCATGTTGGGAGGTGAGTCAGAGTGTTGTATAGTGTTGGTGATTTTGGAGACTTTAATAGCACCTGCAAGTGGAAAAAGGAGATCCATGGTTTGGGACAGGTATTGTCTCATCAAATGATTTTTATAATTAAGTGCTATCTACCATTTATGTTTCATGGTGAAATTGTGCCCATGGTCCTCCAGGCAATGCCCTTTTTAGAGAGAATTTTCAAATGTTCATACGGGCGGAGGCTTGGCACAGGTGTTTAGTTGATCTTAAAAGCTGCATGATTAAATTTGTCCACTAGATATGAGCAAAAGCCACAGTGTGTTACGGGGTTGTTGGCTGTACCTCGAGCGTCTATGGGCGAAGAACCACACTCCATCCTCATCACCACCGGAGCAAAGGCCTGGTATCCTTCCACACAGTGCTTCCTAATAAGGTCGATGATGTGAGAGGGGAAGCTGATGTGCAAGTCGAACAGAAACACGATGCTGTGCGGGTCCTACACGTCACCAAGCACAACAAATAGGTTAGTTGAGTGAATGGATAGATGAATTTATTGGAACTCACCTTGATAAGATTGACTCCTTCCTGCAAACCTCGAGAGCGCTCAAAGTTTCCACTTAACTTCTTATACTGGTACCTGCCCAAAATCATTCAAGCAATCAAAGTCTGTGCCCATACAATAGTGTGTTATGATGATTTCACTTCAAAATAAATAATAAACTCAACTTGAACAACATGATACAGATGTTCATTGTCACTGACCCTGAAGTAGATACATGTTCGGCAGCATTCCTAACCACAGGCAGCGCCCATTAAATGTTCCAAAATAAAGAAGACTATTATGCAGATTATTATGATACACCATGAACTCATGTTGACATGTACTGGAGAGAACAGCTATTATGAGAATGCATTGTTCATTTATTTTTAACATTTGCTAAATGAGTGCTCATTGTTGATTGTTCTGAGAGTAGACTGTACTGAACCATTTGTAAAGATCAATGTAGTACTTGAGACATATTAAATTTGATGTATCAATGAGAAATTACATTCAGTTTTCAACTATTGCAAGGTGATTTGGAGATGTGTCCATGTTATTTTGAGAATGTTATTCCAGTCTAGAAATAAGCCACAAATATATAATATTAGTTGAGCAATGTTACCTGATCAAATAATAGGCAGTAAATGCTTAAATGCCATATTTTGTAGACTCTTTTGCCCATCACAGAGGACCTGTTTGACTCTACTAGGGGAATAAAGCCCCAGACTACATAGCTTCAAGGATCATCAGAGTATGCAATCTCCCCCATCACGTTAAAGGGACACTAGTTGCGTTTTCCATCGCAGGAACTTCAGGATAATTTTCCAAGGCCACCCTCGTTGGTACGTGTCTCCACTACAGGAACCTCCCCCACAGGGCCATTTACAGGAACTTTTACAAGAACCAATGGAGTACCTCCTCCATGCTAGGTACTACGTTCGGCCCTGAACAACTCCTGGGTGGAGCTTGAGTTTAACCTGGCGCTGATTGGCTAAAGCTGGAGCAGGCTCTGACGGCCAGCAGAAAGCAGCAAAGCAACTTAAAATCCAGCAGCATTAGCCTAGCAGACACCACTGGAAACAACAACAGCAAGACTTACGATAAATGGACATATAATGAGGTGCAGGCAATTGCCTTCTACAGCACCAAAGAAATTCAGACAGGGTTTGAGACATCACAACAACCTGGAAGCACTGGGGATTCATCACACTAAGAAACAATGCCATGAAAAGTAAAAAAATAACAATGAAGGACAATAAAAAACTCCAAGACCACTACAACTGGAGCGATTCTGACCGTAAAACAAATATTTATTGATTATGCGAACATGTAAACAAAGGTGTTGTAAAGTGGTACTGTATATGCTACACAGAGGTGTTTTATAATGAAGCTATTATAATATATAGTTTTACAAACGCGTTGAGAAGAGACGACTGGAAGAATGGGAAATCTGTGGGAGCTTAAAACCATGATGATCCGAGAAGCCAGGAGGACACTGCCTTGGACATGGACCCAGCCACGGCAGAACTGCGGCTAAAAGCTCAGATTATTAGCTTTCACTAGGTGCTGCATCCGCATCACAGTAAGAAAACAGAACATTCACTCTGTGCTGGTGAAAAAATTTATTCTGGCGATTGTTTTGCCGGGGGTGGGGGAGTTTGAGTACTCGGGTGATCCTGGGAGCTATGTTGTCTGGGGCTTCATGCCCCTGGTAGGGTCTCCCATGGCAGACAGGTCTCAGGTGACAAGTCAGATGAATTGCAGTCCGAAGCCAACCATGGACAGCACAACAATGAAAACCGTGACGTTGTGACGGCCTACGGGCCTAACGGCAGTGCAGAGTACTCGGCCTTCTTGGAGTCCCTAGGAGGTGTACTGGACAGTGCACCGCCCGGGGACTCCGTTATTCTCCTGGGGGACTTCAACGCCCATGTGGGAAATGCCAGTGACACTTGGAGAAGGGTGATCGGGAAGAACGGCCCCCCTGATCTGAACCCGAGCGGTGTTCAGTTGTTGGACTTCTGTGCTAGTCACGGTTTGTCCATCACGAATACCATGTTTGAGCACAAGGGTGTCCACCAGTGCACGTGGCACCAGGACACCCTAGGCCGGATGTCGATGATCAACTTTGTTGTCGTATCATCTGACCTTCGGCGGGGTGTCTCGGACACTCGGGTGAAGAGAGGGGCGTAGCTGTCAACCGATCACCACCTGGTTGTGAGTTGGATCCGCTGGCAGGGGAGGAAGCCGGTCAGGCCTGGCAGACCCAAGCGTGTAGTGAGGGTCTGCTGGGAACGTCTCGCTAAGCCCCCTGTCAGGCGGACTTTCAACTCACACCTCCGGGAGAGCTTCTCCCAGGTCCCGGCGGAGGAGGGGGATATCGAGTCAGAGTGGACCATGTTCTCTTCCTCTATCGTCAATGCGGCGGCTCGTAGCTGTGGTCGCAAGGTCTCTGGTGCTGGACACTGGCAGTAAAGGATGCCGTCAGGCTGAAGGAGTCCTATCGAGCCATGATGGTTCGTGGGACTCCTGAGGCAGCTGTCCAGTACCGGCAGGCCAAGAGTGCCGCGGCCCGGGCTGTTGCAGAGGCAAAAACCCGGGACTGGGAGGAGTTCGGAGAGTCCATGGAGCAGGACTATCGGTCGGTCTCAAAAAGGTTCTGGCAAACCGTCCGGCGCCTCAGTAGGGGGAAGCAGTTCTTTGCCAACACTGTGTATGGTGCTGGTGGAGAGCTGCTGACCACGACTGGGGATATTGTCGGGCGGTGGAAGGAATACTTCCAATCCCCCCGTCACGTCCTCCGTCCCAGAGGCAGAGGCTGAGGATGTTGGGGCAGATACTTCTATCTCCCTGGCAGAGGTCACCAAGGTGGTTAGCAGCCTCCATGGTGATAAGGCGCCGGGAGTGGATGAGATCCGTCCTGACTACAGTATCTAAGGCCTCTGGATGTTGTGGGACTGTCTTGGCTGACACGTCTCTGCAACATCGCGTGGCGATCGGGGGCGTTTTTCAGCCGAGTTTGAAGCGGCTGGGATGAGAATCAGCACCTCCAAATCCAAGGCCATGGTGCTCGGAAAAAGGTGACCGAAAAAAGAGAGAGGTCCGTCCTCAAGTGGAGGAGTTCCAGTATCTCGGGCGAGGGAAGGATGGAATGTGAGATTGACAGGCGGATCGGTACAGCGTGCGCAGTGATGCGGTCGCTGTATTGGACCGTCGTGGTGAAGAGGGAGCTGAGCCAAAAGGCAAAGCTCTCAATTTACCGATCAATCTTCGTTCCCTCCCTCACCTATGGTCATGAGCTGTGGGTAATGACCGAAAGAACGAGATCGCGGATACAAGCGGTCGAAATGAGCTTCCTCCGCAGAGTGGCTGGGTGCTCCCTTAGAGATAGGGTGAGGAGCTCAGTCACACAGGAGGAGCTCGGAGTAGAGCCGCTGCTTCTCCACGTCGAGAGGAACCGGCTGAGGTGGCTCGAGCATCTGTTCAGGATGCCTCCTGGACGCGGGTCACGTCCCACCGGGAGGAGGCCCCGGGGAAGACCCAGGACACGCTGGAGGGACTATGTCTCTCAGCTGGCCTGGGAGCGCCTTGGGGTCCCCCCGGACGAGCTGGAGGAAGTGTGTGTGGATAGGGAAGTCTCAACGTCTCTGCTTAGACTGCTGCCCCCGCGACCCGGCAGCGGATGAAGCGGAAGAAAATGGATGGATGGATGGATGGATGTTTTGCCGGGATTCTGTGTGTTTTGCTTAATTAGGCCCGAGCCCCGAACGGGGAAAGGGCCTATTGTTTTTGCTCGAGAGATGTCAAATTCTGCACTTTGAGCCTTAATTTCACCTCCTGAACATGCATGAAAAGTTGTAAAATTTTGCCCAAACATCAGACCTGGTAAAAATTTTGATATTTTCGTGTTTATTTTTATGGGACTCAAAAAATGGCAGAACAGCGCCACCTACAACAGCCAATGGGAGTTTCAGAGGTCAAGTTTGTCGTAGAGCCATGAAATTCGGTACACATGTTCCTCAAGTCAAGATATGATATCATGGCTCCGCCCACTGACAAACAGGAGGCCCATAAATTTCACGGCAAAATGGAAAAATGATCCGCAATAATTTTCATACATGTCGGTTGGAAAGCGACTCCTCCTCGGCCGTTTCACCGATTGGCCTCCATATCACTCCACATCATCTAAACAAATGTACCATCAAAATGACCAAAGGGATTTTTGATCAGTGAAACAGCGGAGCGGCAAATTGTGACCTTTTTTCCCCATTTTGACGATAGAAACATAGCTCCCTTTTGCACAAACCAAGTCCGATTCGCAACAAATTTGAATCGGTTGTTCAACTTTTGGGTTTGGGCAAACTGAAAGTGTAAAACATTAAATTTCCGCATTAGCGCCCCCTACAGACTGAGTCAAGTTTTACATGGGTGAGAATGGCATTTACTAAGTCTGATTTGCACTAAACTTGACTCGGTTGTTCAACTCCTGGGCCTAGGTTGCCTGAAAGTGTGAGCAATGACATTGTCCCATTAGTGCCCCCTACAGGCGGAGTAAAACTTTTACATAGGGCACACAGTGCATTTAGTTTTTTTCTTGTCTTTTTCTTGTCTTGTTGTTTGATCTCACACAGTATTTGACCCACTGGAGTGGGAGTTGCGCGGGGCGGGGAGGTACCATCTCCTTTGCGCTATGGCGTGGTACGGTGTGGTGTGGGCCGGTGTGGCACGTTGCGGTGCAGTGCGATGTGTGTGCGTGCGTGGTAGGGGGCGGCTTGGTGCGGGGTGGCGTGGTGTGGGGTGGCGTGGTGCGGGGCGGTGCGGGATGGCGCGGGGAGGTAAGTCGCGCGGTGCGGGGAGTTGTACGGGGCGGGGAGTTGTGCGGGGCGGCGAGGGCCGTTCGACGCCGCTTGCGGCTTTAATTGATACTTGTCCCTGAATACGTTTTGTTGAAACTTGTGACATAGTAGTTGAACTGGGAGCGGGTCAGAACATCCTGAGACCTGTGTCGTAGATTCTGCCGCGTTCTCATTACTGTTGGTGTGTGAAGAAAGTTACGTATTGTTCACGTGTGCACATGTTGAGTACAATCTACAGCAATGTGCCTCCTGCTGTTTTACATAACTGTGGTCCTCCATGGTTCCTACTTCAAACTTGTGAGGGCATAGTGGAAGCAACGTTATTAGTAAGACATGTAAAACAAAAACGCATGTCTTGTAACCTACTTTTTCCTTGTCAACCAATGTATTTCAAGATGGCGCATTGACATGGATAGTCCTCAGCTCTCATGTACATTTATAATTCAAATTGTCTATGACAACAATTCAAAAACATGGTGGAGGTAAATATACTGAGAAAGGTCTCATTTGTTATTGGTTATATGTTTTTCATATGGAGCAACTGTGAAAATTACACAGAGTACCTTTAAATTGATAGTATGGAACTCTAAATTAATTACAAATTTAAAGAATTGTATTAAATTGACCACCTGGCCTTAAATGTTGATATAAAATAAGTCATTTTATGAATAATAATATTACGGGTAAGTCCCGCCTTCCTTATCTTAGCTGTAGCTTAAAATCGATGATGCCGTCCACTTTAACCAATCAAGTGATGCCAAGGGCTGTCCATCATCGCGCTCGTGCTCGTATATAATTCAAATATTAAATACAGTACAGACAAAACGTTTTGACACACTTTCTCATTCAATGAGTTTCCTTTCTTGTCATGACTATTAACTATCAAAATTGTAGATTCACATGAATTATGTACGTACCTAAAAGAAAAAGTATAAAACAATTGAAAATACCGTATGTCTTATATTCTGGGTTCCTCAAAGTAGCACCTTTTGCTTCGCACACTCTTAGCATTCTCTTGATGAGCTTCAAGAGGTAGTGACCTGAAATGGTCTTCCAACAGTCTTGAAGGAGTTCCCAGAGATTCTTATCACTTGTTGGCCCTTTCCTCCTCACTCTGTGGTCCAGCTCACCCCAAAACCATCTGGATTGGGTTCAGGTCCGGTGACTGTGGAGGCCAGGTCATCTGGCCCAGCAACACCACTCTTCTTATTCGTCAAATAGCCCTTAGACAGCCTGGGTGTGAATCTACAGTCAATGATCATGAAAATAAAGGAAACTAATTGAATGAGAAAGTGTGTCCAAACTTTTGTCTGTACTGTATATAATAGCCACGGGAAAGCCTTTGGGAACTATTTTATTTTCTGTCATTAAATAAACCTTTTGGCATTCCTAAGAGTGGACTGAAGTTTATTTTGTGTGTTCTGTTGGTACAAAGCCGTATAATAAACGGGATAAGGTATTTTACGCAGGTCATTATCGGAACATAAGTACCTTCAGGGTACTTATTTTCCCATAATGGAGTATATATACTCCCATAATATATGTATTATTTATCATATAGTATTATATATGTATACAAAATATATGTTTTCCCATAATACATATACTGTATATATATATTCAAAGCTGTAATGGGCATTCTCTTTTTTAAATGATAAATATAAAATAGGTAGTTTCCCAAACTGGCTAGTCGGGTAACAGCTAGGCTAGCTAACCAATTAACTCTCTGGAACTAAATGAAAAGTAAACAAAATCAGCGGTGAGTGACCCAAATATAAACTTAACCTAAATCCATGATCAGATCCTCTGCAAATGTGTCCTAAAATGTGCTACTAATGTTTATAGATACTTTCGGGATTACCGCGATCGCTTTTGGATGCATTAACACAGTATTTTTGTCATGAAAAGGTAAACAGATAATTCTGAAAACCTCTGTGCATGTGTATTAAGAATGTATAAGTATAATTTATTCTCAGAGTAACATTTCAATTTGTTTATTGAGTGATATTTGTGTTATTGAGCGTGGCTATGTGTGAACTACTGTCCAGAGTAATCTTAGTATTTTAGTGCGTTGCCAAAGGGCAGCGGTCATTATTGGTTTGAGAGGTCCGTTATCAAGAAAAAATTATCGGTAGAACATTTTGAAATTACATTCAAATCAATGGAGCATTCTACTGCTGCTGTGAGGAGCCGTGTGATAAATTATGATGAAATATTGGAATATTTAAATTAATAATCTCTCCTCCGAGAGAAGGAAGGGAGAAGGAGCTTGGGTAGTTTTTTTCAAATCATTTACCTCTCTCTCTTTTTTATGACAAACTCCAGACTATCACTTTAGGGTGGAAGTCCATGGGGGGAGTCGCAAAGAAGAAACCACAAAATGTATTTGACCGCTTGAACCCAGGACAGAGATCAATTACATTAAAATGGTCAAGTAATAGCTAGATAGATGTACTTTATTTATTGAAACATTTTCCACGTAGGAGACCTTGGTGTTACAGCATGGAATACACCGGGCACATCTGGTATTCAATGTGGCATGCGTACCTGGGTATTTGGGACCTGACCAGAGCCTGCTCCATGTCCATGTCAGAGCTGCTGAAGTCAGTGAGGATTAGGTTGAAATGGGAATCTCCGGTCTCCCTCACTAGGGTCTCCACGTCTCTGATGAGCAGGTGCACCCAGCGGGCCTGGTTTTTCACTGCAACACATATTTGTACTCATTAGCAGAGGAACAGCGACCGCAGAGCGATCTCACTACAGTCGGCTCACGTTCTGCTCAATGATGTCTGTGGCTGATGTTTTCATAAGAATAACTGTCTTAAGGGGATTACATACACAATATAAAAAAGAATTAAAAATGCAATAATTTTAACATTTGAGTATGATAGACAACTAAATTAAACCATCTAAAGAAAGACAGCAGAATATAGAAAAATAATATAAGGGTCAGAGTGCTTGGGCCTTTTCTTTGTCTGTGTGTGTCCTCTCAAGGAAATATCTGTACAGTATTGGACAAAAATATATAATGTTGGGCAATCAAATGAACAGGCAGGCAATGTGCAGAATGGATATGGTATGTCTGGTAACTGGTGAAGAGTGGCTGCAGTAATAACTTGGGACTCTGAGAGGCTAAGATGGAGATCAGACATTCAAAATCTACCCACACAGGACTTAACACCACATAGACTTTTCTCCATGAAGTGTAAGCTGGATCTGACATTTATCACATGGTCTGGGAGGTTTAAGGAGATGGTGGCCTGTTTGTATGTCTTTGTTCCAACTTGTTACCTATTTAGAGCTCTCCACTGCTCGCATCTATGGCTCGCAACGTTCCATCAGAAACATGTTATTTGTTCTATTTTTTGTTGTTGTTCTGGGCCTGGGTTTGCCTATGTGTGTTTTTTGAAAGTAAAACGCAAATGTATAATCAAAAAGTCCTGGGATTATTTGTATTTAAATTGTTTTGTTATGTTAATGTTTCCTCTCTTGTTTTGTAAAGTACTTTGAGTTGACCAGTGTTGTACTTCGGCTTCTCTTAATACATGTCCAGACCTGGGATGACAAAGTGTACAGTTGCCTGGGGGTTCCATCTGAAGCCTGTGGGGTAGCAGATTTTGAGCTGGTGCTGGTCCGGGCCGCTGCTGCTCTCGGCGTAGACGTACTCTGAGATCCTTCGGGCCTCTCCAGACTCGTCTCTCATCAGCAGCTCTAGCAGGTACCGCTTCCCCTTCTTCACATCAACATTTCGGACCATGTTCACCACACGTTCCAGCCTCCAGCTGCAGGCCCAGATATGAAACACAGAGGCAGGCGCCAATAAAAGCTATGCTCGTGTGATGAGTAGAATGTAAAAGATAAAAAGATTAACAATGCAATCAAATCCAGTTTGGTTCCATCAGATTCATCAGAGTGTTTACATTTTTGGCCTGTGTCACATCATCCGATCAGCTGACAGGGGCCACTCTTGTTCAATCAGCTCTCAGCCTAAAGTGCCAAATAGTCACTCATGGTTACAGTGCTTTCTAATATGATGAAGACAGCACATTGTCATATCTATTGTGATGATTAGTTCATAACATATTATTTTTAACATCTGTGGCTAAGCAGGACTGGACCTAGTTAGTACTGTGATGGGAGACTTCTGGGAATACCTGGTGCCACAGGGCACCTGTGGCTGTAACGGGCCAAACTTTTGACAAAATAGGCAGAGTTCAGCTTTAACAAAATTGGAAAAAAAAACAACTCATACATATTCATCTGTCAATTGATTGTGATCGCACAGGCCGACGACACAGACTGGTTCATCACCGTCAGTCTGCATCAGGGAAGATGTGGCTTCTAAAGTAGTTTCACCATAGCATAAAGAGTGAATGAATACTAAATGTGAAAAGTCTTTTGAGTGTCCAACAACATTTATAAAACCAATGATTGGTTATTGTTTTAGTGAACTCTTCTTTTTAGCGACTCGGTGGCTGAGTGGATAGCATTCTCGCTTCTCAGCAAGAAGATCCTGGGTTCAAATCCTGGTCGAACAGGGCCTTTCTGAATAAAGTTTGCATGTTCTCCCTGTGTCTGCGTAGGTTTTCTTTGGGTTCTACTGTTTCCCTTACTGCTAAATACAATACATACAAAATAAGTATGACTGTAACGAGTGAAGGAATGGTGTTGGTTGGGGGCTTTTGATGCACCGGTGTGTTTGCCGTCATCACCGTGTGGGGAGAGAATGGAAAAATATCTGAACTCTGAACATTGTAAAGCGATTTGGGTGACCTTGATACCGGAAATGCGCAATATATATAAAGATGACTTACTTCCTTATAGGTATAAAGGAGGAACAAAACTATGTTATATTAATATTAAACATAGTTATATCTTGTATAGGGGGGATGTCAGTGCAATTGAAACTAGTTGATTTCTGCTGCTCAACATGTGAGCCTGCCTACCCCCACCCCCAGTTTTTCCAAGAATGCCGATCAGTCACATCAAGCCCTTTGTCCTTGATCCAGAATCACTACTATTTTATTAATAGTAGTATAGGGCGAGTTACAAGTACCCTACTTTCAGATCTTGGCTCCTCATTAGTAGCTTATATTGATTAACACCAGGTTTCAAGATCAGCTTTTAAGTAGGTCCAGTTTCATGGTAAGCTTAGTTTTGGAACAGTCTTTGAAGTGTTGCTGGCAGAATAGTAAGTGCATCCACATTTGCCTTATTATTCGTCTTCGGGCCAAATAGGGTCGTCACATATCTACACCCAAAAATAAATTTTCTCCAAGTCACATGCTGCTAACACCTTTAGTGGGAGACAGTAATAGAAAAACAGCAGAACCCGAGGTGGTAGACGTGGGGGGATACCTTTAATTCGGGCTGAGAGAGAGAGGCTGCATGCACCTAATCGCTGTTTTGATTTCTCCCCCTGTCAATCACCTCCTTTAGGCGGGCTCCTCCAGCTTGATGCCATGTCACAAATTGGTGACACGTGAGGAATTGAACCGAGGCAATTTTCTTGAGAATGAATGAGAAAGATTACTTGCTAACTAAAGCTTGAGGGAATCAATGAAAAAACTACTTTGAGCATGTGGATGAAGGCCAAATAGCACTTTCATGATGTTTAAAGCAAGTTGAAAAGCATGATATGGGACCTCTAATCTGTTTTAAAAACACAATTTGAATCTGCTGGTTATAAATAATCATGTGTCAATATTCAACCCACCTGGAGTTATAGGTTCAGCTCCCATCCTAGTGCTATAAGACCTATAGCTCTGCAACCTAATGCCCTATCCACACACACTTCCTCCAGCTCGTCTGGGGGGACCCCAAGGCGTTCCCAGGCCAGCTGAGAGACACAGTCCCTCCAGCGTGTCCTAGATCTTCCCCGGGGCCTCCTCCCGGTGGGACGTGGTGGGGGAGTTCGAGTACTCGGATGATCCTGGGAGCTATGCTGGTAGGGTCTCCCATGGCAGACAGGTCTCAGGTGACGAGTCAGACAAAGAGCGGTCCAAAAACCACCATGGATCGCACAAATACAATAACAGAGACGTTGCCCGGCATGGCGCAGCCGGGGCCCCATCCTGGAGCCAGGCCTGGGGTGGGGGCCCGAATGCGAGCGTCTGGTGGCCGGGCCTTAGCCCACGGGGCTCGGCCGGGCTCAGCCCGAAGGGATGACGTGGGCAGTCCCTCCTGTGGGCCCACCACCCGCAGAGGGGTCCGTGGTGGTCGGGTGCTGAGAGGACTGGGCAGCGGTCGAAGGCGGAGACCTCGACAACCCAGTCCGCACACAAAATCTTGTTGTGGATCCTAAAAAAGGTCTAGAGTACTAGACTCTAGGACATTATTGGTTTCCATTTTCTTTAAAGGATTTTTCTTTATATATCATTGGTTGTTTGGATAAGAAGTTCCAGTTAAATATATGATATAGGAGACAGACACAGTGATATTTTAGAAGTGCAATAAAGTTTGTATAATTTACAAAAAAGTACGAAAGAAATATTTAAACCAACTTAGGCATGCATATAAATGTAGGCATTTTCTGTATGTACATTCTCCTTTTGCAGAAACAACGGGTTTTAAATTCTTCCTATAACTTCTAATGAGAGTCTGGATTCTGGTGGAAAGTTTTTTGGACCATTCTTTGCAAATCATCTCTAGTTCAGTAAGGTTTGTTGGATGGCCTGTTTTAAATCACACCACAAATGTCCAATAACAATCAGATCAACGTTGTACTTGTTCCTTTGCATGGATTCTTGATTTTGAGTAATGTTTAGGGTCAATGTCTTGTTGAAAGATCCAGCACAACTTCTACTTTGTAACTGATTCCTGGACTTTGTTCTGCAGAATCTACTGATATAGAGTAAAATCCATCCACCTTTCAACTTTCACAAGATTCCCAGTGCACTAGACAAAGCCCCAGAGCATGATGGAATCACCACATCTTACTGTTGGTAGCAAGTGTTTTTCTAGGAATGCTGTTCTCTTTTCTTCCATGCATAACGCCCCTTTTTTGCCCAAATATCTCATTTTTAGTTCAAAAATTAAGTTGGTTTATCCAAATGTGCTTTGGCATACCTCAAGCACACTGTGTGTGGTGTGTGCAGAGAAAAGGCTTCTCCATCCCTACAGCATCTCCTTTTATAAAGTGCGCTGAATAGTCGAACAATGCACAGTGACATCATTTGCAGCTGAAGTTGTAGGTCCTTGGAGCTGGTCTGTGGCTTGACTTTGACTGGTCTTCTCACCATCATGTACCTCTGCTTATCTGAGAATTTTCCTAGTCTGCCACTTGGCCTTAATTAGAACTGTTCCTGTGGTCTTCCAATTCTTCACAGTTGAAATACAGGTATTGAAATCAACAACATTTGAACGAGTGCCTAAATTTATGCACATACCAAATTTGGTTTAAATATTCTTTTCTGTAAATGATAAACATTATTTCACTTCTCAAATATCAGTGTTTGAAATGATATACACTACCGTTCAAAAGTTTGGGGTCACATTGAAATGTCCTTATTTTTTAAGGAAAAGCACTGAAGATAACTTTAAACTAGTCTTAACTGTAAAGAAATACACTCTATACATTGCTTATGTGGTAAATGACTATTCTAGCTGCAAATGTCTGGTTTTGGTGCAATGTTGCAATTGCTGCAAATGGAGGATTCTTTGACGAAAGCAAAGTTGGATGTAAAATAAATCTTATTTCAAATACAAATCATTATTTCTAACCTTGTCAATGTCTTGACTCTATTTTCTATTCATTTCACAACGTATGGTGGTGAATAAGTGTGACTTTTCATGGAAAACACTTGGGTGACCCCAAACTTTTGAACGGTAGTGTATTTAACTGAAATTTCTTATCACAACCAATGATTTAAAAAAGGAAAATCATAAAGATGTCAAAGGGTGCTAAAACCTTTGCAAACCACTGTATTGTTGTGGCTGGCTCTGTTGCATCTGTGAGGCTCACACCTGTTCCATATTCACTTGACACCTCAGCCTTAAGACTCTGGTTGAATTATAAAGAATAAGATGAAGGAGCTGGGTGTTAGGTACATCACTTTAAAGAGTGTGCTGGAAGGTCACAGTACAGCACAAGTTGGGGAACTGGTGGGGTTTCTGAAAGGCACAAGAGTTGATGATAGAGAATAGATATTAGATATATAGTTATAGTTAGACAATACTGATGTCTTTCAAAGACAATTGCAGATAGTGAGCCCATACTCCAGTTTAAAAGGTGCATTACTGTCTTCTATAGTTCTGGTTGCCAACCGCCGTAAAACCACGATAAGAAGAAGACTGGGCCCGACCTCAATTGTCTGCCAGATTATAGCATGCATTTTTTTAACACTTCTTTTATCATTATTTTCAAGATGGAGATTTTATACTTTTATTGATTCTAGAGTTAGAGATTTTGTTTTATTTTTATTAGTATAGCTATTGTTCACTTAATTTGTGCCTTGTGCTCCTCTTTCCTACTGTTCTATAACTTGTGATGCAAAACTGAAATTTCTCCATTGTGGGACGAATAAAGGATCTCTCAATCTTAATCTCAATATACCTGGAATTTTATTCACAACCATAACAGTATCTGTATTCTAAATAATATAGCCAGATCAACATTTCAAAGACTGAAAAGCAGCTACAGTAGCTTACACAATTAAACTAAAACTAGTGTAGGCTGAGGCAACATCAAATGATCAGATGCCTATAGCAGACAGTCAGTGTGATTCCTGGCCGTGCTTTGCTTGATCTTGTGAATTTCAAGGGAAGGAAACGCCGGGGGGATGAGGGGGAAAAAAATAATTTAAAAAAAAGTTTTTTCTGTACACTTGTTCACTGTGATGATTAATTAATTAATTAATCATTAATTAAGTAACAGCATAAAGGGGCAACCTGGTTTTAATGTGCGGACCATGACGGCAAAAAGCCGGGCCACTTTACCACGATGAAAAACGCAAGAAATGGATTTCCACCACGGACCCTTCTTGCGTAAAGGGAGCTTATATATAGTGCATTTCGCCCACTGAGGATTTTTTCCCAACTTTATTTTTTGAACATTTTAACATTCATAGACATACAGCGTTAAGTAAAAAAGATGAAAGAGAAAACAGACAGTACAGCCGAATGTCAACCCTAGCGTCCACCCACCCCCCACCCAGGCCAAGCAATAAGACAAAATTTAAAAAAGTGGATAAGTGGATACTCCCCCCTGGACTGCCACCTTAACGTGGTGGGGGAGTTTGAGTACTCGGGTGATCCTGGGAGCTATGTTGTCTGGGGCTTCATGCCCCCGGTAGGGTCTCCCATGGCAGACAGGTCTCAGGTGACGAGTCAGACGAAGCGCAGTCCGAAGCCAACAATGCAGAGTACCCGGCCTTCTTGGAGACCTTGGGAGGGGTACTGGACGGTGCACCGCCCGGGGACTCCGTTATTCTCCTGGGGGACTTCAACGCCCATGTGGGAATTGCCAGTGACACTTGGAGAGGGGTGATTGGGAAGAACGGCCCCCCTGATCGTAGTTGGACTTCTGTGCCAGTCACAGTTTGTCCATCACAAACACCATGTTCGAGCACAAGGGTGTCCACCAGTGCACGTGGCACCAGGACACCCTAGGCCAGAGGTCGATGATCGACTTTGTTGTCGTATCATCTGACCATCTGGGGAAGCAGTTCTTTGCCAACACCATGTACGGTGCGGGGGGTGAGCTGCTGACCTCGACTGGGGATATTGTCGGGCGGTGGAAGGAATACTTCGAGGTTCTCCTTAATCCCCCCGTCACGTCCTCCGTTACAGAGGCAGAGGCTGAGGATGTTGGGGGCGGATACATCCATCTCCCTGGCTGAGGTCACCAAGGTGGTTTGCAGCCTCCATGGTGGCAAGAATCCGGGTGTGGATGAGATCCGTCCTGACTATCTAAAGTCTCTGGATGTTGTGGGACTGTCTTGGCTGACACGTCTCTGCAACATCGCGTGGCGATTGGGGACGGTGCCAATGGAATGGCAGACCGGGGTCGTGGTCCCTCTCTACAAGAAGGGGGACCGGAGGGTGTGTTCCAATTATCGTGGGATCACACTCCTCAGCCTCCCCGGTAAGGTCTACTCCAAGGTACTGGAGAGGAGGCTACGGCCGATGGTCGAATCTCGGATTCAGGAGGAGCAGTGTTGTTTTCGTCCCGGTCGCGGAACACTGGACCAGCTCTATACTCTCCATCGGATACTCGAGGGTTCATGAGTTTGCCCAACCTGTCCACATGTGCTTTGTGGATTTGGAGAAGGGGTTCGACTGTGTTCCCCGAAGTGTCCTTTGGGGGGTTCTCCGGGAGTACGGGGTCGGGGGTCTTCTGCTGAGGGCCATCCGATCCCTGCATGACCGGAGCCAGAGCTGTGTTCGCATTGCTGGCAGTAAGTCAGACCTGTTCCCGGTGAATGTTGGCCTCCGACAGGGCTGCCCTTTTTCACCAGTTCTGTTCACTGTGTTTATGGACAGAATTTCTAGGCGCAGCCGGGGGTCGGAGGGGGTCCAGTTCAGAGACCACAGGATTTCATCTCTGCTGTTTGCAGACGATGTTGTCCTGTTGGCTCCAACGAACCAGGACCTGCAGCATGCACTGGGACGGTTTGCAGCCGAGTGTGTAGCAGCTGGGATGAGAATCAGCACCTCCAAATCCGAGGCCATGGTGCTCGACCGCAAAAAGGTGCCTTGCCCTCTACAGGTGGGTGGAGAGGTCCTTCCTCAAGTGGAGGAGTTCAAGTATCTCGGGGTCTTGTTCACGAGTGAGGGAAGAATGGAGCGTGAGATTGACAGGCGGATCGGTGCAGCGTGCGCAGTGATGCGGTCGCTGTATCGGACCGTTGTGGTAAAGAGGGAGCTGAGCCGAAAGGCAAAGCTCTCGATTTACCGGTCAATCTTCGTTCCCTCCCTCACCTATGGTCATGAGCTTTGGGTAATGACCGAAAGAATGAGATCGCGGATACAAGCGGTCAAAATGAGCTTCCTCCGCAGAGTGGCTGGGCGCTCCCTTAGAGATAGGGTGAGGAGCTCAGTCACACGGGAGGAGCTCGGAGTAGAGCCGCTGCTTCTCCACGTCGAGAGGAACCAGTTGAGGTGGCTCGGGCATCTGTTCCGGATGCCTCCTGGATGCCTCCCTGGGGAGGTGTTCCGGGCACGTCCCACTGGAAGGAGGCCCCGGGGAAGACCTAGGACACGCTGGAGGGACTATGTCTCCCAGCTGGCCTGTGAACGCCTTGGGGTCCCCCCGGACGAGCTGGAGGAAGTGTGTGTGGATAGGGAAGTCTGGGCGTCTCTGCTTAGACTGCTGGCCCCGCGACCCGGCAACGAATGAAGCGGAAGAAAATGGATGGATGGATGGATAAGTGGATAAACAAAATAAAAACTTTTTCCCCCTGCTGCAATTTAATCCTCCTCCACGTCATGAGGAAACATCACAGAGTCAATAAACTTAATAAAAGGATCCCAGGTTAAATTTTTTTTTATTTTATTTGTTTTATTGTTTTATTTAGGCATACAGGAAAATACATAGTTACAGTACAATAAACAACAAAGGTACTACTGGGGTTAGGGTAGGGTAAGTATGTGTGTGTGTGTGTGTGTGTGTGTGCGTGCATGTGTAAGTGTTTGAGCTTGTGGGAGATATAAAGCTGAGAAATATAAACAAACACGTACACCTACATATACTCTTTCACATATATAGACCAGGATGCAATAACTATGACAATCAAACGGCAACTAACAATAAAGAAACAACGTACAAAAAGAATAGATAAGTAGATATTTGAAAACAATGACAATAACAATACTTATGTTGTGTTTTCCCCTGTGCTAGTGTTGCGTTAAAAAATGTGTGGGGCCTATTTTTATTTTTTGACTGAGACCCTTAGTGAGAATCCTCCCTTTTCGCGCTTCAAATTGTACAAGACTTCTTAAACCCAACGGAAATGTGAAGGGTGGAGGTGCTCCAATGAGCTCCGTTAACAGGTGGGAGGGGTTAACTTCTTTTGCAGATTGAAACTATTGGATCTGAGTTTAGTGTGACGTATGTAATGTGCCCGAGTGAGTTGTTAGCATTTAGCCTAGCCATCTCCTTTGCCACTAACGGAGCCTGTGGGGAGTAGCGCCACAATCTTTGCCAGCAATTACATTTGCCGGCAATTACATTTGCTATACATTCCTCTTGCTCCGGCTTCAATTTCTTGATAGAACCAGACCGGAATACTTTACTATTGCATTCTTCGCTAGGGCTGGGCGATATGACTGAAAACTATATCACAATATAAGTAATTCATATCGGTCGATAACGATATATATTGATTGTTTTTTATTTATTTTCTAAAACGTAAATAAATACATTTGTCGTGCGGCCTTAGCAGGCCATTAGCAGCCTTGTTTACAGTCACGGGGGAATGAGGCTGGAGCCAAATGTTCACAAGCAGTCTCCCCCACTTTAGTCCTGGTTTAATCCTCGTTTAGTCCTGGTTTAGCACCTGTTTTCGAGTGTCCTGTGTCCCCGTGGCGGCTCCGGAAAGTTAATCTCTTGCGTTTGCCGAATGCATCGAGTCTCTGCCTCTCCCGCGCCGCACATGCTGTTCCTTGCAGGACATGTTTAACCATTGACACGGCACTGAGACACAATCTTTAGATCCAGGGCTATTATAATAGATCCATGATCCATGGACGCTACGCATGGTGCGGTTGTTTTTTTTCATTCCCAGAAAGTTTTGCGGTTTGTAGTCGGCTGTGATAGGTCGAGAAGTCTCTGCCTACATCCCCCAGAATGCCGCGCGCTTCTGACTCAGCTTCACTTCCTGTGTTTCGTTCCTGTTTTTTCGAACGGAGTGAAGTTAAACTATCGAAAGTTCTATCGACCCCGTTTTCTATTGATATCAAACACGTGTCTATCGCGACATATATCGTTATCGTTTTATCGCCCAGCCCTATTCTTCGCCATTGCCAAACTACAACCAGCCCATTCGGCGCAAACTCTTGAGGTCACCCACATCTAACTACAACACCCGCCTTCCATGATTGGTCGAATGGGATTCAACCGATGTAATGGCAAACACAGGGACCAGACCCAGACGTTACTTGCAGGGAAATGATGATTGAATGGAGTGTACGGATGGCTAAGGCCAGACTAGAACACGCCCAAAACATATGTACATGATTGGTCATAGAAAATTGGCACCTGCCACAAGCATTGCTGGCAGTGGCCTAAATGTGGGCCAATCTAGTAGGAGTATAGTGTATCCGAAATACCACCTTGTATTGAATAAGTCTGTGCCGTGCATAGATAGATGGCAAGTGGACAAGAGTCAAGAAAAGTTTCTCGGGGGTGGTTTCAAAAATGAGGAAAACGTTTTTTAACAAAGTCCCGGACTTGAAAAAATTGGAAAAGATGATGCCTGAGTTTATATTTGACAGAGAGCTGTTCAAACGTTGAAAATATACCATCTACATAAAAGTCATTTAGTGATCCAATTCCACTATTATGCCATATATTAAAAGCATGATCTAACTTGGATGGTTCAAATTCACAATTTGGTGGAAGTTGAAAGGCCAAGCTGCTTCCTCACTTGGCTCCAACTCTTTAAACATATGGATACAACTGGGCAGTTAGTTAAGCGTGGCAAATGGAGTTATGAACATAGAATTGAGCGCAAAGAAAACTGAGAAGGCTTTTTCTCCAATTGAACCCATTTGAAGCAGAATCATCATTATCTTTTGTCATCCAGAACAAAAGCATTTGCAGCCCAAAAGTACAATCTGAAAATAGGAGGATCTTTGTTTACACCCGCGTGCGCATGCGCTCCTCGCCGGGTGGCAAGAAGACAGAGCGGCCCATACTGAAGCATGGATGCAACGACTACTTTTAAAAGACTCAGTGGGCGAATAGCACTGTATATAAGCACTTTAACCCAAGAAGATTGGAGGAGATATAAAGACAAGCTAAAAATAAGTATATGAGACCGAACTGAACAAATTCAAAGCCCATATGAGACCTGGGATGTTGGGTAAAAACATAGGTGAGACTCACCTCTGTCTTGGCACCGATCTGCTGGGACTGGGACTCGGAGACATTTATTCTTACTTCATAGAAAACCCGGGACCCTTCACTCAAGAAGGGTCCATGGTGAAAATCCGTTTTTGCCACGCATTAAAAGCGGGTTGCCGCTTTTTGCTGTTACTTATGGTAAAGTTGGAACAAGAAACTGTGGGGATGAACAATCAAAATGCAATGTTTAAAATTAATCATCAATCATGAATGAATGAATGAGTGAACAAGTGCGCAGTGAAAGTAGTTGCAAAACTTAGATTTGTTTATGAATTTTTATCCCCTCATCCCCCAGGCTTCCCGTTCTACGTTTACCGTAGGTAACAGCACAAAGGGGCAACCACTTTACCAGAAAAAAAATCTGTCCCCAGCGCAACGTACAACCGACCACACAACAAGAACGGACCATTTGATTTAGTAAAACCTGTCCCCAAGCGTCTAAAAATAGCTAATTCTCTAGCATCCAGGTAGCTTTCTATGCCGTACTGCCACCCGGGCACGTGACCGGCGCAGAAAAACTATGAACTACGACGTCACTCCAAGATCCTCCTATTGGGAGGGCAAATCCTCCCCTGTCCTTGGGAGACTGTAGAATGGACTTGAAAAATTGTGGCCTCAGAAAGAGCATCTGGAAGATGACCAAAGAAAAAAGTTTCATTGTACATGTCTTTCAAGTGGGGTCTAAGCAGGGTAGAGAAGGCCTTATAATAGTCAGCTGTGAAATCATCAGGTCCAGGGGACTTGCCACCCTGAAGTGAGCCAATAGCCTACTGTACCTCAGCAATTGTGCACCAAGTGATTCTACGTCATGGTGCTACGTCCCTTAGGACTTCGCTAGTGGGATATCACTCGTGACCCCCAGGTCACACGCCAGAGAGATCAAAATAATTTGCTCCAATCACCAGCCACCCTCCTCTATAAAGGCCCCTGCACAAGGCCGCACCCCCCCTTTCACTCTGGCGCCGATTGAGATCTACCACAGTACTTACTTTATTCCAGAGAAAGATGTCTTCTGATGCTCGTCCGAGTTCCCCTTCGCCCTCCGGCGTCGGATGTCGTCGTTGCTCGACATGTCGAGTCAGGCTCCAGCGCACGGACCAGCACTCCAGCTGCTTCATGTGCCTGGGCCCGGGCCATGCGGCGTTGAGCGCCACCTGCACCGCGCCACCTGCACCAGGCGTGCGTACCTCGCCGCTGCAGCGCCCCGTCCGGACTCCTCTCAGGACGAGGAGTCTGAGACTGACTGGGCCCCACTCGACCTTCCACCCGTGCCCGCGGAGTGGGGTGACTGTGAGGACGGAGAGGTTTCGGAGGTCGGCTCCCTCCTCACGCTGGACGAGGTGGTGTCGAACCCGGAGCCGGACCGCTTCCCACTGGACCATATGCCTGGGCTCTACTCCTCCGCGACGGCCATCATGGATGCCCCCCTGCCACCGCAGCCGACCCAGAGGGCGGAGGACTTCACCTCTGGTTACGTCACCACTCGAGGGAGGAGGAGGATACAGCCCACATTGTGCCCGCGGATGGACCCGATCGTCCATTACGCGACACGTGAGTGGCCAAAGCCCCTAGCGGCCAAGAGGCCCGCTTTGGGCTACGGCATGTATTGCAGCATGCAGGACTGGTCCTGGACCGGCGGGGTCCCGGACATCGAGGATTCGGTCCGCATGGCCCTGCACCCCTCCGCATCCGTGTGGCCCGGCACCAAACCTCTCCTTCCCTCCGAGCGGGACAGGACGTCTTTGGCTATGCTGGACAGATGTTACGCCAATGCGGCACAGGTCGTCGCTGTGGCAAATAACATGGCCTTCATCACGGGGGCCCTGGATAGGTCGCTCTCTTCTTGCCAGGCGCTCAGTGGAGACACCTTATCGCAGGCGAGGACCACTTCAGCGGCGATCCTGCGCATGTGCCAGGCGCTAGCTGTCGATGGCGGCCGCTCCATGGCAGCAGCTCAAGTCGGGGGCCAGGCACCTTTGGCTTGGGCTAGCCAACATCAGGGAGGCAAGACATCCCTCTTCGGTCCGGACATGCAGACCCTGGTGGCTAGACTGGAGGCCGCAGCCAAGGACTCGGCTAGCCTAGCCCAGCACCTAGCGCCGAGGCGCGAGGCCCGCCCACCAGCGCGGAGCCGGGACAGAGGCAGGTAGCGTTCGCCCGGGAGGCGCCCTGACCCATATCCACGCTCTGTGGCCTATCGTCCCCCCTCGACGAGGCCCCCGGGTCCAGACAGGCCCACGGGAGGCTCGCGGGACTAACGCACCCACCGCCGACCTCCCTATAGCAGAGGAGGTCGGGGTGGCAAGAATTCTTTCAATAAAAGCCGACCGGCATTTCATCATTACTCGCTGTCTGAGTCTCATTTGGGGGTATGTAACATGTCAAATAACCTTGTGAATTCTGATTGTGTTACTTCTCGAGCACATAACGTTGCTTCGCTAGGCCTGCAGCCCCCAGAGCAGGGTGTGTAGTGCGCTACGCGAGCTACGAGCTCCGGTTCTCTGGTTCATGCTATGCCCTCCCAGAGAGAGGTCAGGCGGAGGGATCTGGTGAGTAGTGGTGTGTGTGCTTCGGCCGAACGCGTGTTAGCATCTCTGAGCTACAAGGCTAACACGGGGTCTCCCACTCCAGGGGCTCGCCCCCCCCTCCATGAGGCAAGAGCCGGGGGGGGGCACAGCAGCCGAGTCACGTGGGATGAGCAGTCCCGTACTTATGACGTCGGGCCTGCAGGACACGTGACCGCCCCCGGCGCTCACGGTGTGACGCAGGGGGCCCCCCGGCCCTTTCGTCCACCCCCCCTCCCTGCTAGGAACACCAGGAGAGGGCGGGGCCGTGACGTCTCGTGTTCCAGCTCCCGTTCCGCCCCTCACAGACTTCTACAGCATCTGGAGGGAGCAAGGTTTGCTGACAGATCTATGGCTGGAGAAAACATTGCGCAGGGGTTACGCACTGAAATTCTCCCGGAAGCCACCACCATTCTGAGGCGTACGGGCAGCACGCTCTCAGGTACGGGGATCATTAGAAGCACTACAAGCGGAGGTCTCCTCCCTGCTGAGTCGAGGCGCAGCAGTGGAGGTAGACCCGCAGGACGCCACCAGGGGGCTGTACTCCCCTTACTTCTTAGTGCCAAAGAAGTCAGGCGGGGTGCGTCCCATTTTGGATCTGCGCGTTTTGAACGAGTGCATTTCCAAACGGCAGTTTCGGATGCTGTCCACAAAGCAGCTCCTCGAGTGTGTCAGGCAGGGAGATTGGATGTCCTCCATAGACCTGACGGACGCTTACTTCCACGTGCCGATAGTGCCGGAACACAGGAGGTTTCTGCGCTTCGCAGTGGGAGAGAGGAATTACGAGTACTGCCGTCTCCCCTTCGGCTATGCACTCGCGCCTCGCACTTTTTCCAAGTGCGTGGAGGCAGCACTGGAGCCGCTCAAACGCGCAGGGGTAAGAATTTTAACCTACATAGACGACTGGTTAATTCTGGCCTCATCCAGGGAAGTGGCCGTGAGTCACACGCACTGGGTCCTGTCCCACATACAGCGTCTGGGCTTTGTGGTGAACAGGGAGAAAAGCAAGCTGCAGCCAGCTCAGCGCATGATTTATCTCGGCCTGCAGCTAGACTCTGTGACATTCCGTGCTGCATTGTCCGTGGACAGACGGATGAACATTACCCGTCTGGCCAGGGAGGTTCTGGCGGGCCCCAGAGTCCCCGCTCGGCGCCTCAGGTCCCTGCTGGGTATGATGGCGGCGGCTCATGCTGTGGTGCGGCTAGGCCTTCTCCACATGAGGAATTTTCAGAGGTGGTTCTCACGCCTCAGGCTTCACCCCTCCCGGGACGGGGGGAGGCTGATCTGGGTTCCCCAAGTGGCAGCATCGGACATCAGGTTCTGGCTCACTCCGGGTCTATTGCGGGACGGAGTGACTCTGGCCTGCGCCGTGTCTCACGTGGAGGTGTTCACGGACGCGTCACTCGAAGGATGGGGCGGGGTCCTCGGCCAGAGCTCTGTAGGAGGCTGCTGGTCGGACCTCTTAACATCCACCCGCCTGCGGGCAATTTTTATTTTTAAAATGTTCTGATGGCAATAGTAGATGTATTTTAACCCCACAAGCAGGTATGTCATTTTAAAGCTTATTTTCTTATCTACATTTATATACAAGTAAACTATATGAAACTTTGCATTCAAAAGATACAACACATAATATGGGCACAAAATAAATCCCTTCTGAATAAGTTGTTTTCCTTTGCTCTTGTGCTCCATAAATAAATCAGATCTCCTTCCAGGATCCTAAAGCTCTTTCACTCTGTAAATGTCCATAAAAAAGAATATCCACTTGTATTTTCCAAAGTATAATCCATTCTGGAGAAATAATCCAAAAATGTGCGTTTATCTTTTTCGAAAAAAAAAAAAAAACATTCTGAAAGAACACAGAGGCTCCTTTTTCACTGTTATCGGAGTTTCAGCTTTGTTTTTCACCCACACACAGAGATACACACAATGGCACAATTTGGCACAAAATGTGCCAAATTGATGGCTGTTTTTCAGCCACTTTGATGCCAGCATGGACACCTCCCCCACCCCCCACTGCTTTAACGCCCCATCACCCATCGGCTCCTCTGCCCCTCCTGCCCCCACCCTGACAATAGCTTCAGAAGATATCAAAAGACTTTTCTCAAGGCTGCACCCCTGTAAAGCCCCCTGACTAGACCGTGTCTCACCTGCCACTCTGAGGCTGAGTTTACACCGAGACAATGTGGCAGTAAAACGCTATAGTTGGATGTCGGTTGCTACCAAACCGTTCATACGAAGACTGTGTTCCAGGTGGGTGAAAACGTAAGAGTTCAGATTCAGCCTGCAGAGTGGGCATGGGGCTGGGGGTTGCGTGTGTGGGCTGTAAAGTTCCTCTGCCTACTACTGGCCGGGCGCTAGAACTACATTGTTTTTCAACCTCGTATGAACGCTGAGAAATTTGCATAAGGAGCCTGGTCGTTTCTGTTAATAGCCTGGAAACGTCTGCGCAGCGTCTCAGTATAAACTGAGACACTGCACCAGAGAGCTAACTCTTAACTTCACTGACATTTTCAACACCTCGCTGGAGTCTTGCCATGTTCCGGCCTGCTTCAAATCCTCCATCATTGTCCCTGTCCCCAAGAAGACCCTGACTTCTTGTTACTCACATGGCAATAAAAGGATTCTGACATTTCATATGCACTACAGCACATTCCATGGAGCAGACAGAGGCATGTTGTGTTGCGTAGACTTACCCAGGATGCCTTTGTGTGACCTTCTCCATGTAGGCCCCCACAATAGCCTCGGCCTCAGCCTCTGGCACCTGGGCATTCCCGGTCTCTCTGCAGTTCATGTTCAGGTTGTGTGACTTCTGGCCTTGGTAATCCACAGACTTAATCTTGAAAGTTTGAGTCCATTTTGCTGGAGTGTTGTCGTTCTCTTTGAGTGGCATGCTTTGCACCACAGACCCTCCAGACTCATCCCACTGCTCCCACGCCTTCCACTCATCCAAACGTATTCCTCCAAAGTCCCAGACGTTGGGAGCCTCAAATGTTTTGTTTTGTTTTACTTCTGGCACTTTTGAGAGCTCTGCTAACCTCTTTATTCTTCTAGAATTTCCTTGCTTGGATACTTTTAATAATCTTTCCTTGTGACTTGTTGTTGCATTTTTTTTAGTCCTTTTTCTCTTCATTTTGGGTCTTCTCATAATTTTTTGGCTTTGGGGCTTGGATGGTGAACGGACGGCCCCAAAATTTTCGCCAACAGATAGAATTTTGCGGCCTGAAACACACAGCATAAATGACTGAAATGGAATGACGCCAAAGAGAAAACTGCAAAACACCTACCAATTTCACCTACAGGCTCCGGACTGTCCATGATCATGTTGTGAACAAACTCTTCCCTGTGAAGGAGAGTTTCATTACTTATGATACACCTTCCTGCATCGGCAAGGAAGATTTTCCTGAATCTTTGTCAGAAAAATGCACGGAGATTTTATTTCTAAAATCAGGAGTGGTGGTGGGCACTTCACATCTCCATACATAAGTTTATCACTACGTTTAATTAATTTCACTAGTCAAATTGGTTGCGCCTCAAACCTCTTGCACAGGGGTCATCAACTTTTTCAACACTTGGTTATCTTTAGATTACCAAATGGCTTAGGCACTACTATAGATTTTTAAATTGAAATTAGGTGTGCATTGTGCAAAAAGTGGGAAATTGTTTACAGCCGCAGTCAATTATTTTCCATCATGGGTTCGGATTTTCAATATCTCATTATTGTGAGTCTAATAGAATTGTTATTTATAGCCTGACGGTCGCCAGACCCTTTTAGTTCCGCCTTGCTCCACCAGAGGCATTTGCCTGAAGGTCTGGGATTGACGCCAATGCAAACTCCTTCAGGAGATCAAAAAATAATCGGCCAATCAGGATTGCTGGTGTTACGTCGGGTTTGCACCGCCTTCTCGTGCGTGTTTCACGCGGCAGCAAAAATAATATAAGATGGCAATATAAGTGACATTTTTAAAAAGTTTAAATACGAACAAAAAAGACACAGATTTCACTTTTAATGCAATATGTTGATGGTTCTATGTTGTTATATGTGTGTTTTAAAGGAATAGTTCACCGTTTTTACATACTGACACATGTTCTTACCTTACCTTAGACTAGTTAATATGTACCTGTCTGGTCTTAGTCCGTGCGCTCTGTCATGCAAACGGAGCAAAAACGGGAGCACAAACGCAGCCTCCTCTGTATACTGTATAGTACCCAAAAGGTAGCTCCCGCTAGATGCTACCAAACTCTTCCAAGTGTTCCCTATTAAATGTATATAGTTACGTGACGTGTTACACTGCAAAGTATAGTAACACAGAACACATGTACTATATTGTGAGGCGTAGTAATCTGAGGAGCGCTACGTCCGCGCACTAACTTCTCTCCGTACTACAAGTCACGCTGCTTCTATTGACGGAAGTGAGCGAGAGAGAAGTCTCCGGAGAGAAGTTAGTGCGCGGACGTAGCGCTCCTCAGATTACTACGCCTCACAAATAGTACCCGTTTTATCCGCTGAGAAAATCGACAGTTACATTTCTGTGTTACTATACTTTGCAGTATAACACGTCACGTAACTATATACATTTAATAGGGAACACTTGGAAGAGTTTGGTAGCTTCTAGCGGGAGCTACCTTTTGGGTACTATACAGTATACAGAGGAGGCTGCGTTTGTGCTCCCGTTTTTGCTCCGTTTGCATGACAGAGCGCACGGACTAAGACCAGACAGGTACATATTAACTCGTCTAAGGTAAGGTAAGAACATATGTCAGTATGTAAAAACGGTGAACTATTCCTTTAAGAGTCAAATGTTCGTGCAAAGTGTGGTTTAAGTGATCCTGTTACAGGTTGCATGGTTTTCCGCATACTTTTTTCCAAGCGACTTATAGGTAATAAATAAACAGAAAGACAATAAACAGAATCATGATAGCCAAAGTTGATTACGTTACGTTTTTAGCCAAAAATCATTCTGGGGTTTTATTTTTTGGGCATTCTCGCGGGTTTTGGGCTGGAAAATCTTTCCGGTATTTGGCAACCCATGGGAGTTGTGTACTGAATCGTGTGCTTCGATGTGAATGGTTTAACGAACACATCATTCAAGATAACTGACAAGTGGTTTATCCAATCACATACAAGGATTTTTAACAAGGCCCCGCCTTCTGAAATGTGTCCGCTATGAAGCAGACCCAGACTTGTGTGTATAGCTCAGCGAACTACAAGGGTCTGGCGAGAGTCAGGCTAGGTTATTTATCCCCTTACTCTACTTTCAAACTACAAATATGGAGGACCAAACCTGTCAAAATAATAAACAAATTTATAAATATCACAACCAGCAAATTATTATTAAGAAATTGCTGAAAATTATGAGATTTACTATTGTAGGGTAAGGTTACTACTGTAAGCTATAAATTGTAAGAGAAGAATAGTGCGGCTAGTCTCCGAATCAGAGGCTGGCCGTCCTATTCGAGTGGGGATCTGCTTTTTATTTTTGGGCACCAGCAGAGTTAAATTTCTGCACAGATCCAACTAATTTGCCTCGAATCAGTCTTATAATCTAATAGGTAGTGAATGCGTAAATCAGCCAGAGATATCCAAGACTTGACAAAACGACTCTGATATGATTGAGTTAAAAGTAAAGGGGTTTTATTGACTACAAAAATTGAAGATAGAAAATATAACGAAGGGGATTTCTGGTCACATTAAACAGAAGTTGTATACATCTCATTCGAAACACACATGTAACACAGGAACAGTCTTACTTTGGGCCGTTCAAGGGAGATGCTGATGAAAAGAGGAGGATGGAGAATGGAGATGAAGGATGAGGATGAAGAATAGGATGGAGGCGATGTTCTCGTCCACGTGGTCTTTGTTCGAACAGGGAGCAGGAGGAAGCCAGCAAATCGGATCCAGGCGTGGGTTCCACACACAACACGGTCTAGAATAGCGTTGCGGTGGGGTGTTCCAGGGAGCCCGAAAGTGGCTGGCGATGGAAGTTCCTTGTCTCCGACAGCGAGAGTGACTGCTGTCCCCGTGGATGTACAGGCCCGAGATGGTGGCGGGCGTAGGTCGTGTAGGAGACACGTACCGAAAAGGAGAGTTGCGATAGTGATTTCGGGAAAACCAAGAGGCAGTCTGTGGGTCCGCAGACTGGTTTTGTTGTGGTCAAAGTGGGCGCGTCCGTGACGTCATCCATGTGCGACAACCCTCTGAGCCGGCATGTTCACACAGGCGAAACACAACACATATAGACATTCTATCGTTCATAATCATATACCGATACACAGTGCATTCACATCACAGACAACGCCACATACGAGTAGTGTCCGTAACGGTTATCAACATAATGTCATCGGGGAATGTCCGTTTCGAGTGTCCGCCTCGGGTGTGATGGTGTCCGGTATCCACTGGGGGGCGCCATAACGCCGTGGGTGAGTCGTTGATTGTCCAGGGACAGGAAGGTCCCGGGAGTGAGAGCAGAGTTGTGATCTTTGATCTCTACAGGCAGGCAGAGACAGAGATGTTTATTCCCGTGGTGACTTTATTGCTCTGTTTGACGCCTGTAATCCCCATGATCAATGGCAGTCCTCCGGTCGACCTCGCTGTTCCTTTGAAGCAGCAGTGGGATGTCTCCCTCCTTTTGGTCGAATGTTTACACAGTCCAGGGCCTGGCTCTGTTGTCCGGCCCTGTCCCTTATTTAACCTTACATACCCCCCCCACGGCAGAGATGCACCTTCCGACAAGGTGCATGTCATGTCGGATATGCCGGGCGGGTGTCCTCGGTCGGTCGTCTCGCCTGTTCGGGTGTTAGTGCGTGATTTGTGGTGACATGTTACAACATTCTCGCCTTAATGTGACTCAGTAATGCGCGAGCGCCTAACTGGGGCCAGGCTCGTGGCGGTTGGGTCTCGGGCCTCTGGCTTGGTTTGTCGAGGCCGGGTTTTCTCTAAGGCGAGTCCTGCCCCTGCAGGCTAGTTCTAACCGGGATCAGGGGTTTCAGGGAGTGAGCTACGGCCGTGAACTCTAAGGTTTGGGCCGGTGCGCCTGACTCCTGGGTCTCTTGGTCTGGAAGACTCAAAGTTCCAAGCCAAGAGATTAGCAGGAGTTTCTACTTTAGGGGCCTAGGATACAAAAATATGAAACTTCAAAAATCAAAAAGGGTGGCTGTCTTGGCAGCGGGTAGGAGCGTCACTAAGGCACTCGACGGTGAGGGGTTCCCATCTTGCTTGTTCTAAAAAGGGGGGTATAAGGGTTACAAGACTGTATGACGTAGCAAGTGGGACTTTAATTACGAGGGACATTTCCTGTATATACACGGGGATGACAGGTATGATTGTCTAGGAGACTGATTAGGTATCGAGGTAGATATGTTTGGATCTGAGCTAGTGACTCTTAGTGGGGTTTTAGGCCCTTGGTTCACCTTCTGTGATAGAAAGAGTGACCGTCTCGAGTGGGTGGCTTTGGAGGTCCTCGTACTCTGATTCGTTGACCTGGGGGCGCCGACTTAAATTGCCACGCTCGACGGCGCTGTCGCCCCGGTTTGGTCGTTTACGGATCTGTCTCGTCATTGCCTCCGTGCACCTGTTAAAGCTATCGCGGAGTCGTCTAACCCGTCTATTTAGGACGAAGGCCATGGCTACGGCCAGAATGTCCTCAACTAACGATAGCGGCATGAGGTAAGGCGGGATACGGCCAGGGCTGGACTGGCCATCGGGCGTACCGGGCAATGCCCGAAGGGCCGATGCCCATATTTGGGCCGGTCTGTCTGCCTCATACAAAAAAATGTTTTGTGAAAAGTGTAAATCCGTTGAGAACTGTTCGAGGGGGCGCGCGTGTCCGCGGGGCACCTGCTGTATGTACTCGAACGGGATTCCACCACCTCAGCGGCCGCAGTGTTCCGGCATCCAGCGGCTCTGAGCTGGACGCGGGAACCGCTCACCGGGAGCCGCTCACAACACAACACGGTGAGCGCGTAGCCGCAACGTGACCATACCCAAGAACATAAACGTGCACAGGACCATGCATGTCTTTGCGTAATTTGTGAACCCAATAAATACACCGCTGCAGGAAAAAGTCTGCGTCTCCCCTCTCCTCTCGAAGTGCGACTAAATTAAAGCCCGGGTACCTAAATTTTCCATTGCATTAAAAGTTCATGTTTGAGCCCAAAAGTAAAATGTTGTGAACAAATTAAACAGATTTAGAGCCAGCAAATGGCTGACAATATGCATTTCAGACTTTTTTGACCAATTCTCATCCCTGTAACAAACAATAGTGTTGTCTGTGTCCACCTCCCTCACTCTGAGACATGTTTATTACTATCTTGTAATGTAGACTATTGCACTTTCTTTTTTTGTTGGAACTACAGACATCCTGATCCTCTACAGCAGTGGTTCCCAAAGTGGGGGTCCCGACCCCCCGGGGGGTCGCGGGAACCCCTGGGGTCGCAAGATGATTTCCAAAAAAAAAAAAAAAAAAACATTTAGCTAAACAATAGCCCATAAATATTGATTTAGCATTTGATTTCAAAAGGACTACTTGTTAAATTGTGTTAGGAGAATATAAAATATTTAAATTACGTTTGTAATTTTGTCCAGTCATTGACAGCGTCAATCAAAATCAAGTTACGCAGCTTACGTCACGCAGCGACAAAGCGTGTCCAGCTGTTGTTTGCTAAAACTAAAGGTGTTTGGAGGCTTCAAACAAATAATACCTGCTTTAAAATGAAACGTGGTTAATATCCACAACAGAAAAACCCGGAGGGAGAGAAAAGTCACATGTGAGGTCAGGCTGATGGTGCGAAGAGAGGGAGAGAGGGCAGCGGAGGGAGAGAAGGCAGCGGAGGGAGAGAAGGCAGCGGTAGAAGAGGGTGGTAAAGAGGCCCGGCTTTTCGGAGTCAGTGGTAAAGAGGTCCGCACATTAAAAGCGGGTGGCTGCTTTATGCTTACTTACAGTAACTTTGGAAAAAGAAGCCGCGGGGATGAAGCGCATAAAGTAACAGCAGAAAGCGGCCGCCCGCTTTTTATGTGCGGACCTCTTTACCGCTGACTCCGAAAAGCCGGGCCACTTTACCGCGGTATGAGAACAGAGAGGGCGAGCCGCAAGAAATGCGCTCCACTTCTGCTAAGAAGGGAGCCCACCAAGCCCACCAAGCCCATCACCGAGTCTCTGCGTTACTCCGTATCAAGGAAATACATGCTCATTGACGGGAAGGACTGTTGAGGTGGGGGGTCGCGGGGGAGCAGCGCATTTATGAACGGGGTCGCGGGCTAAAAACTTTGGGAACCTTTAGTGCCCCTAAAGTGGCTCCTGGAGCCTTTTCAAAAATGTCTGAAAATGGAGTGGGAGGGCTATATTTTATTCCTATTTTATTCCTAGTTTGAATGTGGTTTCTGTGGTAGGAAAAACATTCCTAACGTATTTCAATGCTGTAAAAATGTGTAATAGTAATATTCAATTTCAACATTTCTGTCAACGTAGTGCGTCATATCCTGTGACGCAGCCCCGCGCCAGGCGGCCGCTGCTGTAAACAAACCGGCGTGTGCGCACGGATCCCAAAGATAAAAAGAGAAAGAGTCGATAATAAGACTGGACTAAGAACAAGACTGAACATTTGCTTTCAGTCAATGAGGAAGGACTGCTTCATGTTTGCGATGTAATAGGAAGTTTTGTTGCAACACGAGGAACAATGAAGCACTAAATACCGTTCACAGGGATTACGTGAAGGATTCTTTCATACAAAATCCGGAGCACTTTTTTCAGACTTCAAAAACCTCCGCAAAGACTGTGAAAGAAAAGGACATTCAGCTCCAGCAAACTTCAGCCTGTGACGTGATCGAAATGAGCGGACAGTGCAGGTGTGTGACCTTTGAGCCAAAAAGCAGATTTATTTACTGTATATCTACAGTTGCATGAAGGCAAAAAAATGGAAGTCAAAGTTAAAGCAGAGTCATCACATGGTGCGTCATTCTCTCCAGGACACGCTGCAGTGAAAACACACATTTGATAATCATGAATGCTTATTATGTATTTGTACCCTTTACTTGGTCATTTAGATATTAGGCTAATGTAGCTAATGTAGCTATTGTGTATCCTTCATATAAGCTTTATACAAGGCTGTTATTTTTTTGCAGCTCCAGACAGATGTTTTTAGTTTTTTGGTCAAAAATGGCTCTTTGAACCTTTTGAGTTGCCGATCCCTGGTATAAACAAACTGTAAAAAAGTGACAAAAACATGCCTGGGCCGCTAAGAAGGAAAAAATGCCCGGGCCGTTTTTTTGTCCCAGTCCAGCCCTGGATACGGCCCATGGCTAGGTTTTCGATCGAGGAACTGAGGTGACGTAGCATGTCCTCCATCAGTTGGGTGGTCAGCTGAGTATGGGCGTAGTCTAGTTGGAGAACGTCTAAGAGTTGATTGACCGCAGCGGAGGTGCCTTTAATCGCAAACTCGTGCGTGTTAAGTACTAGCATGGTTCCTTTCAGGGACTTTCCCAAGGTCACCACGACGTTCTGTTGTTGGTCGAGTCTGGTTTTGACATCCTCGAGTTCAGAGGCCATTTCTTGTTGGTGGCGTCTGAGGGAGGATAGGCTAATGGCGTTTACCGTGGACATCCCTAGGCTAAAGAGGGTGCCCAGGGCTGACGCCGCGCCGAGGAGAGCCCAATAAATCGTTTGGGTCTAGGGCGAGGGTCACTGAGCTCTGTCCTAGTGATCGTGAACTTCTCTAGTTGCGTCAGCATGTGTTGTATGTCTGCCTCAGCGTGCTCCGCGACCGTCTGGGTCCAGCGTGCACCCGCCCAATCTTTGAGTGTGACCTTCAAGGGCAGGTTCTTGCGGCAGACTTCACTAGGATTGAGTCTGACAAAGATTCGCTGCGTGTGGAGTCGGACGTCCGTGATGAGGAGCCCGGGTTGTTCCTTTAAAACGATCCCGGAGGCTGGTCCGGTCTCAATAATTTCTGGGGTGCCGAGGCACAGTATGCAGGTCAGCATGAGAAGGAAAGTGGGCCACATGTTCTGCAAGGCGTGAAACAATTGTTAGGGGTTAGACAGAGAGGGAGAAAGAGAGACTCGATTAGTGCAGCCGAGAAGAGTGTTAGTGGGTGCTGGACTAATCGTGTTTGAGGTCACGTGGTGTGTTCCTAACTGGGGTTTGTAGTGTGCCCTGCTTGTCCCATGGGGCTTTGTTTGTGTGGTTTGGTTTGGCTGTAACGGGCCCCTCTGAGGGTGGGCTCTCTACCTTTTGTGACCTCGATCTGGTGCACTGCGGTTGAGAGTTTGTTTCCCACCCTGTATGGTCTTGACCAGCGGGGTAGCGATTTCCGGTGTGGTCTGGTGGGGCCGGTCCCCACGTGTCCTGGGGAATGTGCCAAGGTGTAATACCATACCTGGTTTTTGACCTGGAGGTGGTCCTGCGGGTCGGTCCTGTATTGGTTTGTCCTCAGGAGCCGGGGGAGTTTCACGTTCTTGTCACTCCGGTTTGGGGATACGTACCTTAGTATTTCGGTCACCGTCCGGTCCGTCCTTTCTACCTGTTGTAGTGCCTGACGTGTGTTGTTTATACCTGTTTGTTCCGTGGTAGGTGCGTCATGGGCGTGTGTTAACATTACCCCCCTCATGCTTCGAGGCACCACGAGTACCGACGAAGTGAGTGTATCGGAAGCAGAATCTAACAGCCCATGGCGTATCGGCAGTATGTCTTTATCACGGCCGGAGGTTCTGAGCGTCGTGTCGATCATGACGTCGAAGGGGCGTCCTAGTGTGGGGTTATCATGTCGGAGGGAGGCTGAGTCCGACCTGTCGAGGTCGGGGGCCGTCCCCCCGCAGTCCGGGTAGTACCGTTGGCCTAGGGTTAAGTCCTGGCGTGCGTCGGGGGGGTGCCGCGGGGTTGTCCTCCATGATTGGGGAGGTCCCCGGCGTTCCCATCGCGGGTCACTGGCCATTGTGTCGCAGCATATTCGGACTGCCCAGACTTGGGGCACCGTAAGTCGTGTGGTCCATGTAGCATGTTCAGATGTGGGCCAGGGGGGTCGTTGTAGGTTTGTCCGCTATGTTGAGGGCGGGCCCTTTCGTCCCAATGGCTGCAGTCTGAAACATGTCTCGTATGGACGTCAGGTGGGCCAGGGTCATGGGTCGGATAGTCATGTTGTCTGTGTCGCATGTCCATGTGTGTTCCCGGAGGGGCCTCGTGGGGGTCGCAGTGGTCGACGTGTCTAATGTTGGGTTGTGTATTGTTCCTTTGACCTTGATTTTGGTCCTTTCCCGTCATGATACTTACCAGTTCGGCCACGCTCCTGCGTTCACAGTTGGACGATGGTTTGCCGCGGTCGGAGCGAGGGGAGTGAGGCCCGGAGGTACTGTCACGGCCGGTTCCGTTCGAAATAGCGGTCCTGATTCTCGCTGCGCGATCAAGATCCATGGTCGCGCTTGGAGTCATGCTCAGTCCCTGTTGGTGGTCCCTACTTACCTGTTGGATTTGTTCCAAGCGGGTCGCGGCGGATTTCCTAGTTTCCGCCAGTTGTCGTTCCAGGTCACTCACTGTGTTTTGGAGCCTTGCTTTCTGGGCTTCGGAGTCGCGCAAAGGTTATTCTGGAGATTATGGCTAGTCGTCCTAGCCACTGGGTTAGGGTCTTACCTTGGAGTTTCGTCGTAGTAGCCTCGGATGCCAATATGGAGGTGGCATCTTGTAAGTCAGAGAGTGAGCTGTGCTCAAGCGTATCGTAGCCCCCTGGGGATAACTTCTCTGTGAAGTCGCGCAGAAAGTTATCCACTATGCCGTGTCCTTCTGAGACACCGTCGTGCTTGCTCGGTCGTGGCGAGTTCCCGCCATCGATTTCCATATTTGTGTGGGTGAGTGTATGCGAGTATGACGTGGGACGTGTGTGCATGACACGGTGGGAGGAGGAAAGCAGTGCTATAGAGAGGGTGGTACGGCTGTTGTTTGTGTGGTGGTGCACACCTTGGTGTGTGTCAAAGCCGTGACTACAGCGTCCTCTTCGTGTGGCGGTGTATGCGAGTAGGCGGCCTAGGGCAGGGGTCGGGCGTTAGTACTTCTTCACCTGTGTGTGAGCGAAGAGCGTTGGGGTTAGTGGCGTTGGCGCACGTAGGGGTATTAGTGGCACCAGCGGTAGCAGCAGTATTAGGGCGCGGCGTTAATACGCAGCGCGAGGGCGCGGCGTTAGAGACGCAGCGGCGTTATAGACGCGACTGCGGCGTTATAGACGCGACTGCGGCGTTTGAGACGCACCTGCGTTAGAGACGCAACTGCGGCGTGTGAGACGCACCTGCGTTAGAGACGCAACTGCGGCGTTTGAGACGCACCTGCGTTAGAGACGCAACTGCGGCGTGTGAGACGCACCTGCGTTAGAGACGCAACTGCGGCGTGTGAGACGCAACTGCGGCGTTTGAGACGCACCTGCGTTAGAGACGCACCTGCGTTTAGAGACGCAACTGCGGCGTTTAGAGACGCAACTGCGGCGTTTGAGACGCACCTGCGTTAGAGACGCAACTGCGGCGTTTGAGACGCACCTGCGTTAGAGACGCAGCTGCGGCGTTTGAGACGCACCTGCGTTAGAGACGCAACTGCGGCGTTAGGGACGCACCTGCGGCGTCTTGAGACGCAGCGTAGTTTGAGACGCAGCGTCGGTTTGAGACGCAGCGTGGGGCGCGGCGTAGCTTGAGACGCAGCGTCGGTTTGAGACGCAGCGTGGGGCGCGGCGTAGATTTAGACGCAGCGTCGGTTTGCGACGCAGCGTGGGGCGCGGCGTAGTTTGAGACGCAGCGTCGGTTTGAGACGCCGCGTGGGGCGCGGCGTAGCTTTAGATGGTGAAGCGCGTCAGGTGAAGCCGAGAGCCCCGGCGTCACTTGACGCGCGTCAAAAGCTTCAAGAGTCGCGCGTACTACGCGCTCACTTGAAGCTTTTGACGCGCGAAACGCTCGCGTATCACAACAATCCCTTTGACGCCGAAGTTGAGCAAAGCTGAGCTTTTGAAGCTTTGACGCGGGCTTCAACCAATCAGGAGACGAGGAGCAGCAGCAGCAGAGGGTCTGTCTCTGTCATGAAGAGAAGTCATGTATCTGCTGCTGCTGTTTTAATGTCATTATTGTTATTAGTAATATTATTTGTATGAGTAGTAACATTCTGAGTAACAAAAACCATTGTACACATGCTGTGTAGTAAACGTAGTTTATTTAATATAAGAACAGGCTGACGATGAGTCTGGCTCAGAGCAAGAGCGAGGCAGCTCCGGGCGGGCGAGAGCCGGGGAGAGGCAGGGAGAGGCGAGCGAGAGCCGGGGAGAGGCAGGGAGAGGCGAGCGAGAGCCGAGGAGAGGCAGGGGGAGGCAGGGAGAGGCGAGAGCGAGGCGGGGAGAGGCGAGCTCCGGGGTTTGAGAACTCAGACTGGGCAAGTGACATGCGGAAGTACCGCTGAAAGCGAAACTCCTCCGTACGCAGCTCCTGGAGTAAATGACAGAACTCTGCAAACACTGCAGCCTCTCAAGTCTGTGGTGAACCCAGAACATGTTTTGTTGAAGCCCTACAACAACGTTATTTTGCTTTATATAACAAATAAAGGCTCGCTGCTCATTGAAAAATCCACCGCTGTCCTGACAACAGACAACAGAGAAGCTCCTCCCACAGGCAACAGAGAAGCTCCTCCCACCGGCGTCAGGCGCGTCACTCGCGTCAAAAGCTTCAAGCACCAAAATGACAAAACTATCCCGGCGTCAGTTGAAGCGCGTCAAAAGCTTTTTGAAGCTTTTGGTCTGAACGCGCCTTTAATGTTACGACCAAGGGCAGCAGTGCGGTCTAGCCGTGACATGCAGTATCAAATTATTAGTTTCAGTTTAGTACAAGGAGGTGGGAGTGCAGTATCTGTTAAATCACACACCGATGTGGTTCGACCATAACGTGCATTATGCCGGAGCAGAAGTACAGAATAGGACTAGTTACCACAGTAATGTGTTATTCATAACGTGCAGTAACAGAGGCAGAATCAAATTATTAGTTTCAGTTTAGTACAATCAAACATCAAGTTTGGCAAAGTAGAGTGGTTATTAGTTGGAGCAAACAGAAACAGCACGGAATAATAGCTAAACAGTGTTAATGTTACAACCATGGGCAGCAGTGCGGTCTAGCCGTGACATGCAGTAGGATGGGCAGAATTAGCGTATTAGTTCAACCACCCAACATCGAGTTTGGCAGAGTAGTGTGGTTATTAGTTGGAGCAAACAGAAACAGCACGGAATGATAGCTAAACAGTGTTAATGTTACAACCACGGCCAACACTTGATCATAAGACGTGTTGCAGGATAAAATGTCAAGATAGCAGCAACGTGGTCCCGGAAGTGGTGCACCGGGACCGGAAAGCAGTCCTATGTTAGACAATAAAAGAGGTGCGGCTCGTTTAGCAGTATGCCGAGACGGCTAGCACCTTTTGATCGTCGAAACACAGAATCAGAGTGAGACAGAATAGCTCGAAAGAACAGAAAGTAGTGTTATTGTTAGGCAACGGGTAAGCAATGCAGCAGGCAGAATAGTATAGCAGGGCAGGCGCGGCGGCGGCACAGGCTTTTCGCGCACCGGGGCCGGAAGTTAGCCGTATGCTAAAAACAGAGGGTTGTAGCTAGCTTGTAGCTTGCCGAGAGCAGCAGGCTTAGCGGTAGCTTAGGCAGTAAACATTGAGGTTCGGCAACCGAATGTAGTTTGGTTAAACAGAGTGGCACTAGTTTTAACAGTAGAAAAGCAGCTTATAGTGGGAGTGGTATTAGGAGCAGGGGCTTTGTTCGAGCGTAGCCTCGAACCTAGCGCCCAAGGGCGGAAGTTAGCCTTATGCTAGAACAAAAGGAGGTAGCTAGCCGTTAGCTTTCGAGCGCGGAGGACTATTTGCAGATTAGACAATGAACAGTCTCGCAGCGAGTTACACGGTTCGCACAAACACGTATTTGCAGTGGTGGGATGGAGTTGTCTGTAATGTACTGTAGAGTCCTGGTGTGTGTGCACAACGGCAGGTTAGCAGGAGGAGACAGTGGTGAGACAGGGTTAGCGGTAGCCACCTTAGCAGAACAATAGCATCACATTCAAACCGCTGCCATTCACAGCCTTTATACACATAAAACACTCTGTTAGAGGCCTCCGTGACACGGGTCACAGAGGGACACAGAGTTGGTTTGTACGCCCGTGTTCTGGGCGCGGCGTACGGTTTCTTTAGGGGGTTTTTGCGCTGTCTCTTAAGAGAGGGAGCGACTTTCACACTCTCACGCCGCCTACCTGGCCACAGTAGGACGAAACGTTGTAGAAAATGCGTAGTACCCAATACAAACGTCGGGATTTAAGACTAAATTAATAGTCTGGTGCATGCACGAGCGCTTTATCGCAAGCGGGGCGCGGGGGGGCTCGATTGGCGTCGAAGTCACTATGGCAACGGGCAGCAGGGAGAGGCGTGGGGTGGGGAGGTGGGGGGAGAGCGCTTGGAGCGTGAGCAGTGCTTAAGTTAGCGTATTACAGGTCAAATCACAGAGTACGAGTTGATAAATCTGGTTATATGCGCGGATCTCACAAACAGGGCATCATTAATGTAGGGTAAGGTTACTACTGTAAGCTATAAATTGTAAGAGAAGAATAGTGCGGCTAGTCTCCGAATCAGAGGCTGGCCGTCCTATTCGAGTGGGGATCTGCTTTTTATTTTTGGGCACCAGCAGAGTTAAATTTCTGCACAGATCCAACTAATTTGCCTCGAATCAGTCTTATAATCTAATAGGTAGTGAATGCGTAAATCAGCCAGAGATATCCAAGACTTGACAACATGACTCTGATATGATTGAGTTAAAAGTAAAGGGGTTTTATTGACTACAAAAATTGAAGATAGAAAATATAACGAAGGGGATTTCTGGTCACATTAAACAGAAGTTGTATACATCTCATTCGAAACACACATGTAACACAGGAACAGTCTTACTTTGGGCCGTTCAAGGGAGATGCTGATGAAAAGAGGAGGATGGAGAATGGAGATGAAGGATGAGGATGAAGAATAGGATGGAGGCGATGTTCTCGTCCACGTGGTCTTTGTTCGAACAGGGAGCAGGAGGAAGCCAGCAAATCGGATCCAGGCGTGGGTTCCACACACAACACGGTCTAGAATAGCGTTGCGGTGGGGTGTTCCAGGGAGCCCGAAAGTGGCTGGCGATGGAAGGTCCTTGTCTCCGACAGCGAGAGTGACTGCTGTCCCCGTGGATGTACAGGCCCGAGATGGTGGCGGGCGTAGGTCGTGTAGGAGACACGTACCGAAAAGGAGAGTTGCGATAGTGATTTCGGGAAAACCAAGAGGCAGTCTGTGGGTCCGCAGACTGGTTTTGTTGTGGTCAAAGTGGGCGCGTCCGTGACGTCATCCATGTGCGACAACCCTCTGAGCCGGCATGTTCACACAGGCGAAACACAACACATATAGACATTCTATCGTTCATAATCATATACCGATACACAGTGCATTCACATCACAGACAACGCCACATACGAGTAGTGTCCGTAACGGTTATCAACATAATGTCATCGGGGAATGTCCGTTTCGAGTGTCCGCCTCGGGTGTGATGGTGTCCGGTATCCACTGGGGGGCGCCATAACGCCGTGGGTGAGTCGTTGATTGTCCAGGGACAGGAAGGTCCCGGGAGTGAGAGCAGAGTTGTGATCTTTGATCTCTACAGGCAGGCAGAGACAGAGATGTTTATTCCCGTGGTGACTTTATTGCTCTGTTTGACGCCTGTAATCCCCATGATCAATGGCAGTCCTCCGGTTGACCTCGCTGTTCCTTTGAAGCAGCAGTGGGATGTCTCCCTCCTTTTGGTCGAATGTTTACACAGTCCAGGGCCTGGCTCTGTTGTCCGGCCCTGTCCCTTATTTAACCTTACACTATCCATCCATCTATCCATCTGGAACATTACGACCGCAATCTCGTTCTTTCGGTCATTACCCAAAGCTCATGACCATAGGTGAGGGAGGGAACGAAGATTGACCGGTAAATCGAGAGCTTTGCCTTTCGGCTCAGCTCCCTCTTTACCACAACGGTCCGATACAGCGACCGCATCACTGCGCTCGCTGCACCGATCCGCCTGTCAATCTCACGCTCCATTCGTCCCTCACTCGTGCACAAGACCCCGAGATACTTGAACTCCTCCACTTGAGGAAGGACCACTCCACCCACCTGGAGAGGGCAATGCACCTTTTTCCGGTCGAGCACCATGACCTCGGATTTGGAGGCACTGATTCCCATCCCAGAGATTTAATGCATGTTTCCAATTATACAAAGAGTTTTGGTCCAAAACTAAATAATCTTACTATTATTATTTTCTGTCATTATTTATTCATTTATTCATTTTTTATGTTATTAAAAGGATAACAAAATATATTATTATTTAACAGCATTCTTTTTGCCCAAAGAAATAACAAATCCTCAATATTTACTCTCTGTATATAATTATTTTCTTCATATCCTAATTTTTGTTCTTATTAATTTATGTTCTGTTTTATTATTTTATGAAACATTATTCTTTCCTCGTATCTTTCAAAGCAGTGCAAATGAAGGGGCGAGCCACGGACAGCGAGACAAAAGCAGATGCTTCTTAAGAGACTAGTCTCCCTTTGTTACAGTGTATTGTTATGATCATTTTCACCTCAAAATCAGAATCATTTTTATTGCCTTGTAAGTAACAGGAAGTCACAGACTAGGAAATTGCCTTGGCCCTCGGTGCAACCAAGTCAAAAGTAGACAAAGAATAAGGCCTAATAAAACATTTCTATAGTAAAACATTTTCTAAAATATAAAAAGTAAAATTATTACTATTGTTATTAAGTGCACTCGGTGAACACAATATACACGCACAAGGTGACAGCAGTAAAGGGACTCTATAAAGCAGAGTAAAGTTGCTTTAAAAAGGGCAGTAAAGTGACTTTATAAAGGGCAGGGGGACAAGGTTATGAAGTGTTCAAGAGACCAACACATAAGGGAAGAAACTGTTCTTATGGCGGGAGGTTCTGGTCTGGATGGACTGTAGCCTCCTGCCTGAGGGGAGAGGTTGGAACAGTCCATGTTCAGGGTGAGAGGGCTCGGCCGTGTTACGTGTTACGACGAGCTCGTAACACGAGCATTAGTAAACATTGTTTGCCCATCTTTAACGCCCACTGCGAGTGCAGTGGATTTTGGGCATCAAACACCTTATTGTGGTCAGAGTGTGTGGAGGAAGAGGAGGAGATGGAGCGTATGTTGTCAGAGTGTGGAGGCATGGCAAAAACGTTATTTGATGAGAAATAAAATACAACAAATATTGACTCCGCCTCATAGCCATTTTGGCGCATTTCGCCGTAATCTAACTATTAGAAGAAGAAGAAGATTCCTTTTGGTTCAATCTTTTGAGTTGATATGCTATTTTGCCACATGACGAAAGAGCCATGTCAGCTAAAAAGACCGCGACCAATTTCGCAATTCCAAGCGCCGTAATAGTGTGTGTGTGTGTGTGTATGTGTGTGTCCGCGCCCGACGCTGCATCGGAGCGAGGACACGCGGCTGCGCGCGTGCTGTTTCTCTTCACGCACCGCGCAAGGCGGTGCTAAATTCTTGTCAAAGATTATAACAGGGAAAACTTCCCTCAGATCTGGGAAAAAAGTGCCAGGGCAGGGCCTCGCATTTCAAGTTCACACAGGGCCTCTCATCCCCTTTGCGACGGGCCTGCTGGCGTAGGATTCCGGGGAGTCCAGGTGCTGCTATAAACAGGTTTATAGCGTCATCTTGAGGTGGGGGAGAATGTCAGAGCCTCAGGTCTGTAGTCATCCATTCTTGGGGACGGGAACAATGACAGTGTATTTGTCACTCCTCTGTCCTCTGGGGGGAGTTAGGGCCGAGGCGTCCATGCACGGCGCCATCTTGTTTAATAACCTTTTTGCACATGTTTGCACAATTAAATTCCTTTTTCATCATATTCCTTTTCTTCTGTGTCTCCCCTATAATATATACAGTATTTGGGGTGCGGCTGAAGTCTATGATGCAGATAGACAGACGCGAAGCGAAAACTAGCAGGAACTAGAGCTAACAGAGATCCACATTTTCTCAGCTCTAGTATAAGTGTCTCTAGAGCTAACAGAGATCATGTGGAGGGTCACTGCAGCAGGAGCCGATCTCTGATGATATAAACTGCCCTTCAATTGCATTGCTATGCAAGACACAAGGACAGAAAAATGGATCATGAAATACTAAAACAGAACATAAAAAAACAAGGAAATAAATGAATGCAGACAGAAAATGAACCAAAGAAAGTTTTTTAAAGCTGCATTACCTGACTTTATTTTTAAATTCATTACAAATATGCAATCCATATCCATGCAATGCATTGGGATATACGTCCTTTTGAAGAAAAAGTAGCGCAGATTTGTGCTGGCGTGTCATTATATTTTAGATTGAGTTTTTGTGAAACAAGGAAGAGAATTTGTTTCGGGACCAGATTGTGACCAATCACACCGGACCACTGGCCCCCACTTTCTTGAGAAAAGCTACAGGTCTCTCGTTAGCACAGACAGCTGAGGTAAACAAGCAGCGGAGGCAAACCTGAAACTTGCCGTGTCTTCATTACCGGTAACTGCTTACACAGCAAAACAGACATTCAAAAGAAAGTCTCGTTCCTCCGCGCTTCCCTGTTCTATCATTCTATGGTCCTGCCATGGTCAGTGGGGGGCGATAGCTTCGTGAGTGCGGGGAGGGCGAGCAGAAGAAATTTTCATAAAGTAAAATTAAATTTAAATGAATAATATTAATTAAATATCATCATCATTTGTCGTGTTATCTCAATAAATATTTGTTTATTAATTTATTTATTAATTATCTTGGCTCCTCCATATGGTTCCTCCTTAGTATGCAAAAGAAAAAATGTTTTCACTAGAATTACTGACCGAACCATACACAAATATTAGAAATACACATAGACATATTGTGGCAAATTAGTTTTTTTATCTGATGTATTTGAAATCCCTGATATAGATCGAAGACAAATAAGGTCTGCAATAATATTTGCTTTGGTGCTTATCTTGTCGTTGGTGGTTTGACAGCTTCTTTGCATTGGCTCTCAAAATCCAGGATATGGTCATGTGACGCGCTGCTCACATCATGACCCTAGTGTCAAAGCGCTCTATGCTTTTCCTGAATGCACTTCTTGCCAGTCCCCTGCCTTTATCTCTCTCCATTACAATGAGTAGATGCTCTGTGAATGAGTCTCCGCAATTGAGTGACTGAGGCTTAATATCAAAGCCACAGTCTCTTAATCACCAATTATCACGGACAGCACTATCTTTGGAACAATCCTCATGTGAAATGAACAATCACTTACAGTTTCATGCTGTAGTAGCAGGTGCCTTCCATGTGAGTGAGCCGGGTGTGGTCATTCGGATAAACGTAGGACAAGTGAACCTGAAAAAGCACACATTCTTACACAAGCTTTTTCAATGCTGGTGCCCAAAGTGAGAACTAAACATGGGGAGGCTGCATTTCAGATTTATGTAGCTAAAATCTGGAACAGTCTCCCTGAAAATGTGAGAGAGGTGTCTACAATGTTCAAATCCAGGTTAAAGACTGTTCTGTTTGCCTGTGCATACAACTGAAGGATTTTATCTCCATGTTTAATGCACTGTGGTTATTTATATATTTTTTAATTCCTGTAATTTTGAAGTTTTAATGGTTTCAATTTGTTGTGTAATTTTAATGTTTTAATTGTGATTCTGGTGTTTGTTTTTTGTGATGATTTGTGCTTGGGTGATGTGGACTGTGAAGCGCTTTGTGTTTCCCTGTGTAGGAAAGGCGCTCTACAAATAAACTTTGATTGATTGATTGAATACTAGCATACGCTTGGGATTGTGAGGCAAGCACGTACGTATCTGAGTCCTTGGTAGCGTCCTATGGTGCTGCCTTTGAGGGTGTAGCTGGGGCTGTATGTGCAGTTTGGAAATAGACCGCTCAGAAGGCTCTGGGCTGTGGGAGGCACTGTAAACATGCAACAACAGCAAGGGGCACAGTCAAGTTTAAAATAATACACATTTGCATTTATTTGTTTGAAATAGTGTCACGTGATGAAGTGAAAGAGGACTCAAAACGCAGGAATGCAAAACTAATAATGAAGGAATGATGCAAAAATCAAACAAAAAAATCCAGATTAAAACAGGAACCAGGAACCAGGAACATGGACATAGACAAACAAAGACAATGGAACAGCCATAGGGGCAGAGGAGCACTATCAACGCATGGGAACAGGAAGTCAAACAGTAAGGTTTAAAACAAAACCACAGAACTGAAGTTATAGTAGCGATATGTAATATTTGCATGTCATGTAATCATAAAATGGCCCCAATATGTCAAAAGGCATAATTACATCATGCTATTTTCGAATACTTCTTTAAATGTTAAAGTACTTCAGCCGAGATATTTTAATTTCAGAAATAGTCTTACAGCCGTGAATCTTGTTATTGTTTTCATTTCGAAAACAATAACAATAATAACAAGGGGGGGGTAGTCAGAACTACACCCAGTACACATGGCACCAGCCCCAAAACCAAGTACAAAAATAAGAAAGGATGGAGCTGAAGCCTGGTTGTGACTGTAAGGCTCATAATTTTAAAGATATATATACTAAAAGTGGTTAAAAACAGCTAAAATATAATTCACAAAATTCATACGTATTTTCAGTCGTTAAAACCAGACACCCTACTATTTTTTAAATAGTAAACTGTTCATATGGATAAACGTGCAGCTAACTGTATTATGCAATACTTCGACGCGCCACAAGGGGGCGCATGAGCAACATTAGATAGGAGAAAGGACAGAACGGCAGAATAAACCCTGCCGTTGATGAGACAAGACGAACTCATTTGGTCTCCTGTTTTCCTTTCTCAGGGTTTACAATTCTCACCCCTCTTGGGCTCAAGAGGGGCAACATTTTGGGGGCTCGTCCGGGATGATTTCTGTGTGAGAAAGTACAGCAAATCGTCAAACATTTAATCTATACGGAGATACCACTACAGCAGAGATGTCAACTCGTCGCGACATGCAGCGCAGCATTCAAAAGAAGCTGCACCAGCTAATAAACTCTGCAGAGGAGGGCATGCTACGGCAGTTAGCAGCCAGCATCAAGGAGGAGGTGGAAGAGGAACCAGGAGACGATGCATCCGCAGTCGAGCTCTATGACTTCATCATGGAATTTGTGAGAAGCGACAAATTGATGAGTCTGGAGGACGAGGGCATGTCCAGTCTGTTAATTCTCAACGACCTCATACTAGAGCTGCAGCAACAACCGAAAGCCAACGAAGCAGAGCCAATACAGTCAGCAGAGGAGACAGCTGAACCTCAAGTGGGAGCCACAATGATTCAAATGGACAGTCAACAATCCATCAGTAGTCAGGGCTCTGACATTGTAAAGTAATCAGATGTTGCTGCTTTACTTCCCCGACGAGAATTTAAAGTTCACAGTGGACAAATATCTGACATAGAGTCTGACGTCAGCTATGGTGCACTTTGCAAACAGATTGATGAAGGTTTAGCTGAAAACTTTACTGAAAACGAGATTATCCGTGCTGTGCTAAGAATTATCAAACCCGGTGCATTCAAAGACATGCTTGTGACAAAACATGAGCTAACTGTAGTTGAGCTTAAGCGCTTCGTCAGAACACACTTAAAAGACAAGAGTAGCTCAGAGTTATTTCAGGAGCTCAGTACGGCCAAGCAGCTTGATCGTGAAAACCCACAACAGTTTATGTATCGATTAATGGGATTAAAACAGCGTGTTGTTTTTTCTTCACAGCAAAATAGCTCAGGATTTCAGTATGATAAAAAACTAGTCCAAGGTGTGTTTCTTCACTCACTCTTCCAAGGGATAAGTGAAAAATATGCATACGTTAGGAGAGATTTAAAAGGAATAATCAGCAATAGCCGTGTAACAGATGATTACATTCTAGAGGTAATGACTAAATCTGTTCAGGAGGAAGTAGAGAGACAATCACGCATAGGCCAAACACACAGGACCAAGATAGCCACTGTCAATGCCGCACACCCTGGTGAAAAAGACCAAATAGTCCAGCCAGCAGTCGAAGTGAAAGCTACAGTTCTACAGACCCAAGCAGAGGTGCAAGCCCAGCGCACAGCTATCCATGAACTGACCGCCCAGGTTTCAGCATTAACTAAAACCCTGGAAAAAGATTTTCCACCCACAGCTAGAGGACCAGAGCCAATACAGACACAAAAGACGACCAAACCTCCCAGATGCCAAGCCTGCATCACTCAAGGACTGGATCGTTGCCATCACTGTTTTAAGTGTGGACAAGAGGGACACAGAGCTGTTGGGTGCCTACTCAAATACAAGACATCGGGAAACGTGAAGAGGTCACTGGAGAGGGACCACCAGTGATCGTGACCACACCCAGACCAGCGTCCCACATGAAAGAACACCAAGAAAAGATTTTTCTCAGGGTCCACTCACGTATGAAAACTCAAAGAAGACCGGGAAGCAGAGTAGCCAAACTTATTGGTAAAAGATGTACACTTGAATGTTATCTTAATGGTGTTCGGACAGACATGCTCTTAGACAGCGGGGCACAAGTAACCATAGTAACCAAATCTTGGCTAAATAGTAACCTACCAGACATTCAGATTCTGTCCCTCGACGATCTTTTACCTGATAATCCTCTTAGAGTTCCAGCAGCTAATGGGACTAATGTACCGTTTGATGGATGGGTTGAACTGCTTGTTGAAATCAAAAGTCCTGACCATGGTGAAGTAGCCATTAAGGTACCGGTTTTAGTCAGTCAGAGCTGCGTTAGTGGACTTCTTTTAGGCTTCAATGTAATCGAGGAGATAATCTTGGAAAGTCTTGAAAGACCAGGTAGTGTTAACTTGAGTGATTTACTAGCCGAAGCATTAAAATTACAGAGACACACAGCAGAGACTATAGTATCTGTGATAAGAGGGAATACAGACAGAGACAACCTGATAAATGGTACTGTCAGAGTGGGAAAAAAGGGGTGACTATTCATAGTGGCCATACTGGTGAGATAAGGTGTCACATAAAGTGTAGACCACTGTGTGACACAGTCTTATTTGAACCTATATTGGAACCAGCCATGCCAGAAGGTTTACAGTTGTTTCCTGCCTTAGTTAATGCACCTCATAGGGCATCCAAAGCTATTAGTATACCAGTCAGTAACCAAAGTAAGCATGACATTTTTCTGCCAGCAAGAATTATGTTGGGTCACATTGAGGAGATTACAGAGTGCAGGCCAGTAAATATTGGTTCAGCTGTAGACATGGGGACCTGTGCATGTGCAACTCAGGTGAATTCAACTAGCGACATAGAAGCCAGTACAGAACAGTCTAATGCCAAGGAAAAGTGGCATCCCCCTGTTAACTTAGAGCACCTGGATCCAGAACAGCAGAGGTTAGTGCGTCAAATGCTTTATGAGGAATCAGACATCTTTATTAGGGGGGAAGGGGACATAGGTTTGATCCCAGAGCTACAGTTAAAGATTAGTTTAGTGGATAAGATCCCAGTCCAGAAATCCTACAACTCCATCCCTAAACCTCTATATAAAGAAGTAAAGGATTATGTACAAAATCTTCTGGACCGAGGATGGATTCGCAAGTCAACATCTTCCTACTCTTCACCAGTAGTGTGCATGCGAAAGAAAGACCAAAGTCTTCGGCTCTGTGTTGATTTCAGAGGACTTAACAAAAAGACTATTGCAGATCGACACCCATTACCTCGCATACAGGACTTATTGGACAGTTTGGGTGGTCACTCATGGTTCTCCATCTTAGATCAAGGGAGTGCATATCACCAAGGATTTGTCAGTGAAGAGTCTCGTCACCTCACAGCTTTCAGCACTCCGTGGGGACTTTATGAATGGATAAGAATACCATTCGGACTGACAAACGCACCTGCAGCATTTCGGAGATGTATTGAGGGAGTGCTGGAGGGTGTTCGTGACGAATGCTGTGCTCCATATCTCGACGATGTCTTGTGCTACTCAAAGACATTTGAGGACCATGTAAATCACCTAAAACAAGTTCTGTGGCGCATGAGAGAACATGGAATCAAGTTGAGACCCGCTAAATGTGAAATGTTCAAAAGAGAGGTTCGTTATCTTGGACGCTTAGTGTCTGGAGACGGAGTTAAGATGGACCCACAGGACTTGAATGCTGTCTTGGCACTTAGAGACAGAGAGCCACAAACTGTAGGGGATGTCAAGTCACTCTTAGGCTTCCTAGGTTACTATCGCTCCTTCATCCAAGATTTTTCCCGTGTAGCCAAACCACTATTTGAGTTGCTGCAGAAACCGAACCCAGACACGAATCATAGTCAGAACAAGACACAAACAATGAAAGGTAAATACAGGAATGGAGCTAAGGGACAGTTACCTTCTAAAACACACATAACATGGACCGAAGAACACAAAAGGGTGGTAGCTAAACTTATAGAGATTCTGGTAAATCCCCCCGTCCTTGCTTACCCAAACTTTGACCTTCCATTCATTCTTCATACCGATGCATCTAATGAAGGGTTAGGTGCAGTGTTATACCAAAGGCAGAACAGCAAACTTCGTGTTATTGGTTATGGGTCAAGAACGTTAACACCGGCTGAGAGAAATTACCATCTTCACTCAGGCAAACTCGAGTTTTTGGCGTTAAAGTGGGCCGTATGTGACAAATTTAGAGATTATCTGTATTATGCACCCACATTTACAGTCTATACAGATAACAACCCTCTAACATATGTTCTTAGCACTGCAAGACTTAACGCTGTGGGGCACAGATGGGTGGGAAAGTTAGCGGATTTTCATTTTGATGTGAAATACAGGCCAGGAAAAATGAATAGTGATGCTGACACATTGTCCCGTTACCCTTTAGAACTACAGAAAAGTATGAATGACCACATAGGCAGCATCCCAGCAGACATGGTGACAGCGGTGTGGCAAGGCAGCAAAGCAGTTCAAGAAGACAACGTGCCTTCAGCCGCAGCTCTACAAGTGGATGATACCTACACCGGCACCGAGTCACAAGGGAATGTGCAAGGCTTCGAACCAGTCGATTTGGAAAACATTTGGATTCCAAATGAGAAAGACAGAAAAAACATGACAAAAGAGACAAGGAGATTGCTTTACGAATGGACAAAGCTAGAAGTGGAGAATGGAATACTTTACAGGAAGACAGATAGACACAAACAGCTGGTGGTTCCTGAAAATTTGAAAATCATAATCTTGAAGTCACTACATAATGACATGAGTCATCTAGGTGCTGAAAAGGTCACTCATCTGGCGAGGGAACGGTTTTATTGGCCGAACATGCAACAGGAGATAGAGGACTATGTTAACAAGAAATGCTCCTGTATCAAGCAAAAACGGCCAACTTTTCCTCAACGAGCACCGATGGGACACATTTCCACAAGTAGCCCTTTTGAACTTTTGTCCATTGATTATCTCCACTTGGAGCCAAGCCAAGGCTATGAGTACATACTGGTACTTGTTGATCACTTTACAAGATTAGCGCAAGCTTACCCGACACGAAACAAGTCAGGAAAAACTGCTGCGGACAAGATCTTTCATGATTTTATTCCTTGTTTTGGTTACCCTGACAAAATCCATCATGACCAAGGAAAGGAATTTGAGAACAGTTTGTTTAACAGGCTTGAGCATTTAGCAGGTATTGGACACTCTCAGACTACACCCTACCACCCACAGTGTAATCCGGTGGAGAGACTGAACCGCACAATATTGCAGATGCTGCGCACGTTGGAGGACGAGAAAAAAAGTAAATGGAAAGACCACCTCAACCATGTATTACATGCGTATAATTGTGCAAGGCATGAATCCACTGGTTTCTCTCAATTTTTTCTGTTATATGGACGACATCCACGCTTACCTATAGACTTTTTCCTTCTCAGAAAGACACAGATACAAATGACAGACAGGCATATGCACAGAAATGGGCAGAGAGGATGCGGACTGCTTATGACATTGCTGAAAGAAATAGCGAAAAGTCCTCGGCCAAAGGAAAAAAACAATATGACAAATCGGTCAGGGGTGTAGTTCTCCAGCCAGGGGACAGAGTGTTAGTCAGGAACCTATCAGAGAGGGGGGCCTGGCAAGCTACGCTCGTACTGGGAACAGGTAGTGCACAGGGTAGTGGAAAGACTTGATGATGGACCTGTGGACAAGGTGCGAGCAGAAAAGGGCTCCAATACGCTGCGTGTGCTCCACAGAAACTTGCTGCTTCCTGTCAACGACCTACCTATTGAGGTGGACATTTCAGCTTTTAGTCCAAAGAAAAAAAAATGCGAACAACAAACTAAAATCAAGATGCTTGAAAACACCAAAGAGACCTCTGATTCAGAGGAGGAAAACTACACATATACAAGTGTTCCTTGCTACAGACTCATAAGGAGAGGGCAGTCTGAGCAAAGCCATCCAACTGATGAGAGACTAAATGCTACTGCTCGAGAATTCCATTCGACACTGCCACAAGACAAGCAGGTCCAAAGAGACGATACATTGCAGGTGATGGACAATGTACAAGACCCTGTTGATCCAGAACATCAAGTAGAGGAACAACCACGAGAGAGATCACCGGAAGAGCTGGTGCCACAAGAGGAGGAACATCCTGGGATCAGCCTCAGGAGATCCCAGCGGAACATCAGGACCAGAGAGATGTTTACCTATGATGCATTGGGACAACCAACTTATCACCAGTGGAATCCAGGAGTGAACTCTTTGATACCAGGTTATCCCATTACAAGCACTGTTGTCCTTCCTTATGTGGGCCAGCCATATTTATGTTATTCACAAGTGTATTGAACATGCTTTGTTGACAAATGTCAGGAGACATTTATTTAAGCAGGGGAGAGTGTAAGGCTCATAATTTTAAAGATATATATACTAAAAGTGGTTAAAAACAGCTAAAATATAATTCACAAAATTCATACGTATTTTCAGTCGTTAAAACCAGACACCCTACTATTTTTTAAATAGTAAACTGTTCATATGGATAAACGTGCAGCTAACTGTATTATGCAATACTTCGACACGCCACAAGGGGGCGCATGAGCAACATTAGATAGGAGAAAGGACAGAACGGCAGAATAAACCCTGCCGTTGATGAGACAAGACGAACTCATTTGGTCTCCTGTTTTCCTTTCTCAGGGTTTACAATTCTCACCCCTCTTGGGCTCAAGAGGGGCAACATGACCTTCCATGCAGGGAACTGGCTCACCCCGGGCAGAGACATACTGTATATCCTGCGGTGACTCAGAGGGAAACAGAACCACCCCAAATGGAAATCATTGTGGCAATAGGGAAGGAGAAGTCATCGATGGGCAGCAGGCAGATACAGGTTCCAAACAGAGGGGAACATCCAGCGCAGGACTCCACTGAGTACCTCTCTTAACTCATTCACTGCCATTGACGTCTATAGACGTCAATCGCTTTTTTTTTGTTTTTTTCTTTCTATGGCTCGTCAAGGCTCTTGTGCATCCTGTGTCAACATTTCAGACCTGTAAACACTTTGGAACCGATCCTGTAGGGGGCAGAGGTGACACTGTGGCCAGATCCAGGGAGGGAGAAGGGGGCATGTGGTGCTGTGAGCAGCGAACAGCCAGAGGAGCAGCCATGCTTACACAGAGGATCGCGGATCTGAAAAGCTCACGCAGCTAACGCTGTTTGAGAGCCTGTTCAGTCATCAAACGGATAAATATGAAGCAGCTAGATGCCACGATGCTAGTTCTTCAGGTTTTAGTTAACATGAGACTCCAGGATCCTCGGAGGCTTCTCCCTCCCTCCTCGTCCAGCAGCAGCGGCAGCAGCAGCGGCTCCTCCCCCCGTCGTAATCTGGTGAGTTGCTTTTCACTTCAACATGTTGCATTAACGAGTTTATTTCTCCCCTTTGTCTAATGTACTATCAGCCCCTCCAGGATTTGCGCGCAATTGTTGATTGATGAATGATTATTGCAGGGTAAAATGCTTGATTACGCGGGACATTTTTCCAAAAGTTTCCCTCTTGAGTTTGGAGGCGTGTGAGTCTGGCATGCAGCATTAGCTGCCAGGGAGCTATGGATGATGTTACCGTGTGGTTTATAGAAGGGACAGGGTGAGGTGATCCATGGCAGACCGATGAGCAACAAGTGTTAGATTTACCGCACCATGTTGTGCATTCTGCTGTGGTGCGTCTCACTGTGGAGGGTGCGTCAGGAGCGCGCCCGCTGCTGCTTTGGAACAGGGGGAGAGAGACTCTCTCTGTTCCTCTGATCACAGAGTCTGCGTGATTTTGCGTTCAAACATTGAGAGATTCTGGAGGGAGTGACTATAGCAATCACTGCCTTATACTATAGTAAAAATAAACATAAAGTAACGTTTTTAGCGAATATTGAAGAGTTTTTTTTATCTCAATGTCATAGCTGCTGAAGCCAAAACACTTGTTATAATGTGAAAATGTATGGTGATTTTATATTTTCCTTTGTGTTGTAGATTGTTGACCCCAGGACCCCAAAATGCTGCAGCAGAGCTTGATTTGGATCAGCAGCTGACTTCTGCAGCTCTTCATAACTGATGAACTTCTGGATCCTGGATTTTGTTGTCAAACAGACAAAGCTGTATGCAGCACAATATTTCAGTGCACACACACAGCGTCTCCCATTCAGCAGAGAAAATGCATGGAAGCCCGTGACAGACTGCAGCTAAAAACCTTTTTTGGTTTGACATTTCTCTCTGGGTTTGTAAAAAAAAAAACCAACCTGGAAATGTATTCGGAGTGCAGATGAAGTAGATCCCACACTTCAGCAGAGTGTGGGGTCACCCAATTACTATTCTTTATAAACTAAAGTAAAATTGTTTCACAAAGTGTTCAGAAAGTGTTATTTTTACTGTGTATTTGTATACAAAGTGTTTTTATTGTATACAAGTTGAATATTTTATGTGTACATAAGACAATCCTTTGAGTGTATTGTGTGTACACGTTTAATTTGTTTAAAAATAATTATACATTAAAAATACAATTCAAAGTATTGTTTCTGTTTTGTGTCATAGTAAGAAACTGTCTTACATTGTAAAATATCAGTAAAGACAAAAAAACCCCACTTTTCTGCTTGAAAATGCGCGTTTCACAAAAAGGCTGTTTTCTCCAAATCTTGGTCAGGAAACAGCATTTTGTGTGAAAGTTACCTATGTTGCACTCTCAATTGCTAAAAAACTAAAAGGGTTAGAAACTTACTTTTTTTTTTAAATGTTTCACAAGTATGAAACATTTGGTATGTTTCATACTTGTGTCAACTAAGGGCTCACATTTCTATGCGGTTCGGAAAAACACTAAAAATGTCCAAAATCTCTGGCAGTATGAGGGATGCTGCTTTTTAAATGGCTGGCAGTGAATGAGTTCAGGGGGAGGGGAACAGAGGACCAACCCAGGCGGAGTATGATGCCCGGCAGTAGTGCGGGAATTATTGCCTGGCGGTTGTTGCAGGTGCAGGTAGGGAGTGAAGTGAAGGAATTTGGCAAAAATAAATAAAAACCTGATGCTGTAGTGATAAACTGGGAACAGGTGTGAGTGTGAATTGAAAAACAACTCAAAAGTCCCGTGGGATAAAAAACCTATTGTTTGCAACTTTGTAAACAATCCGAAAGAGCCATGAGCCAGAGTGAGCCAAGAGGATAATGGGAATAAAGGCTGTAGTTTCAAGTTTGTCTCAGTTTCAGTTGGTGCTGTGTGAATAGAGTTAGGAAACACTGACGTGGGGGTTTTGGGAATGTTTTTGCCTCCAGACTTTAAGCTGTAATTGACACGGTAACACAGCACCCGTTTGTTACAAATATATACTGTATCTTATACAATTTATGTGCCACATAACGGGTTTAGACACCCTAATCGCACTCTAAATATTGTAAGGCACGTTAACAATTACATTGCGTACATTTAATTTTTAGATAGCTGTATTATTTTATCCTGGTTTTTAAAGGTACACTGTGTAATTTTTACATCCATCTAGCATTGAGATCTTATATTTCAGTGCAAGGTACTATGGTAGCCTTTGATAGACAATACAGTGCCTTGCAAAAGTATTCAAAGCATTTTGTGTGTTTTGTTGCCTCACAATACATACATTAATTTACAGAATTATTAGTTACCTAATGTAATTGTAGTTCTACGAATAGGTGTGTAGCCCCTTAGCTTTAACAATTTGGCCCCTAGACACGTGCGTGTTACGTGGACGTGCGGGTCTTGCCTGTCTCCCCCGTCTCTTCCATGCCTCTCCCACGTCTCCCCCAAGTCTCACTGAATTAAAGTGCAGTTACCTAAATTTTCGCTTGCAGTGAAGATACATGTTATTTGTGCACAGAAGTAAAATGTTGTGACCAAATCAAACAGAACAAACCAAAACAGTCCTGTTTATTTTATTTTACTTACTTAAGAAAGAGCCCTGTGAGTCATCATTAGATTTTTTGGGCTGAGAGTGGATGTTTTTCAATAATTTTTCCACATAGTTAGTACCACTTAATTGCCAAACTCTTTTTGACTTATTTTATTGAGAAAGATGTGTTAGTCCCACATTATTATTGGTTGTTTTATTACCTTTCCTGTGTGGAAGTTTAATATTTATTTATTATTCTACTGAAGGATTATAATAATACACTACATTTCTATTTTTATTTATTTATTATAGTGTCAGCTCTCAAATTCTTTTGAAATTATGTTTCTATCTGCTAGAGGCCGAGATATCAATCATTCTGTAGACGTTGAATTTCAGCATTAAAAATAAGCAAGTTTAAAATCTCGATTAAGAACCGCGCGACAAATGAGTACCAAACACCATGTCCTCGTACTCATCTGAGTACCTCACTGAAAAAGTTATGTGCACCCCTGGCTATACTGTACCTCGTCTGGCTGTAGCTGCAGACACAGCAAAACAGCCCAAAAGACGCAACAGTGACGAAGAGAAGAGGGAACTAAAGCAACAAAAAAAGATCAAAGAAGAAATCAAGCTCAGGTGAACATAAATACAATAAAAATGAACATATTACCACGTTTTTGCTTTCTGTTTCAATGCATTCCGGTCTTGCTGCACAAAAAAACTTTAGATAAACTTATAACCACTTTTTTATGGGAAGGAAGAACTCCAAGAGTGAGGAAAACTTTATTACAAAAGCTGACATTCAGTGGGGGCCTTTCTTTACCCAATTTTTTATACTATTATTGGTCTGCACATATTCATAAATCAATTTATTGGCTTCAGTCACGGAATTTGCTTTGGTGCAGACTGGAACACCAATCCTGTACCTCTTCTTCACTTGATGCGCTTTTGACTTCTTCGATTCCACTTAACCCCTCTCGTTACACAAAGAACCCAGTGGTTTTATCCACATTGAAAGTGTGGTCTCAAAACCGAAGCCATTTCAAGTTTTTATCTGCATCAACAAAAATGCCTATCACAAACAATCACTTGTTTCCTCCCGGTCTCACGGATGCTGCCTTTAATCAATGGAAACAATCAGGCCTAAAGACTTATATAAAGATGGCTCATTTTCAAATTTCACCGACTTGTCCACTGTAAATAAGCTCCCTGCTTCTCATCTGTTTCTATATTTTTAGATACAACATTGTTCAAGTTCTTTATTTTCAGAATATCCTTCACTCCCAGATCCCCAACCATGGGAAGAATTATTATCCTTTAAACTACACCAAAAATCAATTATGTCAATAATATATAGACACCTTATGGAAATAGATGTGCACTCGACAGATAAGATTAGAAGAAGTTGGGAGTAGGAAATGGGTATCTCGTTCTCAGAACAACAATGGGAGAAAGCAATATCTATTGTCCGTTCAAGTACACCTTCCGTAAAATTGCAGCTCATTCAGTTTAAAGTGTTATATAGGGTTCACTATTCTAAATCATATCATTTGAGCCACATGTTCTTCTTATGCCCAAAACTACATAACTTCTGGAAGCAGTATGGGGACATACTTTCTAAGGCCCTTAAAATTAGAGTTGAAGTCAATCCTTTATTAGCCGTGTTTGGCCTTCCGATTAATTCAGTGCTGAGTGACCCTGCTCAATCCAAAATACTAGCCTTTGCATCACTCATAGCAAGGCGCAATATTTTGCTACTCTGGAAATCTGCTAATACTCCTTTAATTTCCCAATGGTTTTGTGATGTGTTAGGATTTCTTAAATTGGAAAAGATAAATATGGCAACCAAAGGTAATGAAGAAAAGTTTGAACAAAAGTGGAGTTCCTTTATTGATTATTGTAAATCATTAAGAACTCTGCTTCAGGGTTGACCACCCCCCCTCTTTCCTTATTATTTTTATCTGGTTTATTTATATTTTTTTGTTTTTTTCTTACTTCTTCATTATTATTATTGTTGATATTATTTTTTATTTTACTTTTATTAGCATTAGTTTCACTTATTGTTTATTTGGTACCCATTTTTTGTGTGTTTTTGAATGATTGAATGTTTGCTTATCTCACTATTTTATGCGTACGTATATATTCTAGATGTATGTATGTATATATGCGTATGTGTATATATCTTGTTCTGTTGTGCAGGAGTTCTGGGGGATAAAAGAAAAGAGCAAACATGTAATCTGTAAAATTGTATTACAAAAATATCAATCTTCAATAAACAAATAAAAAAAATAAAAAAAATAAGTGAAATTCTAAGCTCATGAAAAGAATTAAAAAACATGGTAGAGATAAATATTCTGAAAAACGGTCACATTTGTCATTAGTTAACGTTATTTCATATTGAGCAACTGTAAAAATTATGCAAGGTGGCTTTAATTCATTCATTGTAATAGAAACGGTTCACAAATTTGCACCCACCCACATTTTTAATCAACTTTCTCTCAACAGGTGCATTTTGCAAATTTGTGCAATCCCTATGCCATTTGAGGGATGTTTGAAGTCTGTGTGCTTTTGTATAATTTTTAGTATTTTAGTGAATGGTGTCTTACTTTTGAATGCACTGGAAAATGGCTGCAAGTCCTAACAGTAGCTTTGAAACAGTTGTTGTTTTGTGCTTTATAATTTTTATTTTTATTGCTTTTTTTTTCCCTGAGATGTTGCTGCAGGTTGCTCATGGTTTTACACTGGTCCAGACCAGAGCGGAGAGGATTCATGGTCCAAACCAAGCGGATCAAGTGAAAATCCACTGGAGGAATGCTAACTTTTTGAAAAAGGCTAATGAAGCAGTTAGCATTTTACATTTGACAAGAGAAGAGAAAATGGTTCAAACCAAGCAGCTACTCCACCTTGTGACCTGTCCTGCTCCACCCAGCAGCTACTCCATCTCTGCTGCTGTGACCCATCTTGCTCCACCCTGACGCTACTCCACCTCTGCTGCTGTGACCGTCCTGCTCCACCCAGAGGCTACATCACCTCTGCTGCTGTGACCCGTCCTGCTCCACGCTGACGCTACTCCACCTCTGCTGCTGTGACCCGTCCTGCTCCACCCAGAGGCTACTCCACCTCTGCAGCTGTGACCCGACCTGCTCCACCAAGTGACCACTCCATCTTTGCTGCTGTGACCTGAAGGCCTGTGGCTGATTAATACTATTATCAGCTTTTTAGAATGATGAATTTTATTTTTTCTGCTACTGGACACCTGATTTTTGCCTACGGGGATCGATAAAGTATCTATCTATCTTACCATGTGAATTTACGTTCTGAAAGACCCAGGACGTCTTGTGTCAAGGTGTGAAAAGATATATGGAATAAAGAATATGGAAACAAATTCCCTTTTTATATAGTTCCGGTGCTGTCTCCTCCATGTTTGGCACAATGCACCTTTGCACTTTGGATAATTTTTTTTTAAATATTGGACCACGCCAGTGCTGCATGTTTTCTTGCCTCTCACCTACAGTACAGACCAAAAGTTTGGACACACTTTCTCATTCAATGAGTTTCCTTTCTTTTCATGACTATTGACTGTAGATTCAGACCCAGGCTGTGTAAGGGCTTTTTGACCATTAAGGAGAGTGGTGGTGCTGAGCCAGATGACCTGTCCTCCATAGTCACTGGACCTGAACCCAATCCAGATGGTTTTGGGGCTGGACCACAGAGTGAAGGAGAAAGTGCTAAGCATCTCAGTAGTGAACATTTCAGGTCACTACCTCTTGAAGCAAAAGGTGCTACTTTGAAGAACCGAGAAGACATATTTTTAGTTGTTTCATACTTTTTATTTTTAGTACGTACATAATTCCACATGGGTTAATTCATAGTTTTGATGCTGTCAGTTTGAATCTACAATTTTCATAATCATGAAAATAAAAAAAGGTGTGTCCAAACCTTTGGTCTGTACTGTACATCCATCCACTAAAGGCCAGCCTATGTGACAGACATTGATAGCCGATAATTTGCTATAAAAATATGATAATTGTGTGGATACCCCAATATTTATGGACCTGGTTGTTGTTTTTTTCAAGTAAAAAAGTATGAATAAAAATTCTTAATAAATTAAGATATGATAAGAAATGCAATACAGATGGACTAAACACAACGGTGTGACGAAGCTTTTGAGGTGGCAGCACCAAAGCTATGAAATGCACTCCACCTGGATCTTGTATTTGAAATAAATGTAACATGGCATTCTGAACTGTTAGTAGAGTTGTTGGATTTTCATTAAAGTGAATTAGAATATATTCAAGGTTTAGATAGCTACTGTGTGATGGGATGTGATGGACGCATCAGCAGCATTCTCCCATCCCCCCCAGCCATTAAGCACAGGAAGTTAAATTAAGAAGAGCGCAGAAAACATCTGTTTAGAGTAGCCTCAGGCTTATTCACACAGGGGCTATTTGTTTGTCCTGAAACAGAGAAGGTATTGTCTTCACCTAAGGATGTTGGGGCATGTGTTTCAAATTATCAGGGTATAAGAACAGAATTCTTGGTCCATTTCTTTGTCACTCTTCTGCTGTTTTCCATCCAGCAGAGACCCGGACTAGATTGTAGTCTGTAACTTGTCTGTTTGTGCTGATGTCCAGATAACCTGTAGTTTTGAACCAGCGGCTGACAACATGTATTAAAGAGATTATGTTGTTGAAATGTGACTAGTTTATTCACATTATTTTGGTCCTTCTTGCGCCGGATGCCAACATGCTTTTCTGCGGAGCTGAGGATGCCTCAAACATGGAGTTGGAGCAGCGGTGAGACCTTCTTCATTCAGAACTGCTTTGAGGACTCCATCTTTGAGGCATGGCCAGTCTCCGGATTGAAGTTGACGGCAGAACTAGAGTTTCTGGACATCCACATGGACAAGGTAAAACAAATTTTTCCTAAAAAAAAAAAGAAACTAAATTTAAATCGTCTTTGAAGGCAGGAAATCCATTTTATCTCCTCAAAAAAGCATTGGGGCAGTGAGATATCACGCACTTCTAAGAAAGTGGAGAATTTAAACTTCTATCCACTGGGACTTTTGAAGTCGGGGACTCAAAAAAGAGGCCGCGGATAACGAGGCTTATCCTTTTAATAGTCGATGGCTATTTCTTAGGCCTAGGATAACGAGGCTTATCCTTCTAATAGTCGAGGAGCTATTACAAATTCAGCACTATGGACGCATACGTGTAGTTGGAAAACCAGATCTGGCCATTTGAGGGAAAATGGAACATTTTGAGAGTGGTGATTTTTTCTTCAGCTGATTAGTGACTTTTTGGTAGAACTTTGTGGTAGCCTGCATAATAAGACAACAATTTTTCTAAATAATAATTTAAATTGGAAATTGAAATTTGGATATAAGGCCTAAAGTGTGAGTGTGTGTGTGCGTGCACGTTTGAGGTGCATCCTTTGTGTCCCCTTCTGCCTTTCCCCCTTCCCCTCATCCCCCTTCTCCCTTGCTCCCAATTCTGTCCCTCCCATCTGCTCAACTGTGACAAAGAATAGTTAAGTGGAGTAGTTTGTGATAGTTTAACTACTTTCGTTAATGCTTGCTATATTGACAAAAATAATTAAAAAGGGGTGGAACCAGTGATAAACATTTTACTGGTGAAAACATTTGGTAATGAGATTAGAGAATCATAGATAGATTTGAATTGACTTGAGCTGTGAAATTTTTGTGATTGGACAATTTTAAAGTTACTACATTTGGTACAAGCTCAAAAGGATTAGGCTGAGACTGAATTAGATTGATGATAGATAAGACTCAAAGTTAGCTCAGATTTTTGATTTTTGTTTGCTTATGATCACAAAAGATGGTATTTTGTGCACACAAGTAGACTTTTATGTTTATTTTTGGGTTTGATTTGGAGTTTTTGTTTGTTTTGTGAGTAAATGTCTTTATGTGTAAGATTTAACAGACTAACTTTTCCTCTTATGTGAGTAGTATTTGTTTGTTACTTCAGGTTTTGCATGTAAGTGTTTGTCTTCTGTGTCTAGGACTTAACTGACTGAACTAACGGACTATAAGATAGGAATAAACATCAGGACTAAAATATTATTTCACAAATAATATGAAACAATATTAGGGTAAAATCAACAGAATTGTCAACTAATATTTTGTTCTGTTTCTGAGTTTGTTTCTGTCTCAGCTGAGAGAGGGACGTCTGGGGACAGTGTTTGGTTGTTCCCGGCACAGCATCGGTCACATGCTTCACCTCACTCCAACCAGAGAGACAGGTCTAAGAGCAGGAGGAGGGGGAGAAGCATCGGAAGGGGTGCTGTGGATGGGAACGACGAATCAGACGCCTAAGAAGTCCTCTCTGACTGATGCTGACTCAAACAATCAGATAAGTGGGAAACACTCTGAAAATAAGCAGTTTAATTTTTCAAATTTGAATAATAATCATGTTTAGGTTCATTTGAAGGGTTTAAATTAAACAGTAAGGGAAGTTACTGTAGCATGTTTAATGTTTACATCAAAGAAATGCAAATCTGTTTGATTCTGAATATAACTAGTTATACATTATTTCAATAGTTAATTGTGATGTTTTCATTTCTGACACAAGAAAATTACAGTAATAGGACTGTCTTCAGCAACAGTTTTCATCAACTGCTGAGGTTTTCCTTTGGGTTTACTGAACTAAGTTTGAAATGTATTAACAAATGTGTACTTTGTGTGTTTTGTTTGAGGGAAACACCTAAAACACCACTTTTGATGCTAAAAAGCTCAGAGTTCATTCCTGTGAAGAAGACGCCCACTCCCACTCCCACCAATCATCAACCAGCAAATCAGCAGGCCAAACCAAGCCAAACTAAGCCAAACCAGCAGGCCAAACCAAGGCTAAATGCTGCAACGACAGAAGCAATGATGCAAAGGGTCATCCAGAGGACAGACTCAAATCAACAACTTGACTCTGTGTGTTTTTGGGACATTTTGCAGATTTCCAAAACATCTGAAAGACTGGGTTGACCGAAGACATCACCTTTGTGCAAAGATCTGAGGACTGGAGGTTTCCAGTTTTTGCTGTCGGTTCTAAAGTGTGTGAACAGGACAGAGGCTTCTGGACATGATGGGGCTGTGCAGGATGGGGCTGGACGTTGCTGGCTGCAGAAGACATTGGGGTGTGGAGGCGTGTCTACAACAGGCGTTACTGGACAATAGGCTTTTTGGTGTGGGGTGTAATTTGTTGACACATTTCAAGTTAATACATTTCAGGTGAAAACATTTCAAGTTAATACATTTCAAATGAACGTTTAGTTTATACATGTTGATGCTACATTAATTTACATGAGTAAATTGGGTATTTGTGTCTTTTTCATTTCATACACATGAATAATTAGGAATTATGTTTAGTTATTGAGCCATTTTTAATGTCTCAAACAGGGGGGAGATATGGTTTATAGGGGAGCAATTACATATGAATATGAAATGATCTCTAAAAAACTTTTTTTGAGTTCTTTTCTGTGTGTGTTTCTGTAACCAATGTGATTTTTATAAGACACATGTGAAGAGGGGTCTCTAAGTTGAGTTGATGCAACTTGGATTCAAATGTAATACTGTGTTTGTATTAATTTCATTGTGTTCCATCTTTAAGTTGGTTTACTAAACATTGAATGTGATTAATTCTTTTAATGAAAAAAAGGAGGGAATGTTAGTAGAGTTGTTGGATTTTCATTAAAGTGAATTAGAATATATTCAAGGTTTAGATAGCTACTGTGTGATGGGATGGGATGGACGCATCAGCAGCATTCTCCCATCCCCCCCAGGCATTAAGCACAGGAAGTTAAATTAAGAAGAGCGCAGAAAACATCTGTTTAGAGTAGCCTCAGGCTTATTCACACAGGGGCTATTTGTTTGTCCTGAAACAGAGAAGGTATTGTCTTCACCTAAGGATGTTGGGGCATGTGTTTCAAATTATCAGGGTATAAGAACAGAATTCTTGGTCCATTTCTTTGTCACTCTTCTGCTGTTTTCCATCCAGCAGAGACCCGGACTAGATTGTAGTCTGTAACTTGTCTGTTTGTGCTGATGTCCAGATAACCTGTAGTTTTGAACCAGCGGCTGACAACATGTATTAAAGAGATTATGTTGTTGAAATGTGACTAGTTTATTCACATGAACCTAAACACCTCCTACCCAGGGACGTGCAGTCAGGGGAGGCAGGGGAGGCAGAGCCTCACCTGCCATTATTGGAAACTAATAATTATTTTAGTTTAAATATATAATTTATATCCACTGTCCTATGCTTTTAATGTATATTCGGCACGGTTCCCATCAGTTTTGATCATTTCTGAAGTCAAAATCGCCGAAATCCCGTTATTCCTATTCAAAGAGACGAGGTGAGGCAGCGCTCCTGCGTGCCTCACCCCAGACCGCTCCCTCACAGTGTGTGTGTGTGTGTCTGAGTGCACTCAGCTCGTGCAGTTGATATATCACCGTTTGTTTCAAATATCCTGCTTTAAAAACATTTTTTAAACTCCTCTTAGTGTTTAGTAGTGTATTGCACGTATGTGTGTACAATTTATATTTAGTTTAAGTCTTTTGATCGTAGATGAACACACAAGGAAAAAGCTTGGCGTGAGGCAGGCGGTATCTGTGCCTCACCGCTAGGGGTGATAGTGAGCATAAAGTTCATACCAGAGTTGCTAACAAACAATCAGCCCAAAATGCTATTTCTTTTGCTGGAAAATGGATGATTTGAATGAAGATTTTTTTTCTCAATTGGACTTTCAAACAAAGAAAGAATTAATATAGACTGGGAGACCACCACTGGACTTACGAGGTTAGTCCGGCTGCGGGGGAGGAGTTTGTTAATCTGTGTTTTATGTTGAACATTGACAGATACCGGCAAAGTAGTGCTTTTCCGAAAAACACTGATTCAAACACTGCTCAAGAGTTCTGCAACTTGTTTAAATTATTGTTTATGTTCCTCGCGTCTCTCTCTCCTCGCGTCTCCGTCTCTCTCTGCTCCTCGCGTCTCCGTCTCTCTGCTCCTCTCTGTCTCTCTCTGCTCCTCTCTCCTCGCGTCTCTCTCTCCTCGCGTCTCTCGCACCCTGCGCTTCTTAAAGATGTTGTTTGATGCGGAGCAGAGTCAGCAGCTAGATTTGTTGTGAGATTATTAAAAGAAGCTGGTTCTCTTATCTTTACAGTATATAAAGTTTGTGGATGTCATTGCATTGGTGATTAAATGCTATTTTATTTGAATAATGATTGTAAATCTGACTTTTAAAGTCAGTGCCTCCCCAATCACAAACCTCACCGCACGTCCCTGCTCCTACCCACTGATGTATCCTTCAAATCTGCTCCAAAAGTGGGCGTTCCCGGCCCGCTGCCTACGCTGCCCAGCTTGAAACTTTGAATTTGGACACCCCTGCAAAGACCGTCGCTTGCGGAAGTGACGTCAAAATGCCTTCGAATCCACCCTACGTCGCTTGTTGCCTACCAATTTGGACACAGCCAAAGTGTCCAGATCCATTGATGTTGGCTTACCCAAAAATTTGCCATTCACTGACTTGTGGTGCGGTGAAGCTTGACCACGTCAGACGCGTGCTGCTCATAGTTGTAAACAACAATACATACTGTACTTTCACTGTTGTCCTCTTTCTTTGTTCTCACTTGAACACGGCATTTCTCCACTGTGTTTCTTTGTTTTCCTTTAACGTTTGTTAGGTAGCTTAGCTTTTTACCACTTAACCACTCTTGATGCACTGGCCTTTACAATCGGTGTAGAAGTTAAAGAAACACAGATTACTCACCTCGATACAAAGTGTCCCTAGGGTCTTCCCTTTGCATATCCGGAACAGCGTTGTGCTTATCCTCGTGCTCTTGTTGGTGGCTGGCAGCAGTTTGAGGAATATGCGCAAAATCACCAAGGACTATAGCGGACTCATCTGTGAGACATAAACAATATACACAGGTCAGGATGATTACATGTGTCATTCAGGCCAAGTACAGTAAGTGATGAGGAAAACAAGAGAGGGATGCATATTAGAGCCCTGCACGGGCATATTATCTGGGCCCCAGCCCGGCCCGGCCCGATATGGTTTCTGAATTTTCAGGCCCAAAACCCGCATCAAGCCCGACGTATTTTTATATTTTTTTACCTCCTATAATAATGTTTTAGCGTAGTATATAGTGCCGCGCACTGATATGAACACAGGCTTGGCTAGAGGGCGGAGTTATACATGGTAGTGATCTGTTGCAATGAGTTCTGTGTGTGCGGAGTGAACGGTCGCAGCTGTAAGATACACGGCTGTATGATACACAGCTGTATGATGCCCAGATGCCGCAACACACTTGTGAGTAACGCTATGTGTCGTCAATGACAACACTACACAGAATAACAAACACTACAGTGTGATAGAACGCTATATTCAGTGGGTGCGTTCGTAGATGTAATCTGCCACTCTGAAAGTGCGCGAGCCCGGCCCGTGTCCAAGGTCATTATACGGTCATCGGCCCGAAGCCTGGGCTATTGGGAAGATTGAGACATTTCCCAGTGGGCCGTTCAGGGTGAGTCCATGTTTGATTTTGGAATCTGGTGAATCTACAGTATTGTGGAGGTCATGATCTCCAAGTTGACCATGAGATCTTCAAAGATGAGTTGTGCAAGTTTAACAGAGTTCTGCGTAAAACGAGGGAAGCTTATTTTTATGAAACCATTGAAGGCTGTAGTAACAATCTACTTGGGCTGTTTTCAACAGTTTACAGATTAACAAATCCCCCTGTTAAAATACCATCAAAACTTACCTCCAAATCTAAATGTAATGAGTTTGCACAGTTTTTTAATGAGAAAGTTCAAGGCATCAAAAACGCCATCACCTCTACGGCAGAAATAGCAATCCAACAGCCAGTGAGGCTTTTTGAGCTGACGCACTTTACACCTGTACATAATGAAACTGTCCAAGAGTCCAATAATCTCTAGTCTGAGTTCCTCCACATGTAGTCTGGATGTATCACCTCCTAGATTTCTTAAGTCTGTCCTGAGCAGTCTTTTACTTCCACTTACGCAAATAGTGGATATGTCTCTTAAATCTGGTACATTCCCAATGGCCCGGAAAACGGCAGTCATCAGGCCCCTCCTAAAAGAGAGGAGTCTGGATGCCATGGTACTAAACAATTACCGGCTCATTTCAAATCTGCCATTTTTGGGAAAAATTCTTGAAAAAGTTGATTATCAACAACTTAATGAATATTTTATAATCAATAATGCTCTTTATATGTTCCAGTCCGGCTTCAGACCCCACCACAGCACTGAGACCGCGCTAGTGAAGGTAACAAGTGACATAAAACTTAACACTGATGCAGGAAAAGTCTCGATCCTTGATCCTCGAAGTGCTGCTTTCGACACTGTCGACCATGGCATCCTCTTACAGAGACTAGAGGACTGGGTTGGTGTGGCTGACACTGCCCTAAGTTGGTTTAAGTCCTATCTAAAAGACAGAAAGTATTTCTGTGTCTCAGACCATCTGGCCCTAACCTGCGGAGTGCCACAGGGATCAATCCTGGGGCCTCTTCTGCTCAATATTTACATGCTGCCGTTAGGTCAGTTAATACGCAGTAATAACATATCCTATCACAATTACGCCGACGACACTCAGATTTATGTGTCCTTGACAGCAGTGGACTCACTCCTTCAATGTATCCAACAGATCAGTGAGTGGATGCAAAATAACTTTCTCCAGCTAAACTGAAATGATTGTCTTTGGTCCAGAGAAACAAAGAGAGAGCGTTATCTGTCACCTACAGTCTCTCTCCCTAAAACCATCAAATCAGGTCAAAAATCCAGGAGTAATATTGGATTCAGACTTAAATTTTAATAGCCACATTAAATCGGTAACATCAGCAGCTTTTTACCAACTAAAAAACATTGCCAGGATCAAAAACATAGTGTCTAAAGAAGACTTTAGATTCTTATCCATGCATTTGTCTCCAGTCGATTAGACTACTGCAATGGCTTGTTCACTGGGCTTTCCAAACAGCTGCAGTACATCCAAAACGCAGCAGCTAGAGTCCTGACTAGAACCAGGAAGTATGACCACATTAGTCCAGTTCTCAGGTCTCTGCACTGGCTTCCTGTGGCTCAGAGAATAGACTTTAAAGTAGCGCTGATTGTGTACAAGTCTCCATGGCCTCTCACCAATGTACATAGGTGACATGTTGGTCCCATATGAACCAGCCCGGACTCTGAGGAGCACGGGAACGGGCCTCCTGCTGATGCCCAGAGTCAGAACAAAAAAAGGCTGCATTTCAGATTTATGCAGCTAGGATTTGGAACAGTCTTCCTGAAAATGTGAGACAGGCCACTTCTATGGCAACTTTTAAGTCTAGGTTAAAAACGGTTCTGTTTAGCTGTGCATACAACGGAATGATTTTATTTTTAGGTGCACTATGGCTGTTTATGATTTTAATCCCATGTGTGATTTTAATGTTTTAATCTTTTTCTTACTTGTGTGATTTTATTTTTGATGTTTAAAGAAAAAAATGTGATCTCATTGTGTGTTTTTAATGCTCTTTGTGATTTTAATTGTATTTTTAATGTTTGTGTGGATTTTAATGTCTTGGATTTATGCATGATGCGCCTTGTGTTGCCTTGTGTAGGAAAGGCGCTCAACAAATAAAAGTTGATTGATTGATGATGCATAGGACATGCAAGCATGGTGCATGCAGGAATGGGGGGATGATTTTATGCCATTATAATTAGTGACTATGATAAACCTTGGTGATAATTCAACAATTATATCAATAGTTTGAGCACTGTTAGTGCAGCAAAAAAGTTTTGTTTGTGCTGCTTTTGTTGTTGAGATATCATCGACTCTCTTATAGTTCAAATTGGGATCACCCAGCCCCTTATTGAGATCCAAAACGAGTCAAAATTGTGTCAATCGATAAGGCTTTGTTTGTGCTGGTTAAAGTTCTGTTTGTACCATCAAATATCAAAATATTGTTTGTCCAGAGACCAGATACCAGAAAGACCTTTTACCAATGGTCTGTGTGGTCATCAGTTTTGAGAAATATTATAATATTATATTTTATATATATATATATATATATATATATATATATATATATATATATATATATATATATATATATATATATTATATAATACAGTGCGAAAGTATTCGGCCCCCTTGAACCTTTCAACATTTCGCCACATTTCAGGCTTCAAACATAAAGATATAAAAATAAATTTTTTTGTCAAGAATCAACAATAAGTGGGACACAATCGTGAAGTGGAACGAAATGTATTGGATAATTTAAACTTTTTTAACAAATAAAAAACTGAAAAGTAGGGCGTGCATTATTATTCGGCCCCCTTGCGCTTATACTTTGTAGTGCCACCTTTTGCTGCAATTACAGCTGCAAGTCGCTTGGGGTATGTCTCTATCAGTTTTGCACATCGAGAGACTGGAATTCTTGCCCATTCTTCCTTGCAAAACAGCTCGAGCTCAGTGAGGTTGGATGGAGAGCGTTTGTGAACAGCTTCAGCTCTTTCCACAGATTCTCGATTGGATTCAGGTCTGGACTTTGACTTGGCCATTCTAACACCTGGATACGTCTATTTGTGAACCATTCCATTGTAGATTTGGCTTCATGTTTTGGATCATTGTCCTGTTGGAAGATAAATCTCCGTCCCAGTCTCAGGTCTTTTGGAGACTCCAACAGGTTTTCTTCCAGAATGGTCCTGTATTTGGCCCCATCCATCATCCATCCATCAATTTCAGCCATCTTCCCTGTCCCTGCTGAAGAAAAGCAGGCCCAAACCATGATGCTGCCACCACCATGTTTGACAGTGGGGATGGTGTGTTCAGGGTGATGAGCTGTGTTGCTTTTACGCCAAACATATCGTTTTGCATTGTGGCCAAAAAGTTCGATTTTGGTTTCATCTGACCAGAGCACCTTCTTCCACATGTTTGGTGTGTCTCCCAGGTGGCTTGTGGCAAACCAGACTTTTTATGGATATCTTTGAGAAATGGCTTTCTTCTTGCCACTCTTCCATAAAGGCCAGATTTGTGCAGTGCACAACTGATTGTTGTCCTATGGACAGACTCTCCCACCTCAGCTGTAGTTATCTGCAGTTCATCCAGAGTGATCATGGGCCTCTTGTCTGCATCTCTGATCAGTCTTCTCTTTGTTTGAGATAAAAGTTTGGAGGGACGGCCGGGTCTTGGTAGATTTGCAGTGGTCTGATACTCCTTCCATTTCAATATAATTGCTTGCACAGTGCTCCTTGAGATGTTTAAAGCTTTGTAAATCTTTTTGTATCCAAATCCGGCTTTAAACTTCTCCACAACAGTATCTCGGACCTGCCTGGTGTGTTCCTTTGTCTTCATGGTTCTCTCTGCGCTTTAAACAGAACCCTGAGACTATCAAAGAAAAGGTGCATTTATACGGAGACTTGATTACACACAGGTGCATTCTATTTATCATCATCAGTCATTTAGGACAACATTGGATCATTCAAAGATCCTCACTGAACTTCTGGAGTGAGTTTGCTGCACTGAAAGTAAAGGGGCTGAATAATATTGCACGCCCCACTTTTCAGTTTTTTATTTGTTAAAAAAGTTTAAATTATCGAATAAATTTCGTTCCACCCAACACTGAGTGACACCCAAACTAACATTCTCAATCTAATGTTTATGGTCCTATGGTGGTTCGATCAAACTGAACAAAACGACAGCCCTGTCCTGACAATGACTTCTTTCTTCTTGACCTTTTTGCTGTGAAGCACAACCGCTAACCACTGCACTACCATGCTGCTTAGTTGTAACCATATTCAAATTTACAAAATTTAGAGAACAATAGAGCAGCAACCATACGGAGAGCTGATTGGCTGTGGCAGGGGTAATCCACGCCGATTTACTTCAGTGTGATGTAGCTGCCCTGTGGTTGTGTTCGAGGACAAACTTACATATGAATACATATTAGGCACAAGGTTCACATTGGAACAAGCTATTCAATTTCTTTCAGTGTTTCAAAAGCGGGTCCCACAGCTTCAAAGAACAGGTCTAATTATCTGTATTGTCGCATACAGTATACTGACCCACATAGAGAGAGATGTGCTCAGACTGAACAATGCCAAAATCCTTTGTTTGATTCAAGCAACGCCACTGGGAAAAAGAGACAATGATCAGTTAGATCTAAATAGTGAAAGACAACAGTGTTTCTGTTGTCTATTACTTACTGCCACTGCAACATGGTCGCCGTCCCCCGTGTTGTGTTTGTGGATCACCTCAAAAAAATACTTGATACGGGTAGTCAGCCTAGAATTGACAAACATGTTGGGAATGAAGGACTGCGAGTGGGTTTATCATGGGTTATTTTAACTGCTAGGTATACAGGACACATTGATCTCCCATGTGTCCTTGGAACAGCACCAATGCCCCAAGTAGATAAAGTGGCAAGAGCTCTGGCGTGTGTCTTCTTCTCTGTCTGGTGCACACTGGGGAAGTCTTGCAGTTTTTCCAATGTGGGATTTACCGCAAATGGCAAATAAATTCTTGAATCTTGAATGAGGGTGATGCTAAGATAAGCGCTCGCACCCATACACACCCATTTACACACCACTGCACACTCACACACCTGAAAACTATGTGGTGGCAAATGTGTGGCACTGTTGTCTGTCTTGTTTGTCTTGTCTTTGTCTGTATGTCGGAACCTGTGTTGTCTATATTTTCATAATGAAAAAAACAAAACACAAAAAGCATTAAAGGTTTTAACACGTCCTGCCTCATCACTCTGACATACATTTGTAAAAATGTAGATGTGTCTATTTTAGTTGAGGGAACAATGTTGTAACATGGACATAGTTCCGGCACATTCATGACAATACATGGAACTAACCTTATTGGCACAGATTTCTGATGTATAAATTTATCATATTCTCCAGGAGCTGTCCATTCAACACCAGTCTGGAAGCACAAGAGTTGTTAGACGCTGACCTGCATGTATGAAAGCTGGGAACTGAGTGGAGGACAGCAGACACACCTTCCCCACCCAGGCACGAAGGACCACGTTCAGAGGCGACTCGTCAGAACTCAACCACAGCTCAGAGTTTTTTGCAGAATCCAGAGCAAATATGTACTCTCCTGAAAGATTTTTTATTTTTACACCGTTTACTATCCTTTTAAAGCATGTATGACAACACATTTGACTAATTTCAATCTAACATAAGGTAGTTAAAGCTGGATTACCTAACTTTATTTTTGCATTTATTTGGAAAATTCAATCCATATCCATGCAGTGTATTGGGATATGCGTTCTTTTGAAGAATAAGTAGTGCTGGTTTGTACTGGAGTGTAATTTTATTTTAGATCGATTTTCGCGCAAAGCGGAAGAGAATTTATTTCGGGACCAGATTGTAACCAATCACAGCGGACCACTGGCCCTCACTTTCTTGAGAAAATCTACAGGTCTGTCGTTAGCACAGACAGCTGAGGTAAACGAGCATCATGGCGAACCTGAAAGTCCCTGTATTTTCGTTACAGGTTACTGCTTATACAGCGAAACAGCCATCCAAAAGATCTGGGATATGATGTACATATCAAGTACATACATGCATACTGTATGTAGTTACCATCAGCCGGAGGATGCAGATAGCCAAATATTCTAAGGCCGTATTGGTTTTGCTGAGGGGCCAGTGCCAGCTTGGGGACTGTGGTCCTGACCTGAACAAACACAAACGAATTAGTTGCATAGTACATATCTTTTATTAATACATATTCACATGCATGGGTTAATGTAGCCGCCCCCTGGACTGCCACTCCTCCCCCGCAGACTGCCACCTTAGCATGGTGGAGGAGTTTGAGTACTCTGGTGATCCTGGGAGTTACAGTATGTTGTCTGGGGGTTCATGCCCCTGGTAGGACCTCATATGGCATCAGGACTTGGGTGACGAGTCAGACTGTTTTAGTTGTCATTCTTACTTCCTGTTTTATTTTGTATTTTTTCTCCTGTGTCTTTTTGTTATACTTCCTGTTCTGTTTATTGGCTGTCCAGCTCTCATGTGTTTAAGATTAAGAGATCCTTTAATTGTCCCACAGTGGGGAAATTTCAGTGTTGCATCACAGGTTATAGGACAGTAGGAAAGAGGAGCACAGAGCACACGTTAAGTCGATGTTGCTCTTTCAGATCATTTCTGTGTTTTTTTATTTTTTTTTGACATGGGTTTCACTAACAAACCACCGGTGGACTCTGCAACTGTTCGAAGAAGGCGCATAAATGAAAATACTGAGCTAACTCACTTTGCACCTGTAAATGATCATACTGTCCAAGAGATAATCTCCAGTTTGACCTCCTCCACATGCAGCCTGGATGTACTACCCACGAGATTTCTGAAGTCTGTTCTGAGCAGTCTGTTACCTTCACTCACACAGATAGTAAACATGTCCCTTCATTCTGGAATATTCCCAACGGCCCTGAAAACTGCAGTCATCAGGCCCCGGCTAAAAAAGAGCAGGCTGGATGCTACGGTACTTAATAACTATCGTCCCATCTCAAATCTGCCATTTATGGGGAAAGTCCTTGAGAAAGTTGTCTACCTACAGCTTACTAGATTTCTTATAATCAACAACTCATTTGATATGTTTCAGTCCGGCTTTAGACCCCACCACAGCACTGAGACTGCTCTTGTTAAGGTTACAAACGATATCCGGCTGAACACTGGCGCAGGCAAAGTCTCAATCTTAATCTTGTTAGATCTGAGTGCTGCCTTTGACACCGTCGACCATGAGATCCTCTTACAGAGACTAGAGGACTGGGTTGGCGTCGCTGGCACCGCCCTAAGTTGGTTTAGGTCTTACCTTGAGGACAGGAAGTACTTTTTGGAGATTGGAAACTGTGTCTCAGATCATATGGCCCTGACCTGTGGAGTTCCACAGGGGTCAATCCTGGGACCTCTTCTGTTCAATCTCTACATGCTGCCGTTTGGTCGGTTAATACGCAGAAACAAAGTGTCCTATCACAACTATGCAGACGACACTCAGATCTATGTCTCACTGACTGCAGGAGAACATGGACCAGTGGACTCACTCCTTCACTGTATCCAACAGATCAGTGAGTGGATGCAAAACAACTTCCTTCAGCTAAACGCAGACAAAACTGAAATGATTGTCTTTGGTCCCCAGAAGAGTCCCTTCAAACAAGGTCAGAAATCTAGGGGTAATACTGTAAGTAAGTAAGTAAGCTTTATTTATATACCGCCTTTCACAGACCAGAGTCACAAAGCGGTTTACAATTGTTATTTTTGGGCACTTGTCCTCTCACTCCACACAGAGATGGGAGCGGGGTCGCCGAACAGGAGGCGCATGCCAGACCTATTGTACATATTTTTAGTGGTAGGGGAAACCGGAGTACCCGGAGGAAACCTACGCAGACACGGGGAGAACATGCAAACTCCACTCAGAAAGGCCCTGGTCCGGCCAGGATTCGAACCCAGGACCTTCTTGCTGAGAGGCGAGAGTGCTATCCACTCAGCCACCGTGCCGCCCAGCACTGGACGCAGACTTAAATTTTAATAGCCACATCAAATCAGTAACATCAACAGCTTTTTACCATCTAAAAAACATTGCCAGGATCAAAAACATAGTGTCTAAAGCAGACTTGGAGATTCTTATCCATCCATTTGTCTCCAGTAGGTTAGACTACTGCAATGGCCTGCTCACAGGTCTGTCCAAACAGGCTGTAAAACAGCTGCAGTACATTCAAAATGCAGCAGCTCGAGTCCTGACTAGAACCAGGAAGTACAACCACATTAGTCCAGTTCTCAGGTCTCTGCACTGGCTTCCTGTGGCTCAGAGAATAGACTTTAAAACAGCTCTGCTTGTGTACAAGTCTCTCCATGGCCTCGCACCAAAATATATTAGTGACATGTTAGTCCCATATGAACCAGCCCGGACTCTGAGGAGCACAGGGACTGGACTCCTGTTAGTGCCCAGAGTCAGAACTAAACATGAGGAGGCTGCTTTTCAGATTCATGCTGCTAAAATCTGGAACAGACTTCCTGAATATGTGAGACAGGCCTCCTCTCTGACAATGTTTAAAACCAGGTTAAAGACAGTTCTGTTTAGCTGTGCATACAACTAAGGGACTTTATACTTTTAGCTTTCTTTTTAATGTTCTGTGATTATTTATGATTTTAATGCTTTCTTATTTTGTTCAGCACTTTGAATTGCCTTGTGTATGAATTGTGCTATATAAATAAACTTGCCTTGCCTTGCCGTTAAGTGAAAAAAATAATCTAACTCTAGCATCAATAATAAGTATAAAATCTCTATCTTGACAATATAATAGATGTAAAAATTTAAAATTGACAAAATAAGAGGCAAGTTTCACCTGTATGTCCCTGTCTGTATTTAAACCCTGTGCTCCTCTCCTCTTGTTGTCAGTTCATTGTATTCTTGTCCCTGCATTTTGATTCTGAATTCCTGTTTCATCCTGGATTTTGTTATTTCAGAGTTCTTTTAAAATAAAATAAAAAAGCTCTGCAAGAGTTCTAATTTTGTTTGGTACCCGTGACATAGATGGATAGATAGATAGATACTTTATTGATCCCTGTAGAAGAAATTCAAGTGTCCAGTAGCAACAAAGATAAAGAATTAAAGAAGCTATACCCGATTTTTTTTTCTAAGTAGTTCATAAAAATGTTTTTTACTACATACAAGTTGTATCATAATACATCATTTAATTGAAAACTTGAGGTAATTGATTCAGCTGTGTAAGAATTACAAGCAGTGAAAAGTGCTGAGTAGAGTCTGAGCGGGCCGCTCTTTCTCCTCCGCTCACAGAACGAGCAGCGAACAGCCTGCGTCCTCTAGCCCCTACAGCGCTGCTTAACACCAGGACTTCCACTTCAAAATTCAAATATAATTCTAAAATAAAAAATGATGAACAAAATAATTGAATAAAAAAATGTGAACAAATATTAGACAACCCTTGTAATTCGAAATGTATTTAATGACTGCAAATAAAATAGTTAGCTCCCAAAGGTTTCACCGGGACGTGCTAGGCAGGTAACAACTAAGCTAGCTAGTTGTTTCATGGTAACTTCCGGGTTTTTCGCAATCGCTTTTTGTCACATTGAAACAGTATTTTTGTCATGAAAACGTTAACAGCAAATTCTGAAATCATCCGTGCATGTGTGTTAAGGATGTATATGTGTACTGTATTGTCCGATTGACGTTTAATGGTGTTGATTGATAGATATGTAGTTATTTATTGAGCGTGGCTAGCTCCGCTAGCTTCTCTACACTGACGAGTGTGTAGTGACAGGTGCTGATAGCTTGTTCTTGCAGAGTAATGGCAGTATTTTACACACCTGAATTACAAACAGAGGTTGCATTGGGGCTTCGGTCATTATTGGTTTGAGAGTTCTGTTATCAAGAAAAAATGATCGGAAGAATTGCTGCTGCTGCTTTGAGGAGCTCTATAACACATTATAATTAAATATTAGAATATATTCTAAGGTTTTAAATTAATACATTCGGACGCGAAACTAGCGGTATTCTTTTACTTATATATTGTGTTAGCAGTGCGTTGCTTTAGTGCCATTTCATCAGTGATTGTTGCACAGCTTACAAGAAGTTGCGCTAATGCTAATGTTAGCATATGTATCAGATCGCAAATAAAACTAGGTGGCTCTGTGTTATGAGAGCGTAGGGGAAATGAGAAGCCATTGAGCGAGTTGGGGGGCGGTGCTAAACATTCAAACATTGCAGAAACGGGTATAGCGCCTTTAAATTGATCATTCTTAAAAGCTAACAATAGTAAAAAATATGCAACAAAGATGAAGCGCAGTCCAAAGTCACAATGGAAAGCACAACGGGAAGATCCGTGACATCCCCATGTGTGCAAGGCCTGGGGTTGGGGCTCTTAAGCGAGTGTCTGGTGGCCGGCCCTTTGCCCATGGGCCTGGCCAGGCTCAGCCCGAAATGACAACGTTGGCAAGGGCTCCGGTGGACCAACCACCCACAGAGGGATCCATGGCGGGATGTTGCAGAGAAGACTGGGCGGCAGTCCTCGACAAACTAGTCCACACACAACATATGGCTCATGGGATGTGGAATGTCACCTCACTGGGAGGAAAGGAGCCTGAGCTTGTGGGGGAGATTGAGAAATATTGATCAGACAGCCGATCAGAGAGGTGAATGAAAGAACCCAAAATACAGGACTGAAAATAATCTAATGATATAAATCCATAATGCCAAAACAAAAAAACTTCCAAACTGAAAACAAGACAGGACAAATGTGGGAAGAGACAATAGACGGACTACAAGTGGGGAAAAGCACAGGGTGTAAATTCACATAGGTGAATCTCATTAGGGCGGGGCAAACAATCAACAGGACAGACAGGAAGCAAATATATAGCAAAATTAAACCAGGTCAAAATGATTACAAACCATGACAGTATTCCTCCTATAGAGACAGCTCCCTCCCAGATGTACCAAGATACACAAGCCCGGGAGGGTGGTGCGGGATCAGGAGGATGGAGCAGAGATAGTTCAATGTTTCTGGAAGTCCACAATGGCACATCCGAAGTGATCTGGCCATGACAACAATAAAACACGAGACAAAAACTTTGTCTGGCAATGGTTCCAGGCGATGCAAAACTGAGGTCGTCAATGGGCAGCAGGTGTTGTACTCAAAACAAAAATCCGTACTTGAACACAATGTTGAGGGTGGTGTAGCAAGAGCCAGGTGTGGATGGTAGTTCAAGGGGTCCGGGACTCTGATATTCTCCTGGGGGACTTCAACGCCCATGTGGGAAATGCCAGTGACACTTGGAGAGGGGTGATTAGGAGGAATGCCCCCCCCTGATCTCAACCCCTAGCGCTGTTTAGTTGTTGAACTTCTATCACAGTTTGTCCATCACAAACACCATGTTCGAACGCAAGGGTGTCCTCCAGTGCACGTGGCACCAGGACACCCTAGGCCGGAGGTCGACGATCGACTTTGTTGTCGTGTCATCTGACCATCGGCCACATTTCTTGGACACTCCGGTGAAGAGATGGGTGGAGTTGTCAAATTATCACCACTGGATTCGGGGGAGGGAACCTGTCAGACCTGGCAGACCCAAGCATGTAATGAGGGACTGCTGGGAATGTCTGCCTGAGCCCCCTGTCAGACGGACTTTCAAATCTTCCGGGAGAGCTTCTCCCAGGTCCCGCGGGAGGGAGGGGGGACATTGAGTCTGAGTGGACCATGTTCACCTCCTCTATCGCCAAAATGGCAGCTTAATCTGGTGCTGGTACCAGCGACAAGCAAGGGATGCGGTTAGGCGGAAGAAGGAGTCCTGTCAAGCCATGATGGTTCGTGGGACTCCTGTCCAGGCTAGGCCATGCATACAGTGGCCCGAGCTGTTGCAGAGACAAAAACCCGGGACTGAAAGGAGTTCGCAGAGTCCTTTTGGACTCTCCTGTTGGAATCACAAGGCTGCGGGTGTGGATGAGATCCGTCCTGACTATCTGAAGTCTATGGATGTTGTAGGACTGTCTTGGCTGACACGTCTCTGCAGCATTGCGTGGCGATTGGAGACGGTGCCAATGGAGTGGATGGCTGGGTAAACCAGTCATACAAGACGTAGCAAGACATGCTGTAGCACCCCCCTCGTAATTAAGGTAAGTAAGGAAGTTTTTGTAAGAGTCACATTCAGTACATTGACTGTAATCTCTGCAGGGACAGAGATTTACACAATCTCTTTACACAAAGCCCGATAAGAGCTTACATGAGCAATAAAAATAAAAATTATCAGCAGTGTCTGCCAACTGTTTCCCGGAACTGCATAAAAGCATTGTGACTGGTACAGAGGTGCACTGCTCCTGACAGAGGCTCGAGTGGCATTTGCAGGATGTGTCAAATGCAGAAGACAAAGTTCCCCTGCGGGGATAAGACTTGAGCTTAAAAAATTCACTATTTTTACCAAGTGTATAGAGTGACCTGTGATTGAATTACAATAGTTCATGTAAAGTCTAGAAATATCAAGTAAATGAAGAAAGATAAGATAAGATAAGATAGACTTTCTTGATCTCACACAGGAGAAATTTACATGTCACATCTGGCATGGATAAAAACACTTGAGATGCAAAAGAAAGACATGTGCAAACATGTTAAATGCAGGATATATTATGTACAATAAATAGTGGCAATTCAAAAGTGGCGAAGTCGTGTTGATGAATGCACTTACGTGTGGGTGAAGAGGGAAGTGCACATTCTTCCGGAGAGAATCCACCGAGCTGCCACACCACTCGTCAAAAATATGGAGGTTTGCACGGCCCATGTACTGCGGAAACAAGGCTTTTATTATTATTTGTTTTACCCTGTTTTCAAACACTGTATGAACTCATGTCTTGTGTCATGTCATGCACCAATAGATTTTTGGGTGTGGAGAGGGGATGTTGGGGATTTCTTAATGACAATCTATGAAATATTTAGAAAATGTATGATGCTCAGCAAATTATATTTCTGGATTGTTGTTATTCTACAGTATATGTTTGTTATCAAATACTAATTAATTCATTCAACTATAATAACTTAGAAAAAATAACAATGTCACGTATTTGCAACACAGGCAATAGACAACAAGTGACCAAACCCATTGCTTCAACAAGTCCTAGGCTTTCTGACACAAATTAAAAAACTAAAGAGGGTTCTCCAAACCGCCACGTTCTTTCTTGCAGCTCTTTAATGGGATTCAGTAATTGAACACATGCTGCTCAATATTTATATCCAAGTTACAGTCATTATTACATAGTTTGGTGAAGTTTATTATTTGACTTATTGATGGGCCATGGTGGTACCATAGCAACCAAAACACACAAAAACAGCCAAAACTCACAATTTATAAACGGCTTACATGTGCAATATTTGTGTTTGAAGTTCATGACATCACTGGAGGAGGGATTCAATTTTAGAACTAAGATTGCTTACATTATGTAGTTCAACTTTCGTAGCACTGTGCTCGCAAAATGGGGAACTTCTGGTGGTATAAAAAAGTACAGTCGGAGGCTACCGAGCTCCTGTACTGTGAAACTAGCTCAACATCCTCTTCAAGGATTCAGGGCCAGGCTTGCAACAGTCGTGTTTATTTTAGCATATACAGTACAGACCAAAAGTTTGGACACACTTTCTCATTCAATGAGTTTCCTTTCTTTTTATGACTATTGACTGTAGATTCACACCCAGACTGTGTAAGGGCTATTTGACCAATAAGGAGAGTGGTGGGGTGCTGCCAGATGACCTGGCCTCCATAGTCACCGGACCTGAACCCAATTCAGATAATTTTGGGATGAGCTGGACCACAGAGTGAAGGGACCAACAAGTGCTAAGCATCTCTGGGAACTCCTTCAAGACTGTTGGAAGACCAGAAAAAATGATATGCAACAATACTTCAGGTCACAGCAGCAGAGGTAGTGCTTGGTTCTGACCATTTTCTCAGCTCTTGTCCAAAGTGAGATGCTGAATGCTTTGATAGCATTTTTAATTTTTAGTTAGCATTCCTCAGATTTTTGCCTGATCTGCTAGTTTCAGACATAGACTGTAAATATCAACAGACATAGTCACGCCTATCTCCGCCGTTAATGTGCCACCACTTTCGCCGTCTTTGGGCAGTTTCAAAAAGGACACGGGGGCCGGAAAATGTGAAAAAACGCATTTGCGGCACTAGCCCCATTCATTTGACGAGTGCCTTCATAATTCCAACGCGACTAAACTAGACTGGTCCAAAAAAATACACTCCCATCAGCATTGACACACATGTGGGGACGTAGCGTTAGGGCCAAGAGCCAACTTTAACACCTGAAAAGTCGTTTTTGAGAGGTAAGAAGATGCTACACGTTGTTATTATTATCCAATTCTTATTCCGGGTCCACCCCCATAGGCCCAGGGTGGTTTTGCAAGCATATCAGCGCATGTCATTTTGGTCCAAATCTAAATCTAGTTCTCTCAAGTTGTGCCGCCTCAGCTGTTAATGATGTAATGCAAACCTGCGCATACGTGTCTCACGACAGCCGAAGCAAACCAAGATGGCGGACCTAAAGTCTGTGTATTGCTTTAAAAGTTAAAATACGAACGAATGAAGACACAAATGTCACTTTTAATGCAATTTGATGCGAGATGTTGATGGTTCCGTGTTGTGATATGTGGGTTTTAAGAAGAAGAGTTTTGTGTAAAGTTGGTTTTAAGCAGTCCACTGCTCCTGTGAAACCACACCGCTGCTGTTTGATAGCAGTCCTCGAGTTGACTGCTGCATACGTCATTTTACTGACGTAGGCCGATGACGCGTCCTGTGGCAACTTGACAGCTTACTGGTCTGTTGGGTTGATAATGTAAATAATACATTCAATTTAATGCATGTATCGTACTGTATTCAATATGTTCAAACTAAATATTTGATTAGAGTTTTTTCCCCATTCTGTGAAGTTTCTGCGCATGCGCAAATCAGATTTGTTTTCTCTTCACCAAAGTTGAAAACTCACGTAAATATGACTCTCCGTTACAAAGGGCATACAGTATATTTATATTAGTTTAACGTTCTGTCAGCGAAAATCATCCTGTGCTTTGATAGGGATTAGGGACATAGATACATCGAAAGTAAGTGAAACAAAGGCTGCATCTGATAGACCAACATGCTATGTAATGCTACAAACAGTGATTCATTTTAAATATATAGTAGGTTTTTGTTTTTTTGAGTTAAGTGCATGGGGATATTATTAACAACCGAGCGTGTTGACTTAACATTTGGAGGGAAATGCTTTGAGAAAACGCGGTCAAACTCAATGGCGCAAGCACTGATCTCACTGAATATTAAATTCCTTTTTCAACTTTGTACCAAACTCCTGGGTTCTAAATTACATTATTGGGACAAATGTTACGTACACACGTAATGTATTAATGAATACACGGTCAGATTTCCATCAACTTTTTTTAAGTAAAATTTTTGTGTGGGTTTTTGATCTATTTTTAATGTTATTATCTCATTGCCTGAACATTTCAAATAAGGCCGCAGATCCCTGTAGTGTAGGGCTAGAGTGCTGGATAAAAAGATTCAAGACGTAAAAACAGTGAATAAAATCCGCACAGCTATGTAGCTCCCATCAGTGAGCTGCAACAGCAACTGTTCGAAGAAGGCGCATAAATGAAAATACGAGTGATCTATTTATGGGAATGATAAACTTTGAGAAAGCATTGTGTTCTACTGTAGATGAACTGTTTAACTCTGTCACCTCTAGTGTTTTGAATGTTCTGGATACCGTTGCCCATGTGAAGGTTAAAATAGTGAAAATTAAGCAGAAGGCGCCGTGGGCTAAAGCAGACTCGGTCAGGGCACAAAAGAGAAAGTGCCGGAGGGCCAAGCGGAAGTGGCGCAAGTCCAACCTCCAGGTTGATTACGAGATCTTCAAAGATAAGTTGTGCGAGTTTAACCGGGTGCTACGTAGTACGAGAGAAAGGTATTTTTCTGAAATGATTGAAGGCTGCAGCAACAATCTGCGTGTTCTGTTCTCAACAGTTAATAGATTAACAAACCCCCCTGTTCAAATGCCATTAGAGCTTACTTCCAAACGTAAATGCAATGAGTTTGCTAATTTTTTCAATGACAAGGTTCAAGGCATAAAAAACGCCATTGTCTCTGTTAGCAGGCCTGGCTTTGAGCGGCTGGATGGCAGTGAGATAAACCCAAACAAAGTTGACGGAGGCAGGCTTCAGCTTGGTCCACTTATTTTTATTTTCTGTTTTTCCTTTTTTTTTAAAGTGACCAGTGCAGACAAAGAAAAGGGTGCAAAAATGCAAAACAAACCAACACAGTGGATGAAGGACAGGAGCATGTGTTCCCCAGCAGCAGGACAATGGAATGGTAAAAATGGGCGCCGTATATACTACTGGGTAAAACCAATTAAAACTCCAGGGGTATAGCATTAACATTAGCTTCTAAAAACTATGTTAAAACCCTCCATTAAAATACCAATAACCAGTTACAATAATAAAACACCCCCCTACAAAAATATACTCCTAAAACACCCTCCTACAAAAATATCTATACCAACTATGACTAAAAACAGTGCTAGATCCCCCCTCCACCAATTCATTGACTTGGTCCAGCCGGAACCATAAATGCCGGTGTTTGTGGCCCGGGGACCCTTTTGGCCCACGCACCTGGACACAAGACAGTGGTGAGTAAACACATTTTTAAAATACATATCACAGCCACACTTATATCATTCACCCACTAAAACCACACATCACACACACCCGAACCCATACCAAACACAACTAACTCAAACACCACATATATTGCACAAAGCCCCACTCAAACTGTTTTGTTTGTCTCCGCAGACCGGACTCTGGACAACCCAAGCCCTCAATAAATGTCTTTCTACCCAACAGTTGTGTGCAATTTATTATATGTGCAAATTAGCATGTGACAATATGTGTACAGTGCAATTTAAAGTGTGATGTGACATTTAAAAGGTAAATTCATAAAGTGCAGTGCGATATTACCCGTAAAGAACAGCTGTTCTTTACAGTCTCCAATCCACAGAAAACCATCCAACAGCCAGAAAGGCTCTCTGAGCTAACTCACTTTGCACCTGTAAATGATCAAACTGTCCAAGAGATAATCTCCAGTCTGAGCTCCTCCACATGCAGCCTGGATTTACTACCCACTAATGTGAGACTAATAAAGGTTTATCTTATCTTATCTTAGATTTCTGAAGTCTGTTCTGAGCAGTCTGTTACCTTCACTCACACAGATAGTAAACATGTCCCTTCATTCTGGAATATGGAAACTGCAGTCATCAGGCCCTTGCTAAAAAAGAGCAGGCTGGATGCTACGGTACTGAACAACTATTGTCCCATCTCAAATCTGCCATTTATGGGGAAAATCCTTGAAAAAGTTGTGTACCAACAGTTTACTAGATTTTTTTATAATGAACAACTCATTTTTACATGTTTCAGTCCGGCTGTAGACCCCACCACAGCACTGAGACTGCTCTCGTCAAGGTAACAAACGATATCCGGCTGAACACTGACGCAGGCAAAGTCTCAATCTTAATCTTAGACTAGATTTGAGTGCTGCCTTTGACACTGTCGACCATGATATCCTCTTACAGAGATTAGAGGACTGGGTTGGCGTCGCTGGCACCGCCCTAAGTTGGTTTAGGTCTTACCTTGAAGACAGCAAGTACTTTGTGGAGATTTGAAACTGTGTCTCAGATCATGGCCCTGACCTGTGGAGTACCACAGGGGTCAATCCTGGGACCTCTTCTGTTCAATCTCTACATGCTGCCGTTAGGTCAGTTAATACGCAGAAACGAAGTATCCTATCACAACTATGCAGACGAAACTCAGATCTATGTCTCACTGACTGCAGGAGAACATGGACCAGTGGACTCACTCCTTCACTGTATCCAACAGATCAGTGAGTGGATGCAAAACAACTTCCTTCAGCTAAACGCAGACAAAACTGAAATGATTGTCTTTGGACCCCAGAAACAAAGAGAGAGCGTCATCTGTCACCGACAGTCTCTCTCCCTAAAACCTTCAAACAAGGTCAGAAATCTAGGGGTAATACTGGAGTCAGACTTAAATTTTAAATTTTAATAGCCACATTAAATCAGTAACATCAGCAGCTTTTTACCATCTAAAAAACATTGCCAGGATCAAAAACATAGTGTCTAAAGCAGACTTGGAGATTCTTATCCATGCATTTGTCTACAGTAGGTAAGACTGCTGCAATTGCCTGCTCACAGGTCTGTCCAAACAGGCTGTAAAACAGCTGCAGTACATTCAAAATGCAGCAGCTCGAGTCCTGACTAGAACCAGGAAGTACGACCACATTAGTCCAGTTCTCAGGTCTCTGCACTGGCTTCCTGTGGCTCAGAGAATAGACTTTAAAACAGCTCAGCTTGTGTATAAGTCTCTCCATGGCCTCGCACCAAAATATATTAGTGACATGTTAGTCCCATACGAACCAGCTCGGACTCTGAGGAGAACAGGGACTGGACTCCTGTTAGTGCCCAGAGTGAGAACTAAACATGGGGAGGCAGCTTTTCAGATTCATGCTGCTAAAATTTGGAACAGTCTTCCTGAAGATGTGAGACAGGTGTAACCCACATTAAAAATGGGTTCTGTGTAAAAATAAAACGTTTTAATATATTTCATTCTCCGTGCTCCCGTTCACTATTGCGAGAACTGCCTCAGCCAATCACATTGGCCGTAGCGCGTGATACAAGCCGCTTGCGCTTCTCCCTGTCACACACGGGAGGGAGACGCAACCGGACAGCTGCACAGGAGCCCCACCATTGCTTCACATTCGTAACGACCGCTGGGCATTCATTATAAGGGGGAATTGGCCATTTTGTGTCTGGGTAAGACACAACCCTGAATCCGATGACGAGCTAGACCCAGTCCCTGTCAACCAACATCCTCCTGCGGTCAGGGTAGGAGGCTGTTGCAGTCTGTCCACTCCCACACTCATCCACACACACCTGTCGCAATAACCGTTGGATTATCAATGCAAAGACTCTCAATAACTATGAACATTTAAGCCCACATCGTTGTGGCACCCCAGTACCCGGTTTTGTGTGTGTGTGTGATTCTGTCACAACCTGTGACCCATGGTTGGGAACCATTCTGGACATTTTTAAAAGTACTGCTGCTGTATTGTTGTGTTGTTGAACTGTTGATCTGCAGAACTGTATATATATTTGCACTAAATGTTGTTTGTTTTTCACTGTAAGTACATGGCACCCGCCGGTAACCAGTCTGTCTCTTGAGTGTAATATTACTTGCCTCACACCTCCCAGAGAGCCGTATCTAGTCTTCTGATCTAGTCCAACGAACCCATTCTTTCCTATTCTGTACTATCACTGGCATAACGTAACTCATATGCTACACAGGCCTCCTTGCTGACAATGTTTAAAGTTCTGTTTAGCTGTGCATACAACTGAGGGATTTTATATTTTTATCTTTCTTTTTAATGTTCTGTGATTATTTATTTAGCTTTCTTATTTTGTTCAGCACTTTGAGTTGCCTTTTGTATGAATTGTGCTATATAAATAAACTTGCCTTGCCTTGCCTTGACCTGACTGGGCCCTTCCCCAAAACTACTGATGGCTATCAGTACATATTTACAGCCACGGATTATTTTTGAAAGTGGGTAGAGGCATTCCCATTAAAAACCAAGACGGCTGCGAAGGCTGACAAATTCATGATGTTGTTGAATTATATGGTGGGTTTGTGAATCTAATAAGGGCAAGGTTACATAGGTTTATACAAGCGAACTGGGCCAAATGGCCTGTATCGTCGCCACAGGGGTGTGAAAACGGCCCGTGGTCACATGATCGTGTATTCGCAAACGTGCCATCTCAGTACGGATCACGTTGTTTAGGGAAAGACACATCTCCACATTTGTGCCCAAATTTTTTTCAGAGTGTTAATGCATTTAATATAATTAGTTGTGTGCCCTAGAATCAGGAAATGTATTTATTTGAAGAAAATAGCATTTTTAGGGCTGGCAACTATAGTTGCCGGTGGGCACATAGCTTGTCAATAGGTCATAATGGATATTATAACTGGATATAATCAACCCAAAAAGGTTGTGATCAGCCAAACTGATTGTGATTGATTCCTCCTTTTTAAAATCTAAAACAACAAACAACTTGAACGGTTTCTTTATTCTACAATACAACACAAATTTTTTCAAAAAGAGAAATTTCCCTTTGGCAATCCAAAAAAATGGCAAAAAAATGGCATTAGCCTACAAGTACTTTCTATTGCTTTTCTTTTTCCCAACAGCAAAAAAGTAACAAGGACTGATGCCAAGGGTAATTTCAAGAAAGTATACAGATGTTGTCCATGTTATATAAATGTATTCTGCCTTATACACACACCCACGCGGTATGATACTTGAACCACTCCACATGTAGCGGCACAACACATTTCTCACAGAACTTACATCGCTTGTACTTGCTACCGCTGTTGCAGGCCAGTGGTTGAGGTTGTCAAACCTGCTGGCATCAACCATGCCCGCTTCCTCTTACTCCAGGCATGTCCAAACTCAGGCCCCCGGGCCAATTGCGGCCCTCTGGGCCACTTTATGTCGCCCTCTGCTGCTAACACAAAGTCGTCATTGAGGCACTTTGACAGTGTCATCCAACCAACTTCAGCTCCACCAACACAGTCATGCACAGTCATACTCTGGAATCCAGTCGTTGACTCCATTGTTATTTACTTACATTTGTTTTATCATTGTGTGGGCCTCTTACAAAAACGTTTGGACACCCGTGTCTTACTCCATGACGCTGGAGGAGGGTCTGAGCTACTGCTATATCAAAATCCTACAGACATAGGCTTTGAATACCCATGAATATTTTATTTAGATGTGAAGAGTAATCTGAGGTCTAAAATTAGCCATTGTACACCATTCTACAATTAAAAATAAGTAAATTATGAGACACTGTTATTAGGTATACTCGGCATTGTTTTCCTTTCCTTTAGTCACATCATATGTGCCCACAGGCAACTAAAGTTGCCGCGCACAGAAACATGCCCATAACACTTTTTTTTTTAATCCCAGGTACAATGGGCCTCATTCACGAACCGTTCTTAAGAACTAATTTGTGCGTAAATCCTACTTACGAGGATTTTACAAAGATTGTGGCCTTCATGAAATGTTCACTTTTTTTTTTCACATTCAGTGCCGACATGTTTGCACTCTGGTGTTGTGAAGTTCAATAAAACACAACATTACAGTGATATGTCCGTCATATTGACGTATGTATTTATTTATTTAATTGTTTATGGTAATTTAGCCTATTTTTTTATTCATTTTGAAATTAAATATGCCAATGCTTTATCAAATACATTGGAAATGTCTATAAGCGACCCCATCCTATTTATTAGGGACATTTCTTTATCCACGGGCCACAAAACAATGGCATATACTGCTGCTGCAGGAGGTTGCGGGGTCCGCGCTGAGTCTCTCCCATGGATCTATTACGGGTCCGCGCTAGTCTCTCCCGTGGATCTATTACGGGTCCAGTCTATGGTTTCTGCAGTCTATGGTCTCTCCAGTCTATGTCTCTCCTTGGGTCTGCATTGGTCTCAACAATTTCTCCCACTTAAAATAATGACAGAGGTCTGTAATTTTCATCATAGGTACACTTCAACTGTGAAAGACAGAATGTGAAAAAATAATTTATTTGTAAATTATGGTGGAAAATAGGTATTTGGTCAATAACAAAAATTCAACTCAATACTTTGTAATATAACCTTTGTTGGCAATAACAGAGGTCAAACGATTACTATAGGTCTTTACCAGGTTTGCACACACAGTAGCTGGTATTTTGGCCCATTCCTCCATGCAGATCTTCTCAAGAGCAGTGATGTTTTGGGGCTGTCGCAGAGCAACACAGACTTTCAACTCCCTTCACAGATTTTCAATGGGGTTGCGGTCTGGAGACTGGCTAGGCCACTCCAGGACTTTCAAATGCTTCTGACGGAGCCACTCCTTCGTTGCTCGGGCGTTGTGTTTAGGATCATTGTCATGCTGGAAGACCCAGCCACGTTTCATCTTCAAAGCTCTCACTGATGGAAGGAGGTTTTGGCTCAAAATCTCACGATACATGGCCCCATTCATTCTTTCCTTAACACAGATCAGTCGTCCTGTCCCCTTAGCAGAAAAACAGCCCCAAAGCATGACGTTTCCAACCCCATGCTTCACAGTAGGTATGGTGTTCTTGGGATGCAACTCAGTAATCTTCCTCCAAACACGACGAGTTGAGTTTATACCAAACAGTTCTACTTTGGTTTCATCTGCCACCATGACATTCTCCCAATCCTCTGCTGTATCATCCATGTGCTCTATGGCAAACTTCAGACGGGCCTGGACATGCACTGGCTTCAGCAGGGGGACACGTCTGGCACTGCAGGATTTGATTCCCTGTCGTCGTAGTATGTTACTTATGGTCCCCTTTGTTACTTTGGTCCCAGCTCTCTGCAGGTCATTCACCAGGTCCCCCCGTGTGGTTCTGGGATTTTTGATTACCGTTCTCATGATCATTTTGACCCAACGGGATCAGTTCTTGCGTGGAGCCGCAGATCGAGGGAGATTATCAGTGGTCTTGTACGTCTTCCATTTTCTGATAATTGCTCCCACAGTTGATTTGTTCACACCAAGCTGCTTGCCTATTGTAGATTCACTCTTCCCAGTCTGGTGCAGGTCTACAATTATTTTCCTGGTGTCAGTCTAGAGCTCTTTGGTCTTGGCCATAGTGGAGTTTGGAGTCTGACTGTTTGAGGCTGTGGACAGGTGTCTTTTATATTACAGATAACGAGTGGAGGACAGAGCTTCTTAAAGAAGAAGTTACAGGTCTGTGATAGCCAGAGATCCTCCTTGTTTCCACCATGATTTACAAATAAATTCTTTAAAAATCCTACAATGTGAATTCCTGGACTTTTTCACATTCTGTCTCTCACAGTTGAAGTGTACCTATGATGAAAATTACAGACCTCTGTCATTATTTTAAGTGGGAGAACTTGCACAATCGGTGGCTGACTAAATACTTTTTTGCCCCACTGTATTTTGAGATTAATCTCATGATATTTATAGATTAATCTCATAATTTTGCTAGTTTGACTTTATTCTCAGTCGGACAAAAGAAGAAAAAAGGGTGACTCTTTTGCTCCGTGCTTTAGGCATGTTGCCGTTTCCTCTGATGTCTGCACACGGCCCTGCATTATTGCCCATAAAAGGTATGGGCAATAATGGGCAGTTACCTATGCTAAGTACCTATGCTAATGAATCACCTGGCACGCGAGAACAGCTGCGAACAATTCAGCGGTTTACGAGCGTGTTGATGAATGCCACGAAGGGTCTTCATAGAAATCTAATCAAGAACGACTTGAGAAGAAATTTAAGAAGATTCTTAAGAAGATATTCGTGAATTAGGCCCAATGTTTTGAGGGATGGTTATTCTGGAGACTTGAATGATCATATAATTATTTCTATGTTTGGGGGAAAAATGATTCAAAATTCATGAAAATGACCTCTTTCTGGGATGATTTGCGTCATCCATGTTTTCACTCAGAAGAGACTGGAAAACATGTTTTTTTTTTAAAACTATAACTTTGTCTAAGTTGTTTACTCGCATGTAAGTGGAAAAATCTGCATTAATACTTTCGATTTTTTTTCTGTGAGTCCAAAATGACAATGATAAACCTCGGTTGGGCCAAATGGGTTAAATAATGGCTGATCCTTGAATGTCTGAAGTATTATTGCAATCATCAGGGTCAGAACAAAGGGAGTTATTCCCATAGGAAATGTTTCGCTTTGCCCTGGACGACACACCCCCCTGCGCCCCCCGACCACGGTCCGGGGCTTATATGAAAGGTTTAACACAAGCGGAGAATGCGAAAGTGCAGGAGAGAAGTGTGTCAAAACGCCCGTCACAACGGAAGACGTAATGTGATGCACAATATCAAGTCCCCATCACACCTCATCCCTGAGTGTCTGCAGACTAGTCATTATATATTAGCCATGTGTGCACAGGCACATATTCTCACCTCAGGTCTCCAGGGCACCGCAAAGTTGTATCTTCTCCAAGCCTCTGAATCCTCCATCGATGTGTTTCTGGAGTGGCTTGTCTGCTGGAAAACACCATAAATACAACCCTTGAGGAAGAGACATGTTATCACTATTATACCTGGAGTATTAGGGTTACTGAGGTAAATGGCCTTAAGGATTTCCTGTAGCCAAATGCGTTGTAGTGATCTGTATTAATCATTGCTCACAAATATTCTTACCCATATGAATGCATTTGGTTTCCTCATAATACCAGAGACGTGGAACACTGGAAATCACAAAAGGCAAATATTAAGGGGAAGTTTAAGGTTTGGGAAGTTTGTCCTCTGCATTTGACCCATCCTGCATACCACCCATCTCCAGGTGTTGATGCTCGGCTTGATCAGGACTGGAGCGGAAGGACTCATATTGAACATGGTTTTATTGGTAGGGGAAAACCGAAGTGCCTGGAGGAAACCTACATAGACAAAAGACACTATTCTAACTGGTATTTAAACCCAGTAAATGTATAAATAGTTATGTAAATGTGAAGCTGAAACCAGAGGTATATACACCATCCATCCATCCATTTTCTTCCGCTTCATCCGTTGCCGGGTCGCGGGGGCAGCAGTCTAAGCAGAGACACCCAGACTTCCTGATATTGGAATGTAACTTAAGTTATCATTTTGGTAAATCGTATGTGGCTATGTGCTGAATGCTCTGTATTGTAATTCACTTTAGCTTCAGGAAGACACCGGGAGGTCTGGGGAGCTCATATGCTAAGTGTCTTTTGTTGTGTTGGTTTCTTCCTTTCCCGTCTGCATACGAAGGTGTGGCTTGTTCTACCAAAAAGGGCTTGCAGACTGTGAATCTTCAGACTTGTCCTGAGAGAGGCTAGGGTCTGTGCCTTGCCTCTGTCAAGACATTCTCCTTGTACAATGTAACAAGTAAAAGATTAACTTTGTCTCTTTGTTGTGTGAGATTTCATCAGGTTCAACTGTAGTTGAAACAGCATTATCACTTGGTCCTTCGAGCCGGATCCCAACACTTCTTACAGGAGCTGAGCTTGTCTCAAACATAGACTTCAAGGAGCAACTACAAGGCCTTCTGCACTCGGAACTGCATTGGAACTCCAGGTTTGAGGCAGGACAGCCCTGGGTTGGAGTCAACGGGAGAACTACAGTTTTTTCCTGATGAAATCGCAACAAAGGAAAGTTCTGTACACTCTAAATTATGTCCAAAAGTAATCCAGGAAGTAGTTTGAAGTTCACATGAACACATTCATTTAGGAAAACGCAGAAATTATGCTTGAGTCTGGGACTTTATTACACTACGAATTATGTCCGGGACTAATTCAAGAGAGTAGTGTGGAGCTCGATGAATGGGGCGTTCATTTAGGATAACGCAGAGTTATGCCTTTAGTCAAGGACTTTTACAGAGCTCGAATGAACGGGGTTTCATTCAAAAGGGTAACGCAGAGTTACGCCTGTATGATGAATGTGTTAGAATTGAATTACTTCGGACTGAACTTCTACATTACTTCTAAACTGAAATTGGACATTTAAAGATATCTCAATACACTAAATTGAAATTGGATGTTTAAAGACCTCTAATTACTCAAAATTTGGAATTGGACATTGCAAAAAGTAGATAGACCGCCATTTTGGGTGGCCATGTGGTACTTTTGTCCTCTGGCCATGTGTTTCTTTGTCTGTCTGTGTCCTTTGTTCTGTGTGTCCTCTTCGTTTTCCTTTGTCAAAGTTTTCTTGGTTTAGAATTACCCTTCACCTTATGTTTTGATTCTGAAATGTATTAACAAATGTGCTTCTTGTTTTTGAGAAAAATGCCACATCCCTGCCAAAGCTTCAAAGCAACAAAATCCACCTATTTTCCATTGTGGGACAGAAAACCCACCCCATCGCCATCTCCATACAGCCATTGACACCTACGAAACGACCCTCCACACAAACCCCCCCCCCCCCCCGCACCGGAAGCTGCTGACGAATAATCACGGGCTGATTTGCAAGGATCAAAGCGCGCAGGCCCATGGAGGGCGCTGGCCGTTTGTTCAAGTTAAATGGACGTGAGAATTGAAGGTGACATCTTGGTACATTTGCGACTTGAAAGTTCAGCTTTGTGTCGTTGTTGGAGAATGGCTTGCTGCTGTTTGGCGTCGGAAACGCAGACAGAGAAGAGTTTCGAAACAGGAACAGAGTGGACATTTCTGGTCATAACCAAACATGAGGAGGGGTCGAGAGGAAGTGTCAAATGGACTGTCTATGGACTGTGAAAATGGACTTTGGGTTTTCGCGCTTTTGGGTGTGTGCGTGGTGTTGAATTTGATAACCAAAGTTAATACATTTCAAGTTAATACATTGTTCAGTTTTGAGCCATGTATGTCTCAATAGGGGGAATAGTTTATGGAACAACAATGTGAAATTATACTATGAACATTTTTACTTTTTCAGTTTGGATGTGGGTTTTTTCATTTTCAGTTTTCCATGTTCTCCATGTTTAAACATAGATTGTTTGATTTATCAAAAGGATAAAAAGGAGGGAATGATATTGGAATGTAACTTAAGTTATCATTTTGGTAAATCATATGTGGCGATGTGCTGAATGCTCTGTATTGTAATTCACTTTAGCTTCAGGAAGACACCGGGAGGTCTGGGGAGCTCATATGCTAAGTGTCTTTTGTTGTGTTGGTTTCTTCCTTTCCCATCTGCATACGAAGGTGTGTCTTGTTCTACCAAAAGGGGCTTGCAGACTGTGAATCTTCAGACTTGTCCTGAGAGAGGCTAGGGTCTGTGCCTTGCCTCTGTCAAGACATTCTCCTTGTACAATGTAACAAGTAAATGATGAACTTTGTCTCTTTGTTGTGTGAGATTTCATCAGGTTCAATTGTAGTTGAAACAGCATTATCACTTCCCTATCCGCACACACTTCCTCCAGCTCGTCCGGGGGGACCCCAAGGCGTTCCCAGGCCAGCTGAGAGACATTGTCCCTCCAGCGTGTCCTGGGTCTTCCCCGGGGCCTCCTCCCGGTGGGACGTGCCCGAGCCACCTCAACTGGTTCGTCTCAACGTGGAGAAGCAGCGGCTCTACTCCGAGCTCCTCCCGTGTGACTGAGCTCCTCACCCTATCTCTAAGGGAGCGCCCAGCCACTCTGCGGAGGAAGCTCATTTCGACCGGTTGTATCCGCGATCCCGTTCTTTCGGTCATTACCCAAAGCTCATGACCATAGGTGAGGGAGGGAACGAAGATTGACCGGTAAATCCTGAGCTTTGCCTTTCGGCTCAGCTCCCTCTTTACCACAACGGTCCGATACAGCGACCGCATCACTGCGCACGCTGCACCGATCCGCCTGTCAATCTCACGCTCCATCCGTCCCTCACTCGTGAACAAGACCCTGAGATACTTGAACTCCTCCACTTGAGGAAGGACTTCCCCACCCACCTGGAGAGGGCAAGGCACCTTTTTCCGGTCGAGCATCATGGCCTCGGATTTGGAGGTGCTGATTCTCATCCCAGCCGCTTCACACTCGGCTGCAAACCGTCCCAGTGCATGTTGCAGGTCCTGGTTCGTTGGAGCCAACAGGACAACATAATCCGCAAAAAGCAGGGATGAAATTCTTAGGTCCCCGAACCGGACCCCCTCCGGCCCCTGGCTGCGCCTAGAAATTCTGTCCATAAACACAGTGAACAGAACCGGTGACAAAGGGCAGCCCTGGCGGAGGCCAACATGCAACAACCGGGAATAGGTCTGACTTACTGCCGGCAATGAGAACACAGCTCTGGCTCCGGTCATACAGGGACCGGACGGCCCTCAGCATATTATCCCGGACCCCGTACTCCCGGAGAACCCCCCAAAGGACACCCCGGGGAACACGGTCGAACGCCTTCTCCAAATCCACAAAGCACATGTGGACAGGTTGGGCAAACTCCCATGAACCCTCGAGTATCCGATGGTAGAATAGAGCTGGTCCAGTGTTCCGCGACCGGGACGAAAACCACACTGCTACTCCTGAATCCGAGATTCGACCATCGGCCGTAGCCTCCTCTCCAGTACCTTGGAGTAGACCTTACCGGGGAGGCTGAGGAGTGTGATCCCACGATAATTGGAACACACCCTCCGGTCCCCCTTCTTGTAGAGAGGGACCACCACCCCGGTCTGCCACTCCATTGACATCCAGAGACTTTAGATAGTCAGTACGGATCTCATCCACTCCCAGCGCCTTGCCACCATGGAGGCTGCGAACCACCTTGGTGACCTATGTACAATAGGTCTGGCATGCGCCTCCTGTTCGGCGACCCCGCTCCCATCTCTGTGTGGAGCGAGAGGACAAGTGCCCAAAAAATAACAATTGTAAACCGCTTTGTGACTCTGGTCTGTGAAAGGCGGTATATAAATAAAGCTTACTTACTTACTTACTTACCTCTGCCAGGGAGATAGAAGTATCCGCCCCAACATCCTCAGCCTCTGCCTTCGGGACGGAGGACGTGACGGGGGGATTGAGGAGAACCTCGAAGTATTCCTTCCACCTCCCGATAGAGGAAGAGAACATGGTCCACTCGGACTCAATGTCCCCCTCCTCCGCCGGGACCTGGAAGAAGCTCTCCCGGAGGTGTGAGTTGAAAGTCCGTCTGACAGGGGGCTCAGCGAGACGTTCCCAGCAGACCCTTACCACACGCTTGGGTCTGCCGGGTCTGACCGGCTTCCTCCCCTGCCAGCGGATCCAATTCACGACCAGGTGGTGATCGGTTGACAGCTCCGCCCATCTCTTCACCCAAGTGTCCGAGACACGCGGTTGAAGGTCAGATGATACGACAACAAAGTCGATCATCGACCTCCGGCCTAGGGTGTCCTGGTGCCACGTGCACTGGTGGACACCCTTGTGCTCGAACATGGTGTTCGTGATGGACAAACAACAACTGAACACCGCTCGAGTTCAGATCAGGGGGCGCGTTCTTGCCAATCACCCCTCTCCAAGTGTCACTGGCATTTCCCACATGGGCGTTGAAGTCCCCCAGGAGAATAACGGAGTCTCCGGGCGGTGCACTGTCCAGTACACCTCCCAAGGACTCCAAGAAGGCCGGGTACTCTGCACTGCCGTTAGGCCCGTAGGCCGTCACAACAGTGAGGGACTTGTCCCCCACCCAGAGGAGAACTGGGGAGAACTCCAACACGTGGCGGCCGAGATGGGGGGCAATGAGATCTTTCTGGTGTTTTCTGGTGTTTCCCGTGGGGAAACTGGAGCGTCCAACCTCTCTCAAGGAGTTGGGTTCCAGAGCCCAAGCTGTGTGTGGAGGTGAAGCCGACTATCTCTAGTCGGTATCGCTCAACCTCCCTCACAAGCTCGGGCTCCTTCCCCCCCAGTGATGTTCCACGTCCCTAGAGCCAGATGTTGTGTGTGCGGACTGGGTCGCCAAGGTCTCCGCCTTCGACTGCCGCCCAGTCCTCTCTGCACCGCGCCACCACGGACCCCTCTGCAGGTGGTGGGTCCACAGGAGCTTGCGAGCCCCGACCCCAGGCCTGGCTCCAGGGTGGGGCCCCGGCTGCGCCATACCGGGCGACGTCACTGTTGTACTTATTGTGCTGTCCATGATGGCTTCGGACTGCGCTTCGTCTGACTCCTCACCTGAGACCTGTCTGCCATGGGAGACCCTACCAGGGGCATGAAGTAAGTAAGTAAGTAAGTAATCATTTATATACCGCCTTTTCACTGCAGATCTGAGTCTCAAAGCGGTTTACAATTGTTAATTTTTGGGCATTTGTCCACTCACTCCACACAGAGATGGGAGCGGGGTCGCCAGTACAGGAGGCGCATGCCAGACCTATTGTACATATTTTTAGCGATAGGGGAAACTGGAGTACCCGGAGGAAACCTACGCAGACACGGGGAGAACATGCAAACTCCACTCAGAAAGGCCCTGGTCCGACCGGGATTTGAACCCAGGACCTTCTTGCTGAGAGGCGAGAGTGCTATCCACTCAGCCACCGTGCCGCCCCAGACAGCATAGCTCCCAGGATCATCTGAGTACTCAAACTCCCCCACCACGTTAAGGTGGCAGTCCAGGGGGGACTGCCAGGTATATACACTGCGTCACATAAATTCTAGGTTAATTAATGTGTTTATTTTTGGTTTATTGTTTTGCTACATTCACTATCAACAAACGTATCAGCTTAAATCTGTTTAAAGATGCCCGTTTACACCCAAATCTACTCTCTTACATTTCTACTTTCTTTCCCCTTATGATAATAATGCATGTTTAAACGCATTCATGGCAAGGTGGCCGCTTATGCTATGAACAATGCTTACTGCATAGTTCATGAAATAATCATGAACTATTATTAGCCTTGTCTTCCAAAGCTTCACCCAACTCCCCCTGGCTTTTCACAATTCACTCAACAAGAATAATCCTAATATTGAGCTTGAGTATAGTAACAACGATTTGTTTTTAGATGTCAAAATCAAGTCATGATGAAAAGGGGCTATTTCACGCCTCCATCTACAGGAAGCAGGCCGACAGAAACACAACTGATATTTTGGATTTAGCCAAATTGCAGAACTCAACAAGGAGTTGGATTTTTAAACGTTTTATTAAATAGTTTAAATTTGTGGCATTATGGACGGCCACCATAGTCTTGTCTAGTAGATAGCTGTTGTCCCAGCTTGTTTTTGTCCTTTTAATTTTCATTAACATTTATTTACTGTACACTAATGCTTAGTTTCTCTCAGTGCCATGGTGTTGCTGTTTTGCACCATGTGTCATCGTGTAGTTTGTCCTGTCGCTTTTGGCGCATAAAGACCTGTGGAGCTGGGGTTTGAACACGTTGTGGCCTAATGGGGCGTTCACGCCAGATCATGCATTGTGGCGAGTATACATGCAAAGTCAATGGTGACATACGTCGGTGCAAATATTTGCATGTACATTACAGACCAAAAGTTTGGACACACCTTCCACCTCATGAGGAAAATAAAAAGTATTAAATTATGTCTTATATTCTCGGTTCTTCAAAGTAGCCACCTTTTGCTCTGATTAATGCTTCGCACACTCTTGGCATTCTCTTGATGAGCTTCAAGAGGTAGTGACCTGAAATGCTTTTCCAACAGTCTTAAAGGAGTTCCCAGAGATGCTTAGCACTTGTTGGCACTTTCGCATTCACTCTGTGGTTCAGCTCACCCCAAAACCATCTGGATCGGGTTTAGTGGGAACACTCGAAAAATAAAACAACAAGAGCTAAACAAGGACTGACGATGGGGGCAGCAGTGCTTGTAGACCTATGCCTTCACATGAAGTCCAACACTTCTGCCCTGCATTTTGCATCATCACTTTGCAGTACGTCAGCTTAACAGCTGCCACCCATCAAGGGTGCACACTGAAGATATATAGACTCTAAATGGCCACAAAATCAGTGTTTGAAAAATCATTCCTCCCCTCTGCTTTAGTTATACTCAATGCTGCTCTTTGGTTGCATGAGCTAGAGAAATGAACTTATTCATGTTTTTTATGCCAGCCACCTGGTTATGACGTTCCTTGAAGTAACTAAGTAAGTAAGTAGTAATCTTTATTTATATACCGCCTTTTCACTGCAGATCTGAGTCTCAAAGCGGTTTACAATTGTTAATTATGCGCATTTGTCTCTCACTCCACACAGAGATGGGAGCGGGGTCGCCAGTACAGGAGGCGCATGCCAGACATGCCTATTGGACATATTTTTAGTGGTAGGGGAAACCGGAGTACCCGGAGGAAACCTACGCAGACACGGGGAGAACATGCAAACTCCACTCCTGGTCCGACCGGGATTCAAACCCAGGACCTTCTTGCTGAGAGGCGAGAGTGCTATCCACTCAGCCACCGTGGTTGAAGACTTTTCTTTGCTATGACAAAGCATAAGGCAATGTCCAAATATTCTGTGTTTAAAGCTGCACTAACTGACTTTGAGAAATTTTCGAATGAGAACGATTAGCTTGCGCTCTCTACTCGCCCTTCCCGCACGGAGCTTTCGCCCCCCCACTACCCCCCTCCCCCTCAGCCTCTGCTCAGGCTAACTGTATACAGAGCTCAAGTCTCACAATATGGACACATTTGAACCAAGCCCCGGTGATCCAAGATGGCTTCCTATTCAAATGAATGGCTTGTGCTCAGTAGCGCATGGGACTTCACGGAGACCGGGAGATTAGCAGAACTCGCCTATATTTGGGCATCGTCTGGTCCTCCCGGCGCAGTGGATTATCTCCCATGATGCGTTGTGCCAAACGTGCGTGTGTGGCTTTCATGCATGCGCACAGAGGGGCTCGGCCGCGTTCTGACCAATCGGAGCTGCTCATCAGAGCAGCAGCAGAGCGGAATCAGAGCGGGAAGGAAAGGAGCAGAGTTTGTGGCAGTAAAGTGTGGATTTAAAGAAAAGCGAAGGATTTAAAGAAAAAAGTTCAGGATGACAAGGGACACTAAAATCCCCACAAAAGCCGATATTTTTGAAAGCTGTAGGTTCTCTGTCAGCTGAGGTCGAGCTGTTTTAATTTACATTGAGTTCTATGGGACTTTTTTCTGGGTAGCCCACGTGAATTTAATCTGTAGTACCACGGGTGCCCCATGTGCCCGTGGGTGGGACAGCTCTAAACTAGTAATACCCTATCCAGTTATTATTATAGATCCATGATTTGAACGTGGATGGCGTGACCATACATGCATTAAGAGGCTCGACCGCACAGCATTGTGGGTAGTTTTCTCAAAAAGGTGGGCATCAAATCACGCTGCCATATTGGATTACTTGTTGCAAACGTGATCGCTCTCTCTTGTTTCCAGCCCATAGATTGTTTTAATAGCTAAAAAATTCATCAATTTCAGACATTTTGAAGGTAAGGTAAAGATTTTTTCATTTAACAAAAAAGCAATGCATTTTTTTCTTGTGGTTTTAGATGTAAACACAACCGACTGACTATAGAGCTACATGTAGCTCTATCGCTCTGGTGCTCAGGGCCTGGTCCTGAATAGCCATGAGTGCCTCTGTGCTGTCCTGTAGGCCAGTCCTTTCTAGCCATTGGTAGGACTTCTTTAGATCAGCCACTTCTGTTATGCTCCGGTGGTACATGCCGTGTAGGGGCTTGTCCTCCCATGATGGGCTCTCCTCCAGCACCTCCTCATCTTTGAAGTGCGACGTTTCTGCGCTATGCCTTCATCAAGCAAACAGTGAACGTCGCACTTCAAATAGATAATTTTTAATTTGCAAGTAAGAAGGTGTGAGGGATTCTTTCTCTCTATCACATTAGGCTATACAGGCCTCTCCTCCGACATACCCAATCTGTAGGTATTGATGTGCGAATCCCTGCTCCAGTCATTGAGCTTTCGAGTTTTAACATCCGTGGCCTGAATCTCTTCCTTTGGCCACCTGATTGTTACTGAGGCGGGATCTATAGCCAGTCTGGTCGATTATTTGGCTTAGAGCAGGGGTCTCAAGACTAATAAAGGTTTATCTTATCTTATCAAACCGGTGAGTCCAGTTTTAACCTGAAGATTTGAGGAAATGGGTGAAGTCATCTGTGCTCCTGCTCAGTCTGGAACTGTTGGAAGTAAAACCTGCAGCCACATGGCTTTTTCTGGAACCGGTTTGAGACCCCTGGCCTAGAGGGTTCAGGCCTATGCAGAACAGTAGTCCCCTTGGTAGATGCCACATTTGATGGTTACTCGTGCGAGCGGCTTGCCATTTGCCTCAAGGGTGGTCTTCCACAGCTCCATTGAGTTTGCAATGAAGTCCCATAGAGCTCTGTTGATATTGGACAACTTCAAGCATTCCATGATCCATGTGTGTGGCATTGAGTCGTAGGCTTTCTGGTAATCAATCCAGGCTGTGCACAGGTTGGTGTGTCGTGACCGGCAGTCTTGGGCGACTGTTCTGTCAACCAGGAGCTGGTGTTTGGTTCCTCTGGTGTCTCAACCAATGCCCTTCTGTGCTGTGCTCATGAATTGTTCCATATGCCCACTTATCTTAGCTGCAATGATGACAGTCTCATTATCTATCTAAAGTGTGCGTTCTATTCGCCAGGGAATTCATCGTTCAAATTGCTAACTAATAACAAAGGAGGCTGATAGTAATTCTAGCTGTTTATTTACAGAACGATCCTTCAAAGCATTTATAGATTATTTGTGTGAGTCCCGAGTCAGGACAATGCACTATACCAAAGCAGACACAGAAAAACACATTAACAGACACGATACATCTTACTGGTCGAAGCGTAGCTGGAAGAGCAGTCCGTGTGTGAAGATGGCTCTAGTCCCGTTCCTTTCTTGATAAAACGAGTACGCGGTCCGGCCTTTGGTCCCGGAGGTCTCTGAAGAAACATGTGTCTTTTGTTGTTGTTCTCAGTAGCAGACAGGCTGTGTAGCGTAGCGTCCCGTCCGGCTTGTTGTTACGCCAGGGGAAGAAGGGCAGTTTCTCCAGGTTTGGCTTGAGCAGAGTTCAGAGGAGGTAACGACGCTGGCCTGGGTCGTTCGCGTGAGGCCAGCTCACGGGCGGAAAACGTAGTGAACAGAGGACAAAGGTGGCCTCTGTAAGAGAAAAAAACAGAGCAGAAGAGACCGCGCGGCGCTTCCCGGCTAGTTTTGTTTTCGTCACGGGGGCGGGTCGTTCGTAGCTCAAAAGTGGCCAAAATGACGTGCGCTGACATGCTTGCAATACCACCCCGGGCCGTTGGGGGTGGACCCAGAAGTAGAATTAGCCAATGCTAAAAAATAGCATTGGCAGACCTGTCAAAAACGTCTTTACAGGATGGACCAAAAGTTGGCTCTTGGCCCAAAGCTCCGTTCCACATGTGTGTCAATGCTGAGGGGGGTGAATTTTTTTGGTCCACTCTAGTTTACTCGCTGTGAATTTTTGAAGTCTCTCGTTCAAATGAATGGAGCTCTCGCCGGCTGACGCATGCGCAGATGCGTTTTTTCACAATTTTCTTGTGGGCGGGACCACTCTCGGCCATTTTGGATAGCTCCAGTAGAGCATATTCTTTGGCCCATTAGTTAGAACGGCGGAGATACACACAAACCCTTTTGCGCACGCAGTTTAGTGAGCTGTATTATACATACAGTGGGGCAAAAAAGTATTTAGTCAGCCACCGATTGTGCAAGTTCTCCTACTTAAAATAATGACAAAGGTCTGTAATTTTCATCATAGGTACACTTCAACTGTGAGAGACAGAATGTGAAAAAAAATCCAGGAATTCACATTGTAGGATTTTTAAAGAATTTATTTGTGAATTATGGTGGAAAATGTGTATTTGGTCAATAACAAAAATTCAACTTAATACTTTGTAATATAACCTTTGTTGGCAATAACAGAGGTCAAACGATTTCTATAGGTCTTTACCAGGTTTTCACACACAGTAACTGGTATTTTGGCCCATTCCTCCATGCAGATCTTCTCGAGACGGACTTTCAACTCCCTCCACAGAGTTTAATTGTGGAGGGAGTTTAATTGTGGAGGGACTTTCAGATGCTTCTTACGGAGCCACTCCTTCGTTGCTCGGGCGGTGTGTTTAGGATCATTATCATGCTGGAAGACCCAGCCACGTTTCATCTTCAAAGCACTCACTGATGGAAGGAGGGTTTGGCTCAAAATCTCATGATACATGGCCCCATTCATTCTTTCCTTAACACGGATCAGTCGTCCTATCCCCTTAGCAGAAAAAGATCTCCAAAGCATGACGTTTCCAACCCCATGCTTCACAGTAGGTATGGTGTTCTTGGGATGCAACTCAGTATTCTTCTTCCTCCAAACATGAAGAATTGAGTTTATACAAACTTCAGACGGGCCTGGACATGCACTGGCTTCAGCAGGGGGACACATCTGGCACTGCAGGATTTGATTCCCTGTCCCTTGTAGTGTGTTACTGATGGTAACCTTTGTTACTTTGGTCCCAGCTCTCTGCAGGTCATTCACCAGGTCCCCCCGTGTGGTTCTGGGATTTCTGATCACCGTTCTCATGATCATTTTGACCCCACGGGATGAGATCTTGCGTGGAGCCCCAGATTGAGGGAGATTATCAGTGGTCTTGTATGTCTTCCATTTTCTGATAATTGCTCCCACAGTTGATTTGTTCACACAAAGCTGCTTGCCTATTGTAGATTCACTCTTCCCAGTCTGGTGCAGGTCTACAATTCTTTTTCCTGGTGTGCTTCGACAGCTCTTTGGTCTTGGCCATAGTGGAGTTTGGAGTCTGACTGTTTGAGGCTGTGGACAGGTGTCTTTTATACAGATAACGAGTTCAAACAGGTGCCATTAATACAGGTAACAAGTGGAGGACAGAAGAGCTTCTTAAAGAAGAAGTTACAGGTCTGTGAGAGCCAGAGATCTTCCTTGTTTGAAGTGACCAAATACTTATTTTCCACCATAATTTACAAATAAATTCTTTAAAACTCCTACAATGTGAATTCCTGGATTTTTTTCACATTCTGTCTCTCACAGTTGAAGTGTACCTATGATGAAAATGATATGTGTTTGTTTATTCAGCGTGGTTGAGTAATTAATTAACCATTTATTCTTCTATTAAGACAATAATATTCCAATAGCACAGTGTTGGAAAACTGTAACCCAAAAATAATGTATACAAGTGACTCACAGATCGCAAAGTTTCCAAATTCGCCATAGAGCGCCATGAAAGCGAAGAGCAACGCTGTTCCCAGGAGCAGCTGGAACACGGTTTTCATTCTGACCGCGTTTAAAGCCCTCAGGGACAGTTGCAGAAGCCAGGACTCCCGGGGGGTCCTGACCATAATGTGTGTGAGAGACATCTTGGGTCCGAGCGCGCTCACATCCACCTGCGCCTCTTCAGCAGACAGACACCGTGACGGGACGGCTCATGACGGGATGCTCCTCCTGCTGCAGCTGATTCCTCAAGCACCCCAGGACCGCGCTCCCTCCCCGCACACTTTTGATTGAAATGATAGCTATGGTAAAATTAACTACAATGTGACATAAGCTACTCAAACATCAGATACCACACTTTTCCAGAGGTGCAAATTTGACTGCATTTACTTCATGGATCTATTCTTCTGGTTATTATTTTGCAACACAATGTCATGGCATATGAACCGGCTCGGAGTGTGTGGAGCACAGAGTAAACATGGGGAGGTAGCGTTTCAGATTCATGCAAATACAAACTGGAACAATCTTCCTGAAAATGTGAAACAGTTGTCTGCTCTGACAATGTTAAAGTTGCCTGCCTACAACTGAAGGATTTAACCTCTATTTTCAATGCACTGCGCAGTACCTTTGTGATTTTAGTTTTAGTGTTTGTAATGGTAATTTTGGTGTTAGTTTTATGTGATTTGTGCCCTGTGTGGTGTGGACTGTGAAGCGCTTTGTGTTGCCCTGTGTACAAATATACATCTACAAATAAGATTGATTGATTGATTATTTGGTTTAAATCGGAGTTCACCTTCAGAGAGCGAACTTGCGTCGTTTCATGTTTAAGAGCCTCATTTTGGATTGTAAAAGCGTGTGTTTACCATGGTGTTTACTTACAGTCTATGGTTATACCGGTGCAAAGACTGTTTTTGTAAATATTATTCTGGTCACGATGCAATAGCTTACATCCATAGTAAGGAACAGAACACAAACTACTGGTGTTCTCTAGACTCACAGTCAACATGCACCTCCTAGCGGCCACTCCTTTGTCATACAGTTGTATCATCGTACATGATATATTTTTTTTAATATATATATTATTTTTATTAATGCAAACAATTCAAACAAAACAGTATATAACATAATAATTATACAGAAAGACAAAACTAACTAAAAAAATGTCCATGAATGCAAGACGTTTTATGGAGTTATTTGCCTCTACAGACTCGCATGAAAAATAAATGATCCAAATCTTCAGTTAGTCTGAAGATTTAAACTAAATATAGTTTAAATCTGTGTTTATGTTCATTGGAAGGATTTATAATTTTGAATTGTATTTCTTGTTTTAAAGGTGAGGGGATATGATGAAATTGACATGTTATCTCTTTATATTTGTCCCTTTTGAAAATCTTGAAGACTATAATCCCATTTTTTATTTATATTGTGAGAACTTTAAGCAGGATTGTGAGAATTTTCTATTGCAGGTTTTCTCATTATCGGGACAACATGAGAGTGATTGATGTCTTGTTTTATTGCATAGTGATTTAGGGAGAGCCTTAATCATTTATTTATATTTTCGAAGAGTAATATGTATTTAAATGTATCACAGAATTTCTGGCATAACAGGAAGCTGTCTTCTGAGGTAAATACCTTTGGAAAACCACTCCTCCATGAATATTGATTTCCTTTGGATGAGCACATAGCGTTGGTTCAAATCTGGAGTTTCCAATATAGAAGGACCTACTGATGGTAATTGAGAGATTCACTGGCAGTTTAGTTACATCAAAATAACAGTTCACAACAAAATCAAGACCAAACTTTTTAAGCATAAAATTGTCAACATAGGACCAGATCGAGCATTGATCCTGTACACATTTTCAGCCATTTAACCTTCAACATACCTCTCATTTTTTCAAAGTCAATTGCATTTCCACCTCCATCCTCATAAGATCAAATTATATTGTTTTTGAAAAATGTAATAATTTGTTTTTTTTCCCCAAATAAAATTGCAATTTAGACTTAATCATTTTGGGGCATAAAACAAATATGGATAGCTCTATTTGTCACCTTGAGTTGCATTGACCCACCAAATTAATTAAAAAGTACCCTCAATAATAATTTGAGCTGAATTTTGGTATTTTTTCCTAACTTGACCTGCCCCGGGTCATTCAAACCCTCTTAGGTCTTAATTAAGGGTTTATCAATACTTTCAATCACTGTGGCAGGTTCTTTTGACTTGAGAGTAGAACAAGGATTAAAAAGGATTCACAACTTACTACATTGTCTAAAATTGTTTTTTTTCATATAGCTGTGACAATATTTCCAAAATACTCAAGCATGAGAAAGACATTACAGATCAGCACACACTTAATTTCCTTGTACATTTCGCCATTTATTACATCTTCAACTGCTGGTTATGTACACATTCCAGTTTAAGCTTTCATATTTCAGGAACAACCACCAGACTTGGGGAAAGAATACAAAATTATCTAAGCGAAAAGTTGAACAGTCTAACAGCAGACTTATCCCAACTCCACACTGCTGCTACATACGTACTTTGGGAAACAGGCACTCAACGTCTTAAATTACACAAAAATTATAAACGAAAGCCGTCTGCTGGAATTGATCGGTAGGCCCATTTCGGAGAAGGAGAGGACAGAAAGGAGGGCGAGATGGTAGTGCAAGTAAACAAGTCTAGCCCTTAGCAAAGAACATGGCTGAGGGGAGGGCTGCAGGATTCATCGCAATACAAAACTACATTTACCAGAAAGAAAACGCAACAGGCGGCAATGCTGTCAAAAGTTGATTCAAAATGAGGAACACCATTGTATGTATATGCGTGTGTGTATAATAAAATATATATATATTTATTAACACACATACACATATGCATACACTAAACAGTTCAATTTAATGGGATTTGTGAGCAGTCAGCAAAATGCACACGCAGCCCTGCCGAATGGACCGCTCCCAATCCCCGACAGTGATACGGCACACGTTTCCAAAGCGCTGCCTTTTCCTTCACATATTTCTGATTTGGTGTTGCCCATGTCAGACAGCTGCCACAATGTAAAAGCGGAGACGTGCCCAGGGTCAGTGCTTGGTTCCTGGACTCGAGCCGGGCCACCTACAAGTTGCGCATGGACAAACACGCATAATGTCCTTAGGACGCAGAGACGCTACTCTGCGGCTTCAGTTTCGCCGTTCTCCACGTCCATGGACTCATCGCCGCTCTTTTTGAGGTCGCTCTTATTATCTTTCTGTTAACACAAACAACAAAGCAGTTTTCTGTTAAGAAAAGCTTATCTAAAAGTATGATCTAAATACATTAATGTGAAAACCAGTTGTGACAGTACCAGAGACCAAAAGATAAAACTGACACAGTGACGCCTATCACTGCCAATGAAACAGTTCAGAAGAGAGTCATCTGCAGCCGTACCTTTGAATCCCTCTCTGCAAACTTCTGAAACATGTTGGCGTAGATGCGCTTGTCCTTTTCATGCTGCTCCTTCATGCTCTTTTGACACAGAGCCACCTGCGACAGTTGGAGAGAGCGTTAGAAGTAGGAGAGCACCAGAGTCACGTTTCAGCACAAAACCGTACCTGGCTCTTGGCGGCCTTGTTGGAAGGATACAGCTGAATGACCTTCTGGAAGTCATCCTTGGCTTTGTCAAACTCCTTCATGGCAAACAGTGCCTCTCCTCTCCTGAACAATGCTTTCTCATTTGTGGAGTCCAGGTTCATAGCCTGATATCAGAAAAATCAAAATACTTTATCAGACTATAGTATATAGTCATGACATAGCTAGGTGGCCGGCACTGTAAAACCCTATAGCGCAATAGAAACGTACATATCTGCAATCCTTTATCATTTTTGGTCTAAATTTTTTTTGTTAAAAACGCCTTTCACATTTTTTGTTTTTTAAAATAGTGTTACTTGGAGAACGTGTTATCGGGTGTTAATATGTGACGGCACAATTTGGCCCAAAAACGAAGCAATGCAGCGAATGTGGCTGGACTTTATTCACAGGATCTGCCTCTGCAAATGATCAGTTTTTCTGCAAGCAACGCTTTAGACCGCTTCCAGAACTACAGTTAGCATGAATCTGGACTTACTCAAAAGCTGATCTTGAAACATGGCTTTACTCCCAAACAATAAAAAAATTAGAACAAGGTGCCACACGTGTGTGTGTGTGTGTGTGTGCCTGCGTGAGTGTGTGTGCATATTCTCGCCTTGTCACAGTTCTCCAGTGCCGGGCCGGGCTCCTGAATCTTTAGATAGCACATGGCCAAGTTGAGATGTGCAGCCAGACGCAGAGCTTTGGCCACCTTCTCATCCTCCTCCTGTAAAGCCGACTCATTTTCCAGCCACGACACTATTCTTTTGTACTGCACTGAAGCTTGCTTGTATTTGCCCTCCTGTAGCACAACAGTAACGTCACATCAAAGCATTATGTGTGAAAATATATAAACGATAAGTAACCAGACCTTGAAATATTGCGTTCCCTTTTCCTTCACAATGGCGCTCTGTTCCAGTTTCTCCAAGGTGTTCATCTCCCACGACTCTTTAGCCTTCGTAATAAAATAAAAATCTCATTCACACTCACAAGGAAGTCTAGAGACAGGTTTACTTTGCTCAGCTACCTTCTCAAAGGCTGTTAGCTTAATTTTGTATTCCAACGTTGCTCCACCAGGAATACCGAGCTTCTCATTTCCTGTAGTTCCAAAGCCATATCTGCAAGACACATTTAACCGATTAAACTAGGCTAATAGTTACATTTTAAGGTTTCGCTTTTACAATTCAAATAAACAACCGGAATAAATGCTTTTGATGAATTGAACATTACACATGCGTTATATTACATTTTATTAAATAAATAATGCACATTGTTTGTCCATAGAAAGTCTTGAGCAACGTTCCCTCCAAGCTGGGCAGTGCTATTGGGGTCTCAGTGCACAAAATCTCTGCTGCACACAAAATAAAAATACATCCAGAGCACTGATATGATCACAGATGCATTTAAAAAGCAAATCAATGTGGTAAACCGAGTCTTGTGCCACCAGCAGGATTTTTTTTCCTTTTACAGTGTATGGATCTATGCACACCTGCCATTCAGATTCTATGATTACAAGAGCAATTACTCTCATGAATTGTATGAAGCAGTAAGAAATGTTAAATGTTGAATATTTTAAATTTCAGAATCATGACAATAATAACTCATAAGACCCAGTGGCCTCGAATGCGGCTCGATAATACCATGATGAGTTCAGACGTCATACTTTGGTTTAATAGTGAAGCGGGCCTCCTCTCCTTGCTCCATTGCCATGATTGCTTTTTCGACTCCAGTGGGCAAGTCGAAGCTGTCCCCGTCTCCCACTTCAAACTTCAGCTCTCTTTCATAAAATACATGTCCCTCCAACATGCCTTCTACAGTCACTGAAAGTACCAGAAGACAGAAAAGAATAAATTATAAAATAAAACGCATTGAAAGAACATCAAACCTAGATTTCAAATTTGACTAGTTATTTCTGATGACATGTTAGACAATCAAGAGTGTGATGGCGCAGAAGAACTCCGTTTCTAGATTCTGGAGGGAATTTGTCAACTTTAATTCAATATCGTTAAATCCTTATTCACAATTCTAAAGCCACTTTCCCACCGGATCATGCATTGCATATTCGTGGCATGCACTCCCACTCTGCCGTCACGTTGTTGTGGCGCCGCAGAGGGTATGGCGGCTATTTCCAATGCACTGAAAGCAGGAGATGAGATTCACTGAACATCCTCGCTCCACGCACGTGCTGCAACCAATCAGAGCAGCAAAGTGGTCACACTAACCCTAACCGCTCGTAACAGGAGGAATCTGAGCATTTTTTATTGCCATGTAAAAATTATTCTGATTTCGAAAACAAGACGAAGACACTCGGAAACAACCAAAACATGAGCTAAACCACGATTAAACCAGGGCTGATAAGGGGGACACCGTTCCTGTGGATATGTCGTCACCCTGAGTTAACATTCTAGAGCGGTGTCCAAATCCCTTCCTGCACCCATACATAAAGTACATTGTTTGCAACAATAGGCTGCAATGTTTAAAGAACTTGAAAAAAGTAGAAGTAAAGAATAATAAGCAAATACTGTAGTTCAAAATTCTTAAAATTTTAGCACATTTTGAGGCTTGTTTCTGTATGGATTAATACCCAATGACATTAGGGATGTACCGATCCAGATTTTTTGTAAATCCGATCCAATTCTGATATTCTTAAATATGATTTTGCTGATACCGATCGGATACAATTTTTTCTAATATTTTCAAAGCATTAAAGATTTTGCATTTTTACCTGAATAAATAGGTTGGTCGTGTCGGCTAACACATGTTAGCAGCCTTGTTTACAGTCACGGGGAATGAGGCTCGAGGAATATGTTCACAAGCAGTCTCCTCCATAGTTAGTCCTGGTGAAATCCTGGTTTAGTCCTGGTTTTTCTCCTGTTTTGTGTCTATGTGCGGCCGCTCTCTGATAGCCGCACGGAGGAAAAAGTTGATCTCTTGCTTTCGCCGCATGCATCGGGTCTCTGTGTCCACTGCCTCTGCCACAGCGCACATGCTATGCCTCGCACGGACGTGCATAACCATTGACACGGCATTGAAAAACAATCTTTACATCCATGTACGCTACGCATTGTGCGGTTGTTGTTTTTGTATTTCCCAGAAAGTTTTGCGGTTCACGCTTGGCTGTGATAGGTCAAGAAGCCTATGCCTACATCCCCCAGAATGCCGCGCGCCTCTGACGCTGCTTTACTTCCTGTGTTTTCGTCCTGTTTTTTCTTACGGATTGATGTTGAACTAACATTCTATCGACCCCGTTTTCTATTGATATCGAACACGTGTCTATCGCAATATATCTTGTTGTCGTTTTATCGCCCAGCCCTAGTTTTACATTGTATTTCGTTTACGGCAGCCGTAAAGCGTGAGCATGCTGAAAAGTGACGTAAATCGGCTTCATATTTAACAAATCCGATCCTTACAAAATACCAATATCGGCCCCAGATACCGATACTGAATATCGGATCGGTACATCCCTATTTGACAGCCCTCGTCAGCTTTCAGTCTGCACTATCAGCACTACGGACCCATTGTCCCTTTCATAGTTTGTACTTACCTTCCACCGCTGCTCCTTCATTGGGTTTGGAGTACCCCTGTCCTTTAGTGATAATACGACGGATGATTCCCCCATCTTCATCTGTGCTTACATCTTCTCCATGGAAATCAAAGAGCTCGATCTGAAAAGAGGGGGACGGCTTATAGAACATGCAATTAACTGAATTTGCTTTCAACGCCCTTTGGTTCTTGCACACACCTCAAACACCAGGGTTGCATTTGGGGGGATCTTGGGTGGGCTCCCAGCTGAGCCGTACGCATATTCAGGCTTACAGATGAGCTGACACACCTCACCCACTTTCATAGTTGCCACACCGATATCCCACGCTCTTATCACCTGACCTGAAAGCAGACGATAAAGTGAGGAGCTACGCTTAAGCCCGGCGTGGGTGCAGCAGGCCAATATCAACCTTTTCCCAAATCAAAACAGAACTTCTCTCTGTCTCTGCTGGAGTCGAAGTGCGTGCCATCCAGAAGGGTGCCCACATAATGTACAGAGACTTTATCCCCGATCATGGGTAGCTCTTGACCGGTGCCTTCTCTTTTCACCAGCTGGGGAATACAGGAGCAGAATATTCATTACTGCCCAGAAAAGTGAGTGAAGTGATACAACAAGTCTATTAGCCATATTTATATGATTGTGAAATATAGCAAAACACTTTTACTCTTCCACTCTTCCGTTAGTTATCTCCCAATATAGTATTACAAGTCATCATTGAGTCGCTCTGGGAGATCTTAAATGTGTAGGGCTTTTGCCAAGAATGGGCATCTTTACCATCAGAGGGCTGCAAGACATTAAATAATTTATTAGTTGGGATTACTTTTATTTTAAGGTCTGTCAGTCTTAGTTTTAAGACTGACAGACCTTTAAATCATCAGAAATTATGTAAATGTCTTGCTTTTAATTTCCAATAAGATTATATAAAAACAGATCCTCTGATTGCATGACTTCAGATTATTCCATTAATTAATTAATAATCAAAAGATTTATCAATTAGCAAAAATAAATTGATATTCACAGCCATGGAACTATTGAATCATGGAACTATAGAACCACATCCATGGTTATAAACATCCCTATCCTATTCTCGTCCATATTATTTTTTATTTTTTTACAATTAGGTGCCGACAATTTGAAGTACATTAGAAATATTTGCATGATAGGTTTAACTTTTTGTAACATTTTAAATTCGTATTGATTGTATTGGTCGACAACGAACCTAACCTAAATCCCATGTGCTGTGGTGGTGCTTATAAAACTACGTCCCATGGGATAAAAAAATATGCAAATAAATCAATCATAGAACACGGCTACTCAATCCATATTAATTAGCTTATGTAGCTCCGTTAGCTTAGCCTAGCAAAGACGTGTTAACAGCATGTGTTCTGGGTAGTTCCCATCTTCCACACCTTCAGCACCCCTCCGTCCTTCTTCGCCGTGATGTCATCTCCTTCCATCGGGATAGTGTGCAGTCCTTCTCTCCCCTGGTCGTCCGCAGTCATCGGGATTCCGCAGTTATTCACGTGCTAATATGCTAACGCTAGTTGGTCAATAGTCTCGTTACTGCAGTTGCATTAGCCGCAGGTGCTAACAGAAAAAGCGAGTATTCCCAGATACAGAGGGGCTGTAATGTGTTGCAACAATCCTCCTTCAGAGTGGGGCACTTAGGATCCGATGCACTCTGGGACTTCTCTGACTGTGGCGGTGTTTGGGGTGTTTTGGCATCAAGCGTGTGCGTTAAGAAGGGCACAGAACTTTCCAGATTTTCACGAAGGAGGGAGAAGCTGAAGACTTGGAGCCCCCCACCAGAAGACCGCTGCCAGAGGACCATCAGAAGACCAGCGAGAGGACCTTCAAACACAGTTGACATCACTACATTTGAGATCACAAGATGTTATTATGTCATCCTAGTTTTTATTTATACATTTACTGATTGGTGACATCACAGTGTGGAAATCAACTCTCAACAGTTACTTTTATTATGAATTTATTATCTGATTATTAATCACATTCTGAGAATATATGTTTAGTAAGACGAATGACTGTTTGATGCAAATTGAGTTCTGCCTATCCATAATGACATCATGTCACTAATGTCATTGAAGCTTATCAACACAATGTTGGTAGTCATTTTACGTTTGAGTTGTGTTAATTTTAATTTAGGCTTAGATTTTCGTGGGACAAAATAGATGTTTTGATTCATAAAAAATGCATAGCCTGTGAGACTCTTCAGGCTGACGACTGATTGGCTGGGTGGGACTGATCCTGTCTTTTCCCACCCAAAAAAGCTGATGTAAAGATGTGTCTGAGGCCAAAAATATATGCATGTAAAAACTTGGTCGAACTAAACGGGGTTGAGAGCAAGAAGTTTTATATATATATACCCCAACTTTATTCTTGATCCGCCTCTGCGGCCCTATTATTGCAGTCCTTTGGCTGCAGGCTTCGTGTCTACAACTTTATTCCCTTCTGGAAAGAACCAGGGAAACATGATCGCTGGGGATGTGTGTTTACTGCACAGAGAACAGCTCAAAACGCGGTGTCCTAATCAACCTTGAATCATTTGTTCACATTCGGACACCGCTCTACAATAAAACAAACGCCATACGTCCGGTTACGCTTCCATTGGCTGGTGCCTGTGCACGTGTGCAGAGAGCTGTCATTTGGCGCGGGCTGAGTATGCTGCTTGTTTTGAGCAACAAAGATAAGGTGAGTGTTTTGGTGAGTTTCGACATCCACACTCTTCTGCGTTGTTGATGATTGTTAAACGCAGCGCTATAACTTTTCTGGTTTTCCCGAGCTTAGATGGTAACTGCGAAAGGATAGAAATGACTGCTCACTGTGCTCAAAGCTACTGCTTATCATGTGATTATAGGTTTTTTCAATACATTAGAAAACGTTCTTCGTTACATAACAACGCATGCAATCCAAAAACAAATCTATGCAGTGGAATTAACCAAAATTCGCATCGGTATAGTATTATGATGTACAGATGAATGCTGTAATCAATCAAATTCCAACGATGGTATGAACCAATGCATTATTATTATTATTATTAGAAACTAGGGGGGACACGACACAAGGACACAAGGACACAACGATAGCTGTCATCAGTGGGAACAAAGGCATTTACAATTATTCTTTTGAGTAATTGCTCAGTTTTTTAAATTACAAACCCTTTTTATATATTTGACCCAGATTTGTTCTTAGATTTATTCACTTATATTACTTTTTATTCATTTAATAGCTAACACTGTTGAAGATGGAGGAGGGCAGGAGCAGCTTCCCTTTCCCATACCAGCCTTACTCCATACAGGAGCAGTTTATGCAGGCTCTGTACCGCACTCTGGAGGACGGCAAAGTGGGAATCTTTGAAAGCCCCACTGGAACGGTGAGTTCTTATCGTTCTCTATAATACTGGTTTAAGGAAGTCACTCAGGGCTTTGAAATTGAAGAGAATGTCATGGATTTAATATATTAGATTAAACTGTGGACATGGCATTTAACTGCAGTTTTTAATAGTTTATCTCTGAATTGCCTTGCAATGGTGGGTTAGGCCATAGATCTAAATACACATACCCTGTACATCAGCTGAAAAGTATATTAGTCGATCTCTCGTTCCATCAATGTTCAATATAGAATTCCATCTATGTTCTTTATCAAATAGATTTGTACCATCGCCTTGCTGTCCCTGCCCATTATGTCATCCGGAGTTTCCAGGTTTTGTGCAGTTTGGAATTATTGAATTGTACACAGTAGCATGGTATTCACAGGCAAGCTATAGAAGACTTATGACACCATTTGCATAAATATATATCTGTTAAAATATTTCACCAAAATCTGCCAAATCCATGTCTCCTGTGTATTCATATGCATTTATTTCCTAAGCCTCTATGTGGCAGTCAGTAGATTCTTGTGTGCTGTTTTGAGTATTGTTTGATTCTGCAGTGCAATGTCACTGATGAGGCTACTTACAGTATTTAATCCGCATAGATATACATTGCCTTTTGGGTAAATTTGTGTTTGGGAATGTTATTGTGGAAAATAGATATAATTTGTCCAAAGTTCGAAGACTATTCTGTTGCTCTGATGGGGGTAAAGAAAAAATCCTCTTCTATTCTAGACAGCTGAGATTAGTATAAAAGGCAGGATTACAAAATTGTTTCCCGGGGGAGATCCACAGGACCCCCAGTCAATAGGTGTAGTTTCAGGCCCCAATGAATTTCCCCACCAAAGCTGAAACAAAATCTAGAGTTTACAACTCTAACCTCTAAATGAATATTAGTATTTTTCTCGTCAAACAATGTTACTGATCGCTGCATGTTTTTTCATGCCATGTTAGATTTAGATTTCACTCAGCTGAGTGTATTTTAGCCCCCTACCAGTAGATGGGAGTCTTGCTAATTCTAGTTTTCTCTTCAACAAATTAATTTACTTGTATTTTTAGGGTAAATCTCTGAGCCTAATTTGTGGAGCGCTCAGCTGGCTCTCAGACTTCCAGAAGAAGAAGCAGCAAGAGGCGGCCGCTCTGCTGAAGGACCAGGCCGCCCCCTCAGCCTCAGCTCAGAGCACAAGCAGTAGCTCGGAAGAACCTGACTGGATTACTGACTTTGTCCAAAAGAAAGCAGAGAGAGATCTGCTGTCCAAACTGAAGGAAAGTGCTGCTACATTACTTGCATTTATGAAAGTGGAGACAACAACTTTTGTCCATGTTCTAACTGGTTGACCTTGTCATTTAAAGACAGTTTTTTTTAGAGAGAAAAAAGTGAACCCTGATTTCACTGTTGAGTCACATGTTGACTTTCTTCCACCACAGGATGAAGAAATTAAAAGGAAAAAGAGGGAAGTTCGCCTCGAGATGATACGAAACAATGTTCAGCTGAAATTTGCTATGAAAAGAAAGGTATACCAACATTGGGGAGGAGAACTTAGCAATATTAAGAAATCCTTTATTCGTCCCACAGTGGGGAAATTTCAGAGTTGCATCACAAGTTATAGTACAGTAGGAATGAGGAGCACACAGCACAAGATAAGTCAACAATAGCTATACTAATAAAAAAATAAAAAAACTCTAGCATCAAAGAACAAGTATAAAATCTCTATCTTGAACATAATATTAATAAAACAAAAGTATAAAGTACTGTGTATTTTAGTGCAACTTTTAGTCCCACTTAATGACAGAGGTCTGTAATTTTCATCATAGGTACACTTCAACTGTGAGAGACAGAATGTGAAAAAAAAATACGGGGAAGTCACATTGTAGGATTTTTAAAGAATGTATTTGTAAATTATGGTGGAAAATAAGTATTTGGTCAATAACAAATTCAACTCAATACTTTGTAATATAACCTTTGTTGGCAATAACAGAGGTCAAACGATTACTATAGGTCATCACCAGGTTTGCACACACAGTAGCTGGTATTTTGGCCCATTCCTCCATGCAGATCTTCTCGAGAGCAGTGATGTTTTGGGGCTGTCGCCGAGCAACACGGACTTTCAACTCCCTCCATAGATTTTCAATGGGGTTGAGGTCTGGAGACTGGCTAGGCCACTCCAGGACTTTCAAATGCTTCTTACGGAGCCACTCCTCTGTTGCCCGGGCGTTGTGTTTGGGATCATTGTCATGCTGGAAGACCCAGCCACGTTTCATCTTCAAAGCTCTCACTGATGGAAGGAGGGTTTGGCTCAAAATCTCACGATACATGGCCCCATTCATTCTTTCCTTAACACGGATCAGTCGAATATTGGCTTTTTTGACGGGGTTTGGTTTCTGGCCGAAGCTTAGAATTTTTCCCCACCGACCCGAACCCTGCGCTTACACTATGTGCGATGTGGTTGCTAAAGCCTAGCGTACATCGACAGAGAAACTGGGGACAACTAGTTGCAAGGCGGCTTTTGGCAACTGAGAGGAGATGGTGGGAGATGATCAGTTGCCGAAATCGGTCGATGTGCGCGCTCTTACAACTGGAGATGATCAGTCGGTCTCCAGTTTCAGTCAGTTGCCCGTCTTCTACTTTTCGGCAACTAGTTGTCCTCAGTTTCGGAGATATGACCCGATGTGCGCGCTCCATGCGCCGCTCCGACAACGTGTGTGTATTGCGTGTATTGCGAGCCCGCAACAGTTTATGTCAGAAAACACACTGTAGTTGAGGCCAGTTGCTGTCGATGTACGCGCTGTTATTCCCGAGACTGGTCTGCTACTGGGAGTTGCCCGTTTTCGTCAGATTGTCGATGTGTGCGGGGCAGCAACTCGTATGAGACGGATATAATCAGTTGCCAGTCCGATGTACGCTAAGCTTAATAGATCCATGTGTGGCTGCTGGAGTCCTCCCAAAATCGGATTCGTCCGGAAGTTCGGTTTGCGGATGTCAAATAGCGTAAATAAACATGTAAACAGTTTGTGTTCAAGGTTTATTACGAGAAATGGCAGGAAAAAAAGCTCAGAGAAAAAAATACATCTAGTAAACTGCAGCTAGCGCCCAGATCCGTTCAAAGGCACACGGAAATGTGGGAAACGCATAATTTACCATTTTATTCTATCCATCCATCCATTTTCTTCCGCTTTATCCGTTGCCGGGTCGCGGGGGCAGCAGTCTAAGCAGAGACACCCAGACTTCCCTATCTACACACACTTCCTCCAGCTCGTCCGGGGGGACCCCAAGGCGTTCCCAGGCCAGCTGAGAGACATAGTCTTTCCAGCGTGTCCTGGGTCTTCCCTGGGGCCTCCTCCTGGTGTGACGTGCCCCGAACACCTCCCTAGGGAGGCGTCCAGGAGGCATCCGGAACAGATGCCCGAGCCACCTCAACTGGTTCCTCTCGACGTGGAGTAGCAGCGGCTTCTACTCCGAGCTCCTCCCGTGTGACCGAGCTCCTCACCCTATCTCTAAGGGAGCGCCCAGCCACTCTGCGGCGGAAGTTCATTTCGACCGCTTGTATCCGCAATCTCTTTTTTTCGGTCATTACCCAAAGCTCATGACCATAGGTGAGGGAGGGAACGAAAATTGACCGGTAAATCGAGAACTTCACCTTTCGGCTCAGCTCCCTCTTCACCACGACGGTCCGATACAGCGACCGCATCACTGCGCATGCTGCACCGATCCGCCTGTCAATCTCACACTCCATTCTTCCCTCACTTGTGAACAAGACCCCGAGATACTTGAACTCCTCCACTTGAGGAAGGACCTAGGGCTGGGCGATATATACGGTATAAGCGGTATGCGATATAAATTTGGCCCACGGTAGAGATTTTTGTTATACCGGCATATTGCAATAGGTCATTACGTCATCAAATTGCGCAGGCTCTGACGCCAGCAGAGAGCATCAAAACAAACCGGCATTCAGCAGCATTAGCCTTGCACATTAGCCTAGCAGCATTAGCCAAGCAGACACCACTGGAAACGGCGAACAACAGCACGGCATTCACACCGTGTTTCTGTCTCTGTATTGTTGTCACAGCGGCCCCAGCAGAGGTAAATACACACACAGTAATCACAGTTTAAGAGTCTACCTTTAGGCCAATCGTGTAGGCCCGAAGCGCCAGCGTGAGCCAAAATAGATCCATGCGTGTGCCGTGTCCACAGCATCATCACATCAGAAGTTTGGGAAAGTTAGCGTCAGATTCGGACCTCCGCGGTCAATAGCTCACGAAAGCTACTTTGTTAAACAAAATTAATTGTGCCAGAATGACCATTTACATCAATTGTTCAAATCCAACGTGCTGTTTTAAGGCAGATAAATCCATTGAATCATCCAGTTCACTGCAAGTGCAGAGAAAAACGCTCAGGAAGCGTCAACAAATGTCAAGACCAGCTTTGTAAACAAACAATAGCTTTTACTGAAGCCATGTACACGCACAAAACTCTCAGACACTTTAAATAATGACCATTTCTAACTGCTACAGGCTTTGATTTCAACATTTGTGAGTTTTTTAAATATTTTAAATGAATACATATGTCTTTCTTTTTTATTTGCTTTTACAGTAAATGGTCTTTACTGTAACATACATAAATAATGTATGTTACAGCATTTGTCTCACAACTATACTACAAATATATACACTAGATTATAATATATAAATAAGTAACAATTGTAGGATAACTAGAAATTGTAGTGTGGAGCGGCTAGTCTCCGGATCAGAAACTCGCCGTTCCACCAAGGGATCTGTCTTATTTATTTAGGGCACCAGCAGACATTGAGAGTCTGCGACAGACCAAGGGATATTTGCCTCGATACCAGTATCACAAATCTGATGGTTTTGAGTACGAAAATCAGCCAGGGATACCCAAGATTTAAAACACGACGCTTAAATGATTTGAGTTAAAGTTAACGTGGGTTTATTGACTACAAAAATGAAAATAGAAAATATCAACGAAAAGGGTTTCTGGTCACATTAAGCAAAGATTGCCATACACATCATTTGAATCACACTCCAACAAAGAACAGTCTTACTTTGAGCAGTCCAAAGGAGGTAGTGGCGACGGAGGGCAGCGGGAAGGATGGGGATGCAGAATGGAGATGAAAAAGCGAGGTTCTCGTCCGCGTGTTCTTTGTCCGAACGGGGAGCAGGAGGGAGCCAGCAGGTCGGATCCAAACGTGGGTTCCACACACAACACGGTCTAGAATGGCGTTGCGTGCGGGGTGTCCAGAGAGCCCGAAAGTGGCTGGCGATGGAGGTCCTCGTCTCCGACAGCGAGAGTGGCGGCTGTCCTGATGTATAGGCCCGAGGTGGTGGCGGGCGTGGGCCGTGTAAGAGACACGTACCCAAAGGGAAAGTTGTTACGGTGATTGCAAGGGGAACCAAGAGAAAGTATCTCTGCATTGTGTGTGTTTTTATTGACTTCCAAGGGGGGCGCGTCCGTGACTTCATCCTTGTGCGCCTCCCTGGACATCCTTCACAACAGACATGTTATAATGGCAAAACGCAGGATTAATACAGACATTCATAACACATGTACAGGCACACACCGCATCTACATTACTTGACAATGATACACACGTGTAGGGCACAGTACAGATTGTCGGAATAGTGAATCCAGGAGTGCTGGTTTAGAATGTCCGTCCCGGGTGTGATAATGTTCAGTGTCCACTGGGGGGCGCCAGAACGCCGTGGGTGAGTTGTTGATTGTCCAGGGACAGGAATGTCCCGGGAGTGAGAGCAGAGTTGTGATCTTTGATCTCTGCCGGGCAGAAAGGTACAAAGATGTTTATTCTGGGCTCAGTTTATTGCCCTGGTTGACACTTATGGTCTCGGTGACCGATGATGTCCTCTGGTTGACCTGGTCGTCCCTTAGATGTGGCTCAAGATGGGTCATGCTCAGGAGGGCATGTTTACGTATCCTGGTCTGCTGGTCAATGTTCGACTGGGTGTCCTTTAATTCACCTTACACAATCTTGACTATTTTATGCAAGAACCTGCTAGACCTACATTGAAATTCACACACCAAATTATACCGCAATATATACCGTCTACCGCCTGTGTCCCAAATTATACCGCAATATGAATTTTAGGCCATATCGCCCACCCCTAGAAGGACCTCTCCACCCACCTGGAGAGGGCAAGGCACCTTTCTCCGGTCGAGCACCATGGCCTCGGATTTGGAGGTGCTGATTCTCATCCCAGCCGCTTCACACTCGGCTGCAAACCGTCCCAGTGCATGCTGCAGGTCCTGGTTCGTTGGAGCCAGCAGGACGACATCATCCGCAAAAAGCAGAGATGAAATCCTCTGGTCCCCGAACCGGACCCCATCCAGCCCCTGGCTGTGCCTAGAAATTCTGTCCATAAACACAGTGAACAGAACCGGTGACAAAAGGCAGCCTTGGCGGAGGCCAACATGCACCGGGAACAGATCTGACTTACTGCCGGCAATGCAGGCCCCCGGACCCCGTACTCCCGGAGAACCCCCCCCCAAAGGACACCCCGGGGAACATGGTCGAACGCCTTCTCCAAATCCACAAAGCACATGTGGACTGGTTGGGCGAACTCCCATGAACCCTCGAGTATCCGATGGAGAGAATAGAGCTGGTCCAGTGTTCCGCGACCGGGACGAAAACCACACTGCTCCTCCTGAATCTGAGATTCGACCATCGGCTGTAGCCTCCTCTCCAGTGCCTTGGAGTAGACCTTACCGAGTAGGCTTAGGAGTGTGATCCCACGATAATTGGAACACACCCTCCGATCCCCCTCCTTGTAGAGAGGGACCACCACCCCGGTCTGCCACTCCATTGGCACCGCCCCCGATCGCCACGCGATGTTGCAGAGACGTGTTAGCCAAGACAGTCCTACAACATCAAGAAACTTTAGAGAGTCAGGACGGATCTCATCCACTCCCGGCGCCTTGCCACCACGGAGGCTACCAACCACCTTGGTGACCTCAGCCAGGGAGATGGAAGTATCCGCCCCAGCATCCTCAGCCTCTGCCTCCTGGACGGAGGACGTGACGGGGGGATTGAGGAGAACCTCAAAGTATTCCTTCCACCTCCCAACAATATCCCCAGTCGAAGTCAGCAGCTCTCCACCCGCACCATACATGGTGTTGGCAAAGAACTGCTTCCCCCTCCTGAGGCGCCGGACGGTTTGCCAGAGTCTCTTCGAGGCCGACCGATAGTCATGCTCCGAACTCTTCCCAATCCCGGGTTTTTGCCTCTGCAACAACCCGGGCCGCGGCACGCTTGGCCTACCGGTTCTGGACAGCTACCTCAGGAGTCGCACGAACCATCATTGCTCGATAGGACTCCTTCTTCAGCCTGACGTCATCCCTTACTGCCGGTGTCCACCACCGGTTTCGGGGGTTGCCGCCGGGACCAGCACCAGAGACCTTGCGACCACAGCTACGAGCCGCCGCATCAGCGATGGAGGAAGAGAACCTGGTCCACTCAGACTCAATGTCCCCCTCCTCCGCCGGGACCTGGGAGAAGCTCTCCCGGAGGTGTGAGTACACGCTTGGGCCTGCCAGGTCTGACCGGCTTCCTCCCCTGCCAGCGGATCCAACTCACGACCAGGTGGTGATCGGTTGACAGCTCCGCCCCTCTCTTCACCCAAGTGTCCGAGACACGCGGCCAGGTCAGATGATACGACAACAAAGTTGATCATCGACCTCCGGCCTAGGGTGTCCTGGTGCCACGTGCACTGGTGGACACCCTTGTGCTCAAACATGGTGTTCGTGATGGACAAACTGTGACTAGCACAGAAGTCCAACAACTGAACACCGCTCGGGTTCAAATCAGGGGGGGCGTTCTTCCCAATCACCCCTCTCCAAGTGTCACTGGCCCTTCCCACATGGGCGTTGAAGTCCCCCAGGAGAATAATGGAGTCCCCGGGCGGTGCACTGTCCAGTACCCCTCCCAAGGACTCCAAGAAGGCCGGGTACTCTGCACTGCCGTTAGGCCCGTAGGTTGTCACAACAGTGAGAGGCTTGTCCCCCACCCGGAGACGGAGGGACGCGACCCTCTAATTCACCGGGGAGAACTCCAACACGTGGCGGCTGAGATGGGGGGGCAATGGGTATGGCCACCTCAGCTCGCCGTCTCTCCCCGCGAGAAACACCAGAAAAGTGGAGCGTTAAACATTGTCAGAGAGGGGGCCTGCCTCACATCTTCAAGAAGATTGTTCCAGATTTTAGCAGTATGAATCTGAAAAGCAGCCTCCCCATGTTTAGTCCTGACTCTGGGCACTAATAGGAGTCCAGTCCCTGTGCTCCTCAGAGTCCGGGCTGGTTCATATGGGACTAACATGTCACTAATATATTTTGGTGCGAGGCCATGGAGAGACTTGTACACAAGCAGAGCTGTTTTAAAGTCTATTCTCTGAGCCACAGGAAGCCAATGCAGAGACCTGAGGACCGGACTAATATGGTCGTACTTCCTGGTTCTAGTCAGGACTCGAGCTGCTGCATTTTGAATGTACTGCAGCTGTTTTACAGCCTGTTTGGACAGACCTGTGAGCAGGCTATTGCAGTAGTCTAACCTACTGGAGACAAATGCATGGATAAGAATCTCCAAGTCTGCTTTAGACACTATGTTTTTGATCCTGGCAATGTTTTTTAGATGGTAAAAGCTGCTGACGTTACTGATTTGATGTGGCTATTACAATTTAAGTCTGAGTCCAGTATTAAGCCTAGATTTCTGACCTTGTTTGAAGGTTGTAGGGAGAGAGACTGTAGGTGACAGATGACAGATGCCGGGCGACGTCACTGGTTTTGTTGTAGTGCTGTCCATGGTTTGCTTTGGACTGCGCTTTGTCTGACTCGTCACCTGAGACTTGTCTGCCATGGGAGGCCCTACCAGGAGTATGAAGCCCCAGACAGCATAGCTCCCAGGATCACTCGAGTACTCAAACTCCCCCACCACGTTAAGGTGGCAGTCCAAGGGGGACTTCCTAATAATGATTTCAGAAATACAACACAGGGATACACATAACAGGTGTATGATTATTAAACAAGTAAAAGACAGTGAATCTTATCAAGAATTAAACTGTCTATGTGTTAGCCTCATTTCCTTGTGCCTTTGAACGCATCTAGGCGCTAGCTGTGCGGCTACTTCTCAAATACAGTAGCTTAGGCTGTGTGAGCATGAGTGAGAAAGTGTATAATGAAAACACATAAAATACAGAAATATATATATATACAAAAACCAAAAACTTGTCTCTGTCTACTTGGTATTAAAAGCCAAAGAGAAAAGGTGCGTCTTGAGCAGGGATTTAAAGTGCTCAAGTGATTGTGCAGTTCTAATGTGCAAAGGTAAAGAGTTCCACAACATAATTCCTCCCACAGTTGATTTGTTCACACCAAGCTGCTTGCCTATTGTAGATTCACTCTTCCCAGTCTGGTGCAGGTCTACAATTATTTTCCTGGTGTCCTTCGACAGCTCTTTGCTCTTGGCCATAGTGGAGTTTTAAGTCTGACTGTTTGAAGCTGTGGACACGTGTCTTTTACACAGATAACGAGTTCAAACAGGTGCCATTAATACAGGTAACCAGTGGAGGACAGAAGAGCTTCTTAAAGAAGTTACAGGTCTGTGAGAGCCAGAGATCTTCCTTGTTTGAAGTGACCAAATACTTATTTTACTTATTTTTAAAAATCCTACAATGTGAATTCCTGGATTTTTTTTTCACATTCTTTCTCTCACAGTTGAAGTGTACCTATGATGAAAATTACTGGCCTGTCATTATTTTAAGTGGGAGAACTTCCACAATCGATGGCAGATTAAATACTTTTTTGCCCCACTGTACATGTTAGCAGCAGTTTGTTTACACCTGTACATGTTAGCAGCAATATTTTTACATCTGTACATGCTAGCAGAAGTATTTTTACATGTGTACATTAGCAGCATGAGGCTCTGACATGTGGTTATTGCACATTCTGATATTAGTTAAGGATGTTACACATGACACATGAGATCAGGTTGGCAGTGTTTATTAGTACACGACTTTCTTTGATGAAAAGCTGCTGAGATATATGTTAAGCTATCTTTAGGGCTATTTTTTAGTAGTAGTGTGTTTATTTCGAATTACATGCGCAATACAAAAAAAAAAAGAAGAAACATATAAACATATATATGCACAATTCAAAAAGGGGTAGGTTGAAGTGAAACTTATGCTTCCTACCCCTTGTTACAAACCTTTCTCTTTACAGGAGTTCAAATGATATACAGGCATATTTCTCTCAGATATACAATTTACACTCGTCTCCATGAATAGTAATTTTAAATGCTGATTTATGATTTTATGATGTTCTTAGGTCTTGTTGTCACTGCCATTTTTACCCAAAGCTGTTTATTTAATGTTAACATAGTTATGTATGTAGACCCTACATAGTGCAGTGCATTAAAAACAGTGGGTAGAATGAGCCAGTCGAGAGAAGGTAATAGCCCCCACTCAACCCGCCCCACTCCCAACATCCCTGACCAATGGAAATGTAGGAAAATTTGCGTTGTATATGCTTGCTGTGTGGTGCGTTAAAAACGAGGTGTTGAGGCCGCTTGGCAAGAGGGAGCCCGCCAATCCAACCATATCTCGTCTGCTCTGATTTACTTGTATCTGTTTAAGCAGTAATGGCAATCACAACATGACAACTTGTTTTCCTACACTATAGATCTTGGTCATGTGCTATTCATGGTTAAGAGTTGTCCATTGCATCTGAAAGATTTAACTGCTCCAAATGATTTTTACACATGCCTTTTACAGTTTAAACAAATTACATTATTTACACATATATTACATAATACATACCTTACACACAATACTTTACCTTACACTTTATGTCACATCTCACACCTTACTTTCCATTTCTTCAAAAACAAACCATCAATTTAAATCCAAATTTTATTCTCATGTAACACTCTCATATTTCCTGAATGTAGTAGTTTTGATTTGTTTCTTAAAAACTATTATGTTTTTTGACTCTTCAATGTCTTTGTTAAGTGCGTTCCACAAGTTGATTCCTTTTACTGAGACTGTTCTTTCCATGACTTTTGTTCTGAATCTAGGTTTTTTAAAGATATCAGTTCCTTTCAGATTGTACTGACTTTGTCTTTTTTCAAAGTTCTCTTGAATGTTTGCGGGTAATGATTTGCAATTTGCTTTATACAATATCTGAAAAATATTATAATCCACTATATCATAAAATTTTAACACCTTACACTCTAAAAAAACAGGATTTGATGAGTCTCTATCTTTTGTTGTTCACTACTGTTAGGGCTCTTTTTTGTAAAATAAATATTGGCTGTGTATATGTTTTAAAAGTTGTCCCCCAAATTTCGACACAATAGGTTAGATATAGTATAATCATTGTATTATATAAGGCAATTAATGCTGTGTGGGTAAGAAAGTATTTCACTTTATGTAACACACCAATTGATTTGGCTAATTTTCCTTTTGTATAGTGTATGTGAGATTTCCAGTTTAGGTCCTCGTCAATGATGACTCCCAAAAATGTTGTTTCCTTTACCCTTTGGATTTCCAGGCCGTCTATTGTTATGGATATACTATTTCCAAGATTTTTGTTTTTATCATTGAATATCATGTCATTGGTTTTTTTAATGTTTAGCGCCAATTTATTTTGATCTTACCAGCTTTTTATTTTTGCAAGTTCTTTGTTTATTACTATTTCTAACTCTCCTATATTATTTCCAGAGTAAAATAATGTAGTGTCATCAGCGAATAAGATGCTTTGTAATACAGTTGATGCTTTTGGAAAATCATTCATGTATAATATAAACAAAATTGGTCCTAGTATTGAGCCTTGCGGCACCCCCCAACTGATATCGCAGATACTGATATCTGTGTATCCCAACCTAAAGATAAAACCTTTTCCACAATGGAATGGAACAACACATACAATTGTGTCTGAAAAGCCCAGTCAAAGTCCAGGCCTATCCAAGTGAAAACCAGCGTACATTTCTTTTCACAAACGTTCTCCATCTAATCACAGATCTGTTTTGTAATTTTGTAAAGATGTGTAAATCTTGTAGAGTCATCCCCCAACAGAGGTGATTGCAGCAAAACGGGTTCAACAAAGTATTCACTTATGCTCTTGGAATGCAGCAAGCTCCTCTTTTCAATTGTGTGTATATATATATAAAAAAAAGAAATACTATTTTTTTTCTGTTACTTTGTGGTGTTTCAGAAATCAAGAAACAGGACATAAACAGGCAAAAGTTCAAGTTGTACTTTTTGTATTTATACCAACACTGTTTAAAAAACCATAATCCTGCTTTAAATGTGTGGTCATTTCCATCAGAGTGAGGAGGATGAGGCTTTTAAGTTACTCCAGCAGAGCACAGAGGACTCCGCAGAGGGGCCTGGAGAGAAGGAGGATGACGAGCTGGTGGTGGCCGAATACCAAAGTGATGATGAAACCACACAAACCAAAAGCAGGTACAGTATACCAAACAACAAACCAAAACCACGACCTGCAACTACTATCCCTGCTGCTGCTGCTACTGCTACTGGTTGATGCACTTCTTGAATCTGTTGTGTTTGTGCACAGATTCCTTGGTCTTGAGGAAGATGATGATGAAGATTTGGTTGAAGAACATGTTACAAAGGTGACATTTGTGTATTTTACATGTTTATTACATGAAAGTCAGGTTTTCATGCTGAGCTGATGTTCCAGATTTACTACTGCAGTCGTACGCACTCCCAGCTGGCCCAGTTTGTGCACGAGGTCCAGAAGAGCCCCTTCAGTAAAGACCTGAGTGTGGTGACTCTGGGCTCCCGCCAAGTAAGTGTGTTTGACACAGCACTAAAAACATATAATATGGAGTTATTTTTATATATAAATCCTAATCCTCAATAAATCAAATATAAATTCACCAATAGTGTGGTTTTTGTGATCAAATTTGACAGAGTTGGATAAGTGGCCAAACGCTTTATTTATTTATTGCACAATATCAAATAAGTTAGAATATGTATTATATTGAATTTTATCTCGTCAAATGTTTGCTGTATCTAGATACATATTGTATTGTGTCATGCACTTAAAGATTAATATTTTAACGAGAGGTGATACCCAGCCCTACCCAGATGACAACTTTTTTATTACATTACATCCCGAAATGACATTGTCTTCTCACTGTAATCGCACTTTGAACTTCCAGAATTTATGCATCAATGAGGAGGTGCGGCGTCTGGGAAGCAGTCAGCGCATCAACGAGCGCTGCCTGGAGATGCACAAAAACAAACGGGGTACCTCTTGAGTCTGTTTTCTACAATCATAAACCTCCACTCTCCCTTTACTCCAGCTTTCTCTTTTGTGTGTGTAGAGAAATCCAGTCCTGAGGACGGAGTCAAACGTAAGCGTGGCTCTGCTAAAACGGTGTGTCCCTTTCACAAAGCCTCGGCACAGTTGCAGATGCGAGACGATATTCTTGCCAGTGTTTATGACATGGAGCAGCTTCTGAGACGGGGGAAGGAGCTTCACTCCTGCCCCTACTACGCCACACGCCTCTCCATACCACCAGCACAGGTCTGGTACAATCCAAATGAACCAAGGGGTTCACTAGTGAAAAACTACTTCAGACTTGATCTTTTTTTTGGTCTTCTCACAACATTGTTCATCAGTCACAAACCTGGAGGTATCTTTCGATCCCTTAAATATCAGGAACAAACGTGTAACCACCCCTTTTTGGTTGAAAAGGTTGCTACATTGTCCTGTATTTGTATGATGCCATTGTTTCACTATGACATTCTGTGGACGTGCTTCAGCAGGAGGGGGTTTCAGCGGTGGTTTTCGCGCCACAGGCTACACCCCTCAAGGGATAGATGCAGGTTGCTTCGGTTCTCCCTGACCACGGCGACCGATATCAGGTTCTGGCTCACCCCCGGCATATTAGGTGTGGGGTCTAGCCCTGACTGTGGCGACAGAGATCTGGCTGAAGTTCGGACGACCGGTAGCCGACCTTTTTGCCAGTGCAGATAACGCACAGTGCCCACTCTGGTTCTCGCTCAGGTCCACCTCTTGGGGTCGATGCCCTGGCCGAGGGGTCTTCTTTACTCCTTCAGACTCATGGTCTGGAGGTTGAGAGGAAGAACCTTGTAGCTAGGGGTCTTCCCTTGTCAGTAGTAGACACTATTCAGTGTGCGAGCGAGCCATAAACGGTTAGAGCCTACAGCACCAGGTAGAGGCTCTTCAAGGCGTGGTGTGGCGAGCAAACCTTGGACCCAGTCCAAGAAGGGGTTCTGGGGTTTCTCCAGGAACTGCTCGATAAGGGAAGGGCCTCCTCCACCCTTGCGGTCTTTGCTGCAGCCATTGTGACGGGTCATAGAGGGTTCGCAGGCTTCACTGCCCGGACCCATCCGTTGGTCAAACGTTTCTTGAGGGAAGCCTCGCAGGAGGAGGCCCCCCCTGAGGCGAACGTCCCCGGTTTGGGACTTGAAGGTGGTTCTGGAGGGTTTGTCTGGACCACCCTTCGAAACGTTCAAGCAAGCAAGCCCTGAATGTGTGTCTTTCAAGACAGCTACTGTATCTTGCAAGCCTTGTCATCAACCAAGAGGGTGGGTGATTTGTGTGCACTTTCTATTCATCCTTCTTTTCTGTCGTTTGACACAGGGGACCGGTTGGTCGAGCTCTGGCCCAACCCTTCTTTTCTCCCAAGGTTATTACATCTGCCTTCAGGTCTAGAGTCATTCAGATCAGACATTTCTTTCCGCCGCCTCATGCTTCACCAGACGATGCGAGGCGGCACCTCCTGTGCCCAATCAGTATGTTGAGGTGTTAATTAGGCATGACGTCTTCTTTCACGCGTTCGGACCAGTGCGCATGGCATACCTGGCACAGGGTCGTGCCCCCCCTCTGCGGTGTTCAGGGCTCGCTCCACACGGGGTGTGGCGACCTCCAATGCGTTACTCCGTGTGGAGGGCGTCTGCCGATCAGCGTCCTGGTCCTCGTCGTTCACTTTTGTCCAATCATACCTCCTGGACGTATCATTCGGTTTTGAGCGCAGTGGATAATTGACTATACGGTTGAGACCTGTGGGTGCTCTTGCTAGAGGCGGCCTCCGGTCTTTCCTGAAGGGAACGGAGTTTTGGATTACCCTGTTCCCTTCTGAGGCGTCCTTGGGATACGGCCTGCCCTTGGGGCTACCTTCTTACAGCCTACTATGAGCGTCCTTGTTTGGAGCGGATCAAGTACTCTTCTTCCTTTCTGCTGCCCTGAGTCGGTTCACCTGGGGGGGTGTTCTGGGACTCGGGCAGGGCTCCGATCACCTTATGCTGGCCTGATGGGAGTACATTGTCACTACGGCCTACGCGTAGTTTACCCACAGCGTAGCCCTCAGGGGTGTAGCACTATGAAAGAGTGTAGAAAGAGTAGTTACCTATGTAACGGTAGTTCTAGATGCGTAGCCCCTTAGCTGCAGGCCCATCAGACCAGTCTGGCTTTGGTCGAGTTCAAAGTGGCAGTGCAGGCCTGGGCTCAGTTATTTATAGGAGGAGCTCGCTTGTGATTGGAGCATTGGATATTCGATCTCTCTGGCGGTTTTTTAGATGTATCCACGCTTATATCCGGAACTACTGTGACATAATGGTCAGGGCAATTTTCTTGTATTTATGTGATTTATTACTGCACTACCTGATTATGCTGATATCAGTTTGTGCTAAAGATTAACTTTCTTTTATTAGTTGAAAAAGCATATCAAAGGCTGCTAATTAACTAGCCTGATCTTAGCCATCCGCTCAATCATCTTTTCACTGAGTACGAAATGAAATGAGTACGATGGTATGGTAAGACCAGGCTACTAATGAATTTATAAATAATTCATGTTCATAAGGAGTTTCTTGCCCACTTCTCATATACAACTTATGTTTACAACTATAAACAACCATTTCATTTAGAAAGATTACAAACGAGTAGCAGACAACTATGAAGTGAAAGTAAAATGATAAGAGATTCTGTTATTGTTTTAAAAATCAAGAAGTGAAAAGTTGGGCCAAGACAAGTATTCATAGTGCATGAGTTGATACTTTCTTGAACCCCCTTTTGCTGCTATAACAGCAGCAAGTCTTTTGGGGTATGACTCTACGAGATTCATAAAGCAAAAGTTTAGCCCGTTCCTCTTTTTAAAATAACTCGTGCTTTGTCAGATTAGGTGGAAAGCTGTTTTCAGATCTTAGACAGGGCTATTCTAACACATGAATATGTCATTCCATTGTAGATTTAACTTTGTTTGGGGTCATTGTTCTGTTATAAGGTGAATCTTTGTCCTAGCCCTAATTCCCCTGCTGACTCCAGCAGGTTTTCCTCCAAAATATCCCTGTATTTGGCTCCATCCATCTTCCCAACATACAATCATCCCTGTCCCAGGTGAAGAAAAGCAGCCACATAGCATAATGCTCCCCCCGCCATAATTGACACTGGGGATGGTGCATTCAGGACGATGAGCAGTGTTAGGTTTGTGCCAAACATAACATTGATAAAAGTTCAATTTTTGTCTCATTTGACCAAAGCACCTGATGCAAAACTTGTGCAGACCCAATCTTTAACTTTACTATTTGAAGACAACAGATTCTACTTTCACTTCACAGTTGCTACTTTTGTGTAGTTCAAAGTTACCATTATCTATATAATTATTCTTATTACATAATGTACAAAAGTTCAAGCTGTATCAATACTTTAGCAAGGCACTGTAAATGTACATTTTTAAGCGGTTAATATGTAATGTTTTTAAAATTGTTCCAATGTTAAAATACTGGGCCAATATTAATGGACAAATATTAGGCATGAATATTGTGTGTCATGCTTAATTGATAAAAAATACAAACTCTGAATGTGTCAGGGACCAAACCCTGTGGAACACATTTTAGTGTAAACTGGGATAATAGTCTTGTCTCCATAAATCCATTAATTTTACTCCATAGCTGGTGGTGTTGCCCTATCAGATGATCCTCCATGAGGCCACGCGGCGTGCGGCAGGAGTCCAGCTGAAGGGCCAGGTCAGGATGTCCCATCTGCCTGACCACTGTGGACAGTGCAGTAGTTAACCTGCGTGTGTGTCTGCGTGTGTCTGTGTGTCCAGGTGGTGATCATAGACGAAGCCCATAACCTGAGTGACACACTCTCATGCATCCACAGCGCTGAAGTGACCGGAGCCCAGGTGAACAAGTCTAAAGCACAATTAATTACATCAACTGTTCAAATGTATTTAGAGATTGAAAACTTACAGAAGCAAGTAATCTGTCTTTTTATATAGCGCAATTTTACAGACCAAGGTCACCCAAAGTGTTTTACAATGTTCAGAGTTCAGATATTGTTTCATTCACTCCACACAGTGACAATGCTAGCGAGACACCAAACACACTGGCTTATCAAAGCCCCCAATTAACACCATCCATCTATCACTCATTACATTCATTCCTATTGTGCCTGTTTTTAGTTGTAGGGGGAACCAGAACACCCAGAGGAAACTTATGCAGACACGGGAGAACATGCAATCTCCACTCAGAAAGGCCCTGTTGCGACCGGGATTCAAACCCCGGACCTTAAAATTATTGCAAGTTAATTCTCATTAAACAAAAATGGGCACAACGTTTATTATCTTCTGTTAGACGAAAAAAAAAAGAATCTTTTATTGTCTTTTGTAAATGTGCATGTTTACAAATAATTCATTTAAAAAAAATTGTGTGATGGAGTTGCATGAAAATATGTATATGTTTTGTCAGCTGTGCCGGGCTCACTCTCAGCTGAGCCAGTACTCCGACCGCTATAGGTGAGTCAGCACATGTTTAAAAGGTACAAGTTGATGGAAAGTTATTCATAGGTACTTTGAGATCATTATCATGGTTATCACACAATTGTGACACATTTCTTGATAATAAATTCTGTAGTAGAAATAATTTAACTAAGTAATATCAATGGGTGGAAAAATAAAATAATTGTATTGTTTGATTTTGTCCAAATGGTGTATTGACACAAACATGGGTGTCAATAATATACAGATAACTAGTGTTGTTAGTGGAATGATAATTTTTATTATTCAGAAAAAAATTATATTAGCACATTTTGATACATGCTTTGATCAAGTAATTGTATGACCCTATTATACCCGTTTTCAAAACACAAAACACCTGAATTTTTCTCATCTGCAGATCTCTTTCTTCTCATACAGACGACTGATAAATCTGTAGAGTAGAATCTTTAAACATCATATATATTCAAGTGTAACGCTGAATCAGCATATTATTTCTAAAAATAAGAATAATCATTATAATTCAAATTGGGCTGGCTGTACTTCTAACATGATATGGTAGACATGAAGTTGGCTGGATGACAATCTTTAGTGAACTCTCATATGGGTTGTACAGGTGATTTTAGCCAATTCAACTGACTTGTGTGTTTGAAACTAGGAGCAGACTCTTAGCCAAGAACATCATGTACATCAAACAGATCCTGTTCGTGATCCAGGGGCTCGTCAGAGCCCTGGGAGGTGAGATTATCTCAGGGAAAACCAATTCTAATAAAATAAACAATATATGTACTCTGACATTATGGTGTGAACTCAGTTGAGACTTATATTGTGTCATCATCTGTAGGTAAAGTTGGGCAGAATCCACAAAGTCAGAGCACACAGGCTGGTGAGGATTCTTGGAAACTTTAGAGAAAAATTATACTAGAATGTGATTTCACTCATTACTCATCATTTGTTTTTTTCAGGCACAGAAATGTTCACCATAAACAATTTCTTATTTAAGGCACAGATTGACAATATTAACTTATTTAAGGTAAGCGCTCTCATGCGGAATGGTGTTTATGGGGAAGAAGAAATTAGAAAGTTTTTGAAATGGGACTATATGTCTTTATCCCATTCTTCAGAATGTACTCAAATTTAGATAAAAACTTCTTGATTCAAGCAATTGGTACCTCTTTGGAGTACTTTTTGGAGTGCATAATGATTTACATGGTTTATTTGATTTTCAGCTGCAGCGATATTTTGAGAAGAGCCTGATCAGCCGAAAGGTAAGCTCAGTGTACATGTACTTGTCTCGTCATAATGCCAGAGACAGATATGACTGTGCGTTGTGTGCAGTTGGGGGGTTTTGTGGAGAAGTATGCAGGCACCGGAGTCACAGTGCACCCCCACAACACGTATACGGAGAACCGCCACACAGAGGGACTGAATCGGTACCTCCAGAGCCTGCAGGGCAACTTTGCCCAAACAGGTAATGTTATGTTTCTCCACATGTCGGGGTGGGTTTCCTTCAGGTTCTCTGATTTCACCCACCACCCAAAACATGCAGCAGTCAGTAGGATTACCAAACCCAATCCTACTGAGGTGGTCCTCCTGAACTAATTACACAAGCTAGAAATATATTCGTCTGATGTTGTTGGAGTATGCACATGTCACATGAGAAGCACGCTGTAAAAAAAACACACTAAATTGACCACAAAAAAATCTGCAAAACAGCGAGGTGGGGATGCACCGGGAGAGGTAAACCGTGTTATAGCGTGGGACTACCGTACACTCTAGGCTAGGGGTAGATAACTCAAAAGGTTCAAAGAGCCATATTTGTCAATTTAAAAAAAAAATAAAAAATCTGACTGGAGCCGCAAAAAATATGTGTTGACTTGTATGAAGGCAACACAGGCTGTAAGCTGTATGAGCTATATGAGCTATATTAGCCTACTACTGTATAAAATGACCTGGTATAGGCGGCAAATACATAATATACATTCATTAATACCAAATGTGTATTTTTAGAGAATGATGCATCACGTGACTACTCTGCTATACGATATATGGTGCTTTAAGTTTACCTTCCATTTTGTTGCGTTCATGCAATTGTAGAAATACAAATAAATACATTTTCTTTTTGGCTCAGAGTTCACATACATGTACTGTCTGTTCATATTGATCACGGTGAGAAAGGTGTTTTGCGCTTCATTGTTCCTTTTGTTATACAGCAGTAGAAGTTTATAGATGAATCCACTCCAGGAGAACTTAACCTTTTTGGAAGTGTTTTTTGCATTAATGTTTTTTGTTTTTATGTGCAAGTTCTACCATATGTGTCCTACAGTGATGCTGTCTAAGCAGCAGGGCGCAGCAGAGAGTGACACTGTGCTGTCCTCTTCTCCAATGATGCAACTGGAGGGTTTCTTCATGAGCCTCACCAACTGTAACACAGATGGCCGGGTGGTGCTGCACCGCCACGGTACGAGGATATCTGATTGGAATATACACTATTCATCCATTTAATCGTTATTTTTCATCATTCCAAGTGGAAGTTTGTTAGAGTGAAGACAGGGATTTTTGTCACTCATAACAAAACAATGTGATATCTATCTAATATTGAGGTTAGATGATTAACATTGCCTTATGCCTATTCAACTTGCGGCTATGGGAATAACTAATCTTCCAAAAATAAAATGTTTAGTCCTGTTTCATACTGGGTAAATACTTTTTGATTTAGCAAGTAAGTGGCATCATATATTGGTTTAATTAAGCATAAAGACAAAACATTAAAATCTTTTTACTTGTCACTAGACCTAAAGCCCGTTTCTAGGAGCTGGTTTGCTTTTGGTTTGGTGCAAGTTCTCGTTTACTTTTAAGAAACAGAAAACTCAAAAGTTCCTTCAAAGAGTTTAGATCCAGTTCAGTGTTTATCGCAGCAACCGCCTGCTCACGTCAACTCTGTTTTGGACCAGGGTCAGTTAATTTAAGTTTAAGTTTAGAGTTCAAAACAACAACAAGGACAAATCAGCTAAGAGTATACTTCCATGTAAGAAAGCTATACTGAAACCTTTGGTTCAGGACTTTCAAAGATTAAAATATAATTTACTGCTTTGTAAAATGTGTGAAATGTTCGCCACATTGATACACTGTATATATGTCTATTCTCAATATAATATGCTATATACACACTAAACTCAATTAATAGTACTTCTATTTTTAATCTACTCCTATTGGCTGAGCCCTGCCTCATTCTTGTGCAGCAGCTTCATCAGCTTGACTCAGAGTTGACCAAGAACGTTGATACACAGCATTCAGCAGAACATGAACCTTAACCTGATCTGTTTGAGTTTCATTGGATTAAGTAACAAGTTTGTTGTTCTACCATGGCATGTTAGACATTTATTCGGTTCTCATGAATGAATCCAAAATATTCTTAGTAATGATAATAGCGGTAATAATATGGGCCTCCATAATATTGCGATATCCCAATGTGCCCCCTGAAGAAAATAATTGCCCCTGGTCTATATGCTCCTGAACCTTGTTAATTTCTGACACATCCCCAGACTCAAAACAAACTCCAGTCAAATTACATTCAACTTAAATGACACTCTGCCATGTTTTAAGTTTACTAAACAGAAGACACTTCCCACTTTTACTACTAGATATGTGTCTGAGATTTCTGTCTGCAATGTGGCACGTGGCAATAGTATGGATTTGTTCATGTAGATGAGTTTGTTGTGTGTGTGTGGTTGTGCAGGCACTCTCGCCGACAGCAGTGTGAAGTTCCTGCTCCTGAACCCGGCCGTGCACTTCGCGCAGGTGCTGAGGGAGAGCAGGGCTGTGGTCATCGCTGGAGGCACCATGCAGCCGGTAACACTCTCACTTTGTCCAGTAAACATTCATAATATGGACATTCTTCATATTTGATTCAACGATCATGTCTCGTTTTCCATCCATCCACTTTCTTCCCCTTAATCCATTTCTGGGGGGGTGGCAGTCAGAACACCAGCTGCACTGATCCTCGTGCAGGTGGAGGATGGCTGCTTCGTGAGTGACAACAAAGTCTTGATCTTTCAGTGGGGGCTTCAGGCAAAGTGGGGTTAAGTGTCTTGCCCAAGGACACTCAAACAGTAGACATCAGTGGGAGTCACACGATGGGCTCAAACCCACAACCTTCAAGCTCAAAGGCCAATGTTCTACTTACTGAGCCACTAATGCTATGTTTTCCTTTGTATAATTCTATCAAATACATTTGATCTTAGGTTTCAGACTTCAAACAGGAGCTTCTCTTCTCTGCTGGCGTGGAGGAGGGTCGGATTGCAGAGTTTTCGTGTGGTGAGCCTTCTAGTTGCTCTTTCCCAAGTGAAAAAATATGTACTTAAATATTTATAAATTCTGTATATTCATTTTGGAAAAACATTCTTGGTACTCAATATATTTAAGTTGAACTTTAGTAATCTATATAAACTTTAGATATGTCAAATATAGTTTTGTGTACCTCATTCCTAATACCTCGTTGTAAACACAGGACTCCTGTTGTTGAATTTGTTTGACTTTACTAACATTTATTTTTGATTAACCAATGTTTACGCTCCAGTTAAATACATTCAGCCAACTTCAGCTCAGTCAACTGTCAACCAATATTGCCATGCCATAGTTCATTTTGTATTTTTAGGAATGAGCAAATGGTGTAGTTGAAGGAGGACAACGATGGTGGTGGCTGCCATGACTAAAAATTAAACCAGGGCAGAGTTGCATAAAGGTTGTGAATCTATTTGTCGTTCCTTATTTTAAACCTCATAACCAAAATTAACTTAAAGTGGCCCTCTAACTCAAAAGTTTGGACACCCCTAATTTAGTAGAAAAATTAAAGCTGAAGTACCTAACTTTTTATCTCCTAGATAATGTTTGTCCTAGCAGAAAGAGTCTTATTAAAGTAAAATGCTGTCTTCATCTCATTAAAATATATTTACTTATAAGAAAGTAATATGTGAGTCACTATTTGACACTTTGTCTGAGATGGTGGTCCTCTGGATTTTTCTGACAAAAGTCAAAAACAATAAAAAGATGTGACAAGAACTAGACCTAGAACCAGGAATGAGTTATAGGGATTTGATTACATGCAGTAGTTTTTTGTGTGTTTAGGTACCCAAGCTTCAAATAGATTTTCTTTAGCATCACGGTCACATCCACTTTAGCATCACCACTTCCTTTATTAAGGATTCTTTCTTACACGTTGATGCCATTATCAAAATCTATTATTCCAGGAACAACAAGACGTTCCAAAATGTTATAAAGTTGGCATATGTACAAATGTATATTGAGATTAACATTAAAATGTTAGCTTTCATGATTGAGGCACAATGATTATTGCTAAGAAAAAAATAGAATTCTGTACATTCTAGACCGTTTTTATTTTGTGCCTAAATGTAGAAATAAAACCCTAATTTTTCATAAATGAGTCCCCAGGATTATGACATGTGCACAGAAGAACTTATTTAATATAAGGTCTCCTTCTGTGCAGGGCATGTGATCCCTCCTGAAAACATCCTTCCAATAGTCCTTTGCAGCGGGCCCTCAGGTCAGGAGCTGGATTTCACGTTCCAGAAGCGAGACTCCCCGAGCATGGTGAGTGCCTGTCAGTCTGGACGTCAGTCTGGACCCCGGTCTGAGCCTTTTTGGATGGTTCCTCATGCGGTGTACTGTAAACAGATGGACGAGACGGGCCGGGTCCTCTCCAACATCTGTAATGTGGTTCCTGGGGGAGTTGTGTGTTTCTTCCCCTCCTATGACTATGCACGAAAGATCATCAGTCACTGGGAGACCGCTGGAGCGCTCGGGCGTCTGGCCAGCAAGAAAAAGGTCAGAGCTATTCCAAAGACCCAAAACAATATAACAAAAACAGTGTTCAGCACGTTGTCATGTCAAAAACGGATTTCCACCACCCACGCTTATATCACTTGACATATCTTTATTACGAGGAATAGCCTAATGAGATGCATCATCTCGTTTTCAGGAGGGTCCTCAAAAATAGCAACACAAGTAGCAGCAGTGGTTGTCAAATAAATGCAGTTACAGTATAATATAAAAATAAAAAACAGAACAAGTTACAATAAATAAATTCAATAAAATAACAGACAAAACAAATACAAAGACAGAAACATTCACTCACACACACACAGAGCTCTCAGAGGTCAGGTCACCCTACTCCTCAAACTAGGACAGTCAGAACCAAAGGATATAGTGTTTAAAAGAACGTTCAGTAGCAGTTACACTTGCAGATAGATTAAAGCAGTTAATGGATTGATAAAGTGGGCGACAGTAGCTCAGTTGGTAGAGCATTGGCCACCAGGATCAAGCATCTGCAGGCAACACTCCGGAGGTCAGCCAGGTCAACTCCAGTTTTAAAAGACAGAACACAGCATTGTCCATTATGTCTGAAACACTTTACAAACATCTATCTGGACCACACAATGTTTGATGTTTACTAGAATAGCATATTGGAATTTCCCACTTCTTCCACTAGATGCGGCTGTTCTACATTCAAGTAACTCTCATTATCTATTAGGGGTGTGACGATACTTTCTCCCGCGATTCGATTATCGATATGCATTTGCCAAGTATTGATATCGATTTTAAAAAGAAAAGATTTTTTTTTTTTTTAATTGGTATCAATACTTAATATATGGCTACATTACACATCTCCATTCCATTTATCATGAAATAAAGTGTATTTTTTCTTTTATTTATGCCATAAATTGGCATATTGTGTATTTCTGACCAATATATAGATAATCGTCATATCGTGATAAAATCGTTATCGTGATAATATTGTTATCGTGAGCTTTGTATCGTGTATCGTATTGTTTCGTATCGTGAGGTACCCTTAGGTTCCCACCCCATTATCTATTATGTCGATCTGTATATTCTCTTCTTATCCCAACTCCCAATGCTCTTTCAAACACAACACATTGAATGGAAAGAAACAAGATGGAGACAGACATGGGCATTAAAATCATCAATAGTCAAAGTACATTAAAAAGAGTGAAGACAAATCCCTCAGTTGTATGCACACCTAAACACAACTGAATTTTTTAACCTAGATTTGAACATTGTCAGAGAAGAAGCCTGTCTCACATTTTCAGGAAGGTTTAGATTTAGATTAGCACCATGAATCTGAAATGAAGCCTGGGCACCAGCAGGAGGCCAGTCCCTGTGCCAGAGTCAGAGTTTGTCATATTAAAAAAAAGCCAGAATTTCGGAAAAAAGTTTAAAATGAACCAAGTGTTTCTGGCAATTTCACAACCATAGATATCAGGTACTCGCCCTTTAAGCCTGCCTCATCATAACCATCATCTGATTTCTCATCAGATCTTCCAGGAGCCAAAAAAGGCTGGCCAGGTGGAGCAGGTGCTGAGTGAGTTCTCCCGCTGTATCCAGGTGAGAAGGCCACGTGTTTGGGTCTGTGTGGAGGTTTTTCTAGGTTTAAGCAATTTGAAACTGTCATGAGCAGAGATGTGCACACGGTGGCGCTGTTCTCACTGGAGCCCTGCTGTTTTCTGTGGTCGGAGGGAAGATGAGTGAAGGCATCAACTTCTCCGACGAGTTGGGACGGTGTGTAATCCCTTTACTCGGATTCAAATTCATTTTATTTGCTATTTGCAGTAAAACTATATTGGAATACATGTGCAAAAGTCCCTAGTGTGCTTCAGACAAATATGTAAAATAAAACAAGAAATAAAGTCCAAGTAACAATTGTCTCTGTGAAACCAATCTCAACAAAAACAATTTAAATAGTGCATGATCATTAAAGTGCTTTGTTCAGACTGATAACGGCTTGTGGAAAGACGCTGTCAGCATATCCAGATGTCCTGCATCAATTTCTTCTGCCATAGAGAAGAAGCTGGAACATGGCTTTTCCAGGGGCTAGAAGAGTAATTGTAGATTCTAAGAATCTGGATTCTTAAAGCTCCTCCAGAACAGGTGGCTCACAGCCCTTTTTTAGAGCAGAGAGCAGAGCTTCTCTCTCTGGTCTCTCTCAGGTCTCTCTCAGGTCCCACAGCTCAGTCCCCTTTGCATATTGGAGCACCCTGTTTAGAGCTCTTTTCTTTGGCTGGGTTGTTGCCGAACCACACAGTCACAGAACCAACAAGCAACATTTCAAAACTGCAGTGATAAAAGTGAAGCAGCATCTTCGAGAAACCACCACAAACTCTGTGGTAAAAGCTGACTTTTAGTATTTCTAAAACATGAGCTTTGGCTACTAAAACTATTATTATGCTTACCATTGTTCCCATGCATGTCAGAACATGCAAGACACATTTTACTATTCTGGAAATGTTCCTTAAGTCTTTTAAGCGGAGGTACGTAACTTTCAAACCCCAACAATGGAACTATGTAATACAACCATGTCACTATTTCCTTGCTCTAAAACAGTTTGGTTCTATCTATAGTTTTCACATGAGTGTATTTTTGACCTCTGTCACAATTTTAGATCCACTTTTTCAGACAGAAAGGTGAAAAAGAGAGGACCATGCTCACTCAATCACGCCAATCAGCTCTCAGCCCAAAGAGTCCAATAGTGACTCACAAGGCTTTATTCCCCCTACTCAAAAGATGTTTTCCAATTGGATTAAGAGAGCATGTTGTGGTGGTCTGATTAGTTGGATTTTACTTTCTAAGTTAAGATAAGATGACCCTTTTCTTGTCCCTCTGGGGAAATTTTCGGTTTTGGAATAACATGTTTTATTTTGAAATCTGGTACTCCTATTGTTTTAACTCTGCCTCTTGCTTGTGTATGGTTTGCGTTGACAGTTAGCTGTTATGACGCAAGTTTCTAGATTTTTGCATAAATCCTTTTCTTAAAGCTTGTTGTTCGGGTAGTTTTTTTACATAACTGGTTCTCCATGATCCCTTTTTCAAACTTATGAGGGCACGATGAAAGCAACGTTATTAGTAGCTCATGTGAAGCGAAAATGCTTCCTTTTTGTCGCTTATCAACCAATGTATTTAAAGATGGCACATTAAACTGGAGAGTCCTCAGTTCTTATGGACATTTATAAGTCAACTCCTGAGTCTATGACAACAATTCAAAAACATAGTGGACGTAAATATTCTTAAAACATTTGTTATTGGTTAAACATTTTCTTCATTTGGAGCAACTGTAAAAATTGTTTTTTCTTTTGCTTTTCAAAAATGGCTCAAATAACTGCTGTATGTCTATTTGTTTACTGAAACTTGTCAAATTGCGATTAATGATGCAGCCCTAGTTGTAACAAACATTTGAATTAGTCTTGATGATGAAATGGCAATAGAGGACACTTTCCAGACAGATTCAGATTCAGATTCATTTATTTGCCATTTGCAGTAAAACCACATAGGAAAAACTGTGCAAGACCCCGGTGTAGACGAAACGATTACCGCATTTTCTACTATTAATCATTTCAGCCCCGTCTCAATCTCAAAGATGAATTAAGAGATCCTTTATTCGTCCCATAGTGGGGAAATTTTGGGCAACAGTAGCTCAGTTGGTAGAGTGTTGGCCTTTGAGCCAGAGGGTCGTGGGTTCGAGCCCGACTTTCACCATCGACTCCTGCTGTCATTGTGTCCTTGGCAAGACACTTAACCTCTGGGAACACCAGCCACAGTGGGGCGGCTGCGGCTGTAAAGTGCTAAACTGCCGTTGTGTCCTTAGGCAAGACACTTTACCCCTATTGGCTAGAATGAGTCTGGTGTGTGTGTGAATGGTTGGTGGTGATCTGAGGGGCCGATGGAACATACTGGTTGCCTCGCTTCTGTCAGTGTGTCCCAGGGCAGCTGTGGCTACAGTAGTAGTTCATCACCACCGTGTGAGGAGTGAAAGAATAATGACATGTGAAGCGTCTTTGAGTGTCCAAAGAAGCGCTATATAAAACCAATGCATTATTATTAATTTCCGTGTTGCTTCACAACGTATAGAACAATAGAAATGAGGAGCATACAGCACAAGATATGTGAACAATAGCTATACTAATTATTATAAAATAATATCTCTAATCTCTATCTCTAACTAATCAAAGGACTAGTATACAATCTCTATCTTGAACATAATAATATAGAGTATAAAGTTTTGCATTTGGCAAAATAAGAGTTAAGTACAAAGTACTGTATATTCTAGTGCAAGCAGTATTTACATCTGCACATTTTAGCAGCTGTATGTTTACATCTGTACATGTTGGCAGCTGTATGTTTACATCTGAACATTTTAGCAGCAGTATTACATCTGTACATGTTGGCAGCAGTATTACATCTGTACATGTTGGCAGCAGTATGTTTACATCTGTACATGTTGGCAGCAGTATGTTTACATCTGTACATGTTGGCAGCAGTATGTTTACATCTGTACATGTTGGCATGGCAGCTGTATGTTTACATCTGTACATGTTGGCAGCAGTATGTTTACATCTGTACATGTTGGCAGTAGTATGTTTACATCTGTACATGTTGGCATGGCAGCTGTATGTTTACATCTGTACATGTTGGCAGCAGTATGTTTACATCTGTACATGTTGGCAGCAGTATGTTTACATCTGTACATGTTGGCATGGCAGCTTCATGTTTACATCTGTACATGTTGGCATGGCAGCTGTATGTTTACATCTGTACCTTAGCAGCATGAGGCTCTGGGACATTTGATTATTGTGTTAGTCTCAGATGATATGTAAGTGATCATTTACGTCATAGATACAGTATTTTCAGCGTGCATCTGTGTGCAGGTGTGTAGTGATGGTGGGAATGCCCTATCCGAACATCAAGTCCCCGGAGCTGCAGGAAAAGATGGCTTATCTGGACAAACACCTGGTGAGCTGACCTGAACCAAATGTCCATGTATGGTATGTTAGGTTGTTAGGGTAATCCGATATCGCTAGGGATGGGCAGATGAAGCCCTATTACACATCGAGGATTTCTTTGCCAGATTGTATCTAATGTGTCGGAGCCTCTGAGCTAACTCATTCTAGCTTACTAGTAACACTGACATCGAGGGGACAAATGTAATCACTGTGGCTTCTGAATACTAAACGCTATCAAACTAAGGAGGCGCGTCCAAACCATAGACTGTAACCAGTGGGGGCGGGTCCCGGCTCAGAAGGGTCTATGAGCACGTGCGTTGACATCCTTGCAATCTGACTTCTTGCCTGTGGTGGCGTAACCGGAAACAGAATTATTCAGTGCATTCTTACGACACCTTCTTTCCTCTCAAAAACTGCTTTACAGGATGGTCCAAAAGTTGGCTCTTGGCTCAATGCTACGTTCCAGGTGCGTGTTATTGCTGAGGGGAGTATTTTTCTTTTGGACCAGTCTAGTTTAGCCGCTGTAGACTTTTGAATGGTAAATGAATGGGGCTGGGAAACAAAATTATCTCCCAGCCCTAGTTGCTAAACTTTCAAAAGCCGATTTTGAAGTTTCTTTTTAAAAATCACAATAGAAGTTTTAGGTAGTTGCTGATGGTTTTGACAAGTTTTCAAGTGTTTTTGCATTATAGAACATTGCAGCATGGAGCAATTTATTTGTTTATTGTGCCAGTTGTCATGTAAATAATAATAATTCTGAATTGTTAAATCTCACAATGATTGTAATTCTAAAATTTGACATTATAATGTGTCTATGTATGTCAGCCTCACAGTGGAGGGAGGAGTCCTGGCCAGGCACTTGTCGAAAACCTCTGCATGAGGGCGGTCAACCAGTCCATTGGTAAGGCTGCCACGCACTGCTGCTGCTTTAAAAATGAAGGGACGACTGTGAAATGAACTAGTCGAATGTAGCAACAGAACAAAGGTATAAGAGGGAGATTTCATGGACCTGAAGGCAGTAATGGAAGTCAGTTTCTGTGATGCTTCACACAGTGAAACCAAAGTACCTAACGCCTGTCTTAATTGTATTAGAAAATGTTATCTTTTGAGGTACTTGTGAAAGTGCCCTGCTATTCACTATTTGACTCTTTGAGTGAGAGTGGTCTTCTCTTTGAACTTTTCCGTCAAAATCATAGCACATGCATGAGAAAACTAGAAAGAAACATTTAATTATAGAAGCAAACTAGTTACATGTATTTTATTACATTCGTTTATTTATCGTTTTTTTAAACTTTGGCACTTTTTAACTATTAAATATTGGGTACCTAACTGCCGTTGTGCCCTTAGGCAAGACACTTTACCCCCATTGCCTAGTGAGTCTGGTGTGTGTGAGAATGATTGGTGGTGGTCGGAGGGGCCGATGGCACATACTGGTTGCCTCGCTTCTGTCAGTGTGCCCCAGGGCAGCTGTGGCTACAGTAGTAGTTCATCACCACCATGTATGGAGTAAAAGAATAATGACATGTAAAGCGTCTGAGTGTCCAAAAAAGCGTTATATGAAACAGATTTATTATTATTATTTCAATGCATTTCAGCCAATTGGCCTTCATTAGGGATTAAATGGTACAAAAATGTCCTTTGTAAGTCTAAAGTAAAGTAGACCTGTTACTACCATATACCGTACATAGATGGGCTTTGTTGAGCTTGCAGGTTAGGACAAAGTTTTGCTCCAACTCACTCTGGAGTCAATAGGAGCCAAGCTCTGTTGCAGTGTGTCACGCTCACTATTTTTTGACTCAAAAATCAGCTTTGTGTTCTATATGATTCTTGTGTTTTGTATGTTGATATTGTGTTTTTAAATCTAGATGAGCTTTACCAGTCACATGCCTTCATTCGCATAAACTGTATAATAGCTTCTTTACAAGTAATACCAGCTTCAGAGTTTGAACGTGTACTGTGTGTTAAAGGCAGAGCCATCCGTCACCGTGGAGACTATTCCAGCATGGTTCTTTGTGACCGGCGTTACGCCCGCCCTGCAACTCAGGCCAAGCTGCCAGCCTGGATCCAGGAGCGCACCAGCACGCACGCATCCTTTGGCCCGGCTTTTGCTGCTCTCAGGAAGGTACAACACTAGTACTGCTTCAATTCAAACACATCTACGGTACGGTTACATAATTCTATAAAGATGGTTATCTGACATCCCTATACTTTTGTAATCAATTGGTCTGCATGAGTGTTCAAACAACCAAAAGCCCATCCCTCAGGCATGTCGAACTCGGAATATGGGCCAAATCTGGCCCGCAAGACCATTTTTATTGACCCCTGAAAAAAAATTAGTCCTTATGGGCTTTAAAGTGAAGTTTGACATAATGAGCTACATGGTAGCCTATTATCTCAGGAAACCAACCATATCATTGAATCTGTTGGAATGTAATTAGAAGTTAAATAAAAAAAATTGGAATTTTTTTCTTAAATATTAACTGTCTTCAGTTACATCTATTCTTGATATTTGGCCAGTTATGGTTGAGTCCAAACGTACTAGAAAATGATATCCAAAGTTGTGTTGAATACAGTACTAAAGAAAACCAGCTCTTATGTCTTTTAATTTGACCCCCCCCTCTGTCTATTGGTGTGGCTTTCCTGATTTTGCATTACCTTCAGTCACTATTGACACACTAAAATTGTCATCTTTAACACGCTGTTTGTATTAACCATTTTGTTTCCTGTTCCAGTTCTTTTTGGAGAAGAAGCAGCAGCAGCAGCAGCAGCAGTAAGATAATATCAAAGTCCAAAGATGTAATTTTTAATTGTCTTGATCAATGTGTGTTTGTGTGCAAGTAAACCTTGATAAAATTGCAATAACAAATAAGACAAATACACATTTTTTATTTAAGCAGTATCAGGGAATGAAAAATTATATCGTACATTCAAGTCATAGTTAGTTCAGCTTCTTACATTTGAATGGAAAATGTTAAATTGTTGTGTTTTCTACGTGTTAATAAATTATGTTCAATATTTTGAACTCTTTGTTTTTGACTTCCTAAGATGTATTCACAGAATGAGTAATGTGATGGACTGTATCTGTAAAGGGTCCATGTTGCTGATGCCACACTTGCTATGCCTCCCAGTCGTCCTCTTCCCCAGCAGAGGCGTGAGGAGCTGGGGGCGGGGGGATCACGTCAGACATCCGGGCAAACGCACCTGCGCTACCACCGGGTGCGTCACCTGCTTCTCCCCCACCAGGACCCTTCCCAGAAATGCCTGAGAAGACAAAAGTAAACTGTAGGCTTATATTGACCATGCAAGTGTCTATTTTGAATTCCTAACTTGCTTCACAGACAGCTGGACTGCAAAAAGTGATGAAAAATGCCATCACTAGATTTGTAATTCGGACAAGCAAAATTATCTTAAAATATACAAGAAAAGTCTCCCTTGGAATAGGTAACAGCTCTTGAAGTAAGACTGAATGGCTTTGTCCCATTGGTAAATCTGTTTTGAAGACAGAAAGTACTCAAAGATTATAAACTTCTCGATACAGGTCTCATATTTTATCATTTTTTGCAATGTGTCCAGAAAGCAAGACAGATCCATCTGAGGTACCACCAAAATAGAACAAAGTATTAAAATCCATCAAACTAGTTCCTTGCTCTCAAAATAGTTTTCTTCCATCACTAGTTTTCACATTAATGTATTTTTGGCCTCTAGCACATCTTAAAACGCTGATCTTCAGACATAAAAGTGAAAAAAGAGGACCACCCTAAATCAGTTCTCAGCCCAAAGTGTCAAAGGGCCTGTCCCACTTGAGTGCCCTCAACAGAAAAGTGCCCTCCAATAGGGGAGTGCAGTCGTTGATATTCTCCCTATGAAATGGGACGCCGCATGTATCAAAATCAAAACATCAACGTGTCTGATTTCACCACAGACAAGATAGACTTTATGAAACGTTACATTTTGTATTAAGGAAATTTGCTAAAATTAGGTACAGGACTGCTCCACATCACGCACGTACGCACAGAGACAGACGGGAACATCCGCAGATCACAAAGCAATCTGTCAAATCAATGAACTCTCTGAACTGGATATATGGAAATGTATCCTGAAAATGTATAATGATATATATATATATATATGGCATTTTAAAACTAATAAATAAAACAATAAAAACACCATCCATACATGGATTTATAATAATAACAGGCATCTACGTCTCTGAAGCGCCACTTGGCGAGACTTCACCACATACAGCACAAACACGGGTTTAAAAAAGGAACTAAATTACTCGCACACGTTAAAGCTTCCACACATTCAGCACGTCACTACTTTCACTTTCCCGAACGTTTCATGTATGTTGTGTTCCTTCATTGTGGTGCGGATTTGTCCGACAACTACCTTACCAACTATGCATTATGGGATCATCCTTGCCCACAGGTGTTCTCCAGAGCTCACTTCTGGGCAAGGGGCCTTTTTAAGGGTGTGCACTCGCCGTTGCTCCCTTAGTATTGGGACACCCTACACCCCCTGTGGTGAGAATAGGGAAGGGGCTTTATAGTGACTCACACGATTCTTTGTGCATGTTGGGGTCTGATTTGTTCAAAACATTTGACTTTAACTGTTGAAACTGCTTTACCCAGCGCAGAGTAACAATGGGATGGCCCAGTAAGTCACTTAACAGTTCTTAGGGCTGAGAGCTGATTGGCTGGGTTAAAGTGGTAGTTTCTTTTTCACTTTACTGTCTGAAAAAGCTGATCTATACATGCATGTTAAGAGTTTTGTTCTCTAGTTTTGAGAGCGAGCACCAGTGTTTTCCTGCATTTAATCTGACATAAGTCTTAAATATGTAGTCCTGATTTCACACTCACTGGGCCTCATGTATGAAAATTGCGCAGAAAAAGGTGTACATTTTGGGTGTAGATCCCAGATACGCAAGATCTGACGTGGCATTTATGAACGTGTGAGATACGCACAGATCTGAGCGTACGCACCTGCGGCTGTTGATAAATGCCGCGCTCAAAACCAGCGTATTTATGAAAGTCACGCCTAGAAATATTCAGAAACTGCCTTTTCCACGCCCTGTTTTTGCGACAGGTCAGCAGGAAGTCTGCTAAGAAGCCACAAAAAGCACGCACTTGAGTTTATTCACGTTTTTACAAAATAAATATACGCCATATTATATATACACTTTTTTCCCGAGTGTCTAGACCCACTGCAGCACTCATCTCTCCTGAAATTTCAACGTAAATAAATAAATAATAAATGACCTGAATGAATGAATGAACTATACTACTGGTGTGCGTCGCATCCTATCTTTGCTCTGCGGAGTACAGGGAAGTGCCTGAGACAGTTTTGAGCAAGATCAATTGCGTTTATGGGGCTTTATGCACAAAACTAAGAAAAACCCACATTGCTTTGCCAGAGGTGAATGAGGCAAAACATGTACGGCGCAGGGTCTGCCACAGGTTGTTCATGCATATTTAAAAATAAATATACGCTATATACACTGCGCTATTTATTCAGCTGCGTTTTGAACAAATTTGCAAAAATGTTTTGATAGAAGTGAATAAATAAAGAATGAATGAATTCATATTGTGCAGCGTGGCTTTCATCAATGAAGCGTCTGCAGCGTCTGGTGAATGCACTGAAGCGCTGTACACTTGCGAGAGCTAGAGTGTGCAGCGGGTGGACAGGACAGTGAGACATTTGGAGTGAGAAATACCATAGTCCTTCGTCCATGCGTTAATGGGATGTGTGTCTGTGTGAGGCTTACACATATCTAATGAAAACATACATTGCTTTACCAGATGTGAGGAATACAAATAGCCGTGCGTAATTACGCAGCGCAGAGCCTGCCACAGCAATAGCTGGGTCACACATCCCTGTCGCGTAAAGTGTATTTGTATAGAGCCTTTTACTGTCCAGGATCACAAAGCGCTTCACATTTTAAAAACATACAGATCAAAATAATACACACAGAAGTCAGATTTAAAATCATAGAAACAGAAGAGGCTCCTGATCATGATCTGTGATTTATTCAAACTTTGCGTGTTTCCAGAGTGTTAGACTTTTTCTGATGCGAAAATTCAAATTCAAATTCCGAAACATGAAAACGCAGCTTATAATGTTGCCGGAGTGGGAACATGTTTATTGTTGTCCAAATCTTGAATTTCATGCGTGTTTTGGCGTGTTGTGACGAAGGGTGAGATGAGCGTACACATTTACACCACCTATTGACTTGGTGTAAATTCTGTGCGTATCGTACGCTCACGTCCAGATTGAGAAATGCGGAAAAGTCAACATTTTTTGCGTATGCATCATTTACACCCTGATTTGGCCGTACGCAAGTTTCATACATGAGGCCCATTATGCCTAAAACAACATGTTTTGGTAACAAATGAAAGAATGAAGATTTCACCTTTCCTGCGCATGGCCAGCTTGTTGAAGAGATCTGACATGAAGTCTCCACCGGTCATGGCTGACCCCACTGCTGAGAGAGAGAGAGAGGAGGGAAGAATATTTTTAAAAGCTATTTCTGGAGCCAACGTGTCACACAGAGTCACTCACAGTACGCAACTCAACGGAACCCTTCGCATTAACTGGGCTCCTGATTTTGGGACGCATCAGTCACTTTGGTAAATTATATAATGATTAGTTGCATTGTTTAAAATGGACACTTTTGATGTGTGTAAATATTGTATAACAAAAGTATAGACATTCTGGGCCAAATCATTGTAACAGTAGCAGGAAATGTTAAAGAAAGGAGGAGGCATTTAATGTGCAATTCTACTCCTAGAAATTTACAAATAAAGTAATTCTTTGATGTAAAAATCAGGTTGAGAGGTAGGGGAAGTGGGGCTTATTTACAAATCTCTCAAGACATGTGTAAATAAACTTATTCATCCCCCTGGATGGGACAATAAGATGAACGTGGCCCCTTCCTGCGACATCAGACACCCCACTCTGGCTGCTTTCCAATTCATACAAATATATAGTCATCCTTTCTTCCAAAATATTTGTTTTAAGAGACAAGGAAGGTTCATGGTGTGTCAAGTAAATTCAATTCCATTTATGCCAAAAAGGTGGCTGCTGAGTTAATTCATACAATTGTGAAGTTGTTTGCCATGTTTAAGTTCATTATTATGACAGTTAGCTATGCTTTTAACAGCATTTTATTTTTTCCATTTACAGAAAAGGAATCATTACTTTAACTTAAGTACTGAAGTAATTCCCCCTAGTATATTTTAACCAAAGTACTCCAGACCAAATCTTTGGTTGCCTCGCACAAACTGCTACCTTGCTCCTGTTCTTTCTGCTTCTTCTTCTCCATCTTGCGCTCCTTGACATCACGTAGTTTGGCCTTCCCAATGCCCCCAGCATTGCGGATGGACTCCAGCAAACTGGCCCGGCCGTCGGAAGGCTGCACCACCTCAGAGGGGGCCCCAGAGACTGGGCCTAACAGCCAAGAGAGGTACAAGTCACACATCTAGGGGAATCACATGTAAACCACAGAGGCAGGTGGTGGACCACACGTGGACCATGCTGTTGCTTTCATTTAAGATTAGATAAACTTTATTGATCTCACGATGTTGAAATGTACACGTCACATTTGGCATAGATCGAATCACTCAGGTTGTGCAAAAAGACAGGAATTGTGCAAGACATCACCATTAGCAAATGGAATCTCACCTGTTGTGTCATAAAGTGGCAAAAATATATCATGGCGACCTTTGCACACTTGTAGAGGGTATCACAGTAAACAAGTGTGCAGGGAAAGTAGTCGCAATCCTCTTTCAGATAAAACAAAAAAATCAAGTTTAACAAGTGCATTTTGATGGCTTATTCCCGTGGGCCAATTTACCACGGTGAAGGAAGGGAGGTGGTGCAACGTAATGTTGTAACATTGTTGCAACAGCATTTATTATTTCTATTAAATAGGCTTTGATTTGCATTTAAACTAACATGGAATTTGTTTTGTATTAAGAAATAATGGTACCAAATAATTATAAAAATTGTAAAACAATAACAAATTATAAAAACTGTTTTTCCCCCGATAAAGACAGCGCCCTTAGCATTTGCCTATACGGCCTATGCCACAGGCCGTACCATTTACAACTACTGTAATTAACCCTCTTCTGAAAGGAAATGGACTCCTTTCTAAAATCCTTGGAAAATGAATTTACCCGACAATACTTTACTTTAAGAATCAAGCTTAACAGCTGATACTCTACTTGTTATCCACCCATCCCCCTCAGCTTTAACCGTTGCCAGCTAGCGGGGAAACAGTCTAATCAAAGACATCCAAACTCCATATCCACACACACTTCCTCCAGCTCATTCAGGGGAATCTCGAGGCATTCCCATGCCAGGGAGAGACATACTCCCTTCCACAGGGAGGCATCCAGGCACCTAAACTGGCTCCTTTCGACATGGAGAAGCAGCGGCACTACTCAGAGCTCCTCTGGTGTGACTGAGCTACTTAAAGTGGTTCTCACCCCCGCTCCTCGGAGCTTACGTCACTCACATTTCCTGTTCAAATCTTCCTCTAAATGGGCGTAGCTTGGAGGACTAAAGGGGGCGTGAACGAGACTGGGTCGTTTATATAGCTCTGGGCGGGGGGCTGCTGACGTCAGGTCCAACTTGCAGACGTCAGGTCTTGCTTCAGACGTCAGGTCTTGCTGCCGCGCCAGTGTTGGCGCCAGATGCAAAATTCAAATGTAGTAATACAGGTCGCCAGCAGATGGCGCCTCACAGACGGTTTTAGGCAGAAAGTTTAACTTTCAACTAATTTGCACCAAAGTGACAAAATTATGACCAGGATATGTAGACAACACTATTGGACACTCATTTATACCGTTTATCAGCAAAAAAAAGTGGATTTGAGGGTGAGTTGTCCTTTAAGCCTGGTTCACACGAGACGATTTTTTTCTCTGTGTGAGACCTCAAAAAAAAAATCATGGGTCTAACCATTTTGGTCGTACAGTGTGTGGTGCGCAGCCACACGGCAAAAATCATGCACCCCCCATGCGGTGATCTTAGAGATGCTTGGCTATAAGAGCAACCATGGGAGGCATGAGTAAACAATACCCACCATGGAAAAGACAGTGGTTCCGTGTATGTTTCCAGGACCATACAGGCGCACAGAACCATTCTCTGCTTGTTGTGTGCATGTCTTTGCGTAACTTGTGCACGTAATAAATGTGCACGGTGGCCGAGTGGATAGCACTCTCGCCTCTCAGCAAGAAGGTCTTGGGTTCGAATCCCGGTCGGACCAGGGCCTTTCTGAGTGGAGTTTGCATATTCTCCCCATGTCTGCGTAGGTTTCCTCCGGGTACTCCGGTTTCCCCTACCACTAAAAATATGTACAATAGGTCTGGCATGCGCCTCCTGTTTGGCGACCCCGCTCCCATCTCTGTGTGGAGTGAGAGGACAAGTGCCCAAAAAAATAACAATTGTAAACCGCTTTGTGACTCTTGTCTGTGAAAGGCAGTATATAAATAAACATTACTTACTTACTTACTAAATACACCTATGCAATAAACTGAGCGGGATGATAGCCTCCTGAAATGTCCGTTGCTCCCCTGTGTCCCCTCACAAAACTCGCTAAATTAAAGCTGGGGTAGGTATATTTTCCCTTGTATTAACACTTTATGTTGATCGTGCCCAAAAGTAAATGTCAATAAATCAAACAAATTTAATGACAGCCATTGTCTGACATTATGCATTTCAGACTAATTTGAAATGTCCAATTCTTATCCCTGTAACAAACAGTACTTTTTGTCTGTGTTCATCTCGCTCACTGTGTAATGACATGTTTATTACTCTCCTGTAATAAATACAGATAGATTATTGATCCCCAGTAGGAGAAATTCAGGTGTCCAGCAGCAGAAGACTCATCCAGGTTTGTTGTACAGTCTGACAGCCCAAGGAACAAAGGATCTCTTGAAACGTTCCGTTCGGCAGCGTAGTGACTAGAGTTACCCAGGATGCACTGCATTAGAGCCCTCATCCTTCTCTCCAGCACAGCTCCCACAGAGTCCACACTTCTCCCCATCACAGAGACACATTTCCAGATCAGCCTGTCAAACGGTTACTGTCTCTCGATGTCAGACTGCCCCCAACACGCGACCCCAAAGAACATGGCACTAGCTACCACAAACTGGTAAAAAATATACAACATCTGACTGCTCACATCAAAAGACCTCAGTCTTCTCAAGAAGAGTCTGCTCTGACCTTTCTTATAGAGAGCATTGGCCTGAGCTGACCAGTCCAGTCTGTGATCCAGGTGGTCTCCCAGATATTTTTAGGACTGTACCACTTCGATGTCCTGTCCATTGACTGTGACCTGTTGATGGGAAGGGCTCCTGTGAAAATCAATGATCATCTCCTTGGTCTTGGACACATTGAGAATCAGCCCATTTCTCTCACTCAAATACATGAAACGCATGAAACACCCGGGTGCAAGTTTGTCGAGTAATTTAGAGGTTTTGTATAAGCGTGTTTTGTTGCCTTATGTCACGCTTGCTCGCAAAGCGGCCGTAGCATGTGGCAATCACTGAGGCTTCAGAAAGTAAACAGGAGCTTTGTGATCAGCGGCTGTACTCGTCTGTCTCTCTGTGTGCGTGCGAGCGATATGAAGCAGTCCTGTACCTAGCTAATCTTCATCTGAAATACAATTAAAAATGTTTCACTTTAATAAATACTTTGTTTCATAAAGTCATCTGTGTCATATCTTAAGTGTGTGACGTGGAACACGTTTGCTGCGTCGATTTGCATACTTCCCCTAGATCCAAGGGTGTCCCATTTCTTAGGGAGAATATCCTGCGAGTGCACTCCCCTATGGAAGGGCTCTCTTCTGTTGAGGGAACTCACAACTTGAGTCAAGAAGGAGAAGGAGGCAGCAAATAACAGCAGTGAACAATGGCTAATTCAGAGAGAACTCTTACCATCACAGAGGCAGATATCCAAGAAAGAGTCTCAGGTATAAAGAACTGGAAAGCACCTGGCCCTACCTACTGGCTAAGGACACTTGCATCATTGCATGAGCGCCTAGCAGCCCAAATGAACCAGCTGCTGAGGGATGGTACTCACTCCGAATGGCTAATCGAAGGGTGAACGGTCCTGATCTTGAAGGACCCTGTGAAAGGTGCAGTCCCCTCCAACTACCGGCCAATAACCTGTCTCTCCACAACATGGAAGCTCATGTCATCATTGCGGCTAAGATAAGTGGGCATATGGAACAATTCAAGAGCACAGCACAGAAGGGCATTGGTAGACACCAGAGGAGCCAAACACCAGCTCCTGGTTGACAGAACAGTCGCCCAAGACTGCCAGCCAAGACATACCAACCTGTGCACAGCCTGGATTGATTACCAGAAAGCCTACAACTCAATGCCACACACGGATCATGGAATGTCTGAAGCTGTACAATATCAACAGAGCTCTAAGGGACTTTGTTGCAGACTCAATGGGGATGTGGAAGACCACCCTTGAGGCAAATGGCAAGCCGCTCACACAAGTGACCATCAAATGTGGCATCTACCAAAGGAGATGCTCTGTCCCCACTACTGTTCTGCATAGGCCTCAACCCTCTAAGCCAAATAATCGACTAGACTGGCTATGGATACCGCCTCAGGAACGGATGACATCAAGCTGTACGCCAAGGGCAAGAGAGACAGACTCTCTGATTCCATACCACCAGGATCTACAGCCATGACATCAAGATGTCATTCGGGATCGAGACATGTAGCAGGAGGCAAGGTAGTCTACACAGAAGGGATTTCACTCCCAGAGGGAACAAAGCAGACGTTGAGGACAGCTACAATTATCTTTGTGTGAGGGACTGATGGTGCAGCAGGAAACACCAAACTGTTTAAATAACAAGGCTTTTTAATTAGCCAAAAAATGTGTAGACAACACAAATAAACAAGGCCAAAATCAAAAGACCAACTGAACAGGAAAAACACTGACCTAATACAAGACACACAAGGGGAACATTAAAGCTGGGTGATCAGACCAACTATTAATTAAAGGGGTATAAACAAGACTACACAAAACAAATACATTTACTTAAACTAGTTTAAGAATAAAGTGAAAACTAGCTATAATAATGATAATAGTAATAATATAAACTTACTCATATATACTTAAACAATATAAACTCCCAACAATGAATCTCCCAAAACATCCAATCTTCTGGACCTGCCATGGTTCAGGCCACAGGGTGGAGCCTGGAGGTAACACCCCCAGGTTGAATGGGTGTAGGTGGAGTCAGGAGAGTGAGCTCCAATTGTGAGGGAGGAGTCATCCGCCAAAAACTCGGTATACCACTGGCAAATGGCAACATAGAACAGGTGACGAGGAAAGCGACAACTGCCAAATAGCTCCAGAGAGTAAGGCAGGTCCTAAGAAGCTGACTCACTGGCAAGAACAAGGCCCGGGCAATTAACAGCTACGCCCTGCCAGTGATCAGATACCCTGCAGGAATAATCAGGTGGCCAAAGGATGAGATTCAGACCACAGATGTTAAAACTCGAAAGCTCCAGCACCCTGAGACTGTACGTAAGCCAAGGACTAGTGAGTGTGAGAGCCACTGTCCAGGACGAAACATCCAAACTCCATCACTACATCATTGAGAAGGCCCAGACGAAAGAGGTACTCATTGAATGTCTCAGACAGTGGCGAGATGAAGAGGTGCTGGAGGAGAGCCCATCATGGGAGGACAAGCCCCAATACGGCCTGTACCACCGGCGCATAGCAGAAGTGGCTGATCTCAAAAAGTCCTACCAATGGCTAGAAAGGGCTGGCCTACAGGACAGCACAGAGGCACTCATCATGGCTGCACAGGAGCAGGCACTGAGCACCAGAGCGATGGAGGCCCAGATATACCACACCAGACAAGATCCAAGGTGTCGGTTGTGCAAAGAGGCACCTGAGACGATCCAACACATAACTGCAGGGTGCAAGATGCTGGCAGGGAAGGCCTACATGGAACGCCATAACCAAGTGGCTGGCATAGTGTACAGAAACATCTGTGGAGAGTATGGGCTGGAAACCCCAAGGTCTAAGTGGGAAACTTCTCCAAAGGTGGTGGAGAATGAGCGTGCAAAGATCCTGTGGGACTTCCAGATACAGACCGACCGAATGGTAATGGCAAACCAACCCGACATTGTGGTGGTAGACAAAAGGGCAGAAGAAAGCCGTAGTGGTGGACGTGGCAATTCCAAGCGATGGTAACATCAGGAAGAAAGAACACTGAAAGCTTGAGAAATACCAAGGTCTCAGAGAGGAGCTGGAGAGGGCCTGGAGGGTAAAGGTGACAGTAGTGCCCGTGGTGATCGGTGCACTTGGGGCAGTGACCATGAAGGTGGAGGAGTGGTTACAACAGATCCCTGGAACAACCTCAGAAATCTTGGTCCAGAAATGTGCAGTACTAAGAAGAATACATTACGTTAAGTCACATAACGATGCTTCAGTGGCAAAGTTTCTACTCAATAGGTAAAGTTTGGCATTCTATTTGAAGAAGACTATATTGTCTAGCATAGTGTAAAAAGTGCAAATGTTCTTGGAAAGTGAGCTTGTGTGAGCGAATGTGCATTTTTTTCAAAAAGTCGAGAGGGTTGTTCTTTCCTAAAATTCAGGAAAATCCTCATACGTCGTTAACATCCTATAATGTTTCACAGGAATCTACTGTATACAATACCATTAACAAATCTATTCAAAACCAAACATATTAATTTTATTGAAACAACAACAACGTGCAGAGAAAAAAAAAATTTTAAGTAAAAATGTATACAAGATGCAATGCATTTCAGTTGGTAGAGAGTTGTTTTTTTTACTTGCAGATAAAGTGCATATGCTTACTGTGACCAGCATATGTTGTAAAGTGTCAGACAAGAAAAAAAAATCTTTCAATGATAAAATCCATTCATTTTGTCCATTTGTCGCTTAAACAGGATCTTGTTTTGAATTGCGCTATAGAAAAACTCATTTGGAACCAAAACTTGACATAGTGACAGAAGGGATGGGTACACATATTAAAGTTCCTGATATTAGCAAGGGTGGAGCTAAATATACCTCCAAGTCTGTTTTAATGTGGCAACATGGTTAAAGGGAATCTGCTTGTGTTAGATGTGGGACAGCGTACCTGTAGAGTTGGGGCCTGGTGCTCCTGGGGGTGTGTTTGCAGGTGGGGGGGGCGGAGGAGGTGGTGGGGGGGGCGGGGCAGGAGCTCCAGCGGTGACCGCAGGGGATAAGGCAGGCTCAGGAGGAGGGGGAGGCGGAGGAGGAGGAGGAGGAGGTGCAAGAACACTTGGCTGCAGCTGGAAATCTGAAACACAAAAGCAAAATCAGTTTGGTGATTTCTGAGCTGGTGGTGATTTATACAATTGGGAACTGTCTATTTTGAAATTAAAGCTGCCTCACCTCAAATTATTTTTGAATTCATTACAAAAATCCAATCCATATCCATGCAATGCATTGGGATATACGTCCTTTTGAAGAAAAAGTAGCGCAGATTTGTGCTGGCGTGTCATTTTATTTTGGATTGAGTTTTTGCAAAACAAGGAAGAGAATTTGTTTCGGGACCAGATTGTGACCAATCACAGCGGACCACTGGCCTCCACTTTCTTGAGAAAAGCCACAGGTCTCTCGTTAGCACAGACAGCTGAGGTAAACAAGCGGCAGAGGCCAACCTGAAACTTCCCGTGTCTTCGTTACCGGTTTCTGCTTACACAGCGAAACAACCATCCAAAAGAAAGTCTTGTTCCTCCGCGCTTCCCGGTTCTATCATTCTATGGTCATGCCATCCACGTTCAAATGCGCGATCCATATTGTGAGACGTGAGCTCCGTAAACAATTATCATGTGAGCACAGGCTGAGTGGGCGGGGGGGTAGTGGGGGGCACTAAGTCAGTTAGTGCAGCTTTAATTTATTTTAAGAAAAAGCTAACAAATACATGTGCCTACAGTACATTTGGAACCGCTTTAAAATCAATGTGTGTCTCGGTGCAAGAAGTTACTCTTTGGAATTAATTTACAAATGGTTTAAAAACATATTCAAATATATATATTTTTGAACTGAATCAGAAAGAGAAGTGCTAAAGAAGCCATTGAATTGGCCTGTTTAGGCCTGTGTCTTGTTTTGTCATGTAAACAAAGTCCACTTGCTGCACTGAGGTGCTTAACCAAGAGCATTGGCCTTTTAGCCCGAAGGTCATGGGTTCGAGCCCACCACAAGACTTTCCCCACCGACTCCCACTGACGTCTGCTGTCGTCGTGTCCAAAAGACAATACAGACATAACATTCGTTGACACTAATGCACAATCATCTGATGTTATTCAGCAGCTGTATGGACTGAGGTACAAAAGAGTTCTTAAACCTATTGCTTTTGCAGCAGCTCGTATTGTGAGTAGAGAACATGAGTGGAGTCTCTGATGATGTTCTTGGCCTGTCTTATCACTGACTGCTCAAAAATAGTCTGAGGTGAGATTAGAGTGGACAGTGATACTCCCATGAGCTTCCCGGATAGTTTTTGCAGCCTCTGGATCTGTGATTTGTATTTCACTGTCAGGTTACCAAAACAGCTCACGATTGCGTATCTCAATAAAGATTCAATACTCGCTCTATAGAAGGTCAACATAAAATTTTGGCTCACTCCAAATACTCTAATGGTGCTTTCAGACCGGATCATGCGTTGCGTCGGCTTTCAATGCAAAGTCTGTGGTGACTCAAGTTCGAGCGTCACAACGCACGGACCTCTCGGCATGCACGGACAGACTGTTCAGCAGACACGCACAGACTTGGCGGGAAAGTCAAAGGGGAGGAGCAGGAGCGAAAAATCGACGCCCACAGGAGATGGATTCTGCTCATCCTTTCCTTGGGACGTTCGTGCAACAACCAATCAGAGAGCCGCAAAGTGGTCACGGGGACATTAGCGGACTGAGCGAGCAGACTGAAAATACTCGTAAACAGCCAAAACAGGACCCACACCAGGCTTCACCAGAACTCAAACCAGAGTTGACAATGGGGGACTGTGTGCTTGTGAAAATATGGGTTGTCATAATCCCGTGACCTTATGCAACTGCTTCGAGTGTGTTCGCCGATGCGGAAATACCGTTTAATAATATGATAAAATGTATGGCGCACCTTCGTAAACACATACTGCTGTTGTATAAAGCCCGTGGAAGGTCTCTGAGCAAAGACACGCTGCAAAGCTGCATATTGGAGAAGATCTGTACACAAGAAGCCGCTAGCATAGCTCTGTTGGCATCAGAGCCGGCCGGCTACTTCCGGTACTTCCGGCTCGCGTCAGGACGTTCTGGTGTGAAGTCCTCTGCGTCTGAACGCTAGAGAATGCGCGTCTGGTGAGCGGGGCTTCAGCGTTTGAGCGTTTGCGGTCTGAATGCACCATAAGCCTACGAAGAAAGTACAGCCGCTCATGGATCTTTGCACAGATATTTGACACATGATTGTACCAACACAGTTCATTGTCCATTTCCACCCCAAGGTACCTATATGATGAAACCTGCTCAATTATTTGTCCATGAATGAAGACGTTGCTATGGTCCCCTATTGAGCGAGGATCTACAATTATCTCTTTTGTTTTGTTCACATTAACTTGTAAGTGGTGATCATCACACCATTTAATGAACTGGTCTACTGCAGATGTGACTGAGTCGCCCCCCTCTCCGTGTCGCCGCAGAGCAGCGCCAACAGGTGTGGTAAGGAAGTCCTTACCACACCTGTTCATGGTCGGAGGGGCCAATGGCACATACTGGTTGCCGCCCTTTATTTCAGTGTGCCCCAGGGCAGCTGTGGCTACAGTTGTAGTTTATCACCTCCGTGTTAGGAGTGAATGAATAATGACATGAAGGGTCTTTGAGTGTCCAAAAAAGCGTTGCAAGCGGCACGGTGGCTGAGTGGATAGCACTCTCGCCTCTCAGCAAGAAGGTCCTGGGTTCAAATCCCGGCCGGACCAGGGCCTTTCTGAGTGGAGTTTGCATGTTCTCCCCGTGTCTGCGTAGGTTTCCTCCGGGTACTCCGGTTTCCCCTACCACTAAAAATATGTCCAATAGTTCTGGCATGTGCCTCCTGTACTGGCGACCCCGCTCCCATCTCTGTGTGGAGTGAGAGACAAATGCCCAAAATTAACAATTGTAAACCGCTTTGAGACTCAGATCTGCAGTGAAAAGGCGGTATATAAATAAAAAACTTACTTACTTACTTACTAATTAAAACTGATGCATTATTATTACTAATATTACTACCACCATGGATCTATCCATGCGGTGCGAACGCGGTGAGAAGAGAAGAGACGTCTGGAGGAATGGGAAATCTGTGGGAGCTTAAAACCATGATGATCCAAGATGCCAGGAGGACACTGCCTTAGACATGGACACAGCCACGACAGAACTGAAGCTAAAAGATCAGATTATTAGCTTTCACCCGCATCACGGTAAGAAAACACCACATTCACTCACGCTGCGGATACAGTATTCTGGCGATTGTTTTGCGAGGATTCTGTGTTTTTTGCGTATTTGAGGCCTGTCCCTGAATAAGTTTTGTTAACTTGTGACATTGTAGTTGAACTCGGAGCGAGTCAGAACATCCTCGTTCTCATTATTGTCAGTGTGAAGAAAGTTAAGTATTGTTCAAGTGTGAGTCTGTTGTGTACAAACTACACAATGTGCCTCCTGTTGTTTTAACTCTTCCTTTCGGTGCGTGTGTTTGCGATGCTGACACTTTTCTGTTATGACACAGGTTTCAAGATTTTTGCATAATTATTTTTCAAAAATATTTTGTTTACAAAACTGTGGTGCTCCATCGTTCCTTTTCAAACTTGTGAGTCCACAGTGGAAGCAGCGTTATAAGTAGCACCTGTGAAACTAAAACACGATTCTCTCTTCCTTTTTGTCCCTTATCAACCAGTATATTTCAAGATGGAGCATTGACTTGGATAGTACTCAGCTCTCATGGACATTTATCAGTCACATTTTAACAATTCTAACAACAATTCTAAAACACGGTGGAGGTAAATATTCTTAGAAAGTTCACATTTGTTATTGGTTTTGTTTTTTCATATGGAGCCACGGTAAAAAAATTACACAGAGTGGCTTTAAGGAAAGCTAGGCAATGATGATTTGGATTCTGGAGCTGATCTGTTTAAATATAAATATATATTTGCATGCAAACAGCCCAGGGCAATATGAGATAGATTATTAACACATTCCCAGGATGTGTTAGCTGGAACGTATGTAAAAGTGTAGGAAACGGGGGTCGGGAGTGGGGGGCAGTGTTCCTTGCGCTAGCTGACAGCTTTTGGGTAGAATATGGAAAAAAGCTGAACTGTCAGTTATGCTTGTCGTCTTGTCTGTCTCAGCCATTGAAGTGCAAAGTAAAGTTTTACAGCTAAACCTGAATCACCAGATTCAAACTTTCTATGATCTCCGCCAAAGGGCAATTACCGGGCAGGTTGGTGTCCACGGAGAAGGAGGGCAGCTCTGGGATGTGGTGGGTGTTCCCAGATGGAGCAAAGCCCGGCCCCAGATCCGCACTGTAGGACAGGTCGTCCGCGATGCCTGGCAGGTCGGGCAGGTACATGGGCACCACCAGCTCTGGCACCTGTCCCAGGTTCGGCACGTAGAAGTAGCTCTCTGCAGCCTGAGCATACAGCAGGGGCACAGAGCAACAGCCTCAGTCATTCATGATCCAAGGAAAGCTACTATGGTTAAAATATAATTTCAGAAGAAATATCACACAACACAGTTGAGTTTTAGTTTCCATTTGTTTTGTTTTTGTGAAAGAACAAATGAGTTGTTCTTCAACATATTGAATATAACCCTTAAAATGTTTGCTTCCTAAGTGAAAAATATCAGGATAAAGATGGTTGAAAATAGAAATGACTGGAATGAGCAACACTTCCATCAAGTGGTAGAAATGGCAAATAATTCTGTTTTATGTTTATGCTGATATTCCAGGAAACAGAATTGCACCATTACATCCAAATCTAAAATGTTGCAGTCTGAGGCCTGGACTCCACCGGGCGCGTCTCCGTTGACGCGCATTGGCTACTGTCCGTCAGACGTCCGTAAAACGGACTAGTGGTCAAACCGGCTGCAGCAGCGCGCAACTCTGTCTGTCCGTTTATCAGCCTGCTTTGTTTTTGCAGGAGACACGTTTGGGCATTGTGTGAATGAATGAATATTTAGCTGATGGAGAAGTGTGTGTGTGTGTGTGTGTGCGCGCGTGTGCCCGCAGCGTTTATTATGATCCAGCCTCTTCGTTTGTTTTCTATACTTATTTAGCGCGTCATACACTTTTATCGGACCCAACTCCCCTCTCCGCGACTTTAGGCAACAGGCAGCCGCTATAGTTTTAAATAGAAGAAGCAGTGTGTGATTTGTATGAGCTGTGGCTATGATCTATGCAAAGCACGGCATATTGAAGCATTTAGGACGTCGCGATGGATGAGGCAAAACTTATTGGATAAAGGGGAGAGATAAAGGAGAAAAGAACTCCAGTGTTGTTGTGAGATCTGTCTTTCATAAGTGCTGTGTGTGTGTGTGGAGCTCCTCAGAGGTAGACGGGACAGAGCGAGAGAAAAAAGAGCGAGGTGTATGTAAAGATTAGCGTATTAACATTACGCGAAAAATAAATGGTAGATTTACGATCAGGAAACAATTATTTAAAGTAATACATGAAAAAAATTACACACGTTTGTTAATAATCATTGTCATTAACAAATACTTATAACCAAGGGCTACAGCATATACATGTTTAATAATGTGGTAAATATATTATTCCATTGTATTTTCAATGGAAAACGGACCCGACACGCGTCGACGGACGGAAAAAATAGGATTGTTTCTATTTCGTCTGTCCGCGTCCGTTGCACCCTCCGTTAACGGAATACGTCCGACGTGCGTCAGACGGACGCATGCGGCGGCAGTGGAGCCACTTCCATTCACCCTCATGGAGATAACGGAGACGGAGATGAAACGGACATGTTTGGACGGATCCGTCGTCCGTTTTACGCGCCCGGTGGAGTCGGGGCCTAATTGAGAGCATGTTCTTGTGCATAACCACCAACACTGATTTTCAGGAGAAGAATTTTTAGACCGATGGGGAGAATTTGAATTCATTTTTTCCAATTGGACAGCTGAGAGTGAGCATGGGCAGGTGGAATATGTTGTAGAATTGTATTTCAATATTTCAAGCAGGTGACAACACAACTCTGAGAAAGAATTTTAATGTTCAAATGCTGTCCCAGATCATTTTCAACAGTGGTGAGATTCACAAACCTGCCATAATTTTTTGTCTGAAAGTATATTGTTCAATATCTCCAGCATTTCTAGACATAATAATTAGACCACAGTTGATATAGATTATGTGGAAATGTTATGGAAATATTAGAGATATAATTTCAAAATAAGACTAGAAGTTTGACATTTGTTGGAATGTTGTGATGTCAAAGCAACCTATTGGTGCTTGATTTGACATTCACTTGAACTAGTCTTGTGTTGTCTGTATTCAGCAGGACTAGGAGATACATGTTAAACTGTGTGTTGAGAGGGACCTGGCGCTCCAGCTGCTCCCTCTTGGTGATGGACAGCGGAGCATCAAAGGGCTTCTCTTCCTTCTCGGTCTCCAGGGCGGTGTGCGTCTTGGTCACGGCGCCAGCCAGAGGGTCCAGCAGCACATACTTCTTATACCTTCAACAAAACAGCCAAACAAGAACCCATTTAAAGGGTTGCTTTGATGTTTATTTGTACACCTCCTTTCTACCGTAGAAACAGTAGGAGTGGACGGATTGTCATGTTTGGTTTTTCCTAGAAGCAGCCAGTAAACAAGTTCCCTGGGCGAGGCTAAATAAACTCTCTGATAGCAACAACCTAGCAATCTATGAGCCAATCAAAAGTAAAGCTAGTATTGTATCTGGATTTTAAAGACATAAAATAAAAACACCAGGATTATTGTAAGACCTGAATGGTGAGTTCTAAGGCTGGGGTAACGGACAATTTTTTTCATAATTAATACAGGCCATTTGTTTCAACAAAAAGAGTTTTGTAAAAGTAAATGATGTGAATAAATTAGACCTCAGCCGTATACGTAATTACGCATATGTTTTGCCTCATTCACCTCTGGCAAAGCAATGTGGATTTTCCTTAGTTTTGTGCATAAAGCCCCATAAACGCAATTGATCTTGCTCAAAACTGCTCATCCACTGCCCTGTTCTCCGCAGCAGAGATAGGATGCAACACACATGTGGGAACTGGTTCATTCATTCATTCATTCATTTATTATTTATTTATTTACTTCTAAATTTCAGGAGAGATGAGTGCTGCAGTGGGTCTAGACACTAGGGAAAAACGCGTATATATAATAGAGCGAATATATATATTTTTCTAAACGTGAATAATCTCAGAAGTGTGTGTTTTTTGAGGCTTCCAAACAGTCTTCTTAGCCGACTTCCTGCTGACCTGTCGCAAAATCAGGGCGTGGAAAAGGCAGTTTCTGAATATTTCTAGGCGTGATTTTCATCAATACACTGGTTTTGAGCGCGGCATTTATCCACAGCCGCAGGTGCGTACGCTCAGATCTGTGCGTATCTCACACGTTCATAAATGCCACGTCGGATCTTGCGTAGATTGAATATACACCCAAAATATACACCCTTTTCTACGCAACTTTCATACATGAGGCCCAGTGAGTGCATGTGTATATGTTTCTACTAGTTTTGTTTATAAAATTTAAGAAAAAGTCCCATAACAATATTGGATAGTGGATTTACTGCTCCAAAAAGAAGGCTTTTGGCATTGTAAATAAATATTACAAAGAACAAATATACGGTATATTAGACTTATTGTTGTTCACTCACTGCACAAAGAGCAGGTGTTATGCTTTTTTAACCTTTTAAGATCTAGCGAGTGTCCTGAATTTCGAGAGACCCCATTTGTTATAATCCACTGCTCCACTGCCAATCGGAAGTGTTTTTTGAAGTGATATTTAGTCATGTGTGATCCACAGTTGTAGATCCATTGGCTTGTCACAACATTTTAAGGACGTTTGCCATTTTTAGAGACTATCCAGTAATTATCTATCATTTACTTACATATTTCTAAACATTGAAACCAAAGAATGCATTAGGGTGAAAACACCCAAAACACAAATACAACATTTCTCTATCAGTTTCACAAACCTTCATTGTCATTGGTCCAGCTTTGGTTCAATCTAAATAATAACTGAACTCGGTCCAACAAGATTAATTTGGTCTGATTCAAGTTATTTATTTAAACCACCACATTAATTAACAGTTAACATGTAGAATAACTGCACAATTAAAAAATGTCATCTACAAGGTACTAATATCGAACCCCAATGCTTTCCGATAAAAGTATTCCTTTTTCTCAAAAATACCATCGTTTTGAAAAATAGCCACAAATGCAAAATATGAGCTTCAAGCGAAGCCTAATAATAATTAAAACCCTTAGTTTGAATTATTGATACCGAGTTTACCAGCACTTAACCCTTTCACCATCTCTATCACACTTATGCAGTCACACTAACACTGCTCTCTCACAGGTTCTCAGTGGTGTTGAAGAGCAGGAGCGAGCTGACGGATGAGATGTTCCGTGGGAGACTGCCCAGGCCCTCCTCGGTCTCATCTTCAGACCTCTTCTTGTTGTTCACGCAGACGGGGAAATACGTGAGTTTCTCCTGGGACAGAAATGCGTAATGCATAAGAAGCAGATATGGAGAGTGTGTGGCTGAGTGGAGGAAGGTCCTGGGTTCAAATCCTGATCGGAACTGGACAATTCTGAGTGGAGTTTCAGCGTAGGTTTCCTCAGGGTGCTACGGTTAACCTCCTGACCACTAAAACATGTACTATAAGGAAATATCCTCCAGCTCCGCTCATCCTGACCAAGCTGAGTATGAAAATAATAATAATAACAATAGCTATACTAAACAATCAAGTATAACTAACTAGCAAGCTATGACAGGGTGACCTACATGCCATAGCAGGGGCAGATTGTAAATAGGAGCCTGAGAGAAATGAGCAAAGTTTCATCTGTGAGCACTTCATTACTGAGCTCACAGGTTAGCATTGTCCATCTGTATACAGTGCATGTACCAAACACACGTGAGAGAATATTATTCTAAAAGCCTCAAGTGCTCTCACAATGCAGAGACAAAACTGTATAGTTGTAGTTCCTGGGAGCTGTAAATTATGCCTTTCTGTGGAAGAAGAAAATTGATTTGTTTGTCGTAGCTTTTAGAATGAATGCTTGGAATGAGGGACAAATAAAGGTTCACTTATCTCAAATGTACACTGTGAGAATGTACAAGCTTGGCTGATCAAATGCAGAATGCATAACTAATTCTCAGGAACATGGAGCAAGTGTGTGAATGGAAAAGTATTAGGAAAGAATTCCATATCCTACGGAAGCTTGTTAGGTTCACTTGTGAGTGTGTGTTTTTTTCCCGCTGGTATCATGTTATTTCATGATACACAACTATCATGTTATTTCATGATACCAATTTATCATGAAATTTCAGGATACCAGTTTATCATGAAATAACATGATACTGTAGATACAGAAGAAGAAGAAGCTGTCAGCTTCTGATAAATTGGTATCATGAAATAACATGATAGTTGTGTATCATGAAATAACATGATAGTTGTGTATCATGAAATAACATGATAGTTGTGTATCATGAAATAACATGATAGTTGTGTATCATGGAATAACATGATAAATTGGTATCATGAAATAACATGATAGTTGTGTTTCATGAAATAACATGATATTTATCATGTTATTTCATGAAAGTATCATGAAATAACATGATACCAGCGGGGAAAAAAACACACTCACAAGTGAACCTAACAAGCTTCCGTAATATCCGCCTGCGTGTCTTTTCATAATATGTTTATATACTTCCTCATAGAGTAGCACTTTGTTGTAAAATGACTGAAATGACTTGAACTAAGATTCATGAAATGTTGGTTACTACATGAAAATAAATCTACCAGACCTGTCAAACTCAGGCTGACACCATTTTCTATTAATTTGCAGCATTGATGGTAATGAGTTATACTTTCAGCTCCCAACTAACTCTTTTTACTCTGCCCCTGACTAAAACAAATGTTGTTAAGCTGAGGAACACAGGTCCTGAAAATCCGATTTTGGGCCGATTTTTTTTTTACACATTGTTAATAAATGACCAGGGCTATATTTTATCACTAAGAACACTGGAAGTGACCAGAGAGATGAGTAAAGAGTTGTGCTAGTGACCAGTGATCACAGCTCAACTCTAACTAGTAATTGAGTAATCTTGGAAACTCTGAAAACAATCCCACAACGAAGAGACCAAGAACAGCAATGTCATTGTAAATGAGCTTTAAATAAAAATACCAATAAATATATTTATGCTTACAATTTTCAATCTGATTATTCAATCAGAGAATAGAAAGAGAAAGTCATTTTGGAAGTCAGTTGTTAGGTGAAATAAAACAAAATGGCACCACACATCTCTTTATCTGAAGGTAGATACAAAATAAGTATTCATACACAACACACAGAGTTTGTACTGTTTCTAGCCTAGCTCCAGCAGTTGGATTTTCATCCGTAATCAGTCCTTTAGGACAGCAGAATTCTGCCAACTAAAGGTGGATTGTAACTGTAATGACTTTATTATCTTTGTCATGTTTTGCAAATGTTTGTTATTATTGCTGCAATTGCGGTCTCCAAGCTCACCTGAATGCACGACACTAAGCTTTCAATTGGATTCACGGATTCACCATAACTTGTCATCCCAAACCTACCTGAATGGCTTTCTCATCAAACGGTCGGATCTTAGACTGAATCCGATGTCTTGGGCGATGCTGTGAGGAGGGGTCCGAGGCGCCTCTGAAAATGGAGGTGTAATCGTGCAGTCGGTCCGGGGCTGGGTACTTGGCACTGGAGAAGACCTGGAGCAGTCAGAACAGAGCAGAAGAATATGGACCAAGTAATATGTAATAGTATATAGGGCTGCACGATATTGGAAATTAGTGCGATATTCGATATAAGTGTTTAGTATTTTGATAACAATATTATTGCGATATTTTTGTCTTTCACCTAAAATTGCAATCTGCATTGAAACGCTGTTTTGCTGTCTTCAATAAATAAATAAAATATTTTTTTAATCACAGATATGTTTGATATGGATACCGCACGCGCCAATATCGAGATAATGTGGGAAAGTGGACTTTTAAAAGACTTTTTTAACTGCTTTTATTTTTGTGATGTGTTTTGTGTGTTTTTATGGTTTTAATGCATGTATTTTATCACTGTTCCCTGGACACTTCCCCTAACCCGCACCTGTTTTAATCAAGACCTTTTAATTGGGGGCGGGCACTGCAGGACAGAGGACACAGGACAGAGAGAGAGAGAGAGAGAGAGAGAACACGGAGGACCAGAGGAGGAGGACGCGGGACCGGGCCAAGGACGAGGACGAGCACCGCCAGCCAGAGACCACGGTGCACTGAGGCCAGCGGTACCGGCACCGGTAAGGGGGGCGCGCATTGACAGCGCATGAAGGCGCGTGCGCGCCCGGGCTATGCCCAACGACGACCGGGATGTGCCGGCTCTCCCCCGCGGGTGCCCGGTGCCGACCCGTGGTTGGCTAGTGGCTGGCGGAACTGCGGCCCGGTCCCGGGTGAGAAGAGCGGAGGACAGTGGGGACGGACTCTGGGCTTTTAATCATCTTTTATGGATCCTTTTGTAAATATTTTATTACATTTTATCCCCTTTTTATCCAGTTTCCCTTTTTATGATCACACCCCCTCAACAGACACTTTTAAACCTGTGACAATAACAATACGTTTTCAATATATTGTGCAGCCCTAATAGTATATATGTAGACTCAGACCTCTCCTGTCTCAGTATACATGCAGACTCAGACCTCTCCTGTCTCAGTATACATGCAGACTCAGACCTCTCCTGTCTCAGTATACATGTAGACTCAGACCTCTCCTGTCTCAGTATATCTGTAGACTCAGACCATTCTCTACAGCTAGTTATGTTAGTTAAGAAACATAGCTACTAATTATTTGTATATAGTGTATATATTGTGTGTGCTCCCTGTGTGCTCTTACTACTGTCCTATATGTGCGATGCAACATCGAAATTTCCCCACTGTGGGACGAATAAAGGAATTCTTATCTTATCTTATCTCAAATACAGGACTAGCCCGGTAATCCCAGTTGTTCTGCTCCCATGTAAGTGGTCAGAGTGTGTTGCAGGTGCAGAGTACCTTGGTGGCCTTCTTGCTGCCTTTGATCTTGTCCACTCGAGCCTGAGCCAGTCTGATCCGGTCCGTGACGCTCTGCAGCTGCTGTCGGTTCTTCTCCACACTCTCAGACACTCTGTAGGAGAGCACAGGCAGAACATTGAGCTCACACAAGGACAAGACAAAGTGAAACTGCTTGAGGTCATTCTTATAGAATAGATTACATTCAGACTAAACTGTTTCATCATTAGAAGTAGACATTTGTGAATCCTTCCTGAGGATACATCACAGTGTATTGAATAAGAAAGAGGATAATTTAGACAAATATGGTATATGGTATAGCAAAAAGCTGCTTGTGCATTTGTGTAACTGGTACCTTTGGAAAATGTCTGTGGATATGGACTCCAAGTAAACTAATGCGTCTGCTATCTGCAGTATGGCCTCCTCCCGCCTCACATCCGGCTGGATAAGTGGCACAGAGTACACCTGCCCCTCCAGGGAACGTTTCTCACTCATCCTGGAACAGAAGCATGCATGTGATCACAACACTCAATTTGCATGTGAAATTATATATAGGAGTCTATGTCCCTAAGAGGACTGGGCACATATAACATGTAATATGCCTAGTCTATACATTGTGTAACGCAGCCTAAATGTGCTGAACAAGTGTATTTGACTTTACTACATGTAATAATCAAATATTCCATGGCACTTTTTGGAGGCTAAAAGATCCTTTACTCATGACACATTGACGGTGGTCAGTGAATTACTACTGTAGCTATAGCCTCTCTGGGGCAGACGGAAGAGACTGCCCCTGCCCACACACAAACACCAGATTCATACAGGGCAATGTGGGTGAAGTGTCTTCCTTAAGGTCACAACAACATGAGGACAAAGATCGTACACAGACACAGCCCGATAATACATCCACGACATAGCTTTACACTGCTGCTGGATACCCCCCACCAGCATCTGATCATCACATGACCGTGTAGTGGACACAAAGTGGGTCAGGGTATTTAAGAATTTCGTAGATGCCAGACACAATTAGCGACCCGGCCATCTCCCTTTAACATATTCTAATTCTCACTTCTTAAATCTTTGCCACTTGTGGAAAGCAAATTTGTGTTCAACCCTTAGACTGTAGTTATGAGTTGAACCGATGGCAGCTAACCTCACCTGACCATGGACCATGGGCTAAGTGTCCCTTCGACAGTGAAATGTGGAGCCCCAGGCCTGGTCCTCTCGGCTATACTACAGGTCCATGCATCACAGATCCATGCTTTAGGCTTTATTCACTTTATCCGCGTCAACAACAGCCTGTGGAAATACATCACTGCAACTTCCGTGTTTCTTTGACACGTGACCTGCTCTGGTGCTTTCAAGTGCTGACATACAGCTCGTATATTGCAACTTCCGTTCCTTCATCGCCCGCTCTGCCTCGATGTATCGTCTATACCCCATAGACTGTAAATATTAATACCCACACGATTAAAGCCAAGTCATATTGATAATAAACATCAAATGAATAGTACATATTATGTAATGTTACATTTGAAATGCTTTTCAATTCCAAAATTCAACTGATTCAAGTGTAATGTTTGTGCGCACAAGATTCATAAGACCTCAACTAAAGACTTGGATTTATAGGATGTGATGGACAGATGAATGAATTTTTTGTGGTAATTTGTGGATGCTCAATTACATAGAGAGGAGGTGAGGGACAGGAGGGTGCTAGCCAAAGCCACCTCCATCATGAACAACACCTCCCACCCACTGCACAGGACTGTAGAGGAGCTGAGGAGCTCCTTCAGTGAAAGACTGAGACACCCTCAGTGTAGGAAGGAGCGCTACCGCAGGGCCTTTATCCCCACCGCTGTCAGACTGTACAACAAGTCACTTTGTCACTGTATAAGACTGAAAGAACCTGCACTACTATTGACACTGTTTCTGATTGCCACTCTTTAAATTGACACTTGACACTTTTGTAGTACATAATATATCCTGCATTTAACATGTTTGCACATTTCTTTCTTTTTGCACAATCTTGAGTGTTCTATCCATGCCGATGTGACATGTAAATTTCTCCTTTGTGAGATAAATAAAGCATATCTAATCTTATCTTATCTTATCTTATATTAAATGCAGGGTCACCTTTGCAAAGATGATACCAGAGAACTAAATGGTTTTATTATTTCATATTATGTTTTGATACGTTTGCAATGTGAGGCAAGGCAAGGCAAGGCAGGTTTATTTGTATATCACAATTCGTACACAAAGTAACTCAAAAAGCTGAACAAAACAAGATAGAAACAATCACACAAGGCATTAAAAATCAGATTAAAAATATAAATTCCTCAGTTGTATGCATAGCTAAACAGATTTAAACATTGTCAGACAAGAAGCCTGTCTCACATTTTCAGGAAGACTGTTCCAGATTTTAGCAGCATGAATCGGAAAAGCAGCCTCCCCATGTTTAGATCTGACTCTGGACACAAGCAGGAGTCCCGTCCCTGTGCTCCTCAGAGTCCTGGCTGGTTCATATGGGACTAACATGTCACTAATATATTTTGGTGCGAGGCCATGGAGAGACTTGTACACAAGCAGAGCTGTTTTAAAGTCTATTCTCTGAGCCACAGGAAGCCAGTGCAGAGACCTGAGGACTGGACTAATGTGGTCATACTGCACTGTACCGCTCTTTTAACAGTCTTTTGTGTGCACCAAGTGAACTTGTATTTAGTAAACTGAAGAAATGTATGTAGATTTTTATTCATGCATGCCTTTGATTTTATTCTGCTTTAACTTGTTTGCACCAAGAGCCAAAGCAATAAAAGGATTCTCAAGCTGCTGCATTTTGAATGTACTGCAGCTGTTTTACAGCCTGTTTGGACAGACCTGTGAGCAGGCCATTGCAGTAGTCTAACCTACTGGAGACACAGGCATGGATAAGAATCTCCAGGTCTGCTTTATATGTTTTTGATCCTGGAAATGTTTTTAGGTTGTAAAAGCTGCTGATGTTACTGATTTGATGTGGCCATTAAAATTCAAGTCCGAGTTTATTGTTATCCCTAGATTTCTGACCTGGTTTGATGGTTTTAGGGAGATTTACTGTAGGTGACAGATGACGCTCTCTTTTTGTTCTTGGGGCCCAAAGAGAATAGTTTCCGTTTTGTCTGTGTTTAGCTGAAGGAAGTTGTTTTGCATCCACTCACTGATCTGTTGGATACAGTGAAGGAGTGAGTCCACTGGTCCTTGTTCTCCTGCAGTCAGTGAGACATAGATCTGAGTGTCGTCTGCATAGTTGTGATAGGACACTTCGTTTCTGAGTATTAACTGATCTAACGGCAGCATGTAGAGATTGAACAGAAGAGGTCCCAGGATCGACCCCTGTGGTACTCCACAGGTCAGGGCCATATGATCTGAGACACAGTTTCCAATCTCAAGAACATACTTCCTGTCTTCAAGGTAAGACCTGAACCAAGTTAGAGCAGAATCAGCAGCACATCGTTTGATACCTTGACGAGAGCCGTCTCAGTGCTGTGGTGGAGTCTAAAGCCGGACTGAAACATATCAAATGAGTTGTTGATAATAAGACATTTAGTACGCTGTTGGTAGACAACTTTTTCAAGGACTTTCCCGTTAATGACAGATTTGAGATGGGACTATAGTTGTTAAGTACTGTGGCATCCAGACTGCTCTATTTTACAAGAGGCCTGATGACTGCAGTTTTCAGGGCCTTTGGGAATGTTCCAGAATGAAGGGACATGTTTACTATCTGTGTGAGTGAAGGTAACAGACTGCTCGGAACAGACTTCAGAAATCTAGAGGGTAGTACATCCAGGAGGCTTGTGATTATGTCTTGGACATTTGTATCATCTACAGTTGCGAAGTGAGTTAGTTTAAAGAGCCTTTCTGGCTGTTGGATTGTTATGTGTGGATTGGAGACAATGGTCAATGTCATTGAAAAAATTAGCAAACTCATTACATTTACATTTGGAAGTTTGTTCTAATGGCAGCTGAACAGGGAGAACCATCAATCATTTCAGAAAAATACATTTATCTCGTTTTAAGTAGCATCTGATTAAACTCGCACAACTTATCTTTGAAGATCTCGTAATCAACCTGGAGGTTGGACTTGCGCCACTTCTACTCGGCCCTCCGGCACTCTCTCTTTTGTGCCCTGACCGAGTCTGCTTTAGCCCACGGTTCTTCACAGGAGCACAGGAACAAGCTGTAAATGATCTATACTCATAGCTGGAGTTTTTGTCTTCACAATAATGCACTTTGGTATCTAGCTTGGGTAAATTCCAATGTGATCTCACAAAAAACTTCCCAAGGATGCCACGAGCGTTCGGAATCCGAGTTTGTGTGTTCGGATATCAAGACGACCGTTCGTAAAATGACTGCCGTTTATAAGACAGTAATCTGCGTCTTCGATTTGTAGTCTCACATCAATCAAGTTCTGAGAAAGTTGCACAATATATTATTAATTTGTATTAATATTTGTTGGGTCAATTTAGTGGCATAGACTTCAGAGAAGTATTGGTAAATTGCAGAATAGTTTCTGTGTGAAACAAGATCATGTATGGAATATATTATTGAGCTCGATGTGCAACAGTTTATTTTAATTAAAGGCAATTCAATTGTAATAAAAAATTTTTGTAATTGATTAACTCAGAAAATCGTTTCAGCCCTAGAACTAGACACTCTTTGGGCTGAGAGCTTATTGGCTGAGTGGTCCTCTCAAAGATTCAAAGATGTGACAAATAAAATAAAAGATAAAACACATTTGTCACGAGGAGAGGTGAATGAAGGACTCAAAATGCAGGAATGCCAGAATAAAAAAGATTTAATGATGAAAAAACAAAAGTGCAGATGAGAACAAACTCAAAATCCAAAACCACAAGGAACACGAGACCAGTAACGGAACGAAAACAGACAAAGACATGAACAAGACAATGGACCAGCAACAAAGGGAGAAGAGCACAGGGTACATAAATACACACAGAGACACAGGTGAAACACATCAGGGCGGGGCAGACAATCAAGACTGGGGACAACAGGACAGGAAGTCAAACTAAAACCAAAGCACAGAGAACTGATTACAAAATAAAACCAAGTATAAAATACGTAAAAATCCACACCATGACAACATTATGTGAAAATTAACTAGCTAACTGTTTTTAAAGCGAGTTACAGTTACCTTATGTTTATTAATTAAATTCAATCGATTCTTGTATAGCCCTAAATCACAACAGAAGTTATCTCGGAGGACTTTACACAACCGTTGAAATCGCCAACACACATCAGAGAATCAAACAGTTCAAAAACAATCAATACAATAGAAAACACATTGGTCCATAGATGGCCGATGTCCATATGTGTTGATTAATGTCTTTAAATGTTGTAGAATGATGAGCGTCCTGGATCATCATCACTGTCCTTTTTGTTAGATCCAGTCTGAAAGACCCTTCTGCATCTACAAGGAATAACTCTAAAAGCCAGAGGGAAAAGCTGAGAAACCTCGGGCACGGACGGGCCATAGATCCAGCAGCACGGATTGATTTTTTTTTTTGGTTTGAAAGTTAGGTACCTCCGCTTTAATGTTGCCTTCTTGAGCACTATATGAGCAGTAACCACAACCATCGGTAGAGCGCGCTGTTGCTTTGCACAGGCTCCCTTCTCCCCTCCTCCCTCCTTCTCTCGGTCACATCTGGACCTCCGCTCCTGTCTCCTCATCCCCGCTCAGCGCAGTGAGACACAGGGAGAGAGGCTGGGAGGGCATCGGCTGCTAATCACTCACAAGGAGCCGAGGAGACCAGCAGCGTCCACTTACACCATCTCCTCCATCTCCTCCAGCGGTCTCTCTCATCTGCCCCTTTTAGATTTATCTTATATTCCCGCTATGATGATGAGTTCCAGCCTTTTGCAAAACCCAGTGCAGGCTATTCTGTACCTCCGGGAGCTGACCACGATCGTGCAGAACCAGCAAAGCCTCATCCAGACGCAGCGCGCACGGATAGAGGAGCTTGACCGACGCGTGGATGAGCTAATCGGGGAGAATAGGCACCTACGAGACGTGAGGGTGATCCAGCAGCAGCAACAGCAGCAGCAGCTTCCATATTACCATCACTTGCACCATTTGGACACGACCTGCCATCACCACCAACCTACCCTAGAAAAGCCAGAGGACGCGCCTGATGCTGCAGCCCCCGCGGTGGAATCGTCGTCTCCGCAACAGCTGGACCCCGGGAATATGCAACTCGTCCCCGCGGAGCCGTCCACCGTGTCCCCCGTGGAGAGCGACCCGGACAATTTGGGTAACTGCGGGGGTTGTAGATCCTTGGTGCCCATGACCCCTACCACACTATGTCGCTCCTTGGCTCTGGCAAGGAAATCTGAGTGAGTTCTATTACGCATGCATTTTACTTTATTATAGTATTCTGATAGTATTTTACAAAACACATTATGTTCACATGATGTATTTTCTGAAAGTCAAATCTGTGACACGCTTTGCAAATAAACTGGTGTATTTTAACGAGATCGGATTGCTTGGACATTACGTAACAAACAGCTGTAGGCCCACACCGTGTGTGACGTGTGTGTGCGTGGAAAAGAAAAAAAAAATGTGCATGCATATTATGGTTGAGCATTGTGGAAAAATATCGAATGGCGATGTGTTTTGACAAGCATCGCAATTTCGGTTCGTTCTTTCACTGTTTTACAGAAAGGTCACATTTTTATAGTCATACATTTCTCTATGAATACATCTTGTGAGTCTGAGTTTATTCCTATCCTTTCCTCACATCTTTTCATTCAATTTCAAGCCCTGAAGAGAGGAGAGTGTAGTTTAAATACAGTACAGAATATATATTGAGGGGGAAAAGTGTCTCTCTCAACAATGGCAAACATAATTGCAAGCATAAAAGTTCAAACAAGACACAACATTATGAATCTATGAAAGTTGATTACTTTTATGTTTGCATATTCATGTGATTGTTTATATTTTGGTTCATATCAACCAATATATAGTTGGCTACAATACATTGTTCAACAACATGATACATCATACACTCGATACAGATACAGTACCTACTTTCCGTTATGCATCTAATTTTGGTATTATGCATCTGGGATTTTGATAATCTTGCAGTTATAAGAATAATAATAATGATGCATTGGTCTTATATAGTGCTTTTCTGGACACTCAAAGACACTTCACATGTCATTATCACCACTGTGTATGGAGTGAAAGAATAAAGCACTACTGTAGCCAGAGCTACCCTGGGTTGTACCAACAGAAGCAAGGTGCCCTGCACAGCTTCAGAGGTCTGATGGGAGTTGGTCTTTGCATGCAAGTATGGCTACTAAATTGAGCTGAAAGAGTTTCCATCCTAGAGTGTGGGAGCTGACAGTAGCTAGCTACCCCCTCCCAAGTAGCTCCCCAAAGGAAAGAAATGTAAAATCATCCCCTCAATATTACAAAATGTATGTTTCCCATTCATACAATTGTTGTAAACATTTCACTTTGAGTGCTAATACATGGATTGTAGATGTGTTGCGGTTACACACCCATAAAGCAATCTAATCCAAGTCACCATTATACAGAATTGAGTATTTTTTGTCCTGAGGAGCTCTCTGTGGGAAAAAAGTTTGGAGCCTTTACACATTGGGCTTTGGTGTTGTATGGTAGGACGTGGTTGCAACACTGGGTAACTGTCCATGGTACTGATCGTCATTACGACTCAGATCTGAAGGTTCTCTGGGGACATGTAGAGCCTCTGATCTCACAGCTTTCCACACACACACACACACACACACACACACACACACACACACACACACACACACACACACACACACACACACACACACACACACACACACACACACACACACACACACACACACACACACACACACATACACATACACATACACATACACATACACATACACACACAGACACACAGGAATTTCTATATTCGTGGGGGGCGTATGCATGAGACGAAGCTGTTTGCTTATGATTTACAAAATGAGGCATATGACATCTATCTCTTTTGAGTGTCCTGCAGGGGTGACAGTCATGGTCTACCATAGATGTTAGTTTGTCCAGGACCCTCCTGGACAAACTATTTGTAATATCAATATTCTCTTCAGGAAGTTACATTCAACATAGTTGTAGAGGTCATTTTAAAATTGCAGATCTGAGACAGAATTTACCATGTGGAGATGAAAATTAAGTTAGGTGAGTTTGGTCTGAGTTTGGGTAAGTTTGGTCTGTAAAATGCGCTATATAAATAACATTACATTACTTTCCATCTCCACAATAATAGTTTGCCACCACCGTGTGCAGATAACACAGTGAACAGATAACAAGTGTCCTACAGGATACATTTTAAAATTCTGGTTTTAATCTTCAGAGCTTTGCACGGTCAGGCTCCGTCTTACATCAGTGACCTGATCCAGCCATACACCTCAGCCAGGGCCCTGAGGTCTGTGGATCAGAACCTCCTGATGGTCCCACGCACTCGCTTCAGGACCAGAGGAGACAGGTCCTTCCAGGCTGTTGCTCCCAAGCTTTGGAACGTTCTCCCGCTCTCTCTGCGTTCTATAGAGTCTGTTGAGTCCTTCAAAAGTCAAACTGAAAACCCATTTATTTGTTCAGGCTTTTGCATAAGTTTGTCTTGCTGTTTTTTTTGTTTTTTTTTTTACATGGTTGACTTGGCCTTTAAAAATATGTATGTCTAATTTATATAATGTCTGTTTTTATATGGTCTGTGAAGGGCGCTATATCAATAAAGTTTACTTACTACTTACTTACAAGCGTTATATAATGTATGTAACAATGCATTATTATAATCATTTCAAATCATTATATATTGTATATGTCTCAACCACATGCTGTGGCAATAATAATACTAAGTATCATTTAATTGAGTCTTTACGTGACAGCTCTAATCCAAGTTTGTGTTTAGAAGACACTAGTGCTGTGAAAGTCTCTGATGTGTGAACTGGAACAATTATTCAACAATAGATTTTGTGCAATTGGAAATCACGGAAATATTTTCTCTTTTCATGTTTAAACATTTATTTAAGAATAAAATGTTGTTACTGACATCACCTTTATGTCTTCAAAGGGATGTAGTAGGACTGTTAACTGGCATTAACCCTGAATGAAGAGGTGCAACCTTAACTCATACACAGTTCTCTATTCATCTCTATTCAGCCTTAGGCACATTCAGATTCAGATTCATTTTGTTTGCCATTTGCAGTTAAACCTTAGATTTGCAAAAAGTCCCCAGTGTGCACAAGACAAGTACATAAATGAACAAGGTTAAAAGTACAGAAATAAAACTAACTGAAAAAGTGCAGGAAACAATTGACACTGAAATTGATCAAATAAAACAGTTTCAATACAAGATTATTAAGGTGCTTTGTTTAAACTGATAACAGCTTGAGGAAAGAAGGCAGCTCACAGCTCACGGTCCTCTTTGCAGAGCAGAGCACCTATTTTAGAGCTCTCCGGCTGTGATGTTTCCAAACCACACAGTCACTGAACCAACAAGCAAACTACCAATGGAAGCAGCGATAAAAGTTAGGCAGGATATTAGAGTTTGTGGTAAATTCTCTAAGTTTCCGCAGAAAGTAGAGACGCTGATGAGGTAGTTATCTTTACTCTGAACAACACTTTGAATTTCTGCTCAATAAAAGGATTCATTATTATCACTGATGATGGTGCTGTATTCAGCGTATTTAATGATCAAGTCAGAGTCAGAGGAAGACACACAATTGTGAGTGTACAAAATAATGAAAACCCCTAATTGCAATATTAGCAACACAACGTTTGATAACACGTTGTGTTCTACTGTGGATGAATTACTTAACTCTGTCACCTCTAGTGTTTTGGATGTTCTGGACACGATTGCTCCTGTAAAGGTCAAAATTGTTACAAATAAGCAAAAGGCGCCATGGACAAAAGCAGACTCTGTCAGGGCACAGAAGAGAGAGTGCCGGAGAGCCGAGCGGAAGTGGCGAAAGTCAAATCTCCAAGTTGACCATGAGATCTTCAAAGATGCATTGTGCAAGTTCAACAGTGTGCTACGTAGAACGAGGGAAACTTATTTTTCCGAAACAATCGAAGGTTGCAGTAACAATCTACGCGTTCTGTTCTCAACAGTAAATAATTTGACAAATCCCCCTGTTAAGATGCCATCAGAGCTTACCTCCAAAACCAAATGTAATGAGTTTGCAGAGTTTTTTAATGACAAAGTCCAAGGCATCAAAAATGCCATCACCTCCACAGTAGAAATTACAATCCAACAGCCAGTGAAGCTTTTTGGGCTGACACACTTTACACCAGTACAAAATGAAACTGTCCAAATGATAATTACAAGTCTGAGTTCTTCTACATGTAGCCTGGATGTATTACCTCCTAGATTTCTTAAATCTGTTCTGAGCAGTCTTTTACCTTCACTCACGCATATAGTAAATATGTCTCTTTAATCTGGAACATTCCCAATGGCCCTGAAAACGGCAGTCATCAGACCCCTCCTAAAAAAGAGGAGTCTGGATGCCTTGGCACTTAAAAGTTATCGGCCCATTTCAAATCTGCCTTTCATGGGTAAAATTCTAGAAAAAGTTGTCTATCAACAACTTACAGAATTTTTAATAATCAATCACTCTTTTGATATGTTCCAGTCTGGTTTTAGACCCCACCACAGCACAGAGACCGCTCTAGTGAAGGTAACAAATGACATCAGACTTAACACTGACGCAGGAAAAGTCTCAGTTCTTATCCTGTTAGATTTAAGTGCTGCTTTCGACACTGTCGATCATGGTATCCTCATTCAGAGACTTGAGGACTGGGTTGGTGTTTCTGGAACAGCCCTAAGCTGGTTTATATCCTACCTACAGGACAGAAAGTATTTTGTGGAGATCGGAAACTGTATCTCAGACCATCTGGCCCTAACCTGCGGAGTGCCACAGGGCTCAATCCTGGGGCCTCTCCTGTTTAATATTTACATGCTGCCTCTGGGTAGGTTAATACACAGTAATAACGTGTCCTATCACAATTATGCTGACGATACTCAGGTCTATGTGTCCCTGACAGCAGGAGAACATGGACCAGTGGACTCGCTCCTTCACTGTATCCAACAAATCAGTGATTGGATGCAAAATAACTTTCTCCAGCTAAACACAGAAAAAACTGAAATTATTGTTTTTGGACCTCAAAAACAAAGAGAGAGCGTTATCTGCCACCTCCAGTCTCTCTCCCTAAAACCCTCAACTCAGGTCAGAAATCTAGGAGTAATAATGGACTCAGACTTAAATTTCAATAGCCACATATCATCTGTGACATCATCAGCTTACTTCCACCTAAGAAACATTGCTAAAATTAAAAACATTGTGTCTAAAGCAGACTTGGAGATTCTTATCCACGCATTTGTCTCCAGTCGATTGGACTACTGCAATGGCTTGTTCAGAGGTCTCTCTAAACAAGCGGTAAAACAGCTGCAGTACATCCAAAATGCTGCAGCTCGAGTCCTGACTAGAACCAGGAAGTACGACCACATTAGTCCGGTCCTCAGGTCTCTGCACTGGCTTCCTGTGGCTCAGAGAATAGATTTTAAAGTAGCTTTACTTGTGTACAAGTCTCTCCATGGCCTCGCACCAGGGTACATCCGCGACATGTTGGTGCCATATGAACCAACTCGGGCTCTGAGGAGCACAGGGACTGGACTTCTGTTAGTGCCAAGAGTCGGAACTAGACATGGGGAGGCTGCGTTTCAGATTCATGCAGCTAGAGTCTGGAACCGTCTTTCCGAGAGTGTGAGACAGGCGTCTACTCTAGCAGTTTTTAAAACTGAACTGAAAACAGTTCTTTTTAGCTGTGCATACAAGTGAATGATTTTATATTTGTTTTTATCTTTAATCTTTTTAATGCACTATGATTATTTATGATTATTTATGATTGTAATCCCTTGTGTGATTTTAATGTTTTACGGTTTTTAACTACTTGTGTGATTTTATATATCTTGTGCTCTTAATCTGTCCTTTTATGTTTACTTAAATTCTAATGTTTGATGATTTATGCATGATGTTATATGGGTTGTGAGGCGCTTTGCGTTGCCTTGTGTAGGAAAGGCGCTCTATAAATAAACGTTGATTGATTGATTGATTGATATTTGTCCGTTTTTATCATCTAGTGTTGTTTGAGCTCCCGCACCAGTACAATACTCCTATCCAGATCACTGTGCCCTTGGAAGTAACCTCCCGCTCGGCCTGCTTATCGACCCATCTGCCCTCTTCTCGCCACCTGGCCTACAGTGTGGTGTTGGCACGTGTTGAAGACCCGTCAAGGTCTGCAGGCCACAAAAGTCTTGGTTATTTTCACCTACTTCCTGTTCTCCACCTGAACTTACAGATATTACAAGCTCACATTTTACAGTTACAGTTATTGTGTGAAAAAACATAGCATTATTTCCAATTAAGAGTGAGAGTGATTTCTCTCCGTTAGCTAACATGATAAAAAAAAAAAACACAATGAATTAATAGGATATACACAGCCACTATATTGTTCAAAAGTCCATTTACTTCTGTAACTTGCTGTGAAACTAATATTGTATATGATAGACTCATTACACACAAAGTGAAAAATATGAAACCCCTTTTGGGGCAATATCAAAAGTACTGAATTTCGCAACGTTTTGTTGTTGTAAATGAATACTGTAACTGATTAAATTGAAAAAATATCATCTATCTAATAGGTTGGTCAAACATATCTAAAATCTTATTTTTATCTGTACTCAAATCTGAATAGTACAATCAATACTAACAATGCACCTAAACTGGACAGAAGTGTGTGTAACTAAAGGTTTTTCAGGAACTCTAATAAAACCCTATGGTGTACCATGAAAATACGGTTACTTTTACATACTATTCTTATGTCATAAACATTACATCACATTGTCTTCAAGAGACTATTTTACTTGGTCCTGTTGGTCTAGACTTGGTCCAGTTGGTCCACGCTGGTCTAGACTGGTTTAGACATGGTCTAGATGGTCCACACTGGTCTAGACTTGGCCAAATCAAAACAGCAATATCATTGGCAGGGGACTATGGATGCAAATTAGCCTCAGGCTAACTCCGGTACAATGCATCAAATGAAAATATTTATGTTCTAATTGTATATTGTCCCTTTTTAAATAAAAATAAAAATAAATAACATAAAAATGGTGAGTTTTAACTCTCATCTGAAGGGTCACTTTTATTCCATGTCTTTTGAAATGAGCTTAAGTGCCGCATTTGGCTCATGGGCCGTGGTTTAGACACCCCTGGACTAAGCTATTATCTTGAGTATCTCCATCCCTGTCCCTTCCCCTGGCCCCTTACCCTGGCCCCTTTCCCTGGTCCCTTCCCCTAGCCCCTTTTCCTGGTCCCTTCCCCTATAGCCCCTTCTCCTAGCCCCTTCCCCTGGCCCCTTCCCCTGCCCTCGGGATGGATGACGCGTGCTTTTGTGCTCAGCCATCACACGTGGATGTGCCTGCGGGGCCTGGCTCTTCCCGCCCTCCTTCTTTCCAGCTGAGGCTGCCGTAGATGCCCCACTTAGTCCACGAAGCGAGCCGTAATCAGGCTTTCTCCAGAGAGAGCAGACAAGCACACTCTTACAGGAGCCAGCTCGGAGGGGTCTGGAGAAAGGAACCAAAGAGCTGCTTACAGTATGTCACCTCTCTGCATCTACAATGGAACTGCAAATAACTGGAGAAAATAACCAAGACACCCTTTTGCCATTTTAAGACTTTTTTCTTTGCTTTCTTAGACTGATTACTTTTTAGTGCTTTTTGCAGTGTTGAATGAAATTAAAACCTTATCTGGGTCATTACAACAATAATGAGCTAAACCAGAAATAAAACGGATAGTTGATTAGATTTCTACCGCTTGAAGAAAAAAAAAATATATATATTTTATTTTTTGAATCCAGTCTATTTAATAGTTTCAAATCGTCACTTTCAATACATTTTTCTATCCCCCAAACATGCATGAAACAAACAAAAAAAATTACGTGATCTGATTCAAGCGCTACCAGAAGGAGATCCCTATAAGAGATGTAAGATTCTTCGCGGTTGGTGTCATGAGCAGGCTAAAACTGAAGCTGCAACATTGGAAAGGAATTACACCGGTGTTTAAAATGAAGTGAATAACACATATGGATATATCTTAACTAGTAAAAATTAAACTCCACACCCTTTGGTTAAAATGCAAAGTCAAAGTGTATTAAAGTATGTATAAATTCAAACAAGTGCAGGTAATATTGAATGATTTCTGGAGGCCCATTGAAATTCAAGATTTAGAGTCTGTTGTTGATGTTACAAACAGTTTCAGCAGAGCAGTGTGCAGTGGTTAAAGTCCACCTCCAGGACCTTACTGTGTGGAGTTTGCATGTTCTCACTGTGTTTGCGTTGGTTTCCTCCGGGTGCTCTGGAGAAAAAACATGTACAATGGGTGAGGGTTGAATGAGCGTGTGTTTGTGTGTGTCCCATCCAAATAAATACAAATACAAATGATAGCATTTACAGCCTTGATATAAAGTATTGATCGGTCAGTACCAGGGTAGCTGTGACTTCTGTGGAAGCTTCTCTCTGTATTGTGCCGTGAATATAAAACATTTTACATTGAGAGTCTTGTCATAATGATAGAGCACTCCGTTAATCAACTTCTGTAATGACATAATGTGTTCTGACCGTCTCCCTGTTCACACCAACTCCATAATTCCCGAGTTTCACCTGTAAACGCGGAAATTATGGAGTTGGTGTGAACAGCGCATGGATTAGAATATTGTTCAAAAGTTAATAATTCAACTTCAAAAGAATCTATTACAGACTGACAGTTATAATAATACGACTTTGTTATGATATTGATAATTGTTTTATTTGGGGCTTGTAATCCCCAAATAAAACTTCTACAAAAATTAGCATATTTGGATAATGGGCAGGATGGCCAATGTCTGTAAATGTCCATAATTACCTGGATCATCACTATCCTTGGACCTTCCTGCATCGGCAAGAAATGCCAGAAAAAGGAAACAAAGGCTCATCCAAGGCATAGTGCCTTAGATGAGCCTGAGGTGCTCTTTCCTCTTTCCACAGTTCTAGGCTGTTTCAAAGCACTTTATAAGTAGTATGCACAAAGTGGGCTTTGTTAGGAAAGGCAGTTTTATGCTCCTGTATTTTCCGGTTAGCTGGTTTGTTCCAGTTACAGCAGGAGTTTGGATCAATGAATATAGATCAAGAACAAATGACAATGTGGAAGCTTGTGCTGAGGCCTGAGACCAGTGCAATGAGTGGAACATGATTCAACTGGACCCATTATCGACCTGTCAGTTTACGTCCCTTCTTTTTATTTTTATTTTTTTTTACAAAAACATTTGTCATTTCATTGTATACAATGTGAAATTATTTATGCAGCAGAAAACGTGTTTTGAAATAAGAATGCTCCGTATACTACCAGCAGAGGGAGGAGTTGTTTTTTTCCTAGCCACGTATTTGCAAAGAACAGATTTTTACCGGTTTGGGTTTTGACATGAAGTAGACCTGAAGTAAACAACTTTAGGTCTGTGAATCATGAAGAAAAGTATTGTGACATGGTTAAAAACGAAAACCAAAAAGTTGATTTTGCATAACATATCCCCTTGAACTTTGATTTTCTTTTAAATTCACATGTTTATGATCACAGACAAAGAATAAAAGATCATGTTTAAGACCCCAAAAAAAATCATAATATGCACTTTATTGGCAGTAAATAGAGATGCCGTAGGCCAATGGGTGTCCTCTGTGTAATTCCCTAACAACATCCTCCTCAAGCCACCGCAAAGACGTGAAAAAATGCTCCAACATCATTCTGCATTTAACAGAAGCAACAAAAATCGAAACAGAAACTGAAACTACAGCTTTGCGTGGTTTCGTTTGGACGGACAAACGAGTAGAATTCTTCTCCATGTAGCGGCCGAAACATACTAGCATGAGTTGATCAGCCGCCATTGTTGTTTACGTTTGTTCTCGGCTACAGTGCATGTCCAAATGTACGCAGTGAAGTTGGGTGGTCATAGCAGGCAGAGAATTCACACCATTTTCTTCACACGGCTGTTTCTCAACACTTGCGTTCACACCCCCCGGAAACGCCATCTTCATGTAAACGAAAGGCCAAACTGATACACAACTCTACCGTCACAGGGTCTCAGAGTAATCACCACCTGAGATCATAAACAAAAGTTCACAGTGTCATCCAAGCAACTTCAGCTGCACACCTTGTTGTAAAGTTCAGAATCTCTAGTGACATTTGTTTCAAAAAATTGTGTTAATTGTGCTAATATAGCTGATGACATAGTCATTTGTCATTCAGCCAACTTTAGCTCTGTATTAGCAAATTGTAAAGCTCAGAATAGCCTGAATACTTGTCCTTGACAAGCTTGGTTTACTACAATGGCACTGGTCTCAGAACTGATTCAGAATCAGAATCATTTTTATTGCCACGTAAGTAACAGACTTGGAAATTGCTTTGGCTCGGTGCAACAGTCAGAGAGAGAGAATAAAAAAAAAAGAATAAAAAACACTTCTAAGGAATTAATTCAAAATTAAAATTAAAATAGAGTTACAATTACTACATACAATATACAGTGCACATACTGCACACAATGTAAGGTGACAGCAGTACAGTGAGGTAAAGTGACGTATGATGGGCAGTAAAGTGACTTTATAAAGGGCGGGGGGACAGGTTAAGAAGTGTTCAAGAGTCCAACAGCAGAGGGGAAGAAACTGTTCTTGTGGCGGGAGGTTCTAGTCCTGATGGACCGCAGCCTCCTGCCTGAGGGGAGTGGTTGGAATAGTCCATGTGCAGGGTGGGAGGGGTCGGCTGTGATACAACCAGCCCGGCCTTGAGCTCGGGCGACGTACAGGTCCTGCAGCGATGGAAGGCTGCGGCCAATCACTTCCTCTGCAGAGCGCACAATGCGCTGTAGTCTCTGTTTGTCCCTGACTGTGGCTCCAGCGAACCACACGGTGATGGAGGAGGTGAGGATGGACTCGATGATGGCCGTATAGAACTGCACCAGCATCTGTGCAGGCAGCTTGGCTTTCCTGAGCTGCCGCAGGAAGTACATCCTCTGCTGGGCCTTCTTGATGAGGGAGCTGATGGTCGGCTCCCACTTGAGGTCTTGGGTGATGGTGGTGCCCAGGAAACGATAGGACTCCACAGAGGTGATGGGGGAGTCCATCACAGAGAGGACCAGGCGTTCAAATGACTTCATGACGACAGACGTAAGTGCCACAGGTCTGTAATCATTGAGTCCTGTGATCCTGGGCTTCTTCGGGACAGGGACAATGATGGAGGATTTGAAGCAGGCCGGAACATGGCAGGACTGCAGAGAGGAGTTGAAAATGTCAGTGAAGACCGGAGTTAGCTCACTGGCACAGTGTCTCAAAGTTGCTGGAGACACATGGTCCGGGCCAGGAGCTTTTTGGGGGTGCAGCCTCAAAAAGAGTCTTTTGATGTCTTCCGAGGCTATTGTCAGGGTGGGGGCAGAGCTGATGGGTGGGTCGTTCGAGTAATGGGGGAGGTGATCGGGGCGGCTGAAAAACCTGTTCAGGTTGTTGGCCAGTCTGTGGTCTTCAGCACAGAGAGGGGCTTTGGGCTTGTAGTTTGTGATCTCCCTTAGGCCCCTCCAGACAGAAGCAGTATCGTTGTTTCCAAACTGCTCCTGTAGTCGTTCTCTGTGCCGGGACTTGGCTGCTTTCAGTTCTTTCCTGAACTGATATTTAGCCGCCTTGTAGTCGCTGCGGTCCCCCTCCCTGAAAGCAGACTCCTTTGCTTTTCTGAGCTGCCGGAGTTTAGCAGTGAACTAGGGTTTGTCGTTGTTGTAGATGACCCTGGAATTATGCTGTCCTCACAGAAGTGAATATATGACGTCACAGTGTCCGTGTATTCATCCAAACTGTCTGAGGCAGCTCTGAAAATGTTCCAGTCTGTAGATTCCATGCATGCGCGCAGCTCTTCCACAGCTTCATCAGACCACACTTTGGAGCTCCTCACTACACGTTTCGAGAGCTTTAGTCTCTGTCTGTAAGCAGGAACCAGAAGTATCATGGAGTGGTCTGAAAGGCCCAGGGCTGCGCGGGGGAGAGTGCGGTAAGCTCCGCGCACAGTGGTGTAGCAGTGATCCAGGGTGTTCTCCTCTCTGGTCGGGCATTTGATGAACTGTCTGTATTTGGGTAATTCCTGGCTCATCCATCCATTCATTTTCTACCCTTTAATCCATTTCTGGGTCAGGGGGGTGGCAGTCAGAGATGCCACCCAAGTCTCATAGCACCAGCCCCTCACTGACCCTCTGCAGGTGGTGAGTCCACAGGAGAACGGCTGTTCTCTGACTGTGAGCATAGCCTTGATCTTTTAGTGGTGGCTTTGGGCAAAGTGGGCTCAAGTTTCCTGGCTCAAGTTTCTCTTATTAAAATCCCCCAGGATAATAATCAGAGAGTCCGGGTATAAACGTTCCATACACAGTACTTGCTCTGCGAGTGCACGCTGAGCCTCGCGCGTCCGCGCATGGGGGTATGTTAACAGAGGCAAGAATGAATGAAACAAACTCACGAGGGGAGTAAAATGGTTTACAATGAATGAAAAGATATTCCAGAGCAGGAGAACAGTGCTTGGAGATCACTGTTGTTACACCAGTTTGTATTTATGTAGAAGCAGAGTCTTTTTTGTTTTAAACAATTTTGTACCATTTGAAAATGTTAGAATGCATATTTGAAACTAAAAGAGAATGAAGCAGTGTTCTCTTTCTTTGTGTCGCTTTTAACAATATGTGGCCAACTTCAGCACAAGTTTTAAACTTTCTTTATTCTAAAGATAAATTAATAAAATATAGTCAATGATAATAATTATGATAATAATAATAATAATCATAGTAACAGTGGGCGACAGTAGCTCAGTTGGTAGAGCATTGGCCTTAAGCCCAGAAGGTCGTGGGTTCAATTCCCACCTCTGCACCTTCTCCACCGACTCCCACTGATGACTGCTGTCGTTGTGTCCTTGGGCAAGACACTTAACCCCACAGAGCAGCCGTCCTCCTGTGGACTCACCACCTGCAGAGGATCAGTGAGGGGCTGGTGCTATGAGACTTGGGTGGCATCTCTGATTGCCACCCCCCTGACCCAGAAATGGATTAAAGGGTAGAAAATGGATGGATGGATGGATGAATCATAGTAACAATGATAATAAGGGGGGTGACAGTAGCTCAGTTGGTACAGCAGAAGGTAGACCTTCAGGCCTTTGAGCCTGAAGGTCGTGGGTTCGTGTCCACCACAAGACTCTCCACCGACTCCTGCTGTCTGCTGTCGTTGTGTCCTTGTCAAGACACTTAACCTCTGGGAACACCAGGTGCCACAGTGGGGCGGCTGCGGCTGTTAAATGCCAAACTGCCGCTGTGTCCTGAGGCAAGACACTTCACCCTAGAATGGGTCTGGTGTGTGCGAATGGTTGGTGGTGGTCGGAGGGGGCGATGGCACAGACTGGTTGCCTCGCTTCTGTCAGGGCAAGTAGTAGTTTGTCACCATCGTGTATGGAGTGAATGAATAATGTGAAGCGTCTTTGAGTGTCAAAAAAACGCTATATAAAACCGAAGCCTTTTTTCAATGATTTTGAATAATAATATTAATAATAGTAATAATAATAAAAAGAGCATTTGAAAACACCAAAGGACACTGAGGTAAAACCAGATAAAATCACTCAGAGAGCAATCATTTCTGAAAATGTATTTATTTTGCTTCTAAAAAAAACAGGAGTTTGTTTGACTTCTATACGCTCAGTGACCGTTATTGGAGCAGAGGTGGGAATCAGTGCAGCCATCACGTCCACAGCAAAAGCAAAGCAAATGTTACGGATGTTGACAGCTGATGAATAAAAGAGGACAATGCATTTTTAAAACCGGAGAACAGATGTAAAGTTGTTGGATGTATAGTGAAGCCAGGGGGAGTTGGCTGAGTGGAGGAGCTTGTACAGAGATGGCCCATAACAGCAATATATCCACAACAATGTGATATGTTGACAAAACCTTAGAGCATTTAACTCACTGGGTTGTTGGACCCAGGGAAATAGAGAAACACAGCCATCCTATCAGACAATAGACTATTTTAGCTCATAATGGTCTGCGTGTAAAATATTTTAATTCATGTTTAAGCATACATTTTTCCATGTTCTATTTTCTTTTCCCAATTTCTTTCAAATCTCAGTTTGAATGATTATCAGACTTTGGTAATGCATAATCCTAACCATACATTTGCATTCATGATGGATTAAAATGGGAAATGTAAAAAACAAATTATTGTATTTTTGAAGTATTTTACAGAATGCAGATTCATTATTTTGCTTTTGGAAGACTGGGGCCCTTATGCACTTTGGGGAAATTTTCACCACAAATATTTGGTATTGAACAGTTTAAAAATCATGAATGCTGTATCGTCAGTGATTCTATCTCTTACAGTAAACATTGATATTGGTTAGAATTATATTTATTGATATATGCTGGAAAATTAAGGTATATGGTTTTTATGCCGCGTTCAGACCGGATCATGCGTTGCGTCAACTTTCAATGCAAAGTCGATGGTGACGCGCGTTCGAGCGTCAAACTGCATGTGCGTCTCGGGATGCACGCACGGTAGAGACGCACGGACTGTGTGGCAAAGTCGCGGCAGAGGCCCAGGAGTGGAAAATCAACGCATGCAGGAGATAAATATTGCTGAGCATTTCCTCGGGACGCTCGTGCAGCGACCAATCAGAGGGCTGCAAAGTTGTCACGGGGACATTAGTGGTCTGAGCGAGCAGACTGAACACACTGTAAACAGCCAAAACAGGAGCTACCAGGACTAAAACCAGGGTTGACAATGGGGGACATAGGGCTTGTGAACATATGGGTTTTCAGATCACAGCAGAATTTGTTGAAAATTACAAATTGAAATCCCCTGGAGCCAAGACCCTGGTTGTAGCCTTGCTGAGACCAGACCCTAGTGATAGACAGTTTTGAGTGGCACGGTGGCTGAGTGGAAAGCATTATCACATCACAGCAAGAAGGTCCTAGGTTTGAGTTTGCTTGTTCTACCTGTAACTGCGTATAGGTTTCCTCCAGGTGCTCCGCTTTTCCCTTACCACTAACGACATGCATGCGTTAGTATTGGTCTCTGATTTCACCCATCCTGCAATGCCACTAGGGCCTCTGTAAGGAGCATTGGTCGCCATAGTACAGCACCTGGGGACCCATCTCCAGATGTTGATACTCAGCTTGGTCAGGACTACCAGAGCTGTAGGATTTACTTATGGTGCACCATAAGTAAATCCTAGAAGTTTTGTATTGGCCCCTTGATTTTGTTTCCCCATGGTGAAAATCCAACACAGGTCAACACAGAAGCTAAATGCATGTTTCTATTGCTCTCTTTGCTTGTGTGATTCAATCAAGAGAATCAAAAGTTTTGTGTATGATGTAAAGACTGCAAATATGGCCTATGTGAGATGATAAAACCTTGAAGGCACGATCACTGGAATAATCCTGTGTCTGGATTTGGCTTTGGAATCTGGGGCGAAATCAGTGCTGATCCAAGCTGGCCAGTGTAAACAAGTGTAGTCAGTCTGCCCTCTAATCAGCACACAAATGCTTTCCAAGCTTTCTGTGCCTTAAGTCTGACCTACATAGAGTGTGCAGACCCATCTGAGGCACAGTGTACACAGAGCAGCCCAGGAAATAATCCACAGAAATCTAATGCAGTCCACAGGAAGAGAGGATACAGTGCGGTAAGGGGGGGCGGACATGAGAGTGCACCACTTACTCCCAGCGCTCTCCTGATCCTTTGGAAACATTGCAGCATCCCATCGTTGTATGTTTGAGGCATCTAAAACATATTTCTAAATGCATTTGGCTTTGGTAACACAGTTTATATTTCAGTCCTCAAATGTGATTGTAACTTCGAATACTAATGCAGTTTATTATAATAATATATTATTACTTCAGTCTTCCTATCATAAGAAAACACATTAAGTTTAGCATATTTTCCCTTTTCTGTCTGAAAAAGCTGATCTAAAGAAGTGACAAAAATGACATGCGAATGTCAGAACAACAAATGTAAAAACTAGAGATTGATCCAAATCCATGTAAAATCCATCATGTTTACGTTTGAATGCACTGGAAAACGGCAGCAAGTCCTAAGAAGCTCTGAAACAGCTGTTGTTTTGTGCTTTACAATTTTTATTATTCTGAGATGTTGTAGCAGTACAGTGTTCATTGTTTTGCAATGGTCCAGACCGGAGCAGAGAGGATTCATGGTCCAAACCAAGCGGATCAGGCAAAAATCTTTTATTATTGCGGGGATGAAGTATCTATCTATCTAAAGGATTTTTGTCATAGCAGAATTTTGTGTTTTGGCAGTTGAGTACCCTGGCTCTAAATTCATAGCTCCATGTAGTACGTACAGTATATTGTATGTTACCTGAATGATTCACTGGTTTGAAGACACTTCTAACTAGTTTCAAGCAGTTTGAACTAAAACATGTGGAAGAGCTGATGTTCAGCCTCTTGTGCATGTTGGAGATCCTGAACAATCTCTTAAGAGCAGAGATTAAATCTTGTGGTCCCTCTGGCCCCTGGCTGTGGTCCTCAAAGGGGACTCCCTCTGGTTCCAGCTGTGGTCCTCAAAAGGGACTCCCTCTGGCCCCTGGCTGTGGTCCTCAAAGGGGACTCCCTCTGGCCCTTGCTCCACTATGAATGTCTATCCATAAAAAAAGTGATGAGAAAGAACAGCCGTGGGGGAGACCCTGGTGCACAAGGAACAGGTCTGACTCACTGGCAATGATGTGGTTAATGCTTTAAAATGAGGTTTAGAACATGAATGATACTAGAAAACACATCTTATTCCAACAGCTTATCTGGTATAGATTATCGGAGATATTAGAAGGTCACAAGTAACAGTAGGTCAGCATGAAACTGACCAACAATTCCTATATTTTTTCCACAACTAGATCATTTGTTTTCAGGGTAATTCATCCACAGTCTTAAATGTTATTATGAACATACAATGTTTTGTAACTTTTTTAGTACCTAACTAACTAACTATAGGTAGAAAGACAAATACAAATATAATAATCAGAACAGAGCTTGTTGTGGTGATGATGACAGTCTGCTGTGGGTCCTCCACGGATCTATGCTGAAAATATGTCTGAATTTGTTGTATCCTTTTGCGTGTGACTGATTGCTCTCCCACGTCCTCGTTAATAAGATGTTGATGTTGATAATGTGCTTATAGATTTAACCTGACAGCTTTGAAAGCTTTGAAAAACACCAAACCAGCTTTTATTAGTAGTAACATTAACATTCTGACTGTAGATGAAAGCATACACACTACAAAGTCCAAAAGTTGCGTTGTAACTTTGAGGCGGTGCCCTTCGCACAGTGAAAGAAACATTCATAAGCTACGGGAGGAGGTGTTATATTTTGAACATGATCACAAGACACAAACCACAACAACTGTCTGGGTCTCTGCAGTTCACAGATGCTAACCCCATAAACCAACTTTACTTTGTGCTAGATTAACTGGATCCCACCTAAACTTGGATTAAAAGAAATAGGGTTGGTCCGATACTATATGTATCGGACCATCGATATGTGGTGCAGAGATTGATACCGTAAACATTTTGCCTCATGCATGAACCATATATTATGTTTTGCAGAAGTGTACAAATTGTCACTATGTCTCCTGAAAATGATTCAAATATATCATTTTTACATTAATGTATCTATTGAAACATTACAAAATTGAGGCCATATCTGCATGCAAAAGCCAGATCCCGTCAGACCTCTGAAACTGTGTAGGGCAAGGGGCTGCTTACTGTGATGGTAGACCTCTGGGAACACCAAGTGCCATAGTGGTTCAGCTGCGGCTGTAAGATGGCAAACTGCCATTGTGTCCTTTAGCAAGACACTTCACCCCCATTGCCTAGAACAGCGGTGGCCAACCCGTGGCTTGTGAAGCCTCATGCAGCTCTTTGGCTGGGTCCATGTGGCTCCCGGGCTTCACATGACAAGCGTCCATAACACCTCCGTAGTGGCGCTGCCATTCATTCCCTATGTGGTAAGCTGACCCAAATAGTAAAGGCAGACTCAACTCGACTCCACTAGCCGGACCGAGTACATATCAAAACAATCTGACGTCGGAGAACGTCAATTCTGATTGGTCAGAGGTGCTGTCTATCACTCTTCAGCTTCAGCGTCAGCTGTTGCTAAAAACATAATAAACAACACGTTAAAGACCCAAAACAATTCCTTGGTCGCTGGATGCCGTCAACACCTTCCTTAGTTTGAGGAAATCGATGGTTCCACCCGAAACCAGAGGGTGTTTGTGGAGCTAGCGCTAAGGACGAATCCGAATGATACCCAGGGACATCATAGTGCAGAGAAAAGTTAAGCTTAAAAGTACCGTGAAATGAAAGATCACAACAGCAGAAGTAGAGGCAGAACTGAAAAGTCTGGAGGTGGTTTGACCAAATGGCTAACACCATCTAACACGCTAACACCAGCTTCACCAGGAGAGAAGCCTCCACTCTACCTTGTCCTAGATGTTGAGTTTGAGAGAAATGATGAGTGTTTGTCTTCAATAAAATGAAAAAGTTTCTGATTTTATACTGAACATGTGTCTGTGGGTCTAAAATCTAAAACAGCTTAAGTGGTGTTGATGTTATGTGTCATATCTGTATCTTTTACTAAACGTAGTTAGAGAGTGAATAATGGATTCATGGTTCATTAAGACAGTTGTTGTGTTATCTGCTGAATACTGGGGAGAAACTCGAATAAATTGTCTTTGTTAGAGATTGAAAGTACTCATTTCGGAATCAGAATTGACGTTCGCAGACGTCAGACAGTTTTGGTATCTACAGTACTTGCCTGGCTAGAACCAGGGCTAAACCGTCACTAAAAAAGTACCAGGTAGGCTCAAGCGAACCAGTGGAAATGCCCGCCAACCAGGGAGACACTTTCTGTCATTACCATGTTGGTGTGACATTTACAATAAATCTGGCTGAGCAGAGGGGTGTGTGTGTCTTTGTGAGTAAGGACACACACAGCTGTGTGGTTTATCACCAATGTGTATGAAGTGAAAGAATTATGACACTTTAAGTCACCAATTCTATTGCCACTCTTTCTTTCTTTTATTGCCACTTTTTTATTGTACATAATTATACCCTGCAAATACTATATTTTTTAACCTTTGACCTGCACACGTCTGTCTTTTGCACAATCTGAGTAATTCTATCCATGCTAAATGTGACATGTAAATTTCTCCAGTGTGAGATCAATAAAGTCTTATCTTATCTTATGTGAAGCATCTTTGAGTTTCCTGACAAGCGCTATATAAAGCCAATGCATTATAATTATCATCCATCCATCCATTTTCTTCCGCTTTATCCGTTGCCGGGTCGCGGGGGCAGCAGTCTAAGCAGAGACGCCCAGACTTCCCTATCCACACACACCTCCTCCAGCTCGTCCGGGGGGACCCCTAGGCGTTCCCAGGCCAGCTGAGAGACATAGTCTCTCCAGCGTGTCCTGGGTCTTCCCCGGGGCCTCCTCCCGGTGGGACGTGCCCGGAACACCTCCCCAGGAAGGCGTCCAGGAGGCATCCTGAACAGATGCCCGAGCCACCTCAACTGGTTCCTCTCGACGTGGAGAAGCAGCGGCTCTACTCCGAGCTCCTCCCGTGTGACCGAGCTCCTCAACCTATCTCTAAGGGAGCGCCCAGACACTCTGCGGAGGAAGCTCATTTCGACCGCTTGTATCCGCGATCTCGTTCTTTCGGTCATTACCCACAGCTCATGACCATAGGTGAGGGAGGGAACGAAGATTGACCGGTAAATTGAGAGCTTTGCCTTTCGGCTCAGCTCCCTCTTTACCACAACGGTCCGATACAGAGACCGCATCACTGCGCACACTGCACCGATCCGCCTGTCAATCTCACGCTCCATCCTCCCCTCACTCGTGAACAAGACCCCGAGATACTTGAACTCCTCCACTTGAGGAAGGACCTCTCCACCCACCTGGAGAGGGTAAGGCACCTTTTTCCGGTCGAGCACCATGGCCTCGGATTTGGAGGTGCTGATTCTCATCCCAGCCGCTTCACACTCGGCTGCAAACCGTCCCAGTGCATGTTGCAGGTCCTGGTTCGTTGGAGCCAGCAGGACGACATCATCCGCAAAAAGTAGAGATGAAATCCTGTGGTTCCGGAACCGGACCCCCTCCGGCCCCTGGCTGCGCCTAGAGATTCTGTCCATAAATACAGTGAACAGAACCGGTGACAAAGGGCAGCCTTGGCGGAGGCCAACATGCACCGGGAACAGGTCTGACTTACTGCCGGCAATGCGAACACAGCTCTGGCTCCGGTCATACAGGGACCGAACAGCCCTCAGCAGAGGACCCCGGACCCCGTACTCCCGGAGGACCCCCCAAAGGACACCCCGGGGAACACGGTCGAACGCCTTCTCCAAATCCACAAAGCACATGTGGACAGGTTGGGCGAACTCCCATGAACCCTCGAGTATCCGATGGAGAGTATAGAGCTGGTCCAGTGTTCCGCGACCGGGACGAAAACCACACTGCTCCTCCTGAATCCGAGATTCGACCATCGGACGTAGCCTCCTCTCCAGTACCTTGGAGTAGACCTTACCGGGGAGGCTGAGGAGTGTGATCCCACGATAATTGGAACACACCCTCCGGTCCCCCTTCTTGTAGAGAGGGACCACCACCCCGGTCTGCCACTCCATTGGCACCGCCCCCGATCGCCACGCGATGTTGCAGAGACGTGTCAGAGTCCTACAACATCCAGAGACTTTAGATAGTCAGGACGGATATCATCCACTCCCGGCGCCTTGCCACCATGGAGGCTGCCAACCACCTTGGTGACCTCGGCCAGGGAGATGGAAGTATCCGCCCCAACATCCTCAGCCTCTGCCTCCTGGACGGAGGACGTGACGGGGGGATTGAGGAGAACCTCGAAGTATTCCTTCCACCGCCCGACAATATCCCCAGTCGAGGTCAGCAGCCCTCCACCCGCACCATACACGGTGTTGGCAAAGAACTGCTTCCCCCTCCTGAGGCGCCGGACGGTTTGCCAGAACCTCTTCGAGGCCGACCGATAGTCATGCTCCATGGACTCTCGAACTCCTCCCAGTCCCGGGTTTTTGCCTCTGCAACAGCCCGGGCCGCGGCACGTTTGGCCTGCCGGTACTGGACAGCTGCCTCAGGAGTCCCACGAACCATCATTGCTCGATAGGACTCCTTCTTCAGCCTGACGGCATCCCTTACTGCCGGTGTCCACCACCGGGTTCGGGGATTGCCGCCGGGACCAGCACCAGAGACCTTGCGACCACAGCTACGAGCCGCCGCATTGGCGATAGAGGAAGAGAACATGGTCCACTCGGACTCGATGTCCCCCTCCTCTGCCGGGACCTGGGAGAAGCTCTCCCGGAGGTGTGAGTTGAAAGTCCGTCTGACAGGGGGCTCACCAAGACGTTCCCCAGCAAACCCTCACTACACGCTTGGGCCTGCCAGGTCTGACCGGCCTCCTGCCCTGCCAGCGGATCCAACTCACGACCAGGTGATGATCGGTTGACAGCTCCGCCCCTCTCTTCACCCGAGTGTCCGAGACACGCGGTCGAAGGTCAGATGATACGACTACAAAGTCGATCATCGACCTCCGGCCTAGGGTGTCCTGGTGCCACGTGCACTGATGGACACCCTTGTGCTCGAACATGGTGTTCGTGATGGACAGGCCGTGACTGGCACAGAAGTCCAACAACTGAACACCGCTCGGGTTCAGATCAGAGGGGCCGCTCTTCCCGATCACCCCTCTCCAAGTGTCACTGGCATTTCCCACATGGGCGTTGAAGTCCCCCAGGAGAATAACGGAGTCCCCGGGCGGTGCACTGTCCAGTACCCCTCCCAAGGACTCCAAGAAGGCCGGGTACTCTGCACTACCGTTAGGCCCGTAGGCCGTCACAACAGTGAGAGACTTGTCCCCCACCCGGAGGCGGAGGGACGCGACCCTCTCATTCACCGGGGAGAACTCCAACACGTGGCGGCTGAGATGGGGGGCAATGAGTATGGCCACCCCAGCTCGCCCCCTCTCCCCGCGGGAAACACCAGAAAAGTGGAGCGTCCAACCCCTCTCAAGGAGTTGGGTTCCAGAGCCCAAGCTGTGTGTGGAGGTGAGGCCGACTATCTCTAGTCGGTATCGCTCAACCTCCCCCACAAGCTCGGGCTCCTTCCCCCCCAGTGAGGTGACGTTCCACGTCCCAAGAGCCAGATGTTGGGTGTGTGGACTGGGTCGTCGAGGTCGTCGAGGTCTCCGCCTTCGACTGCTGCCCAGTCCTCTCTGCACCTCGCCACCACGGACCCCTCTGCAGGTGGTGAGCCCACAGGAGGGACTGCCCACGTCATCCCTTCGGGCTGAGCCCGGCCGGGCCCCGTGGGCTAAGGCCCGGCCACCAGGCGCTCGCTTGCGAGCCCCGACCCCAGGCCTGGCTCCAGGGTGGGGCCCCGGCTGCGCCATGCCGGGCGACGTCACGGTTTTCGTTGTCGTGCTGTCCATGGTTGGCTTCGGACTGCGCTTCGTCTGACTCGTCACTTGAGACCTGTCTGCCATGGGAGACCCTACCAGGGGCATGAAGCCCCAGACAGCATAGCTCCCAGGATCATCCGAGTGCTCAAACTCCCCCACCACGTTAAGGTGGCAGTCCAATTATCATTATTATTAATAAATAAAAAGTATGCGTCATGTCACATTAGAATAGTATGTTGGCAGAAATAACTTAACAATTTCAAATTGAACAAAGCAGTCATTATTTTTCAGAGTCTCTTTAACTTTGGGTTGTTTTGGCTGTTTTTGCCTCAATATTAGCTGTGCAAAAGCCATGTCTTATTTACTTTACTTTCTTTCTGCGGAATCTTGCGTTGACCTTTTAAAATCGCACCTCCTCCTGGCTACTGTCTGTGCACCCCTACGGTAGCCCTGGAGGGACAAGCTGGACTCTAAAAATAAAAAAACAGGGCAGATGATGAATTTGTTTTCAATTGTCGATCTACCATCATCATCAAGTCAAAAGTGCTCTTGTTTGTACAATATTATTGTTCAGGCAGACATAACACAAACCAAGCACTACTAAATGTACTTTCATTTATTTTACAATCAACACAATAAAATCTTGTTTTTATGCATACTTTTCTTTAATAAAATATAATCTAATGTAGAAGAAAAAATACATTGAAACATGAACACACACATCTTAAATCAGAAGTACAGCAAAAGTACAACTTTTTTGTACTTTGGTAAAACACTTTTTTAATAAGTGGTCCTAACCCTGGGGCCCCAACCCTAACCTAACCCTGGGTCCTGGGATAACATTTGTAAAATAATTAGTGACATCTTGAATATAATGATGTTGATTATGTATTGTGAAAAGTAACGTCTAAACCTTTTTGTTTTATAATTGACTGGCAATATTCTGCTGTCAAAAAGTTTCACACTGACAAAGCTGTTATCTGAACTTAGAAGCATGGCTAACCACAATGAAAGAATGATTTTGGAGGCATGGCTAACCACAATGAATGAATGAACTTAGAACCATGGCTAACAACATTGGAGGAATGAATTTAGAAGCATGGCTAACCACATAAATTACTGAACTTAGCATGGCTATCCTGATTGACTTAGTTTTGATTCATTTTATCTTTAGACTTGTCATCTACAAAGTAAATGAAACATATTTGAAATTTAAGTCAGATAAAATTACTAAGTAAAATAAAAACTAGTGGTTTATACGGTATAGTTATAAGGATAATTGAACCGGTTCTAAAGCAGGAAGATTTGTTGAATCGAGTAAATTATAGTTTACTTTACATATTGTAAACACACACACACATTTTTTTTTTCTGTGCCCTGATTTGTGCTAGTTCATATGTTGCCTGTGGAGATTGGTATCAGCTGTGACAAATATCTCTTTAACCCTTTAGTTTTGACCTGAAACACATATTTTGAATCCACAAGGTGCGTATGCAAGTTTAACGGCTCATATGTCACTCGTCCTTCAAATGTTATAGCTCCCTGTCCAAGAATGTGCTTAAAATTGAATGCAACCATAAAAACATAACTCTCTTCTAAATGCAATGGCAGCGTTTGTCATAAAGTGCTTGAGAGTGTGGGTCTGACTGTGCTCTGGTGTCCCGCAGGAGTGAGACCGTGCTGCATCAGTTCTGCTGTCCCGCCCCAGAGCACCCCGAGACAGACACTGGATCAGCGGGGTAAGCCTCCTCTTCCACACTCTCTCCTCCCCACTGCACTAAAAGGAGACATATTATACAAATCAACATTTTAAAAAACATTGCTCGGCATCAAAAACTGACCATCAGTTGTTTTTAGATCCATCCACACTGATATCATGAACTTCTGACTAAGGGCAAAGGACAGGTATATTATTCATATCCATATTAATGGACAAAAATGCATTTCTTTTTTGAGTTTATCTGCTTTACTGAAAGAACAAATTGTGTGCATTGCTTGTTGTTTTTAATATTATAATCTGGCCCATGGAGAGTCTTGATAATATTGTTGTACAAATATGTTGTGAAAAATTTTCCTTTACACTTTAGATAGATAAAAAATAAATACTATTTGGACTACAAGGGATATGACCACAAATTATTCCACACAGATACATTTATTTGGCACAACCTGTATTACACTTATGCGACCAATATGCTTCCATAACACACACGTAATACACACACTGTACACATATAGTACACAATGACATAATGACTGTCGACAGAGATATCTGGTTTGTGGGGACCACACTTTCACAAAAACTAACTTTTTGACCCTCTGTGTTGGCTCTTCCATCAGAACAAAGCAGAAGTCTAGGGTTAGAACATTAGCGTTTACCCGACTGATGATTAGAGCAGGATTACTACTGATGAAATCAAGATCTGCAATATTATATCCACTTGTGTCACAATCTTTACACAACACATTGAACTGGCAAGCAGCTACATACTGTATCTCCTTCTACACATGGTCCCAGTGCAAATGGCGCACATCCTCCTCACACATGAGTGGTTTCTTTGTGAGATACATTCCACCTGTGCCCGTCTCCCGGGTCTTTCAGATTCCTCCAAGGCCGCATGGGTTAATCCCATCAGATCATCTCTCCTTTTGTGTTTGCGCTGAGAGTTACTATGTGGGCTGGGGCTGGTGCTGATCGATGAGGGCAGGAGTAGGACACTTCACTCAGCCTCCAGCATTACACACACGTATTCTCCTGAGACGTGAACGCATTCGCAGAGGAGAGGAGAGCACTGACAATGTGGGAGACAGAAGATATGTGAGAGTGAACCAATAGGCACAATCCTCATGTTACAACATTGTTCCCTCCTCTATACAGTCTATACTCTATACATATATAGTATGTGTGGATTTGGAGTTCTTGGTTCATCCCAGAATGTTCCTCTGGAAATAAGAGGGACACATCTTTATTGGGATTTTTCACATTTCCAAGAGTTTGAAAGATCCTGTATATGATCAATTGGCTGTTTGCGCCACCAGGGACAAGCTCACCTCTTTACCTGACCAGGACCACTGTGGAAATGTGTTTGGGAGTTTCAATGCATGGGTGTTAATATTACTTGGTGTTTGGTTTTAGGGTTTTATATAAATAGTAATGGGATTTTAAAATTGTTTTCAAGCTGCACCAGATAAAGGTGCCCAAGACCATCATTCTGTGTTCTGCTTCTGGAGAGGAAATAACTCAATTTGCACTTGCACTGTATTTTGCATGTTGCACATTTCTCATTTTTGACAACCAATCTTTGTTTTGAATCCTTTTTAAACCTTATTCCAGCCCTTCAGAGAAATCCTACCCTTCCATCCCAGTGCATAGGGCCCTTTGCAAACAGTCAGCCTTGTTTGATGACTGGGGCTTATTTCCTTCTCTCTCCCTCTGTGTCACTCCTAATCAAGTCCAAAATGAAATATTCAAAAATAACATCTCCTCGTTCATTTCTGGTGAACATTAATTCCATGCTGCAGCTGCAGCTCTGGTCTAAACTGTAATAGCTGCTGTCTGCGCCGCGCTGCTCTAATGAAGTGTCTTTAGTCTGCAGTCATTAGGCTTGTCCATATCTGTGTCCTCATTGTGACCCACCCTCTACATGTGCCAGAGGATTATTGCACTGATCTGAAGGCATCCCTGGAACAACTTCGGAAATCTGAGTCCAGAATTGTGCAGTGCTAGGAAAGTATATAAAATGTATTAGTGCTGTCAAACGATTCAAATATTTAATCGCGATTAATAGTTTTTTCCCCCTGTTTAGATATCCCTCGATTGTGTTTTGCCAAGGGATTGGAGGAAGTCAAAAGCTTATATTAATCCAATCCCCTCCAAAAAGTAAAGTATTTGGATTGTTTTTTATAGGATACTCAATCTCTGATTGTGTTGTTGTTTTTTAAAGTGTGTCAAACATAATAGTAAATTAATTTAATTGTCTAATAAATACAATACAATTTTTTCTTGTATAGCCCTAAATCACAACAGTTGTCATCTCAGACAACTTACCAAACCGTTGAAATCGCCAACACAGATCAGAGAATTAACAGACACAAAAATATAGAACACATATGTATTGGTCCATATGGAGAGACCAATGTCCATGAATGTTGATAAATGTCCATACATGTTGTAGCATGTTAAAGTGTCTTGGATCATCAACACAGCCCTTCTTGTTAGACAGTAACTGTCCAACAGACCCTCCTGCATCGGAAAGAAAAAACTGATAAACCGATTTGTTTATGTTGTCATTCAAGTCAGTGTATACGACGCAGTGGAAATAACTATAGCTTCAGCGTTTGGGCTGTGACCTGGAGATAGCGGCAAGTCGGAAGCAGCTGGGCTGATACGTGCCCGTGGTAGAAGATACGTGCCTGTGGTAGAAGCCTGGCACTCGTCAGCCCAAAGTATGACCCATGCTTTGGGGGTATTCAGGCCGCAAGTGGCGAGCCTAATTTGTTTGGTTTCCATTCCAGCTACAGCTACATTCGGAGTGGTGTTGTAGTTTTTCTAATGTTAATAGTTGTTGCAACAACTACTAGAGCAGTCATCTAAGAAGGCGCCTCGTACAGTCTTTGCTGCTCTCTTTTTCTTTTGTTTTTACTTTTTAATTGTGCATCTGGCTGTTCCTACACCCGTGAGGAGCTTATGAACGTCCGACCCACCGTTCCCATGGACCTACTGCCTGTTTTCTTGGCATCTGCTGCTGATTTAGTTCATGTTCTAGCCAAAAAAGTGTGGGTTCGTAAAAGGGGAAGGCGCGGAGGCCTGCTCGTGCGTCGTAGGAGAAGAGGAGCGCACACGGCTCTTCCCGGCATTTTTCTCTCCAACGTACGCTCACTGGGCAATAAGATGGACGAACTCAGCCTGCTCATGAGAAGAAACAAGGACTTCGCCTCATCCTGTGTCCTCTGCTTCACTGAGACCTGGCTAAATGAGCGGATCCCGGACTGCGCTCTGGAGCTGCAGGGTTTTGAACTGTTGTGCGCTATCAGGAAAGAGCAGAGGCGGAGGGCTGTGTTTCTTCTTCAATACAAACTGGTGTAGCGATGTGACAGTGATCTCCAAGCACTGTTCTCCTGCTCTGGAATATATTTTCATTCATTGTAAACCATTTTACTCCCCTCGCGAGTTTGTTTCATTCATTCTTGCCTCTATTTACGTACCGCCATGTGCGGACGCGAGCGAGGCTCAGCGCGCACTCGCAGAGCAAGTACTGTGTATGGAGCGTTTATACCCGGACTCTCTGATTATTATCCTGGGGGATTTTAATAAGGGAAACTTGAGCCAGGAATTACCCAAATACAGACAGTTTATCAAATGCCCGACCAGAGAGGAGAACACTCTGGATCACTGCTACACCACTGTGCGCGGAGCTTTTTGCGCTGTTCCCAAGCCAGCCCTCGGCTTCTCAGATCACTCCATGATACATCTGATCCCTGCTTACAGACAGAGACTAAAGCTCTCAAACCTGCAGTGAGAAGCTCCAAAGTGTGGTCTGATGAAGCTGTGGAAGAGCTGCGCGCATGCATGGAATCTACAGACTGGGACCTTTTCAGAGCTGCCTCAGACAGTTTGGATGAATACACGGACACTGTGACGTCATACATTCACTTCTGCGAGGACAGCATCATTCCAACAAGGACCAGGGTCATCTATAACAACGACAAACCCTGGTTCACTGCTAAACTCCGGCAGCTCAGGAAAGCAAAGGAGTCTGCTTTCAGGGAGGGGGACCGCAGCGGCTACAAAGCAGCTAAATATCAGTTCAGGAAAGAACTGAAAGTAGCCAAGTCCCGGCACAGAGAGAGAGGTAACAACGATACTGCTTCTGTCTGGAGGGGCCTACGGGAGATCACCAACTACAAGCCCAAAGCCCCTCTCTGTGCTGACGACCACAAGCTAGCTGACGAACTGAACTTTATTTTTCAGTCGCTTTGATGCTGCCCCTGACACCTCCCCCATCCCCCACTACTCTAACGACCCACCCATCAGCCCTGCCCCCACCCTGACAATAGCCTCTAAAGCAGGGGTCGGCAACCCGCGGCTCCGGAGCCGCATGCGGCTCTTGAGTGCTGCTGGAGTGGCTCCTGGAGCCTTTTCAAACATGTCTGAAAATGGATGCAGGTATGTGACCTCTGAGCCCAAAGCAAATTGATTTACTGTATTTCTACAATTGCATGAAGGCAAAAAAATGGAAGTTAAACTAAAGCAGAGTCGTCACGTGTTGCGTCATTCACGACACGCTGCAGTGAAAACACACATTTGATAATCATGAATGATTATTATGTATTTGTAGCCTTTACTTTGTCATTTAGATATTAGGCTAATATAGCTAATACATCTTGCAGCCTGTGTTAACTTCATAAAAGCCTTATACAAGGCTGTTATTTTTTTGCGGCTCCAGACAGATGTTGTTTTTATTTTTTTTGTCAATTATGGCTCTTTGAACATTTTGGGTTCCCGACCCCTGCTCTAAAGATATCAAACAACTCTTCTTGAGGCTGCACCCCCGCAAAGCTCCTGGCCCGGACCACGTGTCTCCGGCCACTCTGAGACACTGCGCCTGAGCTTACTCCTGTGTTCACGGACATTTTCAACACCTCTCTGCAGTCCTGCCATGTCCCGGGCCGGCTTCAAATCCTCCATTATTGTCCCCGTCCCGAAGAAGCCCAGGATCACAGGACTCAATGACTACAGACCTGTAGCACTTACGTTTGTCGTAATGAAGTCATTTGAACGCCGGGTTCTCTCCCATCTCAAGTCCCTCACCTCCCCCCTCCTGGACCCCCTGCAGTTCGCCTACAGAGCCAACAGATCTGTAGAAGACGCCATCAACCTGGCCCTCCACCACATCCTACAGCACCTGGACTCCCCGGGGACCTACGCCAGGGTCCTGTTCGTGGACTTCAGCTCTGCCTTCAACACGATCCTGCCATCCCTGCTCCAGGACAAGCTCTCCCAGCTCAACGTGCCCGATTCCACCTGCAGGTGGATCACTGACATCCTGACGGACAGGAAGCAGCGAGTGCGTCTGGGGAAGAATGTCTCGGACTCTCGGATTATAAATACAGGAGCCCCACAGGGCTGTGTTCTTTCTCCCCTGCTCTTCTCCCTGTACACCAACCACTGCACCTCCAGCCACGTCTCCGTGAAGCTGCTCAAGTTCGCGGATGACACCACCCTCATTGGACTCATCTCCAACAACGATGAGTCCGCCTACAGGAGGGAGGTGGACCGGCTGGTGTCCTGGTGCAGTGGTAACAACCTGGAGCTGAACGCCCAGAAGACAGTGGAGATGATTGTGGACTTCAGGAAGAGCACTGTCCCCCCGCCCCCACCCTCCGTGATGGACTCCCCCATCACCTCTTCCGTTTCCTGGGCACCACCATCACCCAGGACTCATCAAGAAGGCCCAGCAGAGGAGGTACTTCCTGCGGCAGCTCAGGAAAGCCAAGCTGCCTGCACAGATGTTGGTGCAGTTCTACACGGCCATCATCGAGTCCATCCTCACCTCCTCCATCACCGTGTGGTTCGCTGGAGCCACAGTCAGGGACAAACAGAGACTACAGAGCATTGTGCGCTCTGCAGAGGAAGTGATCGGCCGCAGCCTTCCATCGCTGCAGGACCTGTACGTCGCCCGAGCTCGAGGCCGGGCTGGTCGTATCACAGCCGACCCCTCCCACCCTGCACATGGACTATTCCAACCACTCCCCTCAGGCAGGAGGCTGCGGTCCATCAGGACTAGAACCTCCCGCCACAAGTACAGTTTCTTCCCCTCTGCTGTTGGACTCTTGAACACTTCTTAACCTGTCCCCCCGCCCTTTATAAAGTCACTTTACTGCCCATCAGACGTCACTTTACTTCACTGTACTGCTGTCACCTTACATTGTGTGCACCATGTGCACTTGTATATTGTAAATAGAAACTGTAACTCTATTTTAAATTTAAATTTATTCCTTAGAAGTGTTTTTTATTCTTTATTTTTTATTTTTATCTCTTTCTGACTGCTGCACTGAGCCAAAGCAATTTCCAAGTCTGTGACTTCCTGTTACTTACGTGGCAATAAAGATGATTCTGATTAGCTTCACAAAAAACACAGATCAAAATACATAGATGTTTATTTTCAAAAAGGCTAGAGATTATATCATGGACCCCTTGATAGGTCACAGGGATGAAAGAAGACAACTCCAAATCTATGGGTGTCTGTAAAAAGAAGAAGAAGAGAAGAAGGTCCTTTATTCGTCCCACAATGGGGAAATTTCAGTTTAATACATACGCATACACATATACACCTCAAGGCAAGCAGCAAACATCACTTCTTATAGGCAAAGTGGGTTAAGTGTCTTTCCCAAGGACACAACAACAGCAAACATCAGTGTAAGTAGTAAGTAATCTTTATTTATATACCGCCTTTCACAGACCAGAGTCACAAAGCGGTTTACAATGGTTATTTTTGGGCACTTGTCCTCTCACTCCACATAGAGATGGGAGCGGGGCGCCGAACAGGAGGCGCATGCCAGACCTATTGTACATATTTTTAGTGGTAGGGGAAACCGAAGTAGCCGGAGGAAACCTACGCAGACACGGGAAGAACATGCAAACTCCACTCAGAAAGGCCCTGGTCCGACCAGGATTCGAACCCAGGACCATCTTGCTGAGAGGCGAGAGTGCTATCCACTCAGCCACCGTGCCGCCCAAGTGGGAGTCGAGGAGAAGGTCTCGTGGTGGGCTCAAACCCACAACCTTTGGGCTCAAAGGCCAATGCTCTACCTACTTATCATGGGCGAGTTCCGCTAATCTTTCGGTCCCTATAGTTATCCCATGCGCTACTGAGCACCAGCCATTCATTTGAATAGGGCACCATTTTGGAACATTGGGGCTTGGTTGCCCACAACCAAGCCCCAATGAGCTTTTTATATTTATCTCTATTTAACAAAGTTGTGAAAGTGTCCCCAAAAACATGCATATCAAAGGTAACGTCAAAAACTTTAATTTTTAAAAGAATGTATATTTCTGACCACGAGACAATGTACTAACTGTAAATATAGTAGTAGTCTTGCACAGTTTTTCCAATGTGGTTTTACTGCAAATGGCAAATAAGTTCTTGAATCTTGAGAATGTGCTCCAATTAAGATACATTTTGCAAAATGTGATCAGTTTTTGACATGATTTTTCATCACTTTTTGCTGTGTGCTGCCTTCATCTTATCAGTAGACATTTTGCATACTTGTGAGAAAGAGCCTTGTGAGTCACTGAGTCATGCTTTGGGCTGAGAGCAAAGTATTCTCTGTCTAAAAAAGCCGATGTGACAGAGGCCAACAATGCATGCATTTGAAAACTAGTGATACAACCAAACTGTTTTGAGTGAGGAACTTTTAGGATTTTATTACATACAATATTTGTAGTTTGAAAGTTAGGTTCCCCAGAATTTGTGAGTGCGAGAAATTGGGTAGCTTTAGAATACTATGTGGTTAAATTCTTGGCAGTATATAAATAACTACAAAACATGTAACAGCAGTGTGTGTATTCACTTATTACTAGGCGCCTTTTGTTGTTATATCTGTGAACACACATTACTAGTGAATGGAATAAATGCAGTGGTAAGGCAGAACACAGTTCCTATCTGGTGGAGTACTGTGTTGTGTCATTGCCCTTCATCCTGTGCTGCACCTCGCTGTATTCTATATATTCATTTATGTTTTCTCTGTATCCAAAGGAGCTCCAGCACAGTCCTGACAATCCTTCAGAGCTGCTCTAGGGCAGACTGATGACATGTGTGGCTGCCAATATTTCCTTACACCTGTCTGAACAGTGCTTGCTTCCGGACTATTTCCACAAAAGTTTGGATTGACACAAAATTAGTGTGGTTATGTGGTAAGGGTAAACAAATTATATACAATTTAAAATACTAGATTTTTGATTTTCTATGTTTTAATAGTTGGAACAAGGTGCACATTCATCTCGAAGGGACGAGACTGTGCTTAATTGACAATTTTTAAATAAATGCCTTCATTAGTTTGAGCACCTTTTCACATGTAATTTATGGAAACGATTTCTCACCAGTGAATTGACTAATCAAGACGCGTTCCTATTTGTGACATGGTATATATAAGCTGTGTGTGGGGATCTGACTATGTGTTTGTCTGGATCTATATTGACGTGTGTGTTGCCTTTTCCAATGTACGGATTCTATTGTAATGTATGGATTTTATGTCCTGTCGTTAAATGTCCTCTTTACTTTTGAATGCGCTGGAAACGGCAGCAAGTCCTAAGTAACTCTGAAACAGTTGTTGATTTGTGCGTTACAACGTGCGTGTTTCTACTTGAGATGTTGCTGCAGTACAGTGTTCATGGTTTTACACTGGTTCAGACCGGCTCAGAGATAAAAGCTCATGAAGCTTTGGACTAGAGCAGAGAAAATGGTCCGGACCAAGTGGCTACTCCACCTTGTGAACCGTCCTGCTCCACCCAGCAGCTACCCCACCTCTGCTGCAGTGACCTGAAGGGCTGTTGCTTATGATTACTATTTTTAGCATGATCAATTAAAACAAATGTTTTGCTGCTACTGGACACTGGAATTTCTCCTACGGGGAATAATAAAGTATCTATCTATCAATCTACTCTATACTTGATACGTGATTAAGTCACTAGAAACTCATGCTAACAGCTTTTCTGGACACTCAAAAAGGCGTCACAGTACTATCTATTCCGTCTGCACACTGTGGAAGTAAGGCTAGCAGCCTCACTGCTTCTGCTGAGGCTGCTAATATAGCCCCTCCTAATCAGCCCCTCTGACCACCACAATCAGCAGACTCAGTCTAACCAGAGTGTGGCCTTTTAAAGGCTTTACATTGTGGCACCTGGTGTCCCCAGAGGTCTCCCATCACAGTAACCAGGTTTTGTTTAACTTCTGAGGTCTAACTTTTAGCGTTCGGGTCTGTACGTCTCAGTGAGGCGGTGCGACCCCCGGACAGTTTGCATTCATAATGAAAAGAGCTGGCCGTTTTGGGGAGGGCGTAGATGATGGGAGGTTTGACAGTAGGCAGGAGTGATGTTTTTTAAACTATAATTGGTAACTCACGCATAATAAAGAGGGACAAAGTCAAAAGGACATTAACGCACACACGTGTGATGCAGGTATGGCTGCACCAATGTGCTGATTCTTTCTTCCTTAACATACTGAGATTTCATATTGAAGCCCTGTTGATACTGGCCAACATTATGTTCTTATTTATCAATATCTGTGTTTGAATACTAGCAAAGAAAAACCTTTTATTCAAAAATGTATTTTAATGATGTATTAGTAAGAATAAATACATCAACCTCATCTTTCAACAGATTCACATGATCATTGGATGGATTATCAGCTTACCTGACACCTGTGGATCATTTTGTATTATCACAACATATTAAATTGTGCATTTTCCCGTTACCTTTATGCATGCGTGTAATCTGGACTATTGCTGCACGCTAAATCCACAGAAGCTCTGTAAATCCTCAGCTATCACCCCCACAGCCCTGCACACAATGCGACTACACGTGACGTCATCCTTGTTCCATCACATGCATTAGCACCAATCCCCTATGTAATCTAATAGTGTATTCTAATGTACTGTAATGCATTTGGACGCGCTCAGTGTTCTAATGTACTATAATGTATTAGAACGGGCCCTGTATTTTAATGTACTGCAGGCCCAGTTCTAGAAAACCTGAAGTTGGGAGGGCAGACAAAATCTTTACTGGACAATATATAATGATGAATATCATGCATTATGTTTAGATTTTTCTGTAATTGTGATAATAGTGGGACCTCCTTTCTACTGTTTGTGTACGTTTTCTTTTGCTTCTGGCAAGCTGCTTAGGATGTTAGGAAGTATGGTCTTCCTTTTTAAAGCTAGGGTACCTATCTTTCAAACTACCAAATTGGAGCAAAAAAGAAAAAGCTCATGTAGTTCCAATTTGGTTTCACATGCATGCATTTTCTATCACATCTTTAGATCAGCTCTCAGCCCAAATAGTCAAATAGTGACTCACAGGGCTCTTTATTACAAGTATACAAAAGATAATTTTAAGACACGTTTCTAATAAGATGAAGACATTATGTTGTGCTTCTGATTAGTTCACTTTTCAGACCACATTTAATTTTACGAGACTTTTTTTTCTGTTGGGACTGTTTAGTACCCCATCTTTAAGCTAGTAATTTATAATATACATCAATATAAACATCTATGATAGGCGGATAATTCACCAGTGTTGCACTGAGATTATTATAGAAAACTAAATACAAAATACCACACAGGCCTTGAGACAAAACCCCACATTGGTAATCTGGTCAATGAGGATGTCTCTCCACACACACTCTCCTTTCCAACTGAAACTAAAGTGTGAGATGTTTGATATAAGTGAGGGGTACGGGCCCAGCTCGATGAGACTGGAAGTGACTGTAACCTTGTTTGTTGAAAACACAGCTGCGTGTCTTTTCTTTGGACGTAATTGCAGATTCTTTTCATAATGCTGTCAAAACATCTACTTGTTTAAATATTGCTCCACACAGAAGAGACGGGAGTGTTTCATCTGCACATAGTGAAGTAAAGGCAAAGGGTGATTCAGAGTTGTCACATCTCACAAAAAGGAAAGGAAGGACCCAAAAGACTGTACGGCAAACATTTTTACTTCAAATCAAAATGTAAAACACAGGAGCTGGGGATGAAGACAATAACTGGTGAAGAAACACACAATGGAATGACAACAAGAGCGAAAGAGCACAGAGGATTTGACTGGGAGGCATCAGGGCGAGGCAGCCGAGGACATTTGATACCGCCGTGGCTGAGTGAGTAGCACTCTCGCTTATCAGCAAGAAGGTCCTGGGCTCGAATCCCAGTCGGAACAGGGCCTTTTTGAGTGGAGTTTGCATATTCTCCCCGTGTCTGCGTATTTTTCCTCTGAGTGCTTCGGTTTCCCCTACCACTAAAAACATGTACAATAGGTCTGGGATGCGCCTTCTGTACTGGCAACCTCGCTCCCATCTCTGTGTAGAGTGACAGGACAATTGCCCAAAAAATAACCATTGTAAACCGTTTTGTGACTCTGGTCTGTGAAAGGCGGTATATAAATAAAGATTACTTACTTACTTACCTACAAAATAAAACAGGAACTAAAAAGGCAACAATGACAAGGGGGGTTGCAAGATGGTTTCACTATGCTCCGTATTTCTAACATTATGACACTGTTTTAATTAGGTAACATTTATTTTTTTATTGCACATTTGTACCTGCAACTCAATGTGCTAAGGCAGAGAGAAAGCGGAGAGAAAGCAGCTTCTCCTAATTTCACTGTAATTTTGTCGAGGCATGTTCAGTCTCACTAGTCACAGTAAAACTGATTTGGACAGCAATAAATCCAAACTGTTTTACAGCCCCCCTGATAATCGCTTTACAATCTTAATATGTAAAACTATTAACTTTAGGTCAGTGTGGTTCTGAGGTCTGCAAAGCCACTGGGGACAATTTTAAGCATTTTTAAAAACATGTTGTTCCTCATAATTGAGGAAAATCCTATAATGAAAATGACAGGCATCTCTCATCATTTTAAGTGGGAGGACTTGCACAATTTGTCGCTGACTAAATACTTTTTTTGCCCCACCATATGCATTTGAATACATTTTGAATGCTCCGTAGGGTCTGCAGCACAGGTCTGCAGTATGATGATAAATGCTTTATGACTTAACAAAACAAAAACATTTAGCAAGATCCACTGCAGTCACTGGTGTATGCTGCAGCAACTGCAAGTCCAGGTCAGGTCTGTGCAGCCTGGCCAACTCTTCAGAGTCTCCTGCTGGGGCAGATGGCGAGTTTGTCCTGACCTTGCAGGAAGTTAGCCGGTGTCCTTTCTTTGCTCCATGATAGATAGATTGTTAAACGATCTTTGGATGGATGTTTGACAAACTGCTGACATAAATTCGAGTGTACACTGCTTTATGTTACTGGTTGAAATGGTTATTGCAGTAGTGGGGCTGGTGATGTGGCCACGCCCAGAAGATATAAGTGAGGTGTGATCAACAAAAGCACATTAAATCTAGTTCAACATTTTTAAAAATTGAATATATAGAAAAAGCAGTTGAATTAAAATGTATGTGACTCCCATAACTCTCTAGGCTCCCTCTCGTACCTCCCGGTTACCATGGTTCTGCAGCGTTTGGCAGTGGCGGGCCGTGCATTTCAGACCTGCGCCTGCAGTGATGTCCTAACCCAGCAATCCCCCCCCCCACACAGACAGTGTGCCTCCTGTGTTAAGGCACATCGCACACGCTGACACACATGCATGACGCACACGCATGACACACTCGTGCACAATGCGTAACTTTCTCTCTCTCTGACAGTATCTGAGAACATGACCAACCGCAACAGAGCGTTCAGGACCCAGTTTTGAGCATTAATGTGGGAAAGTCCAACTACAAGTATTGGATGGAGTTTTGTTACCGGTGGTGAGGCAGGACGCGGCGCCGTGTCTTCTGCATTGCCTAGCTCCGCAGGTTAGCCTATTCCCAAGGGCAAAAATCCTGGCTCTCCTGGTCCTGGCTCTCCCGGTCCCTCTGTCTCTGTTCTTCTTGAGAAAAACGTTCTAACTATTTAGTAACCAGAACGATGTATTCACCTTCTTCAGCCGGAGAGCTTGTCGTGCTACACATATTAGCATTTCTGTTTGTTTCTGTGGATCACATTAACCTGTCTGCTCTTCTATGGGATGCACCATAGACTATAATTGACGTCTTGTGTATCCAATCAGAAGACACGCTTCCCTGGGGCCTGCATGCAGGCCCTGAACTGGGAGACTTGACACTGATTGGTTAATGCCCCGAGTTCGTTTTCATTGCTCAGGCCAGCAATGTAGAGTCTGAAGGCCTAGAGGCAGATTCTGGGACATAGTAACACATGACGCTGAGCAATGATTGAATAAAAACTCTGTAAGTAAGTAAGTAAGTAATCTTTATTTATATACCGCCTTTTCACTGTACAGTAGATCTGAGTCTCAAAGCGGTTTACAATTGTTATTTTTGGGCATTTGTCTCTCACTTCACACAGAGATGAGAGTGGGGTCGCCAGTACAGGAGGCGCATGCCAGACCTATTGTATATTTTAGTGGGAAACCGGAGTACCCGGAGGAAACCTGCGCAGACACGGGGAGAACATGCAAACTCCACTCAGAAAGGCCCTGGTCCGACCGGGATTCGAATCCAGGACCTTCTTGCTTATATATATATATACATATATATATTTATGTATATATATATGTATATATATATATATACAGTATATATGCAATCATGTTTAGGCCAGAAGAGCAGGCCTTGCAGGCATTGAGGGTCCGCCACTGGCGTTTGGGCCTCCGAGTCTTCTTCCTTGTTACTGGCTCCTTGCAGCCTCATCCTCATGCATCTCCTGACTCCCACACCATCTACCACACATGCCATATCTCCCCGGGACATACAGCCCTGGCTTCCTCCTTAGACCCCTTGTTTTTTGTGTCCTCTCTTTCCGTCCTATTTAAGATTGCGCCCTTTTCTCCTCCAGGCTGTCAGTGCAGGTTAATGACAATTTTCCAGATTCAAAAAAGAAGATGTCACTACTGGGTTTTTGTATTTGTTTATATGTGAGAAAGTTATAAAACGTTACAAACAGAAGGAATGAGGAGCACACAATTCAAGATACATTATTAACAACTCTATACTAAAATAGAATAGAATATACTAAAATCTCTAACTCTAGCATAAAAAGAAGCAGTATAAAATCTCTATCTTTAGCATAATAAGTAAAGATGTCAAAAATCTCCAACTTTAGCACGATGAAGATTCTGAAATTCTGAAATGATTAAAGTTGCCATTGCACAGCTGAAGGAAGTAAAGTGACAGTGTCACATGTAGTTCCATATTGCACACTCTGACATTAGTTCATTTTATTGCACAGGTGCATGACATGTGAGGTCAGGTTGCTGTTTGTTAGTCCTCATTGTTCGTTGTACAGTCTGTCATCCAACGGGAGCATGGATAGAACAGAATCATGCACGCTATCTGACTGTATTACACACCACTATGGAGCTCTTATCTTTGATTACAGCAATACCAAACATGCTGAATATGCACTTTCTACATCACTCTACATGAATAATACATTGACGTTACGTATTTCTAAAGACAGCAAGATATTGTTGGGCGAAAAGTGTTGCTGGTCCTTCAGTCTGTGGGAATTAATCTGAGATTTTATGTGTCGGTTTGAACGGTTTTGAACAACATTTGAAAGGCCCTGTCATCTTAAATAAATTAAACTAAACTAATTACTATCATATAGTTCCTTGTAAAAGTGTTAATACAGCTTGAACGTTTGCTCATTTTGTCATGTTTAAATTTGTTCCTTAGAAGTGTTTTTTATTCTTTATTTTTTATTATCTCTTTCTGACTGTTGCACTGAGCCAAAGCAATTTCCAAGTCTATGACTTCCTGTTACTTACGTGGCAATAAAAATGATTCAACCATAAAAAAAACTTAGATTTTCTGGGGAAAGACCCAAAGCATTGCTGTTCACAAAGACTCTCCATCTAATTCGACAGAGCTCAAGATGTTTTGTAAGGAAGAATGTGCTGAACTGTCTATCTCTGGATGTGAAAATCTTGTAGAGCTATACCTCAAAAGACTTGCTGCTGTTATTGCAGAAAAAGGGCATTCCACATAGTATTAACTCTACATGCTATATGAATACTTGTGTTGGCCCTACTTTTCACTTTTCTATTTTCAAAATAATCATGTAATCATGAATCATGAGCCGCGTTTCCACCGCAGCAGTTCCTGGTAAAAGGAGCGGGGTGGAACTTTTACAGGAACCTTCCTCTCCCTCGGTCCTCTCACACTGCAGAGTCGCCGAGTGGGACGTCATATGAGTTTCGATTGCTGCATTTGCAAAACTCATTACGCCAAACCCGTTATATTAGATCCATGTGCCAAACCCATTTGTTTATTTTAAGTTCGTGACCGCTCCGGTTGTTGTGGTCTTTGAGTTTTTTTATTGTCCTGCTTCAGTTTTCTAAAACTTTTAACGGCTTGTTTTGGAGTGCGATGAATCCCCAGTGCTTCGAGGTGAAGCTGATATGTCTTAATATATCTTTTCATTTCGCCGCGATGCCTCAAACCCCGTCTGAATCAATGCTGTGCTGTTGTTCGCTATTTCCAGTGGTGTCTGCTATGCTAATGCTGCTAGGCTAACGCTGCTGGGCTAATGCCGGTTGTTTTGCTGCTTTCTGCTGGCGTCTGAGCGGTCTGAGCCTGCGCTAGCTTTAGCCAATCAGCGCCAGGTTAACCTCAAATCCCACCAGGGCCCAACAGAGTACCTAGCATGGAGGAGGGACTCCGTTGGGCCCAGTGGGGGAGGGTCCCAGCTCAAAAGTGGCCAAAATGACGTGCGCTGACATGCTTGCAATACCACCTCGGGCCGATGGGGGTGGACCCAGAAGTAGAATTAGCCAATGCTAACATAGCATTGGCAGACCTCTCAAAAACGTCTTTACAGGATGGACCAAAAGTTGTCTCTTGGCCCAAAGCTCCGTTCCACATGTGTGTCAATGCTGAGGGGGGTGGATTTTTTTGGTCCACTCTACTTTACTTGCTGTGAATTTTTTAAGTCTCTCGTTCAAATGAATGGAGTTGCGCCGGCTGACGCATGCGCAGATGCGTTTTTTCACAATTTTCTTGTGGGTGGGACCACTCGCGGCCATTTTGGATTGCTCCAGTAGATTCAGATTCAGATCAGATCCAGATTCAGATTCAGATTCATTTATTTGCCATTTGCAGTAAAACCACATAGGAAAAACTGCGCAAGACTACCCCGGTGTGCACCGGACAGAGAAGACGACACACATCAGAGCTCTTGCCACGGCGCCATCTTTACGGCGCCATGCGACTATTTTATTTTATTTATTTATTTTTTTCAGAGTAGAGCACATTTTTTGGCCCATTAGTTAGAACGGCAGAGATAGGCGTGACTCTGTCCATTAATATATACAGTCTATGGTTGGGCCCCGTAAAAGTTCCTGTTAATGGCCCTGTGGGGATAGTTCCTGCAGTGGAGACACGCACCGACGATGGCTGGGCCTGGAAAAATACCCTGAAGTTCCCGCGGTGGAAACGGGGCAATATATCCTTTTACTTTCACTTCACAGTTGTCTGTTACTTGTGTGACATGACAAATGTGCTCAAAGCACACATGTATGGACAGAGGGAAATAAAAAAATGATTAAGATACATTTATTTCAACTTTTTTGTTCAAAAAGATGTTGTTTGTCACAACTCAAAAATATATAACCTGATGCTTTGTAACACACATTTGATTCCATGTACCAACAGATTCACACACCTTGCTACATTCACTTTTTTTTACCATGTTAATGAATGCAGAAACCAAAAAAAGTTTATAAAAAGAGTGAAGTATCTAAGTCATAAAATATATATATATACTGTATATTTATATATATACATGTATATGGGGCAGTAGCTCAGTTGGTAGAGCATTGGCCTTTGAGCCTGTTGCAAAGTTTTCTAACACGGTCTTGTCCATTGCAGTGGTCCCCTGCTGAGCCTAGAAGACGGGACATCGCCATGCGCACAGACCGTGGAGGGAACAAAGAGAGAAGGTCTCAGCGAGTACGAAAACACCAATAAGCAGGTATGTGTGTGTGTGTGTGCGCGCGTGCATGTGCGCGTGCATGTGTGTGTGTGTGTGTGCATGGGGACTAGGGAACAGAATTATTAGGTGTCCCGGGAAGGGGAAAGATGACCCTCTTCCCCATTTCCGTCCAGTTCTTTTCTTCTGTTGGGATTGCAGCAAATCCACAGCAACAGGAACGCCGAAACGAGATGCAAGGTTGTTATGGTAACGAATAATAAGCTCGGCAGACAGGGAAAGATGTCTGATGCTGGAGGCTGGAGGGGAGGAGGGGGGGAGGAGGGGGCCGCATTGGATGTCCTCTCACTCACACCCGCGATAAGTTCATGCCCACTTACTTTAAGGATAATGTAACATGCAAAATGGACTGGATTGTCATTTTTGAAGAAATTCGTGTTTGAGTCCTCTGTGGCAGACAGAAGCTCTTTATGTCCTTTCTCACTGTATATAGAAAGATGCGGGGCGTAGTACTACTAGCACACGTCCAAATGTACGTGCGGGAAGCAGCAGAGAATTCACACCTTTTTCTTCACGTGGGTGTGAAAGAGCGCCCCGCTGAGCAGCGTATCTGAGTTGTCCCACTCTGGCTGAGTTTACACGGAGACATGGTTGCCAACCGTCCCTTGAAATACGGAATTGTCCCGTATTATAGAAAAACTATGTGCATCTCGTATTGAACTGATACGGGACGGCTTTTGTCCCGTATTTTCAGAGCCACCTTAAATGCATCACTTACTCACTGCATGTCACACGCACACATGAAGTAATCACAGTTTAAGCGTCTACCTTTCGGCCAATCAGTGTCAAAGGGGCGTAGGCTCGATCATATACATTGGTTTAATGCATAGACTGTATATGTTTAATGTTGCCATTTGCCAGCATGGGCCATGTCCGCAGCAGCAACACGGCAGAAGTTGGGCAAAGTAGCATCATTTCCCAGATTCGGACTTCCGCAGTCAGTAGCTCACGAAAGCTACTTTGTTAAACAAAAGGAAATGTGCTAAAATGATCATCTCTAAGTTGATTTTTCAAATCCAATGCGCTGTTTTAATGCAGAGAAATCCATTTAATCCAATGCACTGCAAGGTCCGAGAAAAGTGCTTAGGGACCGTCAACAAATGTTCAGACCAGCTTTGTAAACGAACAATAGCTTTTACTGAGGCCATGTACACGCACTAAACTCTCAGGCAATGTCAATAATGGCCATATCTAACTGCTACAGTATAGTTGGATGTCGGTTTCTACCAACCGTTCACACGAAGACTGTGTTCCAGGGGGGTCAAAACGTAAGTGATCCAGCCTGCAAAGTGGGACAACTCAGATACGCTGCACAGCGGGGAGCTCTTTCACACCCGCGAGAGGGAAAAGGTGTGAAATCCCCCTCTGCTCTGACCCCCACCTCCGCGCTGCTCCCCGCACGTACATTTTTACATGCGCAGTAGCGGAGAACAAACAAAAACAACAAGGGCGCAGCGCGCACTAACTAGCTACGTGGGCTTCCAGCGCGGCACAGAGGAAGATTCTACTCCTTCGCTCGTCCAAACGAGACCACGCGAAGCTCAAGGTTCAGTTCCCATTTTCACAGCTGCTGTTAAAATGCAGAATGATGTTGGTACGTTCTGAGGGTCTGGTAACGGAAGTGAGTACACTGCCAAGAGGGGGTCTGGGCACGGGGCTGGGGGTCGTGTGTCGTGTTGTAAAGTTTCTCTGTCCACTACTGGCCGGGTGCTAGAACTACATCGTTTTTCAACCTCATGTGAACGCTGAGAAATTTGCATTAGGAGCCAGGTCGTTTCTGTTAATAGCCTGGAAACGTCTGCGCAGCGTCTCAGTATAAACAGGGCCTCTGTAGGCTGGATCTTAACGCTTAAGTTTTCACCCCCATGGAACACAGTCTCCATGTGAGGTGGAAGTAGCAACCGATATCCCCCCCCCCCCCCCCCCCCCCCCCCGGCAGTGTACTCACTTCCTCTGTGAGACGTGGAAGAATGCACCAACATCATTCTGCATTTAACAGCAGCTGTGAAAATGGAAACTGAAATTAGAGCTTTGCGTGGTTTCGTTTGGACGAACGAAGGAGTACAATCCTCCTCTGTGTAGCGCTCGAAGCCCACGAAGCTAGTTAGTGTACCTGCTGCCATTGGTGTTTACGTTTGTTCTCCGCTACTGTGCATGTCCAAATTTACGTGCGGGGAGCAGCGGGGAGCAGGGGGTCAGAGCAGCGTTTATGAGCTGTCCCACTCTGCAGGCTGGATCTGAACACTTACGTTTTCACCCAACCGGAAAACAGTCTACGTATGAACGGTTGGTGGCAACCGACATCCAACTATAGCGTTTTACTGCCACATTGTCTCAGAGTAAACGGCCCCTCTGTCTAAACGGGGCCTTCATGTTAAGATGAAAATGACATGTACATTTTTCCATTGTGAGATCAATAAAGTTTATCTTATCTTATCTTAAGTGTATACATACATTTTTAGATTAGCAAGAGGAAACAGTAAACACGAAGTGCTGGGATCCATTTAGAAGAGAACATGGCAAGAAAATGTTCAAAGCCAATAGCCTCAATCCCACTGTGCAAAAACACTGGAATTTTGAGAAAAAACCCTGGGACACACTCAGCAACACGAGCTGGTGTGTTAAAGTGACTCTACATTAAACCTACCTTACGACCTCGTGTCTGTGTCCGAAGTGTGAAATTGCATCTTTTTCATTGTGTGGACTTTCATTTCCCCAGTGTCTGAATGTATTCCCAGATTATAACATCCAAAAACACAATGCTGCATTAGCATTTTAGAAAATTCTTCATCCTCAATTTGAGGCCATCTGGTCATCTTACATTGATGAGTTTTGTTTTGTAGTAAAGCATTTGATACAATGTGTTGGAGCCCTTGTGAAAACATTATAATAGTCCTTTGGATTGTTGGTGCATTTCCCAGTGTGCTGAGTGGGATGGTCCATCTGCCCGTGTGAAGTGTGTGTTTGGCCCATTTAAAGGGATGCAAGTATATAGAATTTGTAGTTTAAGAAAAAATACATATGACAAAGGCGTAGATTGAGCGCTGTGGAATGTTACAGCAAAAGGTTAATCCGAAGTTTCGATTTCTCTGTTTGTTAACAAAGAACTACAACTGCGAGCTTACCAACATTGCTTCTAGCAGCAGGCCCCTGAGCTCACGTCCTGTGCATGTTATATACACATTTAAACATAAATAAAGTTTTATTAGTTTTCCCAGCAATTTTTGGCTGTGAATTTGACTTTGTTGAAAGCCCCGGTGCACATATGCAAACGAAACGTCAGAAAAAACAATTGAATACAGGTTCTCATACACAATTGTATAGCCAGTTCTCCAAATTCTACCAAACATTCTAATGTAGTATAAGGGCCACAGCAAATTTAGCAATAAAAATACAATAACCGCGGTGGAATATCTTTAGCGCGAGGCGTCCTTGATTTGAGTTTCCGTGACAGGCCGGTTGTCCCCTCTGATTTCCACTGTGGGATGTGGCAATGCTGTTTGCAAACGGCTGCACATGAAAAGGGGTCTGAGGAGGCAGATATTGGGACTGAGGCGCTCTGAGGAGAAGAGCGCGTCACAAGTCATCCGTCCTGCTCCTCGGTCCATCAGGCAGCATTAGGGGCTAAATGATGATCGATGATCCTTTCTCAGATGTGAGCCGGTGATTTCGACTGCTTTTAAACACTGGGCCGTACATTCTCACAAGAACAGGAAGAGAAGCACAGCTGATGTGTTTTCTCTATTTGTGAGGAGGGCAAAACAGAGCGCTCTGAGGTAACTTGATATTTTGCAAAGGTGAGTTAGGGAATGAATCTTTTAAACAGCTTTTCCATATTATGTAATCGATGTTTAGCCTTAAAGTAAATACACATATCTTTATGCTATGATTTTTTTTTCTCTCTCTTTTTAGCTTTCTTTTTTGTGTGTTTCTGGTGTAATCATAAAATTACATTAGTAGGAAAGATTTATCTGGGAACATTTGCTCAAATTTGGCCATACTTGCATGCGATATCCAGATCCCGCCCAATTTCCAAAGCTGTGCAGGGTAGGGCCTGGTGAGTACTGTGATGGGAGACCTCTGGGAACACCAGGTGCCACAGTCGGGCGGTTGCAGCTGTAAAGTGCCAAACTGTCGTTGCGTCCTTAGGCAAGACACTTCACCCTCATTGCCTAGAATGAGTCTGGTATGTGTGTGAATGGTTGGTTGCGGTTGGAGGGGCCGATGGCACATACTGGTTGCCTCGCTTCTGTCAGTGTGCCTCCGGGCAGCTGTGGCTATAATAGTAGTTTATCACCACCGTGTATGGAGTGAATGAATAATGACATGTGAAGCATCTTTAAGTGTCCAAAAAAGTGCTATATATAACCGGTGCATTATTATTTTCTTTATCATTGTCAGAGCCTCCAAAACACTGCATGGTCATGTGTCATTCTCATCATTTCCAAGTATTTCAGATTTTTCAATTGAAAGGGCAACATCTGAGGATATGACACATAACCAAGATAAAATATAAGAAATAAATCAAAGTCGGTCCAGAGTCATAAGACATGTTAATCGGTGACATGCTTTTTGTGGTTCTTTTGAAAGACAAGTTAGATGTATGACCTTTTTATCATTTTTCGGCCGCAGTGCTGCGAGCCATCTTTAGAATGGTCATCCGCCTTGGTGATGTCTCATTTATCAGCGGATTACTTCCGTAGAAGGCGTAATCAGATTGATTGACCTGGCAGGTCGCTCAGACTGACCATGCCCCTTCTCGCCCTCTGGTCTTTTGGGAGGGTACCCCATGTGTGGGACAGGAGGAATGCTCCTTCATCTCGGTTAATGCTGTTGTTGTCCCGCTTTCTGATTTCAATGACCTCCTTGATCCAGAGTTTGTATATTTGTCTGAGACCATATTGTGGATATTTCAGTGATCTGAAATGGCTGATTTTACGTTTTCCTGGTTGTGTGTAATGCCCGCCCTGTTTCCCCTATGTATAATTTTGGACTTGACTTGCATTGGATTTCATATATTCCATTGCATTTTTGATCTGGTGGTATAAAGTCCTTTGGGTGTACAGATGATGGGTGAGAAACCTTCCTTTGCTTTGGGTGTACAAATTACTTTGGAAGTAACATCAGCTGATAAATGACACGTCACCAAGGCGGATGACAGTTCTAAAGATGACTTGCAGCTCTGCAGCCAAAACATGTGAACTAGGTCATACATCTAACTTACAAAAGTACCACAAATAGCATTTTAACTCAGGACAAAATGAACCTTTTTGAATCATGTCGGTGGCCAGGTCTTTACACAACTGAACGCGGTGTGACTCCATCCCTGGTTTGTGACGTGACCATAACCATAATATACATATTTTTCTGGACAAGAGGTTTGGCTCTACGACAATTTTTTTCTTCAGACTAGTTTGTCGTAGAGGAATTTCTCAAGACACTTGAACAGGAACAGTATAGGTGTCCATGGCAACACATGATACAATATTTTGAAGCATTCGAGCAGACGAATATATGGCGCACTGGCCCAGAATGAACCAGCAGCCTCAAGCTGTCATGGCTCAGGTGATTTTAATGGACGAGTCCTCAACATATTTACCCCCGGGATTGGATGGCCATCCTCTCACTCGTCCACCCAGCACCAGGACCCTGGCACTTCTTTGACTGTCTGGTCATGTAGAAAGTAAAACATGTCTGTGTCACCTAAACTGTGACCAAAGGCCCTTTCCAAACGCTTCTTCCTTCTTCCTTACTACCTTCTCTCTGAGATCTGCTGAGATAGAATCCTTCATCTTTACCAGAGCTGTGGTTTTGGAACACACCTTCCTCAAAGGTTGATTGTAGATTGAGATTAGTGATAGACAGACACACAATGAGATGATGAGGAGCTTTCTCTGCCCCCGCTGCTACTCTGGTCCCTCTTCAGACTGTACCGTGGGTAGTTATATTGCATATGTGAGAAATGTATGAATGTATTATTACGTCATTTATCAAAACTAGAGCTTAATTTTTATGGCCACATCCCTAAATTAGATTTTTCAGCTAATCTTTTTTGTTGAGTCCACAAGCATTATGCAGGCTTTTGGGCCATTCTGTTCCCACAGTTCAAGCTGGACTTCCTCTACCTCTAAAACTAATAATAATAATAATAATAAAAACTAAACTATGTGAAGACAATGAAATGATGCAAGTCAGCCCACACTGAAAAAAGTGATGAAAAATAAGTAAAGAATGAGAAAGTAAAGCAACAGTTCTTGAAATAAGGGTAACAGTTTATAAATAAATACACCTTATTTAGGCTTAATAAATGTTTAAATAACACTTAATTAATCATGAACAATTTATTAATTAAGTGTGATTATCACTTAATAACTTTAACTACTACAGTTAATAAATGCTTAGCTCATAATGAATACATCTTCAAGTATGTCACTTGTTCATGATTATTTAATAATTTGATAATTATGAAGTAACCATGTGTTACTACATTTATAGATGGTTTGTTACACCATGATTAAACCAAATGTTAACGATTAATAATTGTATACTTGATTATAAACTAATACTGCAGTGCATGATATTTATTCAGTCAGTTACTAACAGTTAATTAAGAGTTTTGAGCTGTGAGCTCTTGTAAAGTGTACACTATTTACACTTTATTACAAATTTTTTAAAGACCCTTTGGTATGACAATTAATCATTTATTAATACTGCAGTGCATGATTTATTCAGTCAGTTACTAACAGTTAGTTAAGAGTTTTTGTGAGCTTTTGTAAAGTGTACACTATTTACACATTATTACACATTTGTTAAAGACCCTTACGTGTGACAATTAATGATTTATTAATACTGGAATGCATGACTTATTAGTCAGTTACTATTAAGAGTTTTTGTGAGAAAAGGATGAATAATGTTTTTGTCTAACAATAATAAGCCATGAGACATGAATACAGAATATATATTCATATTTTAAATTGCTTTACAAAGCTATAACAGGTCCATAACAAAACAAAAAAAGGCCTCCAAATTGGCCCCGTGAATTAAATACACATGCACAAACATATATCAACATAAAAAATCAAATTCAAGTAAAACATGGAAGAACACTGAGGAATGGAGAGTATCTTTTATGGTTGGGGACACAGACTCCCCCCAAGAGAATCTTCAATCAGCTTTATTGCAGGTTTGGCAGGAGATCACAGTTTGCATGTTGTATTGTTGTTGAGTGTGCAATTATGTGGGGCTAAGGAAACAGAAATAGACAAAGGAACAGTATGAATAATTATTCTACAGCGAATAACACATTAAACAATCAATAGCTTATGTGTCTGGGCTAGTAGGAACTAAAATAAGTCAAATTAATAACAAAAATCCAACATAAAGTTGACAGTTTTTGCAAATAATGCCAAACTACACATTGTAAATCTTCCTTCCCAAACTCTTCTAAAGATCACAAGAACTACGGAAACTGACTTCTTGGGTCATAAAAAGGCACGCACCACTTCCGCGTTTTAGCCATGGCTCTATTATAATAACTGGATAGGGTATTGCTAGTTTATAGCTGAAGATCCATGTGCTCAGGGGATTCTCGCGATACTGCAGACTAAACAAGACTAAATTCACGTGGGCTACCCAGAAGATTTCCCCTTTAGAACTCAATGTGAATTATAACAGCTCGACCTCAGCTGACAGAGAACCTACAGCTTTCATAAAGGTCGGATTTTGTGGGGATTTTAGTGTCCCTTGTCATCCTGAAAGTTTTTTCTTCTTAAATCCTCCGGTGTTCTTTAAATCTACACTTAAGTGCCACAAACTCTGTTCGTCTGGCTTTCGCTCTAACTCCCGCTCTGATGAACTGCTCTGATTGGTCAGAGCGCGGCCGAGCCCCTCAGTGCACGTGCATGAGACCCATGTGAGACCCACACACGCGTGTTTGGCGCAACGCATCATGGGAGATAGCGCAACGCATCATGTGGGATCATCCACTGCGCAGAACCGGGAGGACCAGGCGATGCCCAAATACAGGCGAGTTCCGCTAATATGTCAGCGACCGTGCCGGCACAAAGCGCCACTGAGCACAACCATTCATTTGAATACGGCGCCATCTTGGATCGCCGGGGCTTGGTTTTAGCTACAACCCTTGGCCTAAAAAGCCAATCACTGCTTTATTTGTACATTTCAGTAAATATTAAGGCTTTTTGGATGTGTTTGTCTGAGAGCCTATGCGACGAACAGTCACCTTTACGTCTGCACCTGAACACCTCACCACGTGAACGGTGGCACAACCAGTGGGGGCGGGTCCCGGCTCAAAAGTGGCCAAAATTATGGACGTAGTCACGCCTGTCTCCGCCGTTCTAAGTAATGGGCCAAAAATAGTGCTCTACTGGAGCTATCCAAAATGGCCGTGAGTGGTCCCGCCCACAAGAAAATTGTGAAAAAACGCATCTGTGCATGCGTCAGCCGGCGCAGCACCATTCGTTTGAACGAGAGACTTCAAAAATTCACAGCAAGTAAACTAGAGTGGACCAAAAAAATTCACCCCCCTCAGCATTGACACACATGTGGAACGGAACTTTGGGCCAAGAGCCAGCTTTTGGACCATCCTGCAAAGACGTTTTCGAGAGGTCTCGAAGAAGAATTAGCCAATGCTAACATATAGCATCTTCTTACCTCTCGAAAACGTCTTTACAGGATGGTCCAAAAGCTGGCTCTTGGCCCAAAGTTCCGTTCCACATGTGTGTCAATGCTGAGGGGGGTGAATTTTTTTGGTCCACTCTAGTTTACTTGCTGTGAATTTTTGAAGTCTCTCGTTCAAACGAATGGAGCTGCGCCGGCTGACGCATGCGCAGATGTGTTTTTTCACAATTTTCTTGTGGGCAGGACCACTCGGCGCCATTTTGGATTGCTCCGGTAGAGCACTATTTTTGGCCCATTAGTTAGAACGGCGGAGATAGGCGTGACTACGTCCATAATTTTTTACAGTCTATGGGCACAACACAGACCGCGCGGTGCCACTGACCCTGCTTTGACACGCGGAGCGAAACGGAGGAAAAGACTTTGTACATTGTTTGTGCCTTTTTATGACGCAAGAAGTAAGTTTCTGTAGTTCTTGTGATCTTTAGAAGAGTTTGGGAAGGAAGATTTACGTTGTGTAGTTTGGCATTATTTGCAAAAGAGAGTTTTCCTGATCTGTGTTTGTTTGCAGCTAATTAAGCTTACAATGCTACACCATGCTAATTATGCTAATATTATTTGTCATATTTACTTCCCTGCACCTTCGTAATGCTAGTTTCCATTTGAGCTACCTCTGATTGTGGTTTACATCACTTATTTGCATATTTGATGTCAACTTTATGCAGACCTTATAGGGGACCTATGTTGGATTTTTATGTTATTCATTTGATTACTTATTTTAGTTCCTACTAGCCCAGACACATAAGCTATTGATTGTTTAATGTGTTATTTGCTATAGAATAATTATTAATAATGTTTTTCTTTGTTTGTTTCTGTTTCGTTAGCCACACATAATTGCACACTCAACAACAATACAACATGCAAACTGATCTCCTGCCAAACCTGCCATAAATCTGATTGAAGATTCTCTAACCGGCGTCTGTCGATAGTGTCCCCAACCGTAAAAGAACCTCTCTATTCTTCAGTGTTCTTCCTGTTTTACTTGAATTTGATTTTTAATGTTGATATATGTTTGTGCATGTTTTGCAAATATGTGTATTTAATTCATGGAGCCAGTTTGGAGGCCTTTTTTTTTTTTTCATTGTTATGGGCCTGTTATTGCTTTGTAAAGCAATTTAAAAGATAAGTATTTTCTGTATTCATGTCTCATGGCTTATTATTATTATACGAAAATGTTAGTCATCCTTGTGTTTTTCTCACAAAAACTCTTAAATAACCGTTAGTAACTGACTAATAAGTCATGCATTGCAGTATTAATAAATCATTAATTGTCACACTAAAGGGCTTTAACAAATGTGTAATACAGTGTACACTTTACAAAAGCTCACAAAGACTCTTAACTGCTAGTAACTGACTGATAATCAAGTATACAATTGTTAATCATTAAAGGCACACCGTGTAACTCTTGGCCACTAGGGGCGCTAGACCTGCAACTTTCACGTTTAGCGCCCCTAGTGGCCACAAGCAACTCCGCACTGTCGCAAAAGTCAACAAACAGTCAGCCGGTGTCTTTTGAGTGTGTATTCAGACAGCATGCACTGGTGTGTGTGTTCAAACTGTAGAGACATGCCTACAGATATTGAGAGACTCTGCTGTGGTCAGCCTCCAGACCGCTGCATTAGTAATCTACAACACATGGACTTCTATATCCTGGATGAGGGAGTTCTGCGTCTAGCTCGTGCTGCGTGGAATGACATCTTTGCGGTCGATGACATCCAGGAACCAGGTGAAGAGCAGCGCTCATACAGACATGCAGCTTACAGCACGATCCCTTTCGCGTTTCCTCTTTTTAGCCTCCTCCGAAGGTTTAAATTTTTTCCTTGCCTCAGCCATGACCAGGAGTCGAGCAGGTGAAAAATGAGTAGCAAAAGCCTTAGCTCCATGAGTATATCAGCGCCTGTAGCCGTAAAGCAAGTGTTTCTTCCAAGTCACGTGACCTGGTGGCAGACTGTCCGTCTGCTCGAAAGTTACATGGGCGGTATTTCAAGAGGGCAGCCCCGCTCGGAGCATTGCAAGTGTCAAGCGCTGTATATTGGCCCAAGTATTCATATAAAATAACTCATATGTGTCAACTCTTTAGGTCACAAAGTCCGCGGTGTGCCTTTAACATTTGGTTTAATCATGGTGTAACAAACCATCTATATATGTCGTAACAAATGGTTACTTCATAATTATCAAATTATTAAATAATCATCTTCAAGTACCTCACATCTTCAAGTGAAGTACTTGAAGATGTATTCATTATGTATGGATAATTATATGTATTATATGTATATAATAATTATGGATAATTATGTATTATCCAAACTGCCGCGGGAGGTGCAGCTCGGTCCCGCTGAAGTGCGGGGAAGCAGAGGTTAGACCACTAAAGATTAGAATTTGGGTATACATCAGGCAATAACGGCAACTCACCAATCAGAGAAAGCACTGGTCCCCCAGACCCCGAACGGAGGCACGCGCTCAACCTCCGCTGTGCGTAATTGCGCACCAACTAAATGAAAATGAGCTGTTAGGGTGACTGGGGACAGCCAAATGGGTCAAAGGGAAGATGGCACCATGCTTACCCACAAGTAACGGCTGAGAAGCACAACGGGCTCACACAGGCCCTTCACTAAGGTTTGCCACACTGGAGGAGATAGCCACACTGGAGCAGGAGAAAAGCGCGTGAGTGCCAAATGCGCAGCAAGTGGAGGTGTGAGCGATATGATGCGCACTCACCAAAAAGAGCAGAAGGCGTTTCCCAGGGCAGCGCTCACACCGCACAAGCCCACATGCGTGCCAACAGGGCGCCAAACCGCTGTGTGAGGCTTCCCACCAGCACAACTCCACGGACCCAGAGAGGCTGTCACTCCCCGCAGGAGATAGCAAAAGAGTGAGCGCCATCAGGCTCTGGCCTAAAAACACTCGGTCCTGCCCCTGCAATCAGTGGCAGGCAGGTGCGTGAGGAGGTGCTTCAATGAAACAGGTAAGGGGAGGGCAGACGCGCTCCACACTGCCACAAGTAGTTATTAAGTGTTAATCACACTTAATTAATTAATTGCTCATGATTAATTAAGTGTTATTTAAACATTTATTAATCCTAAATATGGTGTAGTTATTATAAAGTTTTACCAAAATAAGACTAAACGCCGGCTATGTCCCTTTGGAAAATCCTGTTTTAATATCTGACATTCTGACATCTTTTGTCTTCTCAAATTAAGATAAAAACCACTCAATTGTAGTTGTATTTATATAATATAGTTGTATTTTTATAATTTTTTGCAGATTGGTCATGTGGCCTGTTGACCATGTCAAGCTGACCTCAGTGACACTCACAGCATATAGTTCCCAGATCATCGAAATGTACATTAGTTTAGAAATTTCAATACAATGTGATATTGACGATTTACACAAATGATTAACAATCCTGATTGCATTGAAACAAAAAATAAAATAAAAAATACTGAAGAAGTACGTGAAGGAGAGAGAATGATGCCTGCAGCACAGAGCGAGTAGTAGGTCAGAGAGTGTTTGGGCCTGTGTGTGTCCGTGTGTGTGTGTGAGTGTGTGTGTGTGGGTGTATGTGTGCACTTGTTTTCAACTCCTGGTGGGTTCCATAACCTGAGATTCCACTCACGTCATGGGGACTGGTTTTACGTGGTGGGGCCCGAACACCGGACCCCACTGGTCCAAGCTTAATAATCAATGGGTAATGCTTTTCTAACGGTCCTTATGCAGTCTCTGTAAAAATATGGAAAGGACCCCTGGAGGTTTACTTTCCTGAAAAAAGTGTGTTATGTGTCGGAACCCTGGTGGTGGGTTGCGGGATATCAAGGAGGGGCACACTGGGGCAATTTCAGTCCAGCAGGCTGGAGCCAATCATGGAGCAGCACAACAGAGGAAATCAGGTGTCAGGCTAGAAAAAGGTGCAAGTGTGTGGTTCATTAGGCTGCAAGAAATCATGGAGGAGCACACTGAAGCGCACGCTTACAAACCACTGGTAAGTGCTGACTACAAGTCATGACTTCAAATTGTTATATAGAATGATTACAAATTATTTGTTGTTTGTGCAGCTTAGTCAAGAGTCCCTAATTGATGAAGTCGACTCAGATTCTGACGATTTAACTGTCAAGAAGAAACCTGTAAAAAAGTATGGAAAAAGAAAAATCAAAAACACTTTTCTTCAAGACTCGGAAAGTGACGAACCAAAGGCAAATAAGATTGTTATCATGCAGCTGCAAAAGAAGAAAAATGGGGGGCGAGTATACAGCAAGAGACACTTCTGCCTCTACTGTTCAATGTCCTGCCACAAAATGTCCCGTCATTTGACTAGAAAACATGGAAATGAAAGTGACGTAGCCAGAGCATTGGCTCTACCTGTGAAATCTAAAGCACGTAAACTTCAGTTTGATTTGATCAGGAATAGTGGAAACCGTGAGCACAATTTTGAGGTTTTAAAGGCCGGCATTGGAACTTTAGTCCCAGCTAAACAGCCAAATTGCCCAGTTAAATCCAGTGAGTTTTTGCACTGTATAGACTGTGGGGCATTGCTTAAGCGAAAGTCGCTGTGGAGGCATGTGGCCAGGTGCCGGCTTTCACAGAAAGATGCCCAGGCTAAACCAGGTAGAAGTAGGGTCCAGTCCCTCTGCTCCCTAGCCCAGCCTGTACCGGAGGGCATCAGCAAAAAGCTGTGGTCTTTAATTTCGGCAATGCATCAGGATGAGGTCACGGGTGTTGTCAAAGCAGAAAAGGGGATTCTGAGACTCGGAGAGCACCTGTACTTAAAACACGGGCATGATAAGACAAAGCATGATTACATTAGGCAGAAAATGAGAGAAGTCGGTAGGTTAATTAACGAAGCAAAAACCGCAGGGAAACTGAAAACAATTAAGGATTTCTTTATTCCTTCCAACTTTAACCATGTGATTGATGCAGTCAGGTCTGTGGCTGGATATGATGAGGAAACAAATCAATACAAGACTCCATCCTTGGCCCTCAAACTCGGCCATAGCCTCAGAAAGCTAGCAGATATTCTTGAATGTGACTCAAAAATGGAGCATTGTGTTGATGAACTATTTATTAAAAACCTCCAACGAAGCCGGCTGCTTTTTGAGAAGAGGTGGGACGTCTGTGTTTCTTCTGCTGCCCTACAGACCCTCCGGCAAGCCAAGTGGAACACTCCGGACCTGCTCCCTCTGACTGAGGACGTTAGAGCCATGCATGCACATATTGAGGTATGTCGACCTGAATATGTGCAAACCCTAATAAGTGAGCCAACGTCTAAGCATTGGTCTAAACTGGCAGTTTTGACTCTTTGTGAGGTCATCATTTTCAATCGAAGAAGGGAAGGTGAGGTTTCAAAGATGCCACTGACAGCCTTTACCTTAAGAAGTAAGACTGGGATCCATTCTGACATTGCTCTGGGACTGTCCCAACTTGAGAAAAAGCTGTGTCAGCATTTTCAACGCATTGAAATTAAAGGGAAAAGAAGTCGGAAAGTGCCGGTTCTTTTGACTCCTGAAATGATTGCTTCGATGGAGGTGCTGGTGGAGAACAGAAGGGCCTGTTCCATCTCTGACCATAACCCATACTTCTTTTCCCGCCCGGGCGCAGACACCCACATCAGGGGATCAGACTCCCTACGCCAGGTAGCCAAAGAATGTGGTGCGGTGCATCCAGAGATGCTATCCTCAACCAAACTTAGAAAGCACATAGCTACTATGTCTACAGTTCTCAATATGAAAGAGAATGAGATGGACATACTTGCCAACTTCCTCGGCCATGACATTCGCATCCACAGGCAATATTACAGACTACCAGAGGGGACACTGGAGCTGGCCAAAATCAGCAAAGTGTTGATGGCCATGGAGCAGGGAAGAGTGACGGAATTCGAAGGAAAGAGCCTCGACCAGATACAAATTGAGCCTGAAGGTAATTCTTGATATTATTAAAATATGTATGATTTTTTTCCCCTAAAGGCCACTTGTATTTTTATTTTCTGTGCGACAGGGAGAGCAGTAGAGATCCTCTCACAAACGGACGGGCTAAAAGAAACTTCAAGCGGAGAACCTTCAACCATTCATCCAGATGCACCCCATGGTAGTGGCAGTGCCCCTTCTGGTAAGTGTACCAGGTGGGGGATTACAGCCAGGCTGCTTGGTCCTCACCCTGGGAGTGTATATTGCTAATATATTTTTATTTCTCTCCCTAGAACGTGTAAGAAAGCCATGGTCTGCATCTGAGGTGAAGGCTGTGGAGAAGACCATGACACCTTTCATACAGACTGGAAAGGTCCCTGGGAAGTCTCACTGCCTGGCCTGCATTAATGCCTCACCAGATGACCTTAGACATCGGACATGGAGTGGCATTAAATTCTATGTCAAAAATAGAATCACTGCAATTCGAAAACAAAATCTAAAATAAAATTCCTTTAAAATAGTTGTTTGGTTTCTATTGACTGTTTTGTATTACTTAAAGTCTTGGTAAAAAAAGATTATGTCTATGGGTCCCATTCTGAACGGCCCTGTCAAAGGGACCCACCAGGTAACAAAAACGTGTATGTGTGTGTGTGTATGTGTATGTGTGTGTCTGCATGGGTTGTCTTTTATTCTCCATATGATATTGTATTGTGTTACTTTTCTCCTCTATTGCCTTCTTAAGAAGATGACAAAGTCTGGGATCGTGTCTTTCATTCAGACAGAAGACGTGTTTTATTGTCAATGGTAGAGACAGCACGAACATAAACACGACAGAATGCAAGTGTATTATACAGCATGGAGGAATGTAGTCCTCTCAGCAGCTTCCACGGTGCCATGTTGCTTGGCCTTCAGAAGTCAAAACAAGGGACAAGTACTGGCTCGTGCAAATGTTATAAGGATGAGTTTGAACTTTAACAATAGTTGCTTCAAAGTGTTATGAAATCTCACATTTCTATCTTTTTTCCCCCAAACCGTCTTGTTTCTGTATGGAAATGATGATTTAGAAGTTTGTCTGCTATTTCTGTAAAATTGGATTATGAAATAAACATTTACTTATTTATCATAAAATACAATATTGCTCTCTCCATTTCTGCTCAGATAGAAGAACTGGAGCTCAAGTACGGCGGTCACCTTCTGGCCCGTCGTGCTGCCTGCCGCATCCAGATGGCGTTCCGACAGTACCAGCTCAGCAAAAACTTTCAAAAGATCCGCAACTCGCTGTCAGAGAGTAAGCTTCCGCGCCGCATTTCCCTGCGCCAGCCCAGTCCTTCGGGCCGCAGCCGAAACTCCACCCAAAGGCACAGCTACAACCTGCACCCGGGACCGGCCCAGGTGCCTCTACGCTCCAAGACCCCTCCCCCTCCGCCCTGTCGCTCTACCTCTCTGCCCCCCTCCCCCGCCTCGGCCCCCAGCGCCCCACCCAGCTCAGCAACCGCACAGCCCCCACCACAGACTCCCGGGCCCTCGCTCACCCAGCTGGAGGACTGCTTCTCTGAACAGGTAAGGATACATAGGGTGTGATGCAAAATCCTCCTCTACAGTTGTTTTTTGCTATATCCACAACAAACCAGCACACAGATGTCCCTTTCTCTTTTGTAGCGGTCTCAAACTCATTTTAGCTGACCAAAATTTTTCTGCGTCATAAATAATCCATGTAGCTAGTCCAACAGAAAGAGTCTTGTTTAAGTATAACAAGTTATCTTATTATATAACATGCATAACATACAATTTGTCATTTGTTGCATATTTGTAAGATAGAGTCACTATTTGACTCTTTGGGTTAAGAGATAATTGGCTGAGTGAGGGTGATCCTTTCCTTTCCGCTTTTTCTAGAACCCAACTGTATACCAAACTGTGTTGACAGTATCCCAGCTTAAGGGGTATTTTCATCAAGAGTTTGGGTTTCAAAGTCGATATCACATAAAACTTATTATTATAACAGCGTAGAACTGGACTAAACTTTGATTGATAAATGCTTTAATTTGAGAAACTATCAAAAATGAAAACATGCGTACGATGTATTGTTATTCATTAATTGACTAATGATTTATTTACTGATTAGTTACACAACATGCAGAACTGGAGAGAGACCGTTCCTCAGTTCACTATTGTTGGACATTGGAGAATTTTATCCTCCTTTATCCCCTAATATTGGAGCAAACTATTATGTTAGATAGAACTAAACCACAAACACTGCACAAAATACTTTACTTAACAAAAAAAACCTTTTCTATTTGGAGATGTTTTGGCACTAGTCCAAACTACTAAAATCTCTAAAATGAAGAATAAGGTTAGAAGTTGTGACTCAGTTTGTACAGATTCTTAAAACATTGTTACAATACAACTTATTCATGTATTTTTTTTTCAAGACTCGCTCTTTGCACACAAGCGACATGGAGAGAGACTTGACATCAGCAAAGAAAGCAGAGTGCACTTCTGTGTTGCATATACAGGCACCATCTGTGCAGAAAAGCATCTGTAAAGAAGGCTCCGCTCGCTCGTTCTGTCAGCTCATGTCAGGACGGGCCAGGACCAAACGTGTGACGCAATAGTGGGAATAGAAGTTTCCTCTTATCTGGTTTAAAACATCAAACCAGTGAAGTCAGAATGGGCATTTTATTTGTATGGTCTGCTGTTTTGTTTGTTTTATTTTTTATTGCCTACTCCTGTGCAAATGATGACATGATTTGAAATGATTAGAAATGAAATGATGAAGTTGGCTATATACAGTAAATAAAGTGTATTTTAATGAAACTACGGAAATTTGAAAGATTAAGAAAAGCTTCAAAAAGCTCCAATTCAATCTCAAACCTTTTCAGTTCAAATTTGCACTTACTATTTAATTGATAGTAGGCCATAGTCTAATGCACTTAGGAATAAAACAAACAAAAGACTGTGAAAGTGTTCAACAATTTCAGGACATTCCACATGTAGATAAAGTTGTATATAACATGATTATTCTTCCATAAATACAAACTGCACACACATATGTTTACAAGGGCACATAACATGGATCATCTTCCAGCTGTTTCATTACTTTGTCTTTCAACTGGGTCACCATTTGTTGTCTGGTAAAATAACTGTAGAGAAAGAAATTGTGAACTTCTTCAAACATTAGAGCAAAGTGATTATATTTAGCACCACCAGGAGGTGAGTGTAGCTCTGAGAAGTAGAACAATCACCTAGCAACAAGTGCAACAGCTACTCCCAAGCTGCGGAGAGGCGGAAGGGAATGGAGATGTGACCAATAAACGTGCATCGTGACTTCTCTGATGATGTCATTGAAGCAGGCTTCCCAGGATTCTGCTATAATGTATGATTAAATATTCAGCTGAATATTCAATATTCTGTGCTCTGCCCCTCAAAGCTGCATCACATTGATGGTTCCACACAAGCCAGTATTCCAAGCATAAATACATTGTTACGCATCAAAATTTAAAATAATAATAACCAAAATGTCAGAAAGTAAAACTACAATAATGAACAATAGTTTCTTTGTTAAGAATAGGGCAATGCTCTATTATTACTTGATCAGATCCCTCATTTAATTGTACCCATGTCTTTCCTTGTAGAGTTAAACCCTTGGTTTATGTGTCTGAGGTGTATTCAAAACAGGGTGTTGTGCAATACAGTGCCATTGCTTTTTTTGTTTATCCTTCTTTATTTTTATATCAACCATATCTGCAGAAGCCAGAGATCCTAGTAAATACTTTAAATGTAATGGACGTGTCTTGCTGGTGTGCAAAGTGCCAGTGCGTGTGTTGATCCTGGTTGTGTGTTGCAGCTGCACTCCCTGGCTCAGTCCATTGACGAAGCCCTGCGAGGCTGGAGCTTGTCTGGAGAAGCTGGAGAGGGCAAGCTGCTCATGGACCCCGGGGCCCTGCGTGTGGCGGCCGAGAGCGCGGCCATACCTCGCAGCGCCAGCTCCCTGCTCATGGCCTTCAGAGACGTCACGGTTCACATAGACACCAACAGCTCTTACACCATCTCCTCCGCTACCACCACCACCACCACCTCCCTGGGCACAGCCGGGGGAGCAGCTCCAGGCAGCAGGAAGACCTCTGTGAGCGGGCTGGATGAAGACGACTTCCCGGCGCCTCCACCAAGTGAGGAGTTGGAAATGGGTGACCCCGGGTCCAGAAGGGGCTCTGCTGTGCCTCTGCCCGGAGGAGCATTGGGGTCAGAAGAGTTGGGCTCCACCGGTACTTCTACCTCCACAGCAATCTCCACCGGGACACAGTCCAACCAGCCCTCTCACATCTACACTCAGTACCAGCAGTACCATTACAGCCACCCGTCGCAGGCTCCTGGGGGCCCCAGTCCGGAGTCTCTGCAGGCTCTGGTTGTGTCCGTGCCCCGAGATCGTTGTCAGGACCCTGCTCTGTGTCGCTCGCCCACACTGTCCACGGACACGCACCGCAAACGCCTCTACCGTATTGGACTCAACCTCTTCAATGTGTGAGTGACTTTACTCTATCTTCTTTTTATGGATAAGCTGAGATTTGTGGTCTGGTCTCCTGGTCCACTTGTAGCACTTCCTATCATCTGTCCATCTCCAACAACAATTATTACTATAATTATTATTATTATTACAATTATTATCACCAACTTGTGTAGTGTGTGTGTCTGTGTGAGTGTATGTGTGAGAGACCGTATGTGTGTGTGTGTGTGTGTATGTGCGTGCATGTGAGAGAGAGAGTGTGTGCTTTGTGTGTGTATAGACAGTGCCTTGCGAAAGTATTCGGCGCCCTTGAACCTTTCAACATTTCGCCACATTTCAGGCTTCAAACATAAAGATATAAAAAATGTATTTTTTGTCATGAATCAGCAACAAGTGGGACACAATCATGAAGTGGAACGAAATGTATTGGATAATTTAAACTTTTTTAACAAATAAAAAACTGAAAAGTGGCATGCAATATTATTCGGCCCCTTTACTTTCAGTGCAGCAAACTCACTCCAGAAGTTCAGTGAGGATCTTTGAATGATCCAATGTTGTCCTAAATGACTGATGATGATAAATAGAATGCACCTGTGTGTAATCAAGTCTCCGTATAAATGCACCTGCTCTTTGATAGTCTCAGGGTTCTGTTTAAAGCGCAGAGAGAACCATGAAGACAAAGGAACACACCAGGCAGGTCCGAGATACTGTTGTGGAGAAGTTTAAAGCCGGATTTGGATACAAAAAGATTTCCCAAGCTTTAAACATCTCAAGGAGCACTGTGCAAGCAATTATATTGAAATGGTAGGAGTATCAGACCACTGCAAATCTACCAAGACCCGGCCGTCCCTCCAAACTTTCATCTCAAACAAGGAGAAGACTGATCAGAGATGCAGCCAAGAGGCCCATGATCACTCTGGATGAACTGCAGATAACTACAGCTGAGGTGGGAGAGTCTGTGGACAACAATCAGTCGTGCACTGCACAAATCTGGCCTTTATGGAAGAGTGGCAAGAAGAAAGCCATTTCTCAAAGATATCCATAAAAAGTCTCGATTAAAGTTTGCCACTAGCCACCTGGGAGACACACCAAACATGTGGAAGAAGGTGCTCTGGTCAGATGAAACCAAAATCGAACTTTTTGGCCACAATGCAAAACGATATGTTTGGCGTAAAAGCAACACAGCTCATCACCCTGAACACACCATCCCCATCTATTTATCATCATCAGTCATTTAGGACAACATTGGATCATTCAAAGATCCTCACTGAACTTCTGGAGTGAGTTTGCTGCACTGAAAGTAAAGGGGCCGAATAATATTGCACGCCCCACTTTTCAGTTTTTTATTTGTTAAAAAAGTTTAAATTATCCAAAAATTTCATTCCACTTCACGATTGTGTCCCACTTGTTGTTGATTCATGACAAAAAAATTCAATTTTATATCTTTATGTTTGAAGCCTGAAATGTGGCGAAATGTTGAATGGTTCAAGGGGGCCGAATACTTTCGCAAGGCACTGTATGTGTTTAACCTGTATATTTGAGCAATATGAATGCGAGATTTTATCAAATCGGACATGTGAAGACCTGATCTTTTATGTATTTTGGCCAATGTAAACTGTGTCATTTTAATGTTTTATTTAACATCTTAACATCAGCCTGCCCAGGGACTTGTAGGGCTGCCAAACGATTACAATTTTTAATCGAGTTAATTACAGCTTAAAAATTAATTAATCATAATTCATCGCAAAATTATGCAATATTGTTCTGTAAATTGTTGTTTGAATGGAAAGATAGATGACAACATAGTGTACATTTGTGTTGTATTTTTTTAATATAACAACAATAAATCCACATGAAATGGCATTAACATTATTAACATTCTGTTTTTCTGTAGTGGACACAGACCAAAACTGTTGTTTGTTACAGGGATGGGGGACATTTCAAAACAGTCTGAAATGCATAATGTTATTAAATCTGTTTGATTTGCTCATTTTACTTTTGGGCACAACCAACATGAATTGGTATTGGAAGGGAAATTAGGTGACCGAGCTTTAATTTAGAGAGTTTAGCTTTGGGAGGAGACATGGAGGAGCTTCAGTGGCGTATTTATTGCATGCACAGGTTACGCACAGATACTGTACGCACACAACAAGCAGAGAATAGTTCTGTGTGCGTGTATGGTCTTGGATATGATCACGTTATGGCGGCGCCGTAGTTATTATGGGATTCATGGGCAGGTCATTCAGCACATGCATCAAATGCGTACAATTTTTTAACGCGATTAATGCATTTTTTTATTAACGTGCATTAATGCAATAATTTTGACAGCCTTAGTTTATTGTACACTTTCCCTGTCATCTTAAATACATCAACTAAACTGAACTAAACTATGAATTAAAAACATGTTCAAATATGAATCTGTCTTCAGATTGAAAAAGAGGTGGAGGAAAGAGGGTGATGCATGTATAAAGATTTGGTTATGATTTGTTCATTTATTCTGCCATTGGTGATTTCTTGTCTGTATACAAAACTATGCTTTTGTTTCTACCATTTAAACATTTAAAGTTTCCACCTGAAAAGTCCCATCTCTGCATAAAAAGCAGAGTGCTCGTAAAAGTGAAGCCTCCTGATGCTGTCAACAGATCATCCTGCTCCTACTCACACTGCACTGCAGCAGCTGCTCTGCATGGGGCGTGCTGCCTGCCACATACCCACAAAAACCAACACAACCAGGAAAAGCACTATGTACCATCACAACATAGATGCAATATTTTTCACTGCAAGAAATTAAAATTGGGGTGCCTAATTTTAAAACCAAAAACAATTGAATTATGTAATAAAATCCATATGAAACCATGTTTTGTCTAAAAACAGTTTGTATCAAGGCAACTGTATTTGTATAGCACAATTCATACTCAAAGTGCTGAACAAAACATGATAGACAGTCACACAAGGCCTTCAAATAATAAATAATCACAGAGCATTAAAAAGAGTGAAGATAAAATCCCTCAGTTGTTGCAGCTAAACAGAACTGTTTTTAACCTTGATTTGAACATTTTCAGAGAAGAAGACTGTTCAAGATTTTATCTGCGTGAATCTGAAACGCAGTTTCCTCATGCTTAGTTCTGACTCTGGGCACTAGCAGGAGGCCAGTCCCTGTGTTCCTCAGAGATCACTAGCGTGTATTATTGGCCTCATCTTCAGCTTTTCAGACAAAAAAAAGGAAATATTAATTTACAGAACTCTTTTTCACTAGTATGCAGGATATGAGATGAACACAGCAAGTTGTGGGCTGATTTGTTCAAAAAAAAAAATCTTCTCTTGGGACAAAAACAAAATGTATTATTTATGAACAAAAATAGGTACCCTAGCTTTCAGTCAACGCTCTTTATCCTGGACAGACGAAAATAATGAGTTGATAAGAGAAAATACTTAAAATTATAAGTTATATGAAGGAGATGCATGAAGATGGGTGACACCCGCTTCCTTCGGCTTTGGTGAAGTGTCATTTATCAGCTGAGTAGGCGTGGTCAGGCTGATGTTACTTCCTGAATTAGTCGTAACAGGTGGTTCAGACTGTCCACGCCACCCACTGGTCTGAGGAGGAGGGAAGCCCATGTGTGGAAGGCTCCGCCATGTTTGGTGGTCCTTTATTGTCCTTGTGAGTCTTCTTTATTGTTTGGAAAGCGCATGTTTTCTGCTGTATGTCTTTTTGTTGTTGCATGGTTTGCATTTTATTTTGTATATTGCATTGAATTTGTCTTTGGCTGGTATTTTAATTTTACACCACTGAAAACGTGTCTCTCAACAAGAACCGAAGCAGTAAAAAATTTTTCCCAAATTAAATTAAAGATTAACCCGGTGTAAAAAGTCCAGTGCTCCACAATATCTCTGTGCAGCCCTTTGGAGAATAGATTTTCCCCTGGTCTTATCTCAAACCTGGTGGATCCTTATACTGTGGCGTCATGAGTCACCTTTTGAGAAAAAAAAAGCATTACTTCGAAATGATTTTTTTAGGTGCGAGTGGGGAATTATATGCACAGGATCTACTTTTATACGTTTTGATGGCAAAGTAGTCTCATCATCATGTGTAAGGGCCAAAACTAGTGCATATATTTCTTGTTTGAACTGATGAGTCGAGCTGACATGCAGCCATCCCCAGCGCTCCATGTGTCTCCTGCCACACTGTATTCCAGCTCCATACATCACTCTATGGCAGCCGCGTCTGCTCTACTTCACTTCAATTCTCAAGTTTCGTCCACCTAATTGAGTAAATTATTTCAAGATGACCTACTGAGCATATCAAAAGCTTTTCATCACGTTATAATTTTATATTTGCTGTTAGAGTGATTCATGCCTAACCTCATTTAAACCCTAGCTACAAATGACCGATCACTGAAAGCAAGTGCATAAAGGCAAGGGACGATTCCAAGATATCAGATCTCCATCAAATCATGTTAGTAATGGAGGAGGAGGATATTTTTATTAACCCCTAATGACTCCAAGCTATTCCCTTTACAATTCTGGAAAATAATCTGTAAATACTGTGTCTGAATCTGTGTTATTCACATGTATATATTTAATGTGGATGTGGAAACTTTCACACACAACTGTATACATTTTTTGACCAAAAATAGAGTGTATTAATGAATTTTTTTTCCTGCAGAAATCCCGAGCGGGGCATCCACTTCCTGATCACACGTGGCTTTGTCCCAGACACGGCTATCGGAGTGGCTCACTTCCTGCTGCAGAGGAAAGGCCTGAGCCGGCAGATGATCGGAGAGTTTCTGGGCAACGCAAAGCTGCAGTTCAACAGAGATGTACTCGAGTAGGTCCTCTTTCACTTTACATAAACACTCACACTGTTGGCTGCTCACTATGATGCATTTCACTATAATGCATTTCAAATGAGATGTTCTGATGTCTTATTGATGGCATATTGTTATGTGTTGTTGTTCTCTGAAGGGCCAGTTTAATGCTCTTGTAGTGAGTAGTGTAATTTCATGCTAGTGCAAGGGCCATGAATCAGGTCTGGCTGATGAAAAATGGCCAAATTTACCTTCACTTTCTGACCAACACACAACAAAAGACATATGACGTATCTATACCGAGGAATGTTCAGTGTTTACTGCCTATTTTGATAATTAAGCTCATTTTTGAACAGTGAGAGTTTGTAGATGGCTGACTGCATCTAACTTCCTCCTGCAACCCGGACTTATTGTTGTATTATGTTTATATGTTTGCATGGGCTCTGCTTCATATCATATCGCTTGTGTTGCTGTCTGACATTTCCTGTGTTTTTATCTGTTTTTTTTTTAAGCCCTGTGCTGCTCAAATGAATTGCCCCTGGTGATATAAATACAGTAGTCTGAATCCGAATCTGAATCCCCATTGGCAAGCTTTGTAACTATTTCCATACAAACAATTCTCAATACTCGATACCAAGACAAAGGGGAAAAAGCATTGGGAATTTTTTTTCAAATAAAACATTGATAGTATTAAATAAAATAACTATATTGTATTTCATTTTAATAAGTATATACAGATATAGAGACAAACCTTTTTCAACACACTCATGCTCGATGATAATGACTATGGTAATTACATATAAATGCTCTTTTTGTCTCCAAATTGAAAATGATAAATTGTATGGGGCCATATGGTTTCTACAGGTTCTTCTGATATTGTTTAAAAAGTATTAATAATTGCTCACGGAATATCAAAAGTTATCCTGTTATTTAATTATTATTAGTGTCAAATTAGTATAGAGTTTCGATCATAGTTTTATTACTCAGTGCTTTTGACAACCCTAATCAGCACCAGGAATTAATATGCATACGTCTTGAGCTATACAAAATAAACATGGCTTAACCCTTTAATGTTCATTCCTTGAAGAAAGAAATGCAATTTCTTCTTTTCCAAGATATAGGACACTAAATCACATAATTGGTGTTTATGTTTTCTTTTCTTCCCCTGGTTTAATTTCATTTTCATTAAAGGCCTTTACCAAATGGTTGAGATGCAGTTTGATGGTTAAAGTGCTTAAAACCAAGTGACATAAACCAAAGAGATTGATTTCAGTTCCAAGCCTCAAGTAGATATAGCTACTCAAAAGGTGATGGAAATGGTTGCGGAAACCATGAAACCGGCAGACAGGCGCTGTATCACCATGTCTCACTCACTATCACACCAAACAGAAGCTTGTCCTTCTGTATGTGACGACGCAGCCCTCACCAGGGAGACTGCTCTCATCTGTAGTAGCCCTCTGAGCCCATGATCCTATTGTACTCTTTTGTTTAGCAACCATGACCTCACTAATGTTAATTTCCCGTCCTTTTATCGTGCTCTTGCCCCCTGAATGCACCTCCATAACACGTGCGGACTCGACACGACTTTGCTGAGGGATAGTACCCACGCGTGTTGATGTTTTCACTGATGTGACTGCTGCTGGTGACCTGGAAAAACTATGGAACCAACTCCAGAACGCTCCATACTAAAGCCACACTGGAACTGCAGGCTTAGACGTGTGGAGGCAAGCTCTGGGTGCAGTGGTTAGCGCTTGCACCTCACAGCAAGAAGGCTCTGGGTTCAATTCCTCCTCCAGGCCAACGATTGTGAAGCAGTTTGTGACGCAGCTCTGTGAAAGGATAAATAAAGATGACTTACTTACTGGCGGTGCAGGTTCTGTGAAAATGTTATGCCTGGACATAGATGCCAGTGTTTGGACATGCACATGGGGGGAACAAAAGCACTTGGATGAAGAGGAAAAGGACATTATAGAGGAGCAGCATGGTTGAGTGTCATTCACACTGATCAAAAACATGACGCAACACGAGCTGGTGGGTTGAAACGACTTGCCTACGACCAAATACAGTGTTAATTTAGATCGCAGTATAAGCAAATGGTTTTTTAGGCCATGGCTTTCATGTGGGTGAAGAACGTACAAGTCACACAAGGGACTATACTTTGGATAACGGCAACGTAACGAGCCGTGGAGCCGGGTTTGTGTGAGTGAAGCTTATTACCAGAGTTTGGCTTGTTCACACGCTGGTCTTACCTTTATGAAGTTGTTCTTGTAAAAAATGATGATGATCATGCCGTAGTACATTATAATAAGATTCCCACTGGACCCAGGTGCACTGAAACTTTAGAAGACTTATTTTGAAAGTTGGAAGATTTGTTTTTTACCTGTCTTCCTCATGGTGAATAAACAACACACCTCCATTTTCCATTGTTGCCCCAGTTGCACCGTAGCTTTTCAACCACTCTCAAATAAACACAAGTCTGCTTGTATAAAGGCCTTGTGAATAAATAATAAATAAATAGTTTTTTATGATGAAAAGAAAATTATTATTTTGAAGGATGCGTAGTAGGTACTCAGCAGAGTTTATTCATATTCATCTCTTGTTTTACATTTATGCTTAAAGACTTGATGTCAAGTTCCTACGAACAGTCACTCTCATCACTGTGGCAGACATGATGCACAAGATCATCTCATCTAATTTAATCTAATTTAAAACAGCACCAACAGATCAACCAGCACTCAAACCAAATGAACTTGTTTTAAAGGGGTAATCTGCTTGATACTCCACGACTGCCTTCTGCCAGCACCAATAGACGGATTATCATAGACACCGACACTGCGTATGCCATTAGCCAGATGTAAATACAGCACCATGTTTTGCTTTGATATTGGGAGTACAACAGCACAATGGGCCATAACTGAACTGGGGATGGATTCTTCTGATATATTCATTCACACACAAACACACACACACACACACACACACATTCTTACGGTATAGACTTCATCTTAATAGAGAAAGATTTATACAGTATGGACAAAATACTGTATGGACAAAGTCTGAAACAAAGTCTAACACTAGACTGAGGGGTATTGATGTGAGGAGGGCATTGATCGCATTAATACCCTTAATGGAGATCAGTAAGAGTGAGAATGTTTCTAATGTTTGAGATGGTGCAGAACACGATTAGCTGGTTTGTTTGACGTGATTGTGGAGGGTGAGATGAGAGTTGAAGATGACACCGAGGTTGCGAGTGAATGGAGTAATGTTTGATGATAGGGGGCCAAGGTGAGTGATTGATTGGGGTGGGTTGATGAGGATTCAACTATTCATTTCATTTAAACAGTCTACCTCAGCAGCCAGACTTCTGGGGTCGTTTGGTCTCAGTGGGAGATGTATGTCGCCCACATAGCAGGGGAAAGATATGGTGGCTCCTTGGGTGTGAATATAAGTGGACTTAAAGTAGAACATTGCGGTACACCACAGGTAATGGATGCCGTTGAGTAGGTAAAATGACCCATGGTTGACCTCCCTCTCCTCTCTGCTCCTCTCTACTCCTCCGTCCTTATTCTCACCAATGCTTCTCTCTCTGCTCTCCCCTCTGCTCTTCCTTCCTCACTGTCCCCACTGCTCCTCTCTTCTCCCCCCTCTACACATGTGTAGTAGTCGCTGGCTTTCTCACGCCAGTCTCATTATTCAGTTCATGCAGCCTCTTCTGCTCCTCTCACCCTCATCTTCTGCTTCTCTCCTCTGCTCCTCTCACCTCCCTCTTGTACTCCGCTCACCCTCCTCTTCTTTTCCTCTCCCCTCCTCTTGTACTCCTCTCACCCTAATCCTCTGCTCCTCTCATCTCCCTCTTGTACTCCTCTCACCCTCCTCCTCTGCTCCTCTTCCCTCCCTCTGCATCACACATGCAGAGTCCATGTGTGACATCCAGGTCAGTGCTTTGGGGGATGGAGGTAGGAGCAGACGGGAGAGCTGCCATAAGGACTGGACACTTGTGATTTGTTGTAACTGCATATGTGACGACTCACGCACAGGCTTTTTATTTTTAGACTGGACAGACAAGCATCTCTGAAGGTTAGCATACATGATTCAACAGTTAATCAGGCGGCTGCAGAATGATTGAAGAACTGAATGTGTTTATAACGTTGGGGCATTAAATCATGCATAATATTATTAGGGACGTTACTGGAGGACATAGAGGCCCACACACATACATATTCTTTTATCATAGTAGTTGTTGTTTTAAAACTAATGCGCAAAAGTGTGTAGTTCCACCACACGCCCACACTCACGCACACACACACACACACACACATGCACGCAGCACTAACTATCTGCTTTTCATTGGGATAGTCCATTCTTGAATGTAGGCATCGAGCCATTTGTAACAGGTCCACAATAAAAATGGCTGGATATGTTTGTGTGCCATCTGTGCAAAGTGGTACAACCCTTTTCAAAAGGAATCCTTTTTTTGTACCAAGAGTTCAGACTAGCACCAGGGACATGATGTGCACTATGGCAAACACAAATACAGTGGCTTGCAAAAGTAAAAACGCTAAAATCAGGGTTGGCATCAGTATTCATGCAACATAAGTGAATAAACTCATGCTGAAAGACACTGATGCCAATTATTTGAAGATTACATAATTAACGGACATTACATACATAAATAATAGACATAACATCTATCTGTATCATCAATAGCTCAAATGTCATATTTATAGAGTTTTGCTTAAACCCGCAGCTGTGTGGTGGATGAGATGGACTTCTCAGGCATGGAACTGGATGAGGCGCTCCGCAAGTTCCAGGCCCACGTGCGGGTCCAGGGGGAGGCCCAGAAGGTGGAGAGGCTCATCGAGGCCTTCAGGTGAGATGACCTTTAAAAAGCTTTTGATGTGATTATGTGACCGAATTAACACATGCTTACACTCACACTCACACAGAGGAAAAAAGCATAAATGGAACTCATTCATTGCACACAACAATAAATAATCAGAATCCGCACTAAATCAACACTGTTATAATTTAAAGACTTATTACTCAAAATCTATTCCAATTTTGTTCCCAAATAAATACAGACCTACTCCATCCATACTAATATCAGGATAGTTGAATTTAATATTAGTCTAGTGGAAGCATTTATCCTTCATACTGTGTGTGTTTCACCATACAATTTCTACTATAGATATTATTCTAAAACATGAAATAAGAAAGTAAATCGTTTCTTAGGTCTCAAAAGTCTTTAAAAGTTTGAAAAATTATGCATAATATTCCTTCTTTAATTCATACTCTATTCAAAGCATCAATAATTCTTGTTTTACTTACACACGCTGTTGGATTTAAAAACTTGCTGTTTCTATTGTGGATGTTGGAAAGTCAGGGCAAATCAAAAACTATTTGTATGAAGTGTCATTCGAGGTAAGGCCATTTCACTATTTTTTCACACGTCCCCAGAAAATAGCACTGAGTGGAGCCAAAGACCGGCGTAGATCTTAATACGACCTTGGAGTGGTACACATTGTGCTGCAGTTAGAGCCGGAATATATTAGCACTCACTTTGAATTCAATTATATTAACAAGAAGTTACACTTTATGTCATTAATTAAAATCAGTTTATAGCAAAGCTGTGTCTTGCAATAAGGAAGATATTTTGGAAAGGCATGAAACAAGAGTGTGTGCCTACACTGAGACAAGAGAGGTCCGAGCTTGCATGTATACAAGAGTGGTCCGAGTCTGCATGTATACTGAAACAAGAGTGGTCCGAGTCTGCATGTATACTGAGACAAGAGTGGTCCGAGTCTGCATGTATACTGAGACAAGAGTGGTCCGAGTCTGCATGTATACTGAAACAAGAGTGGTCCGAGTCTGCATGTATACTGAGACAAGAGTGGTCCGAGTCTGCATGCATACTGAGACAAGAGTGGTCCGAGTCTGCATGTATACTGAGACAAGAGTGGTCCGAGTCTGCATGTATACTGAGACAAGAGTGGTCCGAGTCTGCATGTATACTGAGACAAGAGAGGTCTGAGTCTGCATGTATACTGAGACAAGAGTGGTCTGAGTCTGCATGTGTACTGAGACAAGAGTGGTCTGAGTCTGCATGTATACTGAGACAAGAGTGGTCCGAGTCTGCATGTATACTGAGACAAGAGTGGTCCGAGTCTGCATGTATACTGAAACAAGAGTGGTCCGAGTCTGCATGTATACTGAGACAAGAGTGGTCCGAGTCTGCATGTATACTGAGACAAGAGTGGTCCGAGTCTGCATGTATACTGAAACAAGAGTGGTCCGAGTCTGCATGTATACTGAGACAAGAGTGGTCCGAGTCTGCATGTATACTGAGACAAGAGTGGTCCGAGTCTGCATGTATACTGAGACAAGAGTGGTCCGAGTCTGCATGTATACTGAGACAAGAGTGGTCCGAGTCTGCATGTATACTGAGACAAGAGTGGTCCGAGTCTGCATGTATACTGAGACAAGAGAGGTCTGAGTCTGCATGTATACTGAGACAAGAGTGGTCTGAGTCTGCATGTATACTGAGACAAGAGTGGTCTGAGTCTGCATGTATACTGAGACAAGAGTGGTCTGAGTCTGCATGTATACTGAGACAAGAGTGGTCCGAGTCTGCATGTATACTGAGACAAGAGTGGTCTGAGTCTGCATGTATACTGAGACAAGAGTGGTCCGAGTCTGCATGTATACTGAGACAGGAGAGGTCTGAGTCTGCATGTATACTGAGACAAGAGTGGTCCGAGTCTGCATGTATACTGAGACAAGAGAGGTCTGAGTCTGCATGTATACTGAGACAAGAGTGGTCTGAGTCTGCATGTATACTGAGACAAGAGTGGTCCGAGTCTGCATGTATACTGAGACAAGAGAGGTCCGAGTCTGCATGTATACTGAGACAAGAGAGGTCTGAGTCTGCATGTATACTTGTCATGGTTGTCACTTTTGGTTCCTGTTTTATTTTGTAATTCTGTTCCCCTGTGTCTTTTTAGAGTTTTACTTCCTGTTCTGTTGATTGCCTACCCTGCCCTGATTTGTTTCACCTGTGTCTCTCAGTTAAATTCCTTGTGCTCTTTCACTCTTGTTGTCAGTCCATTGATTGTTTGTTCTTGGTTCGTCTTCAGTTCCTGTGTTTATACAGTTTTTGATTTTTGGATTCTTGGTTATTAAATTGTGTTTTTTGCAGTATTGAATTTTGGGTCCGCCTTCCTTTCCACCATGTAACAGAATGGACTGACCACACCTGGACTCATCATACTGCATTTTATTTTTATATTTTTTTTCTAAACCTGGTCCTTGGTTCACTAGTGCCTTGTGAGTCTGCTGCCCGGTGCTGACCCTCTGTTTCCTGAAGCCACCGCCAGGCAAGTTTCTCCGTCTGGGGTGGTCCTGTCTCCGTGTTTGAGCCATCGCCGGACATTGATTTCCGCCCGGGATGGTCCTGTTTCCTAGACCCTTGTTTGTGGTCAACATCGGGCTCCAGCTTGACACCAACTAGTCTTTGAGACTACCAGAAGTAGCCACGTATCTGTCTGCCATAGATACCAGGTGGTTTGTTTCACCCATGCCTTCTGCCCATGGGGACCTCCCACTACACCTTCCCTGGAGCCTCCGCCAGACCTAGATCTCCGTCTGGGGAGCTCTTCTGTCCTCCTTCATGTCTCTGAGCCATTGCCGATCATGGTTTTCCGTTCGGGGTGGTCCCTTGTTCCCCTGGCCTTGTGGGAGGTCAACACTGGACTGGATTGCTAATGTGCCGCCTGTTTTGCAACCACAGCAGGAATCCTTTGGCTTCCCTCCTCCACAATCCTGGACTCGTTCTTTGGGACATCATGGAAGCTGTCCCTTGGAAGGGGGGTACTGTCATGGTTGTCACTTTTGGTTCCTGTTTTATTTTGTAATTCTGTTCCCCTGTGTCTTTTTAGAGTTTTACTTCCTGTTCTGTTGATTGCCTACCCTGCCCTGATTTGTTTCACCTGTGTCTCTCAGTTAAATTCCTTGTGCTCTTTCACTCTTGTTGTCAGTCCATTGATTGTTTGTTCTTGGTTCGTCTTCAGTTCCTGTGTTTATACAGTTTTTGATTTTTGGATTCTTGGTTATTAAATTGTGTTTTTTGCAGTATTGAATTTTGGGTCCGCCTTCCTTTCCACCATGTAACAATACTGAGACAAGAGTGGTCTGAGTCTGCATGTATACTGAGACAAGAGATTTCGGAACCTTCATGTATACTGAGAAAGGAGATGTCTGCATGTATACTGAGAGAAGAGCGGTCTTAACATGCATGTTTACTGAGAGGAGAGAGGTGTGAACATTTGTGGAAAAAGCCTGAATAAAGTTGATTGTGAAGCATAGTCCATATAACCGTAGTGCTCGTATTTGACAAAAAAGAAGCCCCATTTTGCGTAAACTTTCAGTAATCTACATCCATCCCTTCAACATAGACTTTAGAATATAGTAAAGAACAAAGTATAGAAGCTAATTGATGCTTGTGCCGTAATTACAAAGTACGGCGTGAATGCGGTCGGCGTGGCGTGATTAGAGAAAGTGACAGCTTCATCCCTTCGTCACGGACATGATTGTTTTTGTGTAAAATAAGAAAAACATATGCTCGAGGTGCACCGAGGCGTGACTTCCATTATCACATTTCTTTCTTTGATAATGTCTACATTCACAGTGATCACAAACACTGCTATATTTCTGAAGCCTTTTACAAACAACACTTAAAGGGGACATCATCTCAAAATATACTTTTCTCAGGGTTCGACCATGTATATTATTGTCACATTCCTTCTGTTGTAGCTTTGAGCGCTTTTAATATACTTTTGACTTTGTTCTTTTGGCACAACTGGACCATGCCACTCCTCCCACCATTTTGTTATTGCTTTCATATTTGGAATTTTATGATAAACAGCTTTATGAGTAGTTTTATTGATTGTCTTGTGACCGTTGTGACCGGTCAAAACATCGACAATGAACCACCTGCGAGTTTCACATACTTTCTTTGGTAATTTTTAGCCTGATGCATCAGCCAGTTCTGTTTGACAGTGGGCGTGAACCATTTTGCTTTAACCAATTTCTGCTGTTTGGCAGTGACGTGTAGGAAGCATGGCCAATATGTCTACCACCTCAGATATAAATCTTTCCACTCTTTATCTTTGTTCTTACTTTAAATCCTCAGTTTTATGGATATTATCAAACACAAAATGTACATCCGTTTGAATCGATTTGTTGAACTACGAACCAGTGCTTCGTAGTTAGCACTTCGTAGTCATAGAACCAGGAGCTATTACCTCCTGGTTCTAATAGCTGACCAAAATCTCATTTTATAGAGATTAAGGTTATGTACCTTTTATACAAACTATATTTTAATTCAAAGTAGGTGTGTGTGTGAATTTGTTGTTAATGTAAAGTAATTGTTCAACGGTGCAAAATGTCTAGTACTTGCTCGTTGTGTTTGGGGCTAAATTATTTGCTATCCATCCGTAGACACAAACAAAAATTAATGCACTTTTAATGTCGAGTTTGGGCTAATTTAATCTGTCTAGTTTATTCTTAATCAAGATTGAAATGCAGTTGTTTCGGGTCAATCTTCATCTTGTGTCTTATTAGCCATAGTTTAGACTATAAGCATTGGCGAGACTGCTAAATATACCCTCTTCCTTGTTCCTCCTTTCATTAATTATGAAAGAGAAAAGAAAGCTTTAAAAAAAGCTCTATCAAATATTGCTGTAACAGCCATTTAAAGGACATAAGATGAATCCCGCCCGGTCTAGTTAAACACCTTTGTGTCACGTATATTCATGTGACCAGGCCAAAACCACTCACAAACATAAACTTCTGATCTTTATCATTTGGTTTGTCTCTGTTTGCATAGGCATTTAACAAGACTTCATCACTTTCAAACAAGTACATGCGCTTTGGGATGTGATTGATTGTCCATTGTCCAGTCCAGTCCAGTCCAGTTTATTTATAGAGCACTATTAAAAACATTAAGTTTGACCAAAGTGCTGTACATAAAAAATGACATACACAAATAGCAACAAAAAAAATCCAAATCAATTCTAAATCAATTAAAAGCACATGAGAACAAGTGAGTCTTAAGACGAGACTTAAAAACAGGAAGTGAATCAGACAGTCTCACACACAGGGGCAGCTCATTCCATAATTTAGGACCAACAACAGAAAAAGCTTGGTGTCCTCTGAGTCTCCGTTTAGTCGGAGGAACCCAATGCAGAGCCTGATCTGCCGACCTGAGAGAACGTGATGGAGCATATGACGTCAGTGTGTCAGACAGATAACGCGGGGCAAGGCCATTCAGGCATTTATAGACAAACAAAAGGACTTTAAAATCAATCCGGTAACGAACAGTGAATACTGAGGTGTCCTTAAACAAGACACTTCACCCCCATTGCCTAGAATGAGTCTAGTTTGTGTGTGATGGTCGGAGGGGCCGATGGCACATACTGGTTGCCTCGCTTCTGCAGCGGTGGCTACAGTTGTAGTTTATCACCAGTGAATAGAGTGAATGAATAATGACATGTGAAGCGTCTTTGAGTGTCCTGAAAAGTGCTATATAAAACCGATGCATTATTATTATTATTATTATTTCAGTTCCAAGCTTAAAGTAGATATAGTGACTCAAAAAGTGAATTAGCAAATAATTGAGGAAACCAGGCTAAAACTACTTTTGGAACTATTTTAGGAGGAAAAAGTAGTACAGCCGTTCAAATACCTGGGACTGGACTGGTCAGCACAGGTCAGAGCAGACTCTTCTTTCGGTAGTAGCTAGAGCCATGGTCTTTGGGGTTGTGTGTGTTGGGGCAAAGGTCTGACTTTGAGTTACAGTGACCGGCTGGACAGGCTGATTAGTAAATGTGTTTGTGTGATGGGGAGTGGTGTGGACTCTGTGGGAGCTGTGCTGGAGAGAAGGATGAGGGCTTCTCATGCGGGGCATCCTGAGTAACTTCAGACGGCTCTAAAATATTATAAAAGCATATGCAGTTATTTGATGATCATATTGTGTTTCACAGCAAGGTTCTAAGTTTGATTCCACCTCCTTCTGTGTGGAGTTTGCATGTTCTCCCCGTGTCTGCGCAGTTTTCCCCCAGGTGCTCCGGTTTCCCCTGCCACTTAAAACATGCACAATAAGTATGAAAGCAGTGAGCGAGGGAATGGATGGTGTTGATTGGGAGCTTTAAAGGGCCAGTGTGTTCGGCGTCTCGCTTCTGTCCTCACCGTGTGTGGAGAGAACGGAAAAATATCTGAACTCTGAACATTGTAAAGTGCTTTGGAGAACCTTGATCTGTAAAATGCGCTATATAAAATAACATTACTTACTTACTCACTAATAAATCTTATCATTTTTACAGAAGGGTGTGTAAACTTGAGAGCACTTTAGTTGAGGGAAGGATTCTTTGCAATTGGAGAGATGAAGAACCAACAGAGGATATAATTGGTTAGAATAAAATGCAGCATACAGGTGTAGTTGAAAATGTCTTACTTCATCATGTTTGATTTGACACTTGATCTGTGTATGAAGCGCTTGAGTTGGGTCTCCATGGCACAACATGAAGCCATTACCCTGATTGGAGCCTGAAGTGTGTGATTGTCCCGGAGATGGCGTAATCAGGAGCGCCTGGAGCGGGATAAAAATAGTCTGTGCTATGCTCCAGTGAAGTCCAGGCCGGCTGTGTCTTAAATATGAGCATGAGTATGGAATTACTCATGGATCTAGACCAGAGGGAGTGCTTTTGTTAGAGGCCAGCTCCTGCCCTACAGCCAAGGGAATCATAGTTCTATTTGGAGACGATCGTGCCCATGGAATTCTTCAAGACTTCCATTTTTTCTTCATGTTTTGTATTTTGGGTTTTAGGACAGGGTTACATCCAAATTCAGTAATAGTAACTTGTTTTTCTAGTCCTTCTTTATTCTTCCTCATGGTTTAATTACCTTAAATGAGTCAGGGCAGCTCCAGGATTGGTCAAGTGAAGTGTTGTAGTAAATACTTTTTAACTGATAATAGCTTATCTTATCTTACATACAGTACAGATTAGATAAATTGTTCAGAATAACATAAAGAAAACACTGATTACAAGTTACATGGTTAACATGCTAATTACTGATTAATATATATAGTATATATATATATATATATATATATATATATATAATATATATATATATATATATATATATAACATTTGCAACACTTTTGTTTTAAGAGGCAAAAAACTGCTCTAATTGTGATAGCCTACTAATACAGGACTGAGACAGAACATTTTTGAAAGAAGGGGCGGAGTTACATGCATGTACCAGAAGTTCCTGATTAGCGTTGGTGGATCTAAAATCAACAGGTCTGTGATAAGGGAACCATGTTGATTAAAAGAGACAAAAAGTTGATTTTGCATAATATGTCTCCTTTAAGACACTGACATATTTTAGATTCAGTTTGTCCTAAGTTTTTTCGGAAGCTCTAAACAAATGTTTTTCTTTCATTTACATTTCTTGTTTTTTGTGTTTTCACTTTGACCCACATTCTACAGCAGTAGTTTTTCGCACTGAAGCAGTCATCTCTCCCGTCTGTCATGGCGAACGTGCATGTTCGAGGCAAGGAAATGAATAATGCATCATTAAGTGACTCGGTCCTCGGACACAAAAGGACGTCAGACAGGACAGGTGTTGGACAGGGACACGATGAATGTTTCAAGAGCAAAGCGAGGCGAGAGGAGAGAGAGAGGAGGAGGAGGAGGAGGAGGAGGAGGAGGAGGAGGAGGAGGAGGAGGAGGAGGGGGCTGGGTTTATGCCAGAGTCAAAGTGAAGGACTTTAGTCTGATTTGCACTTTATGACACTCTTCATTACACTACTGGAAGTGGCAAAGAAGCGCACGCAGGCTTTAACAAGACGGTATCTCCCATCACAAATGAACAAGTCTTTGTATAAAGCTGGATAAATCTAGGCTACACTTTGTGCAGCTATATTTCGTCTGCCTGAGTCACATACTCCGCTCTGCTCCACTTTTCTGTCAATAGCTGGATTTATCGCCACTTCTATTACAGCGAGCAGAAACAGGAGCTGCTTTATTTATGCTTATTTGAAAACGGTTTTGAAGTAAGGGCTGCGAGATTAATTGCGATCGAGATTACAATTATGGAAGTGATATATGGGAATGTCTCGAGCGTAACATCCACCTATTCCGGCCCATTATATAAATCCGTGTGTTTAAGGCGTGAATTATGATTTTATGCATATATTTTCTCCATAAATCTGAGACGTAGAGTAGTCCGGCCGGGTAAGTAGTACTGTGATGAGAGATTGCAGTAATAGCCCATGTGGGACAGTTGAGGCTTGGAAACCATTGTTGCTCTAAAGGCCTAGATACAACCACGCAGGCAGCGTGAACGCGCCGCGACTGCGCTCTTCCGACTTGTGAGTTACCCCCTTAGAGGGAAAGGAAAGCAAACCGACTCTCACTGGCGGTTGCAGGTTCGTTTCATTTGCACGCCTGTTGTAGAGGCCGGACCATGCCAAAGACACACCCAAAATGTGGTCCAAGCTTATTTTTCCCGCTTGAGACGAGCACAGTGACGTGGCTTTTAGTCAAAATACATGGCATACATAGAAGATTATGCTCTGGTCTTTGACAACTAGATCAGCACCACATGTCCACAGGGGCCAACTGTTAGGTTAGGGCACGGTCACATAGGTTTTTACAAACGAGCTAGGCCAAGTGGCCCGGATCGTCGCCACAGGGGTGTGAAAACGGCCCGCGGTCTCAAGAATGTGTTTTCTGTCCAATATGGAACAATATGGTAATTACAGCTGCAGGGAATCCTTTAACAAATAAAGCATGGAAACAAAATAACATTCTGCAAATTTCTGATATTATCAATCAAGTTTCACTGCGGTCTTTTGAGGAGCTGAGAACTAAATATGGCTTATGTACAAATGCCTTTTTGCAATACGCCCAAATAGCTTCAGTTTTCTCCAGACTACCGAAGGAATACTTTAAATATGATAGTGAAATGGAAAACAAATACAGAAAGTTGGTGATTAATAAAGGGACAGTTTCGGGTCTGTATAAACTACTTATTAACTTGTATATGCTGTACAGTATATGTATGTGTGTATATAATGTATGTATGTATGTATATATATGTATATATTATATATATATATATATATGTATATATATATATATATATATATATATATATATATATATATATATATATTATATATATATATATATATATATATATATATATATATATATATATATATATATATATATATATATATATATATATATATATATATATATATATATATATATATATATATATATATATATATATATATATATATATATATATATATATATATATATATATATTAGGGGTGCAACGGTTTGAAAAAATCACGGTTCGGTTCGTACCTCGGTTCAGAGGCCACGGTTCGGTTCATTTTTCGGTTCATTTTTCAAAAAAAAAGTTTTGTCTTTTTAATAAACACAGCTCATGTGGACTCGGCACCTGCTCTGACTGCCCCCCCTGACCTAGAAATGAATTAAGGGGAAGGAAATGGATGGATGGATGGATGGATGGCATATTCCATCCATCCAATTATGTCTATTTAACATAATTAATGAAAAACAACACAAAGTGCAACATAAGAAGGCACTTTATGAGGATATTTACCCTCATATATTAAACCACCTTCCTGATTCTCCCGAGGAGGCGGTCCATTCTGGGCCCAGCCTCATTCACTGCATTTATTTAATTTTTGGCATTATCAGTTGTGACTGGGATATTAGTACTGGGCCTTTGTCTTCCATTCCTCCGCTGCTTGTGTCAGTACCTGCGCTGTGTGACGGTGTGACTGTCGTAGAGGGGGCGTGTCTGCAGCACCAGACTTTTCATCTCCCAGTCTGCAGTGATGAAGTGAGCGGTTCCGCTCATGGATCTATTATAGGTTCCGCGGGACGTCCAAGCGTCAGTCGTGAGCGCAGCTGAGGATGCGCGGGAGAGTTGACTTTAGCCCGGTCTGACTGTGCGTAAAGGAGCTGCTTAAATGCCGCGACAATAAGCGGTCGTTGAGACGCTTTTTTCACTCGTGTCTTTCTTGTGCCACAGTGCTTACACATCGTGACAGTTTTGTCGAATATTAATGATCAGTGTAGTTACAGTGAAGCCAAAATGCTCTCATACTGGGGATTTAAATGACGCAGGGCTTTCAAGCATCTCCGTTCCTCCGCTCGCAATGACCGCGCTGTGTGTGGACTGAACAATGTATGTATATGTATATATATATGTATATATATACATATATATATATATATAAAAAAAAAAAAATTGTCCACTCACCTTTGGCCCTCCGCGGGCGGTTATCCCTCTCTAAGCTCGGGTCCTCTACCAGAGGCCAGGGAGCTTGAGGGTTCTGCGCAGTATCTTTGCTGTTCCTAGCACTGCACATTTCTGGACCGAGATGTCCGAGGTTGTTCCGGGGATCCGCTGTAACCACTCATCTAGCTTCGGGGTCACTGCCCCGAGTGCACCGATCACCACGGGCACTACTGTCACCTTTACCCTCCAGGCCCTCTCCAGCTCCTCTCTGAGACCTTGGTATTTCTCAAGCTTTTCATGTTCTTTTTTCCGGATGTTACCATCGCTTGGAATTGCCACGTCCACCACCACGGCTGTCCTCTGCCCTTTGTCTACCACCACGATGTCAGGTTGGTTTGCCATTACCATTCGGTCGGTCTGTATCTGGAAGTCCCACAGGATCTTCACACGCTCATTTTCCACCACCTTTGGAGGAGTTTCCCACTTAGACCTTGGGGTTTCCAGCCCATACTCTCCACAGATGTTTCTGTACACTATGCCAGCCACTTGGTTATGGCGTTCCATGTAGGCCTTCCCTGCCAGCATCTTGCACCCTGCAGTTATGTGTTGGATCGTCTCAGGTATATATATATATATGTATATATATATATATATACCTGATATATATATATATATATATATATATATATATGTATATATATATATATATGTATATATTAGAGGTGCAACGGTTCAACGTCTTCGGTTCGGTACAGACGTGATCCGCGGTTTGATTTATGAATAAAAAGTTGTGCGCACATTGTTCAGTCCACACACAGCGCGGTCATTGCGAGCGGAGGAACGGAGATGCTTGAAAGCCCTGCGTCATTTAAATCCCCAGTATGAGAGCATTTTGGCTTCACTGTAACTACACTGATCATTAATATTCGACAAAACTGTCACGATGTGTAAGCACTGTGGCACAAGAAAGACATGAGTGAAAAAAGCGTCTCAACGACCGCTTATTGTCGTGGCGTTTAAGCAGCCCCTTTACGCACAGTCAGACCGGGCTAAAGTCAACTCTCCCGCGCATCCTCAGCTGCGCTCACGACTGACACTTGGACGTCCCGCGGAACCTATAATAGATCCATGAGCGGAACCGCTCACTTCATCACCGCAGACTGGGAGATGAAAAGTCTGGTGCTGCAGACACGCCCCCTCTACGACAGTCACACCGTCACACAGCGCAGGTACTGACACAAGCAGCGGAGGAATGGAGGACAAAGGCCCAGTACTAATATCCCAGTCACAACTGATAATGCCAAAAATTAAATAAATGCAGTGAATGAGGCTGGGCTCAGAATGGACCGCCTCCTCGGGAGAATCAGGAAGGTGGTTTAATATATGAGGGTAAATATCCTCATAAAGTGCCTTCTTATGTTGCACTTTGTGTTGTTTTTCATTAATTATGTTAAATAGACATAATTGGATGGATGGAATATGCCATCCATCCATCCATCCATCCATTTGCTTCCCCTTAATTCATTTCTAGGTCAGGGGGGGGCAGTCAGAGCAGGTGCCGAGTCCACATGAGCTGTGTTTATTAAAAAGACAAAACTTTTTTTTTGAAAAATGAACCGAACCGTGGCCTCTGAACCGAGGTACGAACCGAACCGTGATTTTTTCAAACCGTTGCACCCCTAGTATATATATATATGTATGTATGTATATATAGATATAGATATATATATATATATATATATATATATATATGTATGTATATGAGTGTGTTCACAGTGAAGTGACAATTGAAGATTCTGGACTTTAAAAGGTTATAACTTAAAAACTAAAATTACTATCATAGATTGGAAAAAAGATTTCAAACACAGACACATTGAAGAGATAGTGTGGATAAAATCAAAAGGAAAGATTGTCAAATATATTTTTGGTGACATTTTAAACGACAAAATCAGCCTCTTTTTTGTCCATTCTACTGTGACGCCAGTTACATAGAAAATAAAATGTCCTCAGTCTGAAAAAGCGGCAGATGAAATCCCACAAGATTATTATGGTTAACACAACATCAGGAAATCACTTGATATGAAAAGGAATGGTTAAAAAATAAAAAATAATTAATTAATTAAATGACCCTTGAAAAATGTATAACGGACGTGATGAGGACGGTCCTCTTTTCTCTAAAATTTAAACTTGAGAAAGAAAAAAATCTTGTCTGTTTTCACATTTAATTGGTTGACAATATGTAAGTATCACTTTGCATCTACTTTGTGTAAAAAAAATAGAATCTCTGAATCAAATGTGGACATCTGAAAATACCTCAAATACCTCAAACTTCCGCAAAGCTCATTCCGTCAAATCATCACGTCCGTTACATAAAATAAACAGGGCCGCTATAGGAAACTTGTCTAATGTATAAAACAGTTTTGTTCTAGCAACTTCTAATGGACAGAGGAGGTGCTTGGATACATGAAAAACATAAAATATCTTCTGATTATTAAAATCTAATTTTTGGCCTTTCGTCACACTTTTGTGCCCTTTAGTGTGAACAAGCCCATATATGTGTGTATATAATTAAAAAAGAAAAAAAAGAATGTGTTTTCGCAAATGTGCCAGAGCAACTGTGCTGTAGTACAATGCTTGGTCCAGCTGATGGAGCTAATACTAACTTCAGCGACGACCTTGTAATTAAGTTTCCGTTTCTCTTCCTGTTTACATTCTGCTACTGTAGTACGGATCGCGTTGTTTAGGGAAAGACACATCTCACACTTGTCCACATTGCTCTGATGCAAAGTGCAGCAGTTCAGTGGGGAACATGTGTGTGCACATGTGTGTGTGTGTGCGCGGCGTATGAGCAGAGTGACCGGAGCCAGGCAGGATACAAGAGTGTGTTGGTGTGTTCTGGCGATTAAATAAAGACTGATTCTTGAATATCTGAAGTGTTATTGCAAAAGCACCACACTGAGAGTGAGGGTCAGGAGGACAGAAGTTATTCCCGTAGAAAACGCTTCCCTTTGGCTCTAGAGCGACACACTTCCCAGCGGGGGCTTAAATGAAAGGTTTAATACAAGCGGAGAATACTAAAGTGCAGAGAGAGACGTGTGTGAAAATGCGCGTCACAACAGAAGATGTAATGTGACGCACAATATCAAGTCCCCAACACACCTCATCCCCCACTCCCCGCCACAGTGACCCCACTCATCTGGGCTTTACAAAGCGTGCTCTGGCCCACCTCTCTCAACCGTGGCCAAGTCCAGTTGCCGCGGTCACATAGCACCTAAAGCCCGGATCAAATTGCGAAGTGGGCTCAGGCCCACTTTAACTGGGCTTTAGGCTGTGCATGTGCCTTAGTGTATCTCAACCTTAAGACTAGTCAAATCCAATACTGGTTATTCTAATAAATTATATGTTTGAAAATGTTAATGTTGCTCCATGTGGATGATACATTTGCCGGGTCCTGGATTATTTGAGAATCAGAAGTTTGTTTTGACAATTTTGTTTTAACACGTCTTCTCTGTGTTGAAAAGCAGCACAGGTTGAAACAATGCACCGGGCTTTCACACTGTTGTGCCGGGTCAACACGCCATTTCAACACGGCTCAAGGACTACACTACAAAATCAAGTACTGTACCCTTATCCTTGAACCAATGTCTCTAAAAGTAATTTCCTCTCTCTTTCTCCAAGTCCACCAAATAAAGTTCGAACAGCCGTAGAGAAATCCAAACGATACATAATAAGTGACATTTCTTGTGCCTTTATGGAGTCCTCAGTGCAGTAATCTGCCCTCATCTGCCGTCCTTGAAATGCTCCTCAAATACTTCCCCTGTGGACTGAGGCAGCGATAAAGCTCAATGTCATTATTGTTTTCTCCTTATCCCACTAAATGACCATCAAACCTGTTCGCCAGCCGCTCCCTGCAGGCCTCCTGACAATGTCAACACAAAGGCAGACCGCCACCTAAGCAAGGCACCTTTTCCATTATCGTCTTTTTAAATACGCCATTCTAACTACATTGTCTTGTCTTTTTCACCGTTCGGTTTGGCCCAGGTGATAGCAGCAGCAGCCTGCGGTGGATCTAGCGAGGTTAATGAATAACTGCACTTTTAATGGGATTAAGGGAATTAGGGGAAATGTATGTTTTTGTAATTAGAGCAGAACTAAACACAGACAGGGAATAGTGTGTCAAAAGTCAGCACATCAAAGGCATTATCTTCTCTGCCAGCTGTGTTCAGGATGTTCACAATTTAAAATGTAAGTTTTAAACAGCACAAACAAAAAAATACGAAAAGCATAATATGAAAAGGCAACGTCACATTATCCAAAGTTAATTCTTAAAATTACTTAAAGATGCTATACCCGATTTATTTTCTAATGAGTTCATAAAAATGCTTATTATTACATACAAGCTGTATTATAATCTGTAATTTCATTGAAAACTTGAGCTCATTGATTCAGCTTGTGTATGAATTCAGGACGTATAAAAGTGCTGAGTAGAAACTTAACGTGACGCCCGCTCTCCTCCTATCACAGAACGAGCCTCTAGCCTCTACAGCGCTGCTAAAAACAGTAGCATTTTAGCAGAATTGGCTATAACTCCTCTTGCTGTAACTGCGTACACAGCAAAACAGCCCAAACGACACTGAGGAAGAGAAGAGGGAACTAAAGCGAAAATATGATTCAAAGAAGAAATCAAACCCAGGTGAACATAGCTAGCTTACATGGTATCCTCTGGAGAGACTTGTCTATGGGAGAGACCTGCGGGACCGCCTCGGACAATCTATGCTCGGACTACATTCGGACGCGGAATTCTTCAGTTATATATTTTGTTAGCAGTGCGTTGCTTTTGTACCATTTCATCAGTGATTGTTGTACAGCTTAAGTTGCGCTAATGCTAATGTAAGCATATGTATCAGATCGCAAATAAAACTAGATGGCTCCGTGGAATGAGAGCGTAGGGGAAATGAGAGACCTCTGAGCAAGTTGAGGGGCGGTGCTAAATATTCAAACCTGGCAGAAACGGGTATAGCTCCTTTAAGTTGATTTTTATACATTTTAGCTTCTTTTATTTTATCTATCGCTCTAACATTTTGCACAAATATTGCATTCCAAACGAAGGAAGCTGCCCCGTGGTGCTCTCACTGTAAAAATCTAATCTGTGAGCCCATCAGTGCCTCCTGCAGGGGCCATCCGCAAAATTACACATCATCGTGGCTCCCAGAGGTGAACGGGGCTTGGATCACGGAGCCGGAGCCCAGAGCCGGAGCCCAGAGCCGGAGCCCAGAGCCGGAGGCCGTATTCGCACAGTGTTACGTAACAGTTATTATGTCATGTTGCTGGAGCATATGGGGCCCTTGTTTAAAAACAGGGGCCCTGTTGCCAGCTGGCTTACATGTGGATATCAGGTTTAGATAAAACTACTTATGTAACTGACGGCACATTTGTGAATGAAAGGAGCAGACTGGCAGCTTTACAAATGTGGAATCAAATCTCCAGCTGGTGCACATCTTTTCTCCTTCAGATGTCCATTATTTCATACATATCTGTTGTCCCAGCACTGATTATTGGATTATCATTCAATAATTGTTAGTATCAATTTATTTTGAGGTTTGATATTTACTTGTACTTGCAAACTGTCTGAGTATCCGTTTTGACCAGTAAAGGGACAGTGACAGATGTGAATGTAAACACTGTGACAACACCACTCCAGATACAGAACATAATGGGTTTGTACCTTTTCTTCAGCTCCTTGCAAAATTGAGCAGACGCCCCAGCACCTTAACGCCACCCCATCCTCCCCCAACCCACCGAACGCACTCTGTAAATCACTGCGCTCTTCCCCAAGGCACTGCCAAAACTGAATCATTGTATTAAAAACCTATAAATCAGGCAAAAAGAGCTCCACAAGGCCAAAATATCCCTCAACCTGATCCAAAAATAGAAACGAACAAAGCTTTTGCCAATAGTCCATGTCCCACATTGCTTATCAAGGCTGGAGAGTGTCTGACAGACGCACAACTCTTCAACATTTTATTACTGCATCCCTCTGTGTTTGAGTGACAGGAGTTCAGAGGGTCTGCGTAGTACAAGCGGCTTCTGTTTTACTTCATTGACTCAAGCAAAATTCTCTCGCTTGTTATTGCCTTTTCCGAGAATCAAACACTGGGCCTTGTTGATTTGATGGTTTCCCTTATGTATAGTGGTGACAGGACGTCCCAGTGTGAATGATGGGTCAAATATTCAAAGGGAAAAAGAACAGTGGGGTTGATGGTCAATGGTCCTTAACTTAGTAACTTCATTTTTTGTTTACGCTTTTACAAGTGCTGCCCAATAAAATACTATAAAAATAAATATATAGTAAAACCATAAAATCATTAAAAAAAATCAAATACACACACGGACACATATGTACTGTATATGCATAAACCTAACAGTAAAAAGAATAAAAAATAAAAATAAAAGAACCTCACAACTAAAGCCAGAGCACAAAAATGGACTTAAAACACTCCATAGAAGGAGCAGTTTGAATGGGGGGGGGGGGGGAGTGCAGAGCATTCCACAGAGTAGGCCCTGTCCGAGTTTTAAGTCTCCACGAGCTGGAGCTGGCCCCCGGACCTCAGCGCGCAGGGCGGGTGGTAAGAATTCCATTCGATATTGAAATTCTTCCCTTCACTTCTTGCATTTGAATGGCGCACTCTGCTCACAAAGGGCATCTACAGCGAGATGTGACACTTGACTTTCTATGGAGTGCTCAGTAGTGGCTGAGTTGATAAAGTGAAAAGTAAAGCTCATTTTTGCATTTTCTTCCGGCAGAAAGTGTGATATGCAGAAGCATTTGAAATATTGCATACTTGTAAAGAAGAGTCTCTGTATCACATTTGTGTGATAAAGCTTTGGTTGTTATGATGTGATGGAGGCTTTTTGCAGATACATTTAAATGCATTTGCTTCTGTTTTTCACTGGGACAAGAGCAGATACAATTTTGAACTCCCACCACTACAGCATCAGCCTCATTCCTACTGCGCCAAAACAGTATGGTCAGAGTTTGAGCTGTTGCACACGCTGCATCTGAAATAGTATCTTCAGTAGAACATATAGGGAGAAGGGTATTGGCCTGCCCTATCACCATGCTACCACCAGAGGAGCTGTAGAACTTGTAAATAATGTTATGTCATCTGAGAATCAATACTAATTTATGGGCAATACTTTTGACGTCGTAGTGGTGCAATGACATCATACCATTACAGGAGCTTTTGGACAGAAAGGGCAAAGTTTCATGTTTGAGCCAGAAGTTACCGATATTGGAATGGGCAACTCCAGGTCCGTTTTTGATGAGGAGATTTTTTTACTGTCGACTTTTTGATAAAGCAATCTTGTGTTAACCCCACGATGAATTCAGGTTCTCAGCAGTAAGTTCACATTTCCTATAGTCGGCTTTTTGCTCGTGTTCTTTTGCCTGGAATGTTTATCCTCAATCAACATTAGAGACTTACAAGAGACGATAGGCTAACGTACAGAGAAGGTTAGTTTGGTGCCACAATGATTAACAATTTTAACAAACTGGAGTAAAATAGCAACTATCTTTAAAAAAAACTTGAAAATTAGGATATGTTTTTGGAGGTTGGCTCAGGCCTGGTTCATAAAAAAAAAATAAACAGACAGTAAATTTGCACAGTACACTTTTACACTTTTAACTGAACCAGATCAATAGTTTTTCCTTGCAGACGGAAAGCAACCTTTTCAGTTACGTTTCCATAATCAGTATAACACCCTTTGCTCCCTGTAAGGAAATTATTTTTTGTTACAAACCAACCAACATTAGACCCAAGTCAAGAGAACATGCATGAGTCATTAAAGTCCATAAATATTGCATTGTCCCTCAGGTTTGTTCCATTATTTGTTCCCAATCCTTTATTTATGAACATTCTCCCCCCTTGAGGCCAGAGGAGTATCATGGGATCGTAGTGCAAGCTCTGGTGGCTCTAGTGTGTTATTAGCCTATAGGAGTTCTAGCGCTGACCCAAAACCCAGGGTGGCACAGTTGTTTGCACTTCACAGCAGTCTTTCTGTGTGGCATTTGCTCGTGTCTGCTTAGGTTGTCTCCAGGTGCTCCGGTTTCCCCTACTATTAAAAACATGTTCAATAGGTGAAGGTCGAGTGATCGTGTGTTTTTGAGGGTGACTGTGGGACTACAGATGGAAATTCAGATTCAGATTCATTTCTTTGCCATTTGCAGTTAAACCACATTGGAAAAACTGTGCAAGACTACCCCAGTGTGCACCAGACACGACACACACCAGAGCTCTTGCCACAAAATTAGCTACAAAACAACCACAATCTGGTGTATTTCCCATGCTACTGTTTAATTTCTGTGTATTTTAAACAGAAGTAGCAAAAGAGAGTGAGATCATGCACCTTACTGGTTGATTATTTTAGAATAAAGGATATGAAAGTAAGTGCGTATCCCATAACATGATTGTCAATTTTAATGATCATGGAACAATTCCTATAGGCCTCAAGATATTTTATTATATCCTCCCGTCACTGCAGCCTAACTATTAAGAAGGCATTTGCGTTTTAAAACAGTTGAATTAGCATTAGCATTTAAATGGGCCGTCAGCCAGTAACACTTAACAACAAATATGCTTTGAGCGACCGGATACATATCAGAGGACTTTATAATGAGCCAAAAGTCATAGATCCTCACTCTAAAGCAAACAGATGCATATTATGTCTTGGTTTCATTTTACCTCTGACAGTGATATCCTCTAGGTATGTGTGAGTGTGGTCATAAGTTCATGTTTAGTCCCTATTGCTAATTCAAATGATCTTTCGTTGTTCTTCTTCATTTCAAAAAACGTACATCTCATTTTGCCTATTCTGATCATGAATTAGTCTCTGTTGAAAAAAAACAAACAGGTGGAATATCTTGATTGCAGTGGCCTATTTTATCTTTATAAAGCCATTCTAATTGGCTGATAAGGCTGTTGTTTCCCCAGGCTTATCTGCTTAGCCCAGTCCACACATAATAGCTTTTTATATTATTTGTGTTCGCTATCTCACTCTTGCATCTCTGTCTGTGCCTTTGTCTCTTGTAGCCAGTGCTGCCTCTGTAAAAAGGTGTGGCCACTAAAGGCACTTATTTGTACACACTTTTTTCGTATTCTTTTTAACATAATGGGGCACATGCACTGACCGGGGAACTGCTCACAGCCGTCGACCCTGATCCAGCAGTTTTTCTTGAGAGTTGTCCACGGGAAGTCTGGGCCGCACGAGTAATTACTATCTTTGAGGTCACAAGTAGCAAATCACAAAGACTTTGCAGACAGAAACCTGCTAAAATAAGATAGATACAGTATTGAATTAGGGACAATATATCGTATGTACCTAGAGAGATTGATGAGCAGGCAGGAGTGTGACTGGGATGTGTCTCCTTTCATAGGATCCGAATCAAACTGCAAACAAAATGGGAAGACTGAGGCGTTTAAAAGGATATTGATGAAATGGTCTGTCACCACATGGAAAATAACTCGAGAAGAAAGAAGAAGCTTTGCCAAAGTGACAAATATGTTTTTCCTTTTTAGTGCACAGTAGCATTTTTGCTCATTCCAGTAACGCGGCGGAGTTGTCATTGTCAGAAGTATTGAGTATTCATCGAGCATTAAAACCAGTCTGAAAGTTATAAATATAAAAAGTATAAAATAGATATGAGTTTAGCATTCATAGTAAAAATAATGACATACACAAGGCAAAATATGGCATTTCTGATCTATTTTCAACTATATCAGAATAACAGGTATAACAACCTATGGCCCCTTCAAAAGTGTTATTTCTAGTATTGAAAAATATGTGACAACAGTAGAAGACTGTGGAAATGTTTTAAAATCTAGATAAAAGCAAGCTAATTCCCAGACACTCAAGCTGCTTACATGTACAGATGTATACATATATCTCTATATTTATGCAATGTACAGTACTTTACACTTTCTTCTTTATTAAGATAAGAGATCCTTTATTCGTAACCATACAAGAAAATAGTAAGAGCACTCAGGGAGCACACAAAATGTACAAAATAAGTGGCTGCTGTGGCTAGCTGTAAATGCTTCAGTATCATTCTTTCAAAATATCTATATACTGTAGAAAGTGCAAAGTTATATACATATAGAGCACTTTATTATACTAAAGTCAAAGATTTTGTCCTTATGTCTTGCTTCATTTTATAGATTATTGACTGCTTCCTTATTATGCTGAAGTTAGTGATTTTATTTTATGTTATTATATTTAGTAGAGAGTTTAGTATAGAGTTATTTTTATAGAGCTGTGTTCATTTTTCTTATCCTGTGCTGTGTTCATTTATCATGAGCTGTGTGCTCCTCATTCATTCTGTTCTGTAACTGGGGATGCAACACTGAAACATCCAAACTGTGGGACCGACAAAGGATCTCTCTTTTTCTCTTCTTTTCTTTTAAGTGCAACAACTTACACAATCGGCAACTTCCAAATATGACAACATCTACTCCAAACATACTTTGAAACTGTTTTCTTGTTGTACGTTCTCCTAACCAGCCTGTGTGTTTTTGTCCCTTCCAGCCAGCGGTACTGCATGTGTAACCCGGACGTGGTGCAGCAGTTCCACAACCCCGACACCATCTTCATCCTGGCCTTCGCTGTGGTGCTCCTCAACACCGACATGTACTCCCCCAACATCAAGCCTCAGCGCAAGATGGGCCTGGACGACTTTATACGCAACCTGCGGGGTGCGTACACTGTGTGTTCATATCACTATGTCAGCACTTTGCTCGTGTGTTCCACTAACTCAGTTACTTGCAGGTCTTTGGTGCTACTGTACTTGTAAATCACTGGAGATTAGATTAAAATTAAGAGATACTTTTTTTCGTCCCATTTATTTAGCGTTGCATCACAGACAGAAATGCACAAGATAAATTAATAATAACTAAAATCAAATAAAATAAAATATCTAAATCTAGCATAAAAAGAAGCAGTATAAAATTTCTATCTTTAGCCATATATTGTCTTTCTGTCCCATTTGTTTGCCGGATCTGACTTTGAACATGCACAATACACTGTAGGGCAGAAAGGCTTGCTGTCCCGGCCCCCACGCTGCTTTAAACGCAGTCTATTTTAGTTGGACTTTCGTTGTGATAGGTACAGGGCAAAAGTCTATAAATCCTAACAGTCTGTGGATAAGGCTCCTCAGAAGTGACCGCCTGTTATGGGGATAACTACTGACCAACACGCTGTAGACGCCACATATATAGCTTTAAAAAAAAAAACCAGACATGTCACTGCAGACACTGAAGGCTGATCAGACTGAGGAGTGGACTAACAGAAGCTGTCATCACCCAAATGTTTGCCGTATCGTGGAAGAAGCAGATCACAGCTAACTCATTGATCTGTGTTCAGCGGTTTTGTGAAGTCCCCTGAGATTTAGGGCTATACAAAATAAATTTAATTGAATTCAACTCAAGAGGGCATCCCAGCAACAAAAGAGCCTCTTCAGGTATAGGTTCACGCTCGAGTTAGCAGAATTTAGGGACTGACAGCAGCTGATTGGTCAGGTTTGGGGCAAATAAAAGCACCAGGATCATTCCGAACAGTAATCACACATTTTTAGCCCAGAAAGTGAGAGTGACAAAAACAGTCACAGAGTAAGAGCAGTTTTACTTTCAAAGTGAAGCGAGTAAAAGGGAGTCACTTCATTAGGAGACCTTCACTGTTAGATTCATGGAGCTTTGGGTTTAGCATTTTCCATCTATATACAGTTCAGTCTATGAAGCTTAAATAAAACCGGCTTTCATTTCTTCTATAAAAAATAGGACATTGTTTTAGATACCAGCAGCTTTGTGCTAAGGCCGAATGAAAACTTGAAAATTATAATTTCACATATACCTCCAATTTACTGAGCAGGAACAATGACAAATGACTAATAGCCGTTTGCCATTCCTCTACTGGAAATTATGAGATTTTGGTTTCTTGCTGTATTGTATTACTATTCTTCCGTCTGTTTCAATAGCCCTCAGTTCTTTATATTTATCATACTGATATTCACAGATATTCACTCACAACTCTAACCTTTACCATAAACCTAACCCTAGCCCAAACCAAATGACCACGGTTTGTTTGGCTATAACCTTCTGGTGGTATCAGAGAAGAGTGTGACTTTTGAAGAATTGGTCACCTGAAACCACAAAGCTGATAAACTTTAAGAAAAACCTGAAAGTTTTACTTTTTCCGCCCATTTCAGGGGGAGGATTGCAATGCAGCTCTTTTACATGGAATTAGATCAACGGTGGGCCAACCCCGGCTGGTGGGCCCTTTTCTATCAGACCCATGATCCCTCCTCAGTTTATCTAGATATAGTGTGAAGATTTAAGTTCGCTCAGTGCAGTTTTTAAGCATACTTATATTTAGTAGCAGAGTTGAGTATAGAGTTATATTTATAGAGCTGTGATCATTTTTCTTATTCCTGTGCTGTGATCATTTATCATGAGCTGTGTGCTCCTCATTCATTCTGTTCTGTAACTGGGGATGCAACAAAGAAAACATCCAAACTGTGGGAGACCGACTAAGGACTCCTCTTTTTCCTCTTCTTTTCTTTAAGGTTGCAAACAACTTACACAACAATCGGACCCCACTTTCCAAATATGACAACCATCTACGCCAAAACATACTTTGAAACTGTTTTCCTTGTTTGTAACGTTCTCCTAACCAGCCTTGTGTATTTGTCCCTTCAGCAGCGGTACTCATGCAAATGTGTAACCCGGGACGTGGTGCAGCATTTCCACCAACCCCCCGACAACCATCATCCATCCCTGGGGCCTTCCGGCTGTGGTGCCCACAACACCGACATGTACTCCCCCAACATCAAGCCCTCAGCGCAAGAAGGGCCTGGAACGACTTTAAAGCAAACCAGCGGGGTGCGTACAACTGTGTGTTCATATCACTATGTCCAGGCACTTTGCTCTCGTGTGTTTCCACTAACCTCATTACTTGCAGGTCTTTGGTGCTACAGTACTTGTAAAATCACTGGAGATTAGATTAAATTAAGAGATACTTTTTTTCGTCCCATTTATTTAGCGTGCATCACAGACCTGAAAGCACAAGAATATTTAATAATCACTAAAATCAAATAAAAGACAAATCTAATTAGCATAAAAAAGAAGCAGTATAAAATCACAATCTTTAGCCATATATTGTCCTTTCTGTCCCATTTGTTTTGCCCGGATCTGACTTGAACATGCACAATAACACTGTATAGGGCAGAAAGCTTGCTGTCCCGGCCCCCACGCTGCTTATTTAAACGCAGTCTATTTTAGTAGAACTTCGTTGTGATAGGTAACAAGGCAAAAAAAGTCTATAAATCCTAACAGTCTGTGGATAAGGTCTCCTCAGAAGTGGACCGCCTGTTATTGGGATAACTACTTGACCAACACGCTGTAGACCGCCACATATATATACTTTAAAAAAAAAAAAACCAGACATGTCACTGCAGACCACAGAACGCTGAATCAGCAGAGGAGTGCTAACAGAAGTTGGTCATCACCCAAATGTTTGCCGTATCGTGGGAAGAAGCATGGATCACAGCAAACTCAGTGGATCTGTGTTCAGCGGTGTTTTGTGAAGTCCCCTGAGATTTAGGGCTATTACAAAATAAAATTAAATTGATTCAGACTCCAGGAGGGCATCCCAGCAACAAAAGAGCCTCTTCAGTATAGGTTCACGCTCGAGTTTAGCCAGAATTTAGGGGACTGACAGACAGCTGATTGGTCAGGTTTGTGGGCAAATAAAATGCACCAGGGAGCATTCCGAACAGTAATCACACATTTTTGTAAGACCCAGAAAGTGAGAGTGGACAAAAAACAGTCCACAGAGTAAGAGCCAGTGTTTACTTTCAACGTGAAGCCGAGTAAAAGGGAGGCACTTCATTTAGGAGACTTCACTGTTAGATTTCATGGGGGGTGTTTGTTGTGTGTGGGGGGTTGGTGTGGGCGGGGTGTGGGTGGTGGTTGGTGCCCCCCCCCCCCCCCACCCCCCCCCCCCCCCCACCCCCCCCCCCCCCCCCCTGATGGGGGGGGGGGGGGTGGGGGGGGGGGAGGGGGGGCCTCCCCACCCCCCTCCGGGGGGGGGGGCGGGGGGGGTGGGGGGGGGGGGGGGGGTGGGGGGGGTCCTAGCTTTTGAGGGTTTAGCATTTTCCAGTCTATATACAGTTGTCCTAGTCTATGAAGCTTAAATAAACATTCCGGCTTTCAATTTTCTTCTATATAAAAATAGGTACCGTTGTTTGAGATACCAGCAGCTTTGTTGCTTTAAGGCCGAATGAACTACTTGAAAATTGATAATTTCACATAGTACACCTCCAAATTTACTGAGCAGGGAACAATGGACAAAGGATGACTAATTAGACTCGCTTTGCCTGATTGCCTCTACTGGAACTTCCTGAGATTTGGTTTCTTGCTGGTATATTGTATTAACTATTCTTTCACGTCTTGTTTCACATAGCCCCTCATGTTCTTTCTATTTATCATACTGATATGATTCACAGATATTCTCACTTCACAACTCTAACCTTTATGGCACCATAAAACTCTAACCCTAGACCAAACCAAGAATTTTTGACCACGGTTTGTAGTTTGGCTATAACCTTCTGGTGGTGATCTAGAGAAGAGCCTGTGACTTTTGAAGAGAATTGGTCAGTGCCTGAAAACCCACAAAGCTGTGATAAGAACTTTAAGAAAACCTCGATAAGTTTTATTACTGTTTCCGCCCATTTTCCTTGGACCAAGGGGGAGGGATTTGCAATGCAGCTCTTTTATCATGGAATTTTAGATCAACGGTGGGCACCACCCCTGGGCTGGCTGGGCTCCCTTTTCTATCACGACCATGATCCCTCTCTTCAGCATTTATCTAGGATTAAAGATGTTGAACGATTTAAGTGGCGCTCAGTGCGAGTTTGGAGATGCTGCTGCGTTTCAATGTTTAATTTAGTCAATTTCTGTGTAAAAATCTAACCCTGAGAAAAACATTGGAAATAAGATCTGTTTTCCTTTGCCTTAATTAGATTAACCATCATTTTTATCTGAGACATTGGGGATCTAAAGATCTTATCAAACAAATTCTGCGAAAAAAATAAAATCAAAACTATTTGTGTCACATGGTATATTATCTTTCCCTAGTACAATATATAGCGCCTATCCTTTCCTCGATATACTCATGTCAGTGTATGTTTATAACATGATTATCATCTAGCGTGGAATTGTCACCTGGCCCTGTCCCATCCCTAACTGAATACATTTATAATAATTAATTGAATAGCTGCATCTATTGTGGTCCTGTATTGATTTACAGTTTCCATAAGTTAGTTCCACTGTAAGATTAATTAGGCGATTTTACCATGTGTATGTTTTAATCCTCGCACATTAACATGAGCTAAAGAGACACCATGACATACGACGTTTATGATTTAGCGTAAGACTGCATCACACTGACTGAACCCTGAAAGTGTTTTTTTTGGAGAACCTTGGAGGCAGAGGCGGCAGATATATTGCCTTGTTGAAGTGGAAACAAGCAGCAGCGGAGTTCGTTATATATGGACAATTTTTTATACCCTTGCCTTTATAGGGCATCATAAATTTCTATAAGATCTATCACAGCACAGGGAGAGTGAAGAGATGTGTCTCTGAGAGGATTGATGATGTGATGAAACAGGAGGAGCTTCCAGAGATAGGGGAGAATTGGATTCTGACTGACAGGACCTTAGAGCAGAGTAAATGAGGGCCTTCCAAACCTCAGCACAATCCCAGCAGTGCATCGGAGTACATTCTGCACACACACATTCACACGACAGAGGCCCAGGGCAGGGATAGGAAGATGATCAGAATTATGGAATACTGTGATGTTAAAATGGCCAGATTGCAATACTTTATTTTACTTTACTAACAGCCCACGAATAATCATTTTGGTTAGATTATTAGTCTATAAAGTATAGTGCCAAAACATTGATATGTCCTTATATTGCAAAATCTGGCAATTCTTGATATGGTAGCCAAATTGTTTTTATTATGTAATAAAATGCTGGCGAAAGAAAAAAAGAAAGAAGACTAGGTTGCACGGTGGCTGAGTGGACAGCATGCACGCTTTTCAGCAAGAAGGTGCTAGGTTCATATCCTTGTCAGAGAGGACCTTCTTAGTAGAGTTTGCATTTCCATTTACCACTAAAAACATGTACAGTACAACAGGCAAAATACTCCTACCCATAGTCCCTATGGAGTCACCTCAGGCAGTGTTTTTCAACCTGTGTGCCTTGTCATGTCAGAGTGCTCTGACATAAAGTTTGTTGTGGCTTGTGAAATTATCCATTTTCACCTGATTGGTCAAAATAACGCGAAAAGAACCTAATGTATTTTTTTGGCTTGCTTGATTTTCAATATAATTACACTTAAGACTTTGCTGAGAATGACTTTGCTTTGTTAACAAAGGCTGCAGAGTTTCATTTTTGCATCGGTTTCAGCTGGTGGTGTGCCATGTGTTGGGGAGCACTGATCTAGGACTTGCATGTCGCTTGAAAGGTTGAAGTTTTCAGACTAGGAAGATGAATGAGAGACAAACCCTCTGTGTGAGGTTATTCAAAAATGGTTCTTAAAATTGTATCTTCTGAAAGGTTTGTCTTAAATTTATATTTGTATAAAGTTTATCTTGGCTCTAAAAATAGGAGCCAAGATTTGACACCACATTTAGTTAGCGCTCTTCAGGTTTTAACAACTATATATTTTTTTTAGAGCTGCCAAGTCTCAAAGCACCAGTCCTTCACTGATCCTCCTGCAGGTGGTTGGTTAAGTGTCTTGCCCAGGGACACAACGACAGCAGACATCAGTGGGAGCAGGTGACATGGGTCATGGTGGGCTCGAACCCATGACCATTAGGTCCAAAGACCAGTGCTCTACCAACTGAGCCACTGTCGCCCCAAGTTTTTCTCTTTTTTGGTTCATTAATACAATGTTTTTGTCCAAAGAGAAAGGGGAGAAACATATTGTGAATAAATCAAACCACGACATTCTGTCTTTATCTTATTACATAAGTTATCTTTTAGATCTATTGCATCCAATTTGACGCTTTGGGCTGAGAGCTGATTAGCTGTTAGATAATGTCCTCTCTTTTCCATTTTTCAGTCTGAAAAAACGGATTTAAGAATGTGACAGAGGCCGACAATACATTTTAATGTGAAAGCTTGAGACAGAATCAAATTGTTTGAATTTTTCTGAGATAGATGTTATTGCAGTTAAAATGTTGAAGTTTCTCTATGGATCTAACTGGCTCTTAATACATCTTCATCACTGTTCCATTATTAAGATCATAACTAATGTAGAATAAAATCCTAATCTCATACTAATAAACAGTAATATGCAGTTTATTCCAAGGAAATGTTAATCTAAGTAAAACGATGCTATCTAGAATAAGGTGTGAATTATTATTATTGATCCTCTATAAATTAACCACCAACCACAATGCTTGTTTGTAGCTACAGTAGTAAGACGTTAAAGTGGACTTCAGTTACTTTTTGAGTTGTGGAGAGGGAGAGATTTTTTTCCAAGGCAAGCACGGGTTAGGCCTTCCCCATTCTCACTCTCCCTAGTTCCTGATTGGATGGAATTCATTTAAATCCATGACACAGAAGAGAGCTAACTCATATCTTCTAGAAAATGTTATTGGTGATGGTTATATCAAGTAGAGGGACTGTAATAAATATATTGTTTTACTCATAGTGTCTGCCAAATGCGGAAGAAGCCGATTGGAACATAAGACAGATTAAGACAAATTTCTTGTAGGGGAATTTGATCAGATACCAGCAATCAAGTTGATGACAGGACTGACGTGTTGCTGATATGGTTGCTAAGACAAGCTGTAGTTAGATTGTCAATCAAGATATGAGCCTTATAAGGATTTGCCAAAGACATCTAGCACCTTGAGATGTGTTAAAATCTATTATTATTATCAAAACCAGGGTTTTAATGACCACATAAACCATGAAATTGTTTAGCCCATGTTGAGTGTGACACAAACGGTTCGTGAGCCAGAGGAGTTTACTTTACAATGTAAGTCAAAAGGAGCCAGAGTGAGTTCGAGCAAAACCATGAGAGCTTCCCTTCATTGGGCTTCAGTGAGTTAGCGGATTAGCATTGTCCGTATGTATACAGTCTACGAGCACAGCGAGTGGAAAGCAGCCCACCTGTGTCCTCCAGTGTGTGGATAATCCTGCACATACTGAGAGAACACAAACGGCCTCATTCACAGATATTCTAATAATAAACAGGGCTGTCACTTTGCCTTGTGTGGTCCCTTACAGCAGCGAGCTATGGTCTTCTGGTAAACAGCCATTTCCAGATCTTTTATCCATGTAAAGCCCAGTGAAAAAGCTGGCTGTTGTGTTTAATTTTGGTCGATTAGCAATGTAGCCCTGTGCATGCTGTGCTCTGTGATTGGATGTGGTCATGGACTGTAAAATGAGGATGGACAGGGCCATAGATTCAGCTGATGAAGCCTGTAGAGAAGTGCTCACATTGTTTCTGCTCTCTTTGGCTCAATTCCTTTTCACTTAGTTTCTCGTAACATGATATAGTCTTAACCTAATTGTTATTTGTGATAAAACATTTACTTGCATGTCCCTGCTCTACATATTTTTGATGATATTTTGAGTTTATAATTATGAATCTAGATATGGCCAATATTAAATGACCAATCAGCGTTAGAAAGAATAGGCCCTGGTGGAAACAGATAGTTTTTTTGGGGTCTGTGAGGTTGACATTCGAAAATTTGACACCAAAAGGGAGAGATGCCGTCACATCTAGTCCACCCTACTTCATAAAAACTTTAGATCAGCCATGTTTGTTGCCTTCAAAAATCTGGTAAGATGTGAGTTTCCCACAGTGATGTGACAATTGGACATGTTCTCCTCAGGGGTGGATGACGGAGCGGATATCCCCAGGGACATGGTGTCTGGGATCTACGAGAGGATCCAGCAGAGGGAGCTGCGTTCCAACGAAGACCATGTGACCTACGTGAGCCGTGTGGAGCAGTCCATTATGGGGCTCAAAACTGTACGTAGACCTGCAGTATATTATCTTATCTTTAATGTATTTAGTACTTTCTTTAGAGTTTTAATCCCTGTTACAAAATTCTTCCTTATTGAAACATCTGCTATGAGTATTGGTCCACCCCATTTCCAAAGGCTCATTTTTCATACTATGACATATATTAATGCCTAGTGTACATCGGACTGGCAACTGATTATATCCATTGCATATTAGTTGCTGCCCCGCACACATTGACAATCTGGCAAAAATGGGCAACTCCTAGTAGCAGACCAGTCTCGGAAATAACAGCGCGTACATCGACAGCAACTACAGTGTGTTTTCTGGCATAAACTGTAGAGGGCGCGCAATACACGCAAATACACGCAATACACACATGTTGTTGGAGCGCGCCATGGATCTGATAGGAGCGCGCACATCAGGTGATATCTCCGGATCTGAAAACAACTAGTTGTTGAAAAGTAGAACACGGGCAACTGACTCAATCTGGAGATCGACTGTTTATCTCCAGTTGTAAGAGCGCTCACATCAAACGGTTTCGGCAACTGATCATCTCCATCATCTACTCTCAGTTGCCAAAAGCCGCCTTGCAACTTGTTGTCTCCAGTTTCTCTGTCGATGTACGCTAGCCTTTACACTCTGTCCTGAATACTGTGTGGTATTCAAGTAAATCTAGGGAGTCCAGTCTTACCCTGAAGACCGTGAGGAAAAGGGTGCGGTCTGGTGTGCTCCTGCTTGGTTGGATTGAAAACCTGAAACCACACGGCCCTTTGAGGACAGAATTGAATACTCCTGCCTTAGACCATGACTGTGAATTGTTTTCTGCCTCGTAAAACAAAAAAATTCCGCTGTTCTGACCCTAATTAGAAGTCTCCATCCTCCAGTTCTCATGTATTGAAGTCTTTTGTGGTAGCTGTGGGTGAGCTTCTTTATCTTCTCTGATGGTAAAGCTGTGCATTCTTGGCAAAAAGCCTCTAGTTCCTGTAAAATCCTGCATGATGTTAGAAAAATAGAATAAATGGCTGGACACAAAACAGCATTAATGTTTTCATTTATAATCGCCAATACAATGATATCCGTGTGTGTAAACTTCCCCAGCACAGATGATATTTTTTACAATGACCTGTCTTCGATTAGATCATGCCATGGTAGATTTTAATTTGTATCTAGCAGAATTAATATCACTCCTCACACTTAATGGGTGTTCATCTCTCTTTTTTTCCAAATCTTTTTTCCATCTGTATATTATCTGAAACGTGTCAGATCCTGGCCGTCCCGCACCGGCGCCTGGTCTGCTGCTGCCGCCTCTTCGAGGTCCCAGATGCCAACAAGGCTCACAAGCAGAAGCTGTCCCAGATGCAGAGGGAGGTGTTCCTGTTCAACGACCTGCTGCTGGTCAGAAACACACTGGTCACTCACTGTGCTTACTTGCATGCCATACATGTGGGCTCAGACCACTCTTGCCTAAGTACAGTATATAGGAAGGCTCACACCACTCTTGTCTCAGTATACATGCAGACTCAGACCACTCTTGTCTCAGTATACATGCAGACTCAGACCTCTCCTGTCTCAGTATACATGCAGACTCAGACCTCTCCTGTCTCAGTATACATGCAGACTCAGACCACTCAAGTCTCAGTCTACACGCAGACTCAGACCACTCTTGTCTCAGTATACATGCAGACTCAGACCACTCAAGTCTCAGTATACATGCAGACTCAGACCACTCTTGTCTCAGTATACATGCAGACTCAGACCACTCTTGTCTCAGTATACATGCAGACTCAGACCTATCTTGTCTCAGTATACATGCAGACTCAGACCACTCTTGTCTCAGTATACATGCAGACTCAGACCACTCAAGTCTCAGTATACATGCAGACTCAGACCTATCTTGTCTCAGTATACACGCAGACTAAGACCATTGTTTTCTCAGCACAGACAACATTGTACCTTTTGACACTTTTTTTTTCCCTCAGCAGCACTCAAACATTCAGAGCTGTAATTGTTGTAAATATTTTCCAAAATAAGTTGTTGCTTTGCGTGCTCCTTCAGATCCTGAAGCTGTGTCCAAAGAAGAAGAGTGCGGCCTGCTATACCTTCTGTAAGGCCATGGGTCTGCTGGGGATGCAGTTCCACCTCTTCAGCAACGAGTGTAAGAGAGTGTGGGAGGACCAGGGGATGAGTTCACAAAACTGTCTTGTGCACATAATGACACACTTCATCCATCATATTTGCTTTCTAAATGAGACATGATGGACTTTTTAATCTCTCAACCATGTTATAATAATAATAACACATTTTCTTAGGTGCCTTTCTTGATACTCAAGGTTGCCTCAGATTGTGTATATCCAGCATGTAAAAAGTTCGTATTTTGCAACAAATATTAATTATTGATACATTATGGAGGGATTTTCTTATCTGATGGATTTCTTCTGACATCACGCTTAGAGCACTTTCTGACTTTCTGCCTGCTGACAAAAGCAGTGTCCAAAATGTGTTTTTACCATTTCTCAGGTGAAATGTCATTCTTTACAATCCCATGTCTTGGGTTGCAGCAGGTAATTTCCAAATTTGTAAAAAAAAATTAAATTAAACTAGCCGTAAAGCATTATTTACTAGTCATACTTTTGGCAAGATGAAACGACAAAGTAAATAAGACTCATTATCATGTTTAATGGCCAAATAAATATTAATAATATATTATTCATATTTAAAACTGCTAACATTAATGAAGTGTGTTGCCCACTTTAACTGAATATTAAATTATACCATAACATGCTGTAGACATTGGCCTCATTTGAACCAATTACCTTCAAAATGCATCACTTTGAGTCAAGTGGGATTGAAATGAAGGGTATCCTGTCTTTGAGAAGCTGCTAATTCACTATTTGGCAGAGAAAAGGAGTGATTCATTTGCAGATATATTCACTTTGACACGGCCCATCGGCTCTTAATCACCCACACTCCTGTCGTAAATGACAGCCTGGGGAGTGGGGGCAAATCTGTGTTTGTGTGAATTATTAAACAAATACTTAATTGTATTCAATGAAAGGATGGTGAATGGAATCAATAGAGGATGGAATAGTTTAAGGATAAACATGTCACGTATTAAAAAGGAAGGAATTTTTCTTCCAAAGTATGTACAGTATGCAAGTCAGTGACTTTTTCTAAAGACCAGGGCCTTTACATTTAACCATAGAATACACAAACCACCAAACCACTACACAATAGTAGGTAGCCTGCGTGATCCTAATCATTCAAACGTTTTTGACTTTTTGAAGAAGTTTGTTGAAAGCTGGAGAATCTAAAATCATTCAAAACTGTATTCATCATATACATTCTTAGATGTTTTATTTGGGTTTTCACAACCTGTGAGCCAATAAATAATATAACAAACAAAGAACATTTGAATTAGTTTATTTGGAAGTTTTAATCTACAGCTTAAAGTTACTTTTCATAAATCAAATTCTGATTATTTAGATGTTCTCTTTTTATACATACAGAACTCAAGAAACAAAACAGACAGGCAGACAAGATAAAAAAAGACAGAAGCACATTTTTTTCTGAGTAGGAAGTGTCCATCCATCAGCTTCAATAATGTAACTTTAAGCCAGAAAGGGTCACCATTAGTTTCTGTGGCTTTCAATATGTTTGTTTATCTTGTTCATTTGAAGACATACCATTTGGATCACTTTCTTGGAGGCAAAGGAGAGTTTTGAAGCCAAGAGCTCCTTGAGTGGCGACAGTTCAAACCGTTGCGCCACCTTGTCACCAATTGCGCTGTTTTAGATTAGTGTTGAGATCTGAGTAAAAGTAGGAGGGAGGAGCATATGGAAGACCTCTTGAAGTTGTAAAAGCAGTGTTATCACGTTTAGACTGTTGTTTATATCGACTAAAGATCCAAACAGCTGTTACTGAGGAGCGGAGGTGTCATCATTCTGTCCTGCTCACACGAGAAAAAAACACCATTAGATGTATTTGTCAAAACGTGGTGTTGTGACGTGTTTCTCTGTTTTGGGCATTTGTCATCTTACAAAGTGTTTAAGAAACTTTTAAAAAAAAATAAGAGACACACTGAATCTCAACCAGGATAAACCCTCTCTGTAGCAGAACACATACTAGTGATGCAGAGGAGAGGATGATGAGGCTGATGTGATGAAGGGTTGGCGATAGATACAGTATGTTCTGGTAAATTACACAAATGCATAAAACTGATGCATTCAACTGTCAAATTAACACTTGCTTTTAATAAAGAATTATATCATTTTATGTAATTTTCATGAGGATCAATAACGTTTGAGTGTAATCTGAATTACATTAGTACCAAGGACGTACACAGGGTCCTCCAGTGCAGCCAAAGCCCATAGATTATAATCCTTATTGAATAGTTCATGTGGATGTGAAGCATGCCATACCACTGCAGCAGCGCTTCTAGAGCTCGTCTCAAGATTCAGCGTCCTGGAGCTCTTTGTGATATACTGTCATCTGGTGTAATTGTGGTCCTGTCCCATTGCAGACTACGCCCACGGCATCACCATGATGAGCCCGTTCACCTCGGAGAAGAAGCAGCTGGTGAGTTTCTGCTCCCCCAGCGGAGAGGAGCTCCGCAAGTTTGCAGAAGAGCTCCGGGAGGCCATCGCCGAGGTCAACGAGATGGAGCAGATCCACATCCAGTGTAAGACTGAGGGTGTTAACGTTGCCCATATTCTTTGGTATAGTGTGGAAGAAGCTGCTTAGAGCTGGCTCAAGCAGACTCCATGGACGGGAATCTGGAGCTAAATCCATGGGTAGCAACAACCTTGCCACCAAAGAGCCAATCGCCATAGTCAGGTCCAGAATGCACCTACTAGGTTTATAGGGCTCATATCTGGATTTACAAAAGACAGACATTTAATGGTGGGTGACGCACAAACAGTTACAGAGTTTACTTTTCAATGTAAGTGAATGGAGCCAAAGGCTGAAGGAGTACTGCACTATACTTCACTATGTGGGTTGCTTGGTGGGTTATGGTCCATACCTATATGTTCTAATGTAGGCTTTGAGGCAGCCAACTTCAGCTCCAAATTTAGTCACCCTTGTTGTAAACCTCAGTCCCTTGTAATCCAGCCATATGTGTAGGTACCGACTTTGTCTTTATTGTGTTAAAAAATTCCACACAGGGCACTAACTTTGATTGAAATCAATATGGACGTGTCCCCAGAACAGCTTGAATCCAGTTCAAATAGTTTTACAATCCGTGTTGTTGGCCAGTTGTTGGTCTACCAAAGAACAGACACCCCTTTTTGATTGACTGCGGAACCTTCCGCAGTCAACCATTGGTTTTGTATTTCTTTATTCCGTCATTTTTTTTGACACGTTTCACAGCTTTCACATTTTCAACAATTTCCACAAGTTATACATCAAAACGTTCCACATGTTTGGGAGATTATTGCTATTACTTTTGGGACTTCAGCGATTTCCGGTTTTTCCGCAATCGGACAAAAATCTGCATTGAGAATTCTGCAATGCATTTTAATAGGCCCATGCATTTTAATAGGACTTCAGCTCTTTCAGACATTTCTACAGTTTCAATGATTCAACAGTTTCAAGGATTCAACAGTTTCAAGGATTTCAGCAGTTTCAAGATTTCAAGAGTTTCAAGGACTTCAACAGTTTCAAGGACTTCAGCAGTTTCAAGGACTTCAGCAGTTTCAAGGACTTCAGCAGTTTCAAGGACTTCAGTGTAATCATGCAACCTAATAGGGATTTTTCCATGTAAACCAGTATAATGCAACTTAATAGGGATTTTTCCATGTAAACCAGTATAATGCAACTTAATAGGGTTTTTTCATGTAAACCAGTATAATGCAACTTAATAGGGGTTTTTTCCATGTAAACCAGTATAATGCAACTTAATAGGGGTTTTTACATGTAAACCAGTATAATGCAACTTAATAGGGTTTTTTCCATGTAAACCAGTATAATGCAACTTAATAGGGTTTTTTCCATGTAAACCAGTACAATGCAACTTAATAGGGATTTTTCCATGTAAACCAGTATAATGCAACTTAATGGGGATTTTTCCATGTAAACCAGTATAATGCAACTTAATGGGGATTTTTCCATGTAAACCAGTATTATGCAACTTAATAGGGATTTTTCCATGTAAACCAGTATAATGCAACTTAATAGGGATTTTTCCATGTAAACCAGTATAATGCAACTTAATGGGGATTTTTCCATGTAAACCAGTATTATGCAACTTAATAGGGGTTTTTACATGTAAACCAGTATAATGGAACTTAATAGGGGTTTTTACATGTAAACCAGTATAATGCAACTTAATAGGGATTTTTACATGTAAACCAGTATAATGCAACTTAATAGGGATTTTTCCATGTAAACCAGTATAATGCAACTTAATAGGGTTTTTTACATGTAAACCAGTATAATGCAACTTAATAGGGATTTTTCCATGTAAACCAGTATAATGCAACTTAATAGGGTTTTTTACATGTAAACCAGTATAATGCAACTTAATAGGGGTTTTTACATGTAAACCAGTATAATGGAACTTAATAGGGGTTTTTACATGAAAACCAGTATAAAGGATAACAGTTTAAAGGATATCAGGAGCTTCAAATACTTCAGGAGTTTCAAAGATGTTTAAAGTATTTTAACAGTTTCAAGGATTTCAAGGATTTTTCAGCTAAATTCCACATTAGATCTGTTCCGCAGTCAATCGCAATGGCTTCAGCCATTGCAACGGTTTCTAGTTTGTTATTATTGTTGCATTTCATTACATTATATGTGTATGGTGTGGGCGGAGGAATAGTACGCTAAGTTGAAAGTGACTTTGACATCAGTGACATCAGATATAGCACTATATAACTTGTGTTTATTGTGTTTATTGTGTGTGTGTGTGTGTGTGTGTATATACAGGGGAGTTGGAGAGGCAGCAAGGCATCCAGCACAGCATCAACAGTAACGGGGGTCAGATGGAGCACACAGGCCACGGCTCACCCTCAGGTACAGAACCGTCACCAAGCTCGAAGTCTAGGTGGAAAGAGAAAGCCACGCACACCCCCGGCTTTTTTTTTTTTTTTTGCAACCTGATTTTTTATAATCTAGTGACTATTTTCAGAGTCGGCCAGGTACCAAGCAGAAATAATGTCCCAAACCTAAACGGAACCCAGATATTAAATGTAGAATGTGGCATAAATTTTGTAAAGTAAACACCCTACAGCGACAAATAGACACATTTTATCACAATATGCTCAATATTGTGATAGTTGACACATCCCCCCTCAAAAAATGAGAAACAACTGTATTTTTCCCATCTATTTCACATTCCTAATTATAAAAAAAGTCAAGTCTCCCTTGTCACTGACAAAAGTAATATTGTAATTGTAATTATTTAATTAGACTAAAAATGCATATTACATATAGTTGCTACAAAATAATGGCAATATAGATGGTTTTATAATCTGGATTCATTCAAGTAACTCACTTTTTCTTCTCCTCGTCTTGACATCCTTTTCTTTCTGCGCCTGTCCCACAGGCACACGGGACATTTATGACAAAACGGGCAACAACAACACGGTGGAGGTGAGTGCTCTGTCCTCTGCTCGCCGCAGTAAGTCTCTTCATGTGCATGCTGGGAAAACTCAGCTCTCAATATGCCACACTGTGAAAGAAAAATGTCTGCTCGGGGCACAGGGGAACAAAGGCCTGTGTGTTTGTGTGTGTGTGTGTGTGCGTGCGTGCGTGTGTGTGTGTGTGTGTGAGCATGTGTGGCAAGAGCGGTTCTACAAACGATGCACTCTCCACACAACACGGTCTCTTTCATCAGCCTTCAGCCAGTGCGGCCCGGCTGGAGCTCTCCACAGCCAGGACATACACACGCAAGCTGGCCACCACTCACAGGCTGAGAGGACAGAAAGCCTCTCCAGGACTATCAAAGAAATGTATGAGACAAAGCTTTGGTCATAAGTTATACCAGCTGCAGGGTGTATAGAAAAGATAACGTCCTGCTTGGAACTGTTCTGTCCTATTAAAACTTAAAACATCACATCAAAAATCTTTGAGCATGACATTGATAGAATTGTCACAGAGTTGCTATTAAAAGACAAGTCTTGAAGTTCTTGGCAAATAATTCTCTTGTGTTTATTACAGAACATATTTGTAAGAAAGAACCCTGTGATCACTTTTGATGATTTGGGGGGAGAGAGTTTCTGATTCTATCTTTTTAACTTTTCTGTCTGAAAAAGCTGATCTAAAGATGTGACAAAGGCCAAAAGTACATGCTCGTAAAAAACTAGTGATAGAACCAAACCGCGTAATGAACTCACTCAGTTTGTTTTATCATTTTATTTTTTGTTGTGATTTATAAGTTAGGTACCCAAGCTTTAAATAAAGCTTGTTGAAGTATAAATATTCCAAAAAAAAACAAAAAACAAAATCGGTGATCAGTTTGCCACAAGCTGCTTCTCCAGACTGTTCCCCTGCTCGTCTGTCTCCCGCCTCAGCTGCTCCTTTAAATGTGAACTCTGTGTTAGAGGCACCAGGCCCTCGGTGTCACCTCTATCCCATCCTCACTCCACACTCATCCTTCTAACTCCTCCTCCTCCTCTTCCTCCTCTGCATGGACACACACACACTTTTCTTTCTAGGTTAAGCAATCCCACATGTCCAGGGTTCCCACTCTGCAGCTCACACTTATCAGAGGGATACTGTATGGGCAAAGCAAAAGGATTTCGAGAAGTATAACATGAGTTAAATTGATTCAAGCAGGACAATAAATAAACAATACATTTAAATCTGGTGTAGAGGATTTTGTAGAGTTTTGCTCAAGTATATTGGGAAACTAAAAATATGAGTTTGCACATAAAAATGCATGTACATTCACATTGGAGCAAACTGAAGCATATCCTTCTTACCAGGAAAGTCGCACACGCTGTTTCATGTAACCTATTACTGTAATGTATCCTGTACAACTGCAGATATTGCTGTAGTTAGGGTCCACTACTTCTGAGGGTGTAGTAACAGTAATAAAGCTGCACTACTTCAGTGTAGACAAAATACACAGGCAGCACAGTGTTGTGTTGTTTGTGTTGTCAGATGTGGGAGCCCTGTGTTGCTGCTGCATGAGCACGGTTGTGAGCCAGTCCCACTGCATGCTGCATGCCCATGTGTCCGTCACCTGAGGGCTGCAGACAGGCTGCGTTCAGGCTGGTAACTCCTCATGCGTTCTCTGACTGTCCCTAAACTAGGTGTCAATTCACAACAGGCTGCAGACCTATCAGCTGAGCCAGCCCGCCATTGAGTCGGCCCCCTTGGCTCTGACGGCGCCCCCCGCCCTGCTCAGCCCTGTCCCCGCCGGAGAGCTGCGCCCAGAGACCCTGATCCAGTGTCAACAGATCGTCAAGGTGATAGTGGTGGATCAGAGCGGCAGAGGACGTATGGAGGCTTTCCTGAGCCAGGGCCCAGCCACTCACCAGCTCATCCAGTCTGCTCTGTCCACCCCTGTGCGTGTGCCCAGCGACGGCCCCCAGCCCCCTCTGCCTCCCCCTCCTCCCCCCTACAACCATCCACACCAGTTCTGCCCCCCTGACTCCCCCATGCCTCTGCACCACACCATGCCTCTGATTCGCCGCCGCAACTCTAGCGGCTCCCGGAGCATTGTCTGAGGCCACTTTCTCCTGTGTGCGTCAGTGACATGAGCACATCCTGTACGAGCCACATGGGACCTCCTCACACCAGCTGTTTCCATCACGGACTCTAACTCGGAACATGGCCCAGGAGTAGATCTGCTGTCCTTCTTAAACACCCTTTGACCCTACATTTTCAAATGTCACTTCTCAAATGAGAGCTTTGTCATCACAACGGAGGAGTCAGACTGGAGACTGCAGAAGCTTCAAAGGAACACTCAAAACAACAGCAAGAACGCATCTCGCAAATGATCTATTTTTATTTTGTCGTCGGCTCCCGTAGCTGCAGTTTTCTCTATGTGGAGACAGCACACTTGCTCGCCAACATTTGGAATCTATATTTCTCCACGGCATTATCATTCTTTCTTATCTGTGCATAATGAGGCCAAACACAACTGTAGCTTTCATGAGTGATGCAAACAGCGCGACGTGTAAATGTGGGAGCGCAAAATACGTGTATGTAGCACACTTCAGTTGTACAGGATAGTGCGTACGAATGTCACTGCTTCCCCTTATATCTCCAAGACAATCATACCTGTGCACATCACTTGCTGCTGTGTTCTGCTAATTGTGTGGGAGCTTTGATTCTTTGCTGTATATTTTGTGTTTTACTCTCACATCTCAGGAAGGCTCGGTCTGACTGTCCTGTGTATCCTGCGCTCTCCAAGACGTAGCATCATCTTAACCAAGGCAGAAAACGGCCACGTATTCTTTCCCCTTTTGTACCCATGCTCCCTATACATCAGAAAATCTCCTTTTGGAATCTAGCGAATCACAAAAGGAAGAGAAATTGCTTAGACAGGGTCACGCTTCCCCCTCTGCTCCCCTTTTTGCACACGCCTCTGACTCGACGCATTCCTTTACTGAATGTGAAATCAGGGGGAAACCGAAGATGTCCGTGGAATAACGATCAACTTTGTCACTGTGCGGTTTGCTTTGCCTCTTTGTACAGCGGACCACCAATCACCTGACACTCTTTTTGCATCACGATGGAATATATTGTACATAGATAATTTAGATTTATTCTGGACAAGTGATTGGTTCGCCCATCCGTGTGTATCTTGTGTATTTGTACAGAGAAAATCTAGTTTAAAAAGAAAATATATAGTCCTTATTATGATTATAGTTCTATAATGTGATTACTGTCCACACTGCAAACCAAGGGGCTCTCCTCAACCCTGCTGCTACATGCGCGCGCAACAGACAGCAGCTTTTCTAGACTACGCCGCAGTTACCATGGCAACATACACAGATATGATTTCAGATGTGCATTATTCATTAAAGGACCATGTCATATAATTGCGGGACAACGGGGGAGGAGGGGTGTGCCACTTGTTTGCAAAGGGCTATGCTGTATTGGCGAACACATACACGCATTTACAATAAAGAGGTGGACACGACATAAACATAGCAGCCAAAGCGACAATTTTACTCCACGTTAGAATCTGCTTGATCTTTTGAGTCACTTTTATTGAATGACTTGTAGAGTAACCTATAGCATGAGATTTACTTTTTTTTAATTTGTTTGTATCATCAGCATGTTGGGCTGTTTCATTTCTTGGCCCAACCCCTGTCCCTGACCCCGCCCTCTTTCCTTTCTGCGTGGTCTGCATCCTCACTGTGGAGCACCGTCAGTAAACTTTGCACCCTCACCAGATTTATAAAAAGAGATTTATAATGATTAATGACAGGTTTATTAATGGATATTTCTAACTTTTCTTTTTTGTTTGAAGAGAATGAAAGAATAAAGTAGTTTTTACTCTCAATGCTGGTCTTTGTGGGGTTTCTCATTGAAAAACAGTGTATTGTTTAGCAATAATGCTTTTCTCTGCTTTATAGGGAAAATCTAAGACACCTGATAATGACAGTAAATACGTTAAAGGCTGTAGATAAACGTGGAGGAGGGGATAATACAGTACTAATACCCTAGTTAGAAATCAGCACTTTAAGGTTATTTCATGATGCCTTTTTATATTGATGGGAATAGGATTTTTTCGGAGTAACAAATAATAAAATATCAAGTATTTTATTTGGAAAAAATCTGTTCTTATATTGGGAATTTATGGTTATTTTTTTATTTTTTAACTTTTTTACAAAACAATTTTTGGAACAAATGATGTAAATGATTCTTTCTATTTTATTAATGGTTTTTTTTAATGATTATGTTTTTCTGGGAAAAAAAGAAAATGAGAAGTGTTTTTGAATCAGACCTGAATCAAAGGTAGAGGCTGAGTACTGTCATCTGTTTTGTAGGGGGTTTTTTTATATGCAAAAATGTAGCTGTTTCCAGGGAAGATTGCCTTATAATGAGCTAGAACATGCAATGGCGGCGAAGAATGGTAGAAGTTAGGGCAGATGTTTCAAAAACTTTAAAAATCGCCCCGGTTTATCTAATTATTATGTACTGTATATAGTGCATTGTGCTTATGCTGGTAATCAAGTCAGCAATCAGTGATTTTTTTTCTTCTTTGGTGAATCATCCACATTTTCAATTTGGGAAAGAAAATGAGGCCACAGTCAAAAGCAAAAAGAGCAAACACATGATAGCGACAAAGCACTAATGGCTGACACTAAATACCATAAATTAAATACCGCTTCAAAATCAGTTTGGTGTACATTGTGTGTAGGAGAATTTAAATGACTCAAACATATATGATATGCATGTTATATATTACAAAAATAAAACAGCTGAACAATTCCACCCCAACATATCGAAGCTAGAAAAATACTGATTTATTTTCCTTATCAGCTTTACATATTGTGAAATCAAAAATCGGCAAAACAAGTTCAAATCAGCGCAATTTGGCTGAATAAATCCTACACAGATGTAAAAAGAAAAAAAAGAAAGAAGAATAACAGCCCGGCCAGTCCATCTTTGAAATATTCTCCTCAATCTTGGAGTCATATGAGTCAAGTGAGCAGCAGAAAAAAAATGTGTAGATGAAACTTTGCCTTTGCCATTTTCCCCACGGTTACAAAAGTGCAGCTGGCCAGGCTACAACAGCAGAAGGGTCCAAAGAGGATTGTCCAAAATCCCAAACTGAATTCTGAGGGTGTACATACATTACACAAAATGCTTGGTTAGAATAGAATAGAGATTAATCAAAGGAATCATCTATTGTGTTCTGGACAGACCTGCTTTTAGTAAGTGCACAACAAATACAATGTATGTCGAAAAACATGAAATTGCCAATGAAAAAAATCTTTTATATGTTGTTTCTTCAGGTTTTTGTGACACATGCAGTTTTACATTTTTCCTTTCCTGATATTTCCTTTATGCAGCGAGGTCTTCAATCATTTGCTGAAAGTCTTAAAAAGAGTTTAAATGTGCATGGTAAAGTTGGAGAGCAGCTGCGACTGAAGTGAAGGGCAGGAGATGCTCAGGGCGCCCCGGGGGTGACAGCCTGCAGCCTCCTCACATGGTGGTCTCCTCCCACTCCAGCTCAACATCACCTGACAACAGCACAAAGACGTTCAGGCTGGATTCAGGTGGGCAGGGTTGGGTAAGTTACTTTTTGAATATATAGTATGATTCAATAATTAGTACCATGGTTACATTACTTACTAACACTCTGCTCCTAATACTGCTCTGTAGTTAGATCTGCAGTATCACAGTTTTTTTTATTTTCAAATCCACAATGTCTGTGTACACTACTCTAGTGTGTTAACAATTAATGTGATTACATTAACTAAATATTTGTAACTCTGAGACACCCACCACTGGTACAAAGTACATTGTTTGGAATGAAAATGACAATAAGATCACGTTCAAGCTTATTCTGTTGGCCAAATTTTTCCAATAGATATTTAAAGTTGAATTTCTGCCCTGTAGTGGTTGGCGGGCTTTGCAGTATTCCTAAAATCAGAGAATTTGTGTGTGTGTGTGTGTGTGTGTTATACCTTCCATGCCCTCCAGAGAGTCAGTCTTCTCCAAAGCTGAGTAGCTCACAAACCAGATGGACTGGCTGTTGGATTTGCTGTTCAGCAGTTCTAACGTGCTCTGGTGCAAGAAGATGTACTGGGCCTAGAACACAATTGTGTATCCAGCTTTACACCGCTTTATAGTTAAAGGTCGATATTTGACTCTTCTTAATGTTTCACAAACCTCAGAATAAACAGGGAAACCGGAGCACTCAGAGGAAAACTACACAGATACATGGAACATGAAAATTCCACACAGAAAGACCTTGATCTCTCTGGGATTTGAACCAAGGACCTTCTTCCTGAGAACTGCCAGTTTACACAGCTTAACAGATGGAAACAGAAGGGAGATAGAGTTCTTGTTTTCTTTAATAATCTGGTTATTTATATCAAGGCAATACCCTTAACAGAAGCCTCTTCTCACCACCACAACTAGCTTCTCTCAAGGTAGAGGAGCAGCGGCTCTACTCCAAGCGCCTCCCTTTGAGTCATTCCCTAACGCTGACCACAGGTGAGGGTATGGATGTAGACTGAGTGGCAAGACCTATGCAGCAAATGATTACATCAAACCCTCATCTCACATGCCTGCTATAACTCAACAGGACTAGTATTGATGCAGCAAACACACATCTACACCTTTGTTTCTGCTAATGTTAAACATGCGACTGTGAAAGCACCCCCCACAATGTTTACATTCTGCTTACTTTTGCACGTTCTAATCTACTCTCGAAATGCAATGTTATTCTTTCATAACACATTCTCTTTATTTAATTACCTCTTCCCCCCTTTATTTTAAGTGAACAATTGTTTCCTTAATTGCAGTTTGAGAAAAAGAACATCTTGTTTTCAGAAGAAATACTTTGTCTACCCATCATGTGTCTGGTATTATATGCATATATACATCAAGAACAGTGATCATAACTCGATTATTGTACAGCGTAAACATGCTGCAATCCTATAAAGCCTAAAATAATAAAAATCTCCTGATATACAGACACATACAGACGTGGACTATTGACTCAACAAAACGTGCCATTAATTTCACATATCCAACATAATATTTTGTGTTAAGAAGTGAATAAACTTCACTTCTATATAATATTAAGAAGTGAATAAAGACACCAGTCATTCGATCTACTTTTTACAGAACTAGGACATGACACTGCAGGACAGACTAACCAAACGAGGATATTAGAGAGACCGAGATGGAAACCCTGTTCAGCACGCACCGCTAACCCACTGCCAAATCATTCCCTTTGTCAAAAAGAGAATTTTCCAAACAATTTCACATGGGAGCAGGATCACAGCAGGACACGAGCAAGAAGTAGGACACTACACAGCCACTGGTGAGACGTGCCTCTGCAGCGGATAAAACCACTCCTGTGTTTGGATCAGATCACATCACACAATACCATGTACAAGCTAACCAATAGAAAGAGCAGAAATGATGGCTTTCTTTTCCAGGTGCCATCTTGAAATGTTAAAGCTGTGTTTATTTGACAAAGAGTTGGTGGGAGGCTTGGGTTGAGAAGAAACACACTCACACATGAGGCGGATATTAAAATGTCAGAATGTGCAATATGGAACCACTTGTGTTGCTGTTGCTTTACTTTACTCAGCTGTGCAAAAATACCTTCAATAATGTCAGAATGTACAATACAGAAGCCCATGTGTCACTGTTGCTTCACTGAGTCACTTTGTCCCAGACCTTCATGCTGCTAACATGTACAGATGTAAACATACAACGATATAATAGTTGCACTAGAATATACAGTATTTATACTTTTCATAATGCTTTTTTATTATGCTACAGTCAGAGATTTTGTACTTAAGTCTTTCTTCTTCATCATGCTAAAGTTGGAGATTTTAGACGTCTTTCCTTATTATGCTAAAGATAGATTTTTTTATACTGCTTCTCTTTATCTATTTATTTTCCTCATATGTATACCTACTATGAGAGACAAAATTCTTCCATTTTTGGACGAATTCAGAATGCTGACTTGCTTCCAAAGAACACAAAACCTGTGAAGCATGGGGGTGGAAACATCATGCTTTGGGACTGTTGATCTGGAAAGGGACCAGGACGATTCCGTGTAAAGGAAATGTATTGTGAGATTTTGAATGAAAACCTCCATTCATCAGAAGGGCATTGAAGATGAAATGTGACTGGGTCTTTCAGTATGACAAGGATCCCAAACACACATCGCCCGGGCAACGAAAGAGTGGCCTTGTATAATGCATTTCAAGATCCTGGAGCTGGCTGGCCAGTCTCCAGATCCCAAACCCATAGAAAAAGCCCCAAAATCCTAACCCACGTACACATTCAATATAACCAGTGGGTTCCAAAGTACCATAGGTACCATAGGCACTTTGGAACGTTGTGAAAATGTGAACACAACCTTTTGAAATGTGCCATAGTTTAGCTCACGATCACTGTTCATAGGTGGCTTCACTCACCAGGTTCTGAACCATGCACATCCTCTCACTGCGCAGCTCAGCCACCAGGCCATAGATGTCCACAAAGTCATGGTCCCGGACATGCTGAATGAGGTGGTCCAGAGAGAGGAAGACGCCTGTCCGGCCCACGCCCGCACTGCACTCAAGCCAAGAGTGATCAACATATGTGTGAAGTGTTGTGCGTCCAGAGCAGCTGCTGGGGGCTCACCTGCAGTGCACCACTATGGTACTGGTCTCCAGCCTGTGGGTGCGCACAGCCCGCACAAACTTGAGGAGTGTGGAGCAGGACTCGGGTACACCATGCTCTGGCCATGATGTGTAGTTAAAGTGACGCACAAGGATGTAGTGTCCATGCTGCAGGAGACAGGAGTCACATAGTCACACGACTGTATGCTCTATAATAATAATAATAATACATTTCATTTAAAAGCGCCTTTTAAAACACCCAAGGACACTGTACAGACATGGTTAAAAACAACACATAACTTACTTACAATTACAAATGACAGTAACTGCAAAAAACAACAACAGATATTTGATGTGAAACAGACAAAAGCTGGAGCCCTGAAGCTTTAAAAGCGATGGAGGACTACTGAAATCTATAGTCTAAATAAAAAATAAAAAAAGGATTTAGGACAAAATAGCCTTTATAGATTCAGTAATCAGAATCAGAATCAGAATAATATTTATTGCCACGTAAGTAACAGTAAGTCACAGACTCGGAAATTGCTTTGGCTCAGTGCAACAGCCAGAAAGAGATAATAAAAATAAAGAATAAAAAACACGGAATAAATGTAAATTTAAAATAGAGTTACAGTTACTATTTACAATATACAAGTGCACATGGTGCACACAATGTAAGGTGACAGCAGTACAGTGAAGTAAAGTGACTTTATAAAGGGCGCTGAGTTGCATCTTTATTATAACATTATAGAAAATGTTCCCTCTCCTCTCATTCAGAATATTATGTTAATATTCTTCAGTAGAAGCCTAATGGTCTTGCGCAAGCCCGCATAAGTGAAATGTTGTCCTTTGTTAGCATGAGTACTGAGCCAGTCATGAAAGTGTACACATTTTCCTTTTCTTTTCTGTCTGTGAGTGCCTGCAGCGCTTTACTCACCCGCTCCACTCTCAGCGTCCTGACCGTCCAGTCGGGGAAGACCTCCTCAGACACTTTCGACACCAGAATGTCACTGAACACCGACATGGGCTTATCGTCCTCTGGCCAGTACTTGTGACAACGGATCTAAAATGCACACACAAACACACACACACACACACACACACAGAGGCGTCAGACAGCTGATGAGAAGAAGCTGCCAGGACGTCCTAATGAGCCCGCAGCACACTGGCGCCTGTCTACTCAGCGTTACATATTAGCACATGATTTATGAGTGCGTCACGGTTTGTACGCACACGGCCTTTTTCGAAGCACTGAGTGAGCATGACGATGGTGCGGGTGCCCGTCTCCCAGATCATCCTCCAGAAGGCCGCCACCGTACCGGGGAGGGGTCCTTGGGTGGCAATAAACTCGTTGGGACACAGATATCCCTGAAAAGCAGAAGAGTTGGGTAAGACATGGCCAAAGTATTGAAGTATTGATTAAATCGTTCGGATGCGGCGGCGCTCACAGAGATGAAGCTGGCGTTGATGTAGTCGGAACCGTCAGAGCCCGGCTGGGAGAGCAGTTTCACTCGGTTGTTATTATCTAGGCACAGAACGGTAGAAAATGTGGCGCTATATCACCAGAGCTTTATGTGATGCTTAGCGTGTGCTTTACTGACACTGCGTAGGCGCTCGAATCAAATAAGGAAACACTTTAGAATGCTGAGGATGGAGCCACTGAAAGAGACGCATTTCTACAGCTATGGTTTTCATTTTGATGCTTTATCACGTGTCAATTACAAGTCTAATGGAACAAAAAGTGTTGTTTAAGATGTAATAGGTGCAAAAAGAACAAAATGTTCAAACAGTTTGCCCAACAAAAAAATAATAAATAAGGTAACAAAGGCTTGTCAATTACAAACCTTTGTTACCTTCGGTTCAGTTCAACGTGGACACTCATTATTCAGTTGATCTGGCAGAAAATAATGTTCAAACTTAAAATCAATCAAAAAGTAATCCTTTTGTTAAATACCTTTGTAGTATAAACACACTGTCCACTAAGAAAACCACTTCTCAGCCATTTCTTATTTTTTTTTAAATGTTTCCCCCACCAAAACAAGTTTGACTAGACTCAGGATCCGATGGCTCATAAGCAGTGCTGTATTTTGTTTATATATATATATATATATATATATATATATATATATATATATATATATATATATATATATATATATGTGTGTATGTATATATACATGTATATATACTGTATGTGTGTATGTGTATGTATATGTGTATATATATACATATAGGCTGTATTTATGTATATGTAGGGCCAATTTGTGTATGTATTAGTGGTACTCAGTTCTCTAACAAGGATATGTACTAGAAGGAACACAGTAACTCATGTCTGATCCGCAGTCTTCCTCTCCACCATCACACACTGCATCACCAACATTAAATTCTGGATTATCTAAAACTTAATAGCAATAAAACAGAACTTCTCATCAATGGACCCAAGTCAACATTGACCCAGTCCCTCCCTCTCACCGTGTGCGCAACCTCAGCGTTATCATGGACTCCACCCTTTCATTTAAGCCCCACATTAGCTTTATCTCCACAATAAAGTTTCTCCATTTATGCAATATCACCCGCCCTCTACCCTCCCTCTCACAATCCACTGCTGAAATACTCATTCAAACCTTCATCACTTTCCCGACTCGAATATTGTGACATTCTCCTCCACTGTCTCCCTTCCACACATCTCCAAAACCACAATACATCCAGAACTGCTCCAGAAACCACATCACCCCCGTCCTCAAACATTCCACACTGCATCCAATACGGTCCTCACCTCCTCCATCATCGCTGTCCCACCTGCCGCAGATCCGCAGACTCCAACCTCCTCACTCCCCTCAGGACTAAATATACTCCCAACTCAACAAAACTTTAAATCAATTCTCAAAACCCATCTTGCCTTTCCCTAATTTTGTTCTTCAATCTTAATGTGTCCAAAAAAGCGCTATATAAGTTTGATGTATTTTTTATTTATCTTTTTTTCTGACTTTAATTAAACTAGTCGGGGAAAAAATATATATAAATAGACATCCTACTATGCAAAAATGTTAGAATATCAGGTATAATTGGTGGAATCGAGTGTTTTTTTTTAAAAATCTCAATTTGAGTTCTTTCTGACTGTCTAAAACCAAGATTTGCCATTGGAACAAGCAATTTTAGCCTTGATTTAAGAACTGCTACTTTGTTTTCTTATTCAAAGGGAGACATTTCTTTTTAATCATCTTTTCAAAACAAGATAATAGTGCACGTCCCATTGGCAAATCTTGTTCAAAAGCAGTCGAAATGTGCTCAAATAAATGTTATCACTATTTTCATCACTTTAAACAGTGCATCATCATCATCAGTTTGAGATATGAGCATTTAGACAGATTTCACCTGTGTATTTCTACTCACAGGGTTTGATGTTGGGGAAGCGATTCTTGGTCCTGTTGCAGGGCATGTCTGCATCTGTGGTGGCCAGGTCCTGCAGCAGCTTTGGCAGTGCCTGAGAGAAGCCCACACAAAAACACCTTCATCTACAAAAACAGTTCAACAGCAAATGAATGCTTGTGCTTACCGCAAACTCCTCCTGGAACTTGGCATTGTCGTTGCTACACAGATCTTCCACATGCTGCAGGAAGGACTTCTTATTGACGGGCCTGGAGCGAAGGCAAACACGACACGTACGTTTACTCTCTGGGTCATTTCAACAACATGCTCTGAGTGCGTTTTTTAAGTGGCCGATCTTACTTGAGTGATTTCCTGTAGCTGAGTAGCCTGGACAGAAACAGGTAACAAGAAAAATCAGCGAGAAAAGATCACAGCATGACGATTCTATAAGATAATCCGATAAGAGCCAGACAGAGGAGAGATCAGAGCCTTTTGAACCGGCTTCTTTTGATTAAAGCGACTGATGTGGAATTCTGAGGGAATGAGAGAGGATCTGAAAGAGGCTTTGGCATTTGCTTGCAGGTGGCAAAGATCCGCAGTGCCCGATAAAGGCGCTCCTTGTGGCCTCTAACACCACAGGGCCGGCAAAGCAATTTGGAAACGGGAGAGAAGGTAAACAAAGTCAAAGTGAACAGGGGACAGGAGGGGAGCAAACAAATATAACTCCAGCGCAACTCAACTTCAGAGCAGGGAGGATGGGAACATGGATCTATAATAATATCGGATGGGAAGCAGAGTGTGGCCTTTTGAGCTGTTATATATAAAGTTCTTGGTCAAAAGCTGTGTTGTGCTGTGGGCGGGAATATGCCAAAGAATACATATTATATTTTATTGTAACTGATTATATCGTGGAATGTTTTATCAAAATTGTATGTATCAAAATATTACATTTAAAAATCGTACATATCAAAATTTTACATCAGTCTTAATCAAAAGTAAACAACTGCTTCTGAAAGGGAAGGGGCAGGTATTACAGGGGCAAGTGTTGGATCTTGCATGAATAATTCCAATAATTTTACACAAACTTTTATCAATGTACTTAGATTATCAATAAATATGTAAATGTGTGAATTTTGTTTAAGATATTCAAAATTGAAAATAGGTGGATGGATTCATTTCTAGGCTTTGAAATAGTGATAAAAAATAATAAATACATTAATTTATTCAGTTTTTACTTTTTTTTTTAAACATAAATAAAAACATTTGTAAACTGTGAATGAATGTGAAGTGAAAATAAAAAATACATTCACATTCAACAGTCCCAACAGCGAGACATTGGAACTGAAATGGTTAAAGTTACAAAGCAAACACAACAACACACACAAACCCAAGCACTACTGCACTTACTGAATGACATATATCTCTTTCCGTCTAGAAAAGAATGAGGAATACCTGAGGGGAGAAGATTATGATTGTGATAAAGCAAAAGCAGCAGAAGGACATGTTAGGTGTGACCATGGATGTACTATACTTTCTGGATAGGGTATTGCTATCTTATGCCCGCCCCGGAAAGGTGGACTGCATTGGCTACCTAGGAACTTTCTCCATAGATCTCAATGTTAACAAATACGGTTTGTCCTCAGCTGACAGAGAACCTACAGCTTTCTCAAAGGTCAGGTTTAGTGGGGGTGAAATCCATTGATTATCTATAAATGCACTTGTTTGTGCCTCAAACTTGGCTCGTTCCAAATTGAACGCATGCAAGTTGGCCGTCGTCTCTTTTAAAAACTTGGGTCCTGTACCAGCGCACCGCAGTGCTGCCCTCTACAGTTCGCCCTGATTGGTCAGAACTCACGTATTTGCCTGACCATGCAGCAATGAGCACAGGCCATTGATTTGGATCGGCAGACATCTTGGGTCACTGAGGCTTGGAGTTCTTATCTTCTCATATTATAATTTTTTCACATTATTTTGACCAATTAGGTGATATTTCCTAAGACACACCAAACAGTATCTCAAGACGAACAAACGTGCCACAGCCCACTGGTTGAAAAACACTGCAGTAGACCAAAGACTGCTTATGTGGGCCTAAGCTGGAGCAGAGCAGCACGTGTGTTGCATATTTGTCATTTTAGAGCTGAGATGTGACAAGGAGCCTGGTGCCGCATACAGTTATAGCTCTTTAAACAGGCGCTCGCTAAACTTAGCCGCTGGCCCTGAGTGTTGTTGTCGTTGTACGCTGAATATTTGATGTTTAATAAAGACAATGAAAGCCTCCAGACAGCTACATTTACTGAAGCTTGGACTAAAGTAGTAAGGCATCTGAGCAGAGACTTATGCAATGAATAAAATGAGCACTTTCAATGCAAATGGCAGTCATCACTTTATTTTTTGAGGGTCTAAGTAGCTGTTCTAGCTGGGGTTTGTTCACTGGTTTTTACATCATGTATTTTTAGCCTCTGTCTCTGTTGCGCCCTTTGCTCTGTGAATACATTAACAGAGGAAAGAGTTGCGGTCTCACCCAGTTTAATTAACATGATTCATTTAACATACATATACTTTTTATCCCTCATTATATTTGTTTTGAATAATTATGAAATCATGTAAAATAAAGCCTTTCACAAGTGTTTTAAATTCTGTGTCCCGTATTTTGACTTCACATTTTTATTTCAAGGCTCTTTCATACGAGATTTCTAATAAGATGAAAACAGCATTCCATGGGCTGAGTTGTTCTCTTTCTAAGGGAGCAAACATGCAATATTTATTAAACAATAATGTTAGGTATCCCAGATTTTTTTTGTTAAATCTTTTAATGTAAAACCTCCTTATTAATTCTAGTATGAAATTTATATACTTTGGTACTTGCATTACTAGTATTGTGAGTAATAAATCCATTGATATTTGTGCATTTTTACTTTAAAACTTGTGCTGGACTTTGAGTATTATAAGTATGTCTATGGAATCAAGTTACTCCAAAAAACCACCTCCAAAATAAATACTAGCATAATTACCCACTGTGCCACCTAATGTACAAAACTTATTTAATGATAGAATTACAGAAAAGAAGACAAAAATGGATTTGCCTAAAATGTATTGGGAGTTTCTCTTTGGAAGTAATTAACAAATAATTTCAAAACATGTTCAAAACTGCTCGCATAAAAAAAAGGAAAAAACTGTATAAAATAGAAGTAGTGAAGATGAGAGATGATATTTGGACCTGTGTATGTGACCTGAATATAGGATATTACTATTGTATTGTATTGTGTTGTTTTGTTATGTGGGTTGTATTGAATGATTGAGAGAAGATTAGATTTGGTATGCAAACAGCTATCAGTCAAAAAACACACACAAACACACACAACATTCAAGTGAGAGGGGGCTGACTCCAACTCTCGATGCATCACATATCATAGAAAGAAAAAAGACCAAAAAAGAATAAAAAACAAACATGCAGTGGGATGATAAGAAGGGAGTAATAACCCTATACATTTAATATTGAAATACGGAACATAAATTGATAACTATAGCTGTTAGTTTTGCTCACATCAACAAGATCATGATGACGGTGAAATGTCATGTAAAAATCTTAATCTGTTTGCAGTTTTGAAAATGGGGAAGGCACAAAAAAGCTCCTTGTGTCGGCCTTCTCCTTTTGAGCTTTGTTCTTGAAATTATATGTACCTAAAAATACATTGTAAACTGCTCAAATAAACTACTACTACTGCAACTACCTGAACAATTTTGTCATTTACACCCTCTCAGTTTGTATAATGCATGCTTGACTCCCTGTATTTCTCTTTTTGAAACGTACAAGTGGGGAGGTCCTATCACATTTGTATTCCTGTAAGCACTGCAGAAGTTTGATGTAATAGTTGCTCTTTGCAGACACCTCACGACTGCTCTTATTTTGCACTTGGGGGCACGCAGAGGATAAAAAGGCAGATGCTGAGAGGTTGCCAGATCTGGTTAGCGCGAAGCAGACAATTTTCCTTCTGTTTTAGCTTCAGTGCGGCACACTGCGCTCTACAGTCTGCTTCTGACAGGAGCACGTGCCGAGATGCTGCAGCAGAGACCTTTTTGTCTCCTTACATTTCAAGTCTCCTCCAAAAGCACGACTGGTAAATAAAGCATGAGAGTCAAGTGGTGATTGCCCAGTTCTGTGGATAAACATCAACTACAGTACATAAGATAAGATAAGACTCGTCCCACAGTGGGGAAATATTATGTCATCATTGTGCACATTATAGCAGAATAGAATAGGAGGAAATAAGAGCTCTCAGATTGTACACGTCAAACAGGATCTATTACCCAAAGGTATAAAGAAGGATTTTCCTGAATTTTAGGAAAGTGCCGCATTACTCAGAGGGAACGCCTATTAAAACATGTCTCTCATTTCACCAGAATTATTGACAATTAAGGACCAATAGATGATCCACCCAGAAGAAGAAAATCCGGAGACGGTAAAATAAAAACTCTGGAGCAGACATACGGTTATTTTTTTTATCCATTCATTGGATCATTTTAACATCAGGTGAATGAAGTGGTCCAATACAGAATTCAGATAAAGCTATCGAGGAAACTGCATCTACAGTAGATGTGATGCGTGGACCGAGATGAAGAAAAGGCGAATAGAGAAAAAAACAAGATCATGTTTTTTCCTGGGCCAATACCGATAATTAGTAGTCAAAGAGGCCGATAATGATATATTTGCAGTAAAAGTGATTTTTATTTTTTGTTTTGAATAAAACACACTCCAACACCTAACTTTTAAATGTTTGAATGTCTGAAGCAAATGTTTAAAGAAGCTATACCCGATTTAGTTTAGTTTAATGAGTTCATAAAAATGCCTATTACTTAAGGAATTCCGGCCGTAAAAAGTGCTCCTCCACTCACAGAACAAGGAGCGGTGCTGTTACAAACTGGCTGCCTCCTCTAGCGTCTAGGTAAACACAGTAGCATGTTAGCAGAATTGGCTATAACTCCTCTTGCTGTAACTGCAGACATAGCAAAACAGCCCAAACGACACTGAGGAAGAGAAGAGGGAACTAAAGCAAAAAAATGATCAAAGAAGAAATGTACCCTGAGTGAACATAGCTAGCTTACGTCGTATCCTCTGGAGACACCTGCGGGAGCGGGACCGCCTTGGACTATCTATGCTCGGACTACATGTGGACGTGAAACTAGCAGTAATCTTTCAGTTATATATTTTGTTAGCAGTGCGTTGCTTTTTTACCATTTCCACAGTGATTGCTGTACATCTTACAAGAAGTTGCGCTGATGCTAATGTTAGCATATGTATCAAATCGCAAATAAAACAAGTTGGCTCCGTGGAATGAGAGCGTAGGGGAAATGAGAAGCCTGTGAGCGAGTTTGGGGGCGGTGCTAAACATTCAAACTGAAAAAAACGGGTATAGCAATAAAATATAGCTCCCCTTGTGCAGACAACAGAATTGGAGAGATCTCCAGGTAAAAGAGGCTGACTCATATCTAATGTGACTTTATCCAAGTGTCCTGTCATGCAAGTGAATTATGACCAAAACAAACCAGGCTAAAATAACCTAATAAGACCGTTCTGGCACAGATACAGCAAGTTCCAACTTAAGTGTTGTACAGAGAGGTGGTGACTGCCTCCTCAGACTTTTCCCATCGACTGGTCACACTAAATGGACAGGATCCCAGACTGGACAGGCCAATGCTGTCTTTAAGAAAGGTCAGAGCAGACTCTTCTTCCTGAGAACACTGAGGTACTTGGATGTGAGTAGTTTTACCAATCTGAGGTAGCTAGTGCAGTGTTCTTTAGGGTCGCGTGTTGGGGGAAGTCTGACCTCGAGAGACAGTAACCGACTCAACAGGCTGATCAGGAAATGAGTCTCTGTGATGGGGAGAAGTGTGGACCCTGTGGGAGCTGTACAGCAGGGCATCCTGGGTAACTCCAGACACCCTCAGCATGACACTATGGCCGCTCAGAGGAGTAATCGAAGCAACAAACCGAACATTTTAAGAGATCCTTTGTTCCTCCGGCTGTCAGAGTTTAAAAAATATGCACTATTGTTTGGTAGTTAGTTAGAAATGTTTATAATTGATTTACTCATACGTTTATATGGATGTGTTTTCTGCTGCTACTCGAGGGTTCATGTGTCCTGTCCACATGTGCTTTGTGGATTTGGAGAAGGTGTTTCCTTTTGGGGGTTCTCCGGGAGAACGGGGTCCGGGGTCCTCTGCTGAGGGCTGTCCTGCGTTTGCATCGCCGGCAGTAAGTCAGACCAGTTCCCGGGGCATGTTGGCCTCCGCCAAGGCTGCCCTTTGTCACCGGTTCTGTTCACTGTCTTTATGGACAGATTTTCTAGGTGCAGCCAGGGGCCGGAGGGGGTCCGTTTTGTAGTCCAGGATTCCATCTTTGCTGTTTGCGGACGATGTTGTCCTTTTGGCTCCAACGAACCAGGACGTGTAACATGCACTGGGACGGTTTGCAGCAGAGTGTGAAGCAGCTGGGATGAGAATTAGCACCTCCAAATCCGAGGCCATGGTGTGTTGCCCTCTCCAGGTGCGTGGAGTGGTCCTTCCTCAGGTGGAGGAGTTCAAGTATCTCTGGGTCTTGTTCACGAATGAGGGAAGGATGGAGTGAGTGATTGACAAGCAGATCGGTGCAGCGTGCGCAGTGATCGCTGTATCGGACCGTTGTGGTATAAGGGGAGCTGAGCCGAAAGGCAAAGCTCTCGATTTACCGGTCAATCTTCGTTCCCTCCCTCACCTATGGTCAGGAGCTTTGGGTAGTGACCGAAAGGACAAGATCGCAGATACAAGGCGGTCGAAATGAGCTTCTTCCGCAGAGTGGCTGGGCACTCCCTTAGAGATAGGGTGAGGAGCTCAGTCACACGGGAGGAGCTCGGAGTAGAGCCTCTGCTCCTTCACGTCGAGAGTAATCAGTTGAGGTGGCTCAGGCATCTGTTTCGGATGCCTCCTGGACGCCTCCCTGGGGAGGTGTTCCGGGCACGTCCCACCGGGAGGAGCCCCCAGAGAAGACCCAGGACAAGCTGGAGGGATTATGTCTCTAAGCTGCCTGGGAACGCCTTGGGGTCCCCCCGGACGAGCTGGAGGAAGTGTGTGTGGATAGGGAAGTCTGGGTGTCTCTGCTTAGACTGCTGCCCCCGCGACCCGGCAACGGATAAAGCGGAAGAAAATGGATGGATGGATGGAGGGTTTTCTGATCTATCTATCTCACTATCTATCTATCTATCTATGTAATCAATGCTTATGTTTAGTTGAGTTGTATTGTTGTTGTTTCCTCCAGTGGGCTGGACTAGACAAAGAAAAACTCCCATACCAAGTTCAATACCATTATATCAAAAATGGAAAATATCTATACCAATAATCGGTCAACCTCTAATTGTGTGTGACACCGACCTAATTTAACGTCGTTTTTGTTCTTATTCAGATAATTGTGAATGAAGCAATGTTTATCACAAATTTGATCTCACACTTTATAATCTATTATGATTATTAGCTTTGCTTTTTGGAGCTACGGCTTCTCGTAATGTTCAACTCACCTGCGTTTTAATTTCTTTTGTCCAAGACCAATCTCATGTGTGCAGGATCCTGTCCCATCCCTAATATGGACTCTTGACGTTTGAATCTAAGCTGTTTTTAACATTTTGTTTGTCCCCTGACAAAATACAAAGCATCTATATCACAATCGAGTTCAGAGTAACTGGCTTCCACTTGTCCAGAGAATCGCAGATAAAATGTTTGAAGTCGTGGTTGTGGTTTGATATCGTGGTTTTGGTTTGAAGTCTCCAAATGGTTTGGCTCTCGGCTCCTCCTGCATGTACCTTAGTCTGACTTCAAAAGAAGAGGGGACTGAGCTCGGCAGGGCCTGGCCTTTGAAATAGCCACATCTGCTGAGTAAGAGCAGCACTTTTTCTTCAGTCTTTTTTCAAACTCACTTCTCAATGGTCCATCTCAGGATTTTAGTTCAAATCATGTGAGAAACCACTCGCTGTCACCAACATGTTGCCATTGAAAAGAGACTGATGTCACATATTCATTTGTGGTGTTACTGAAACTATCACAGAGGAGTTTTGAGCTCTGCTGCTGGTGCTGCTGCTGCTGGTGCTGTTGTTGCTGGTGTGGTGGACAGTGTGGACTGGTCCTGCGCTCTCAGCCTGGTACCGAAGGTAAAAGCAGCTGTAGTGACAAAGCTGCAAATGGAGGTGATGATTTTTGGACATTTGACTGTATTTTACACAGAGACACTGCTGCAGTCGTTAAGAATAGATCACGTTATGGAAGTTGTTTTGTTCATTTCAACTGAATCATGGTCAGTTTGATGCTTTCTCTCTGATAATAACATAACCATGGACCTGACCACACTGAAGATGGTTAATGTGATAATAACATAACCATGGACCTGACCACACTGAAGATGGTTAATGTGATAATAACATAATCATGGACCTGACCACACTGAAGTTGGTTAATGTGATAATAACATAACCATGGACCTGACCACACTGAAGATGGTTAATGTGATAATAACATAATCATGGACCTGACCACACTGAAGTTGGTTAATGTGATAATAACATAACCATGGACCTGACCACACTGAAGATGGTTAATGTGATAATAACATAACCATGGACCTTACCACACTGAAGATGGTTAATGTGATAATAACATAACCATGGACCTTACCAGACTGAAGATGGTTAAGCTGAGGTGCTGTGTTAAAGTGCTTTTTTCTGTCTACCTACTTTACCTTTGTGAGCAAGTTTTCTCTGTAATGAGCCTTAAAACAAAGCTAACATACAAATATTAATATACATATTGTGAAATACCATTTTCAATGTGATATTGTAAATACATTACATTATTTGCACTATGAAAAACACACTGTTACATTTAAGTTTGTAACAGAAAACTGAGTATTAAAGGACAGTGTTTTAAAGGAAGTTTTAAATAAATGTGTTTATGTGCACAAAAAGTTGAACTTTGTACCGTTTTTGGATATTTTTGTAGAGCATCTCCTTGTCCGGCCCATTTGAGATCCAATTAGGTTGTATGTGCCCCCCGGACCAAAATTAGTTTGACACCCCTGATTTAAGTGGACAAATTTCTGTTCAGATGTAAGTTGTGTTTGGGATAGACGTGTGGGCGAGGACATAGAGGGACACAGTGGACACACTGACCCATTGATTTTCTCCTGCTTGAGCTCCATGTCTGCGATGGCAATCAGCTGGTCCAGCTTGCACTTGGTCTCGATGATCTCGGCCTCTCGGGGGGAATACGTGCCTCCTTCTTTCTTGTGCTGGTGGATTCTGTGTGAAAACAGTAAAGTTAGCAGCACAACTCTGCTCATTCGCAATCATACTTCAGTTCTTCATTTAACACAATCAATCATAATTATCAGAATGAGTCCAAATAGATAGATATTGAATGCCTGAGTAAATGCATCTTTTCTCAATCATGTGATTACAGTACATGAGGTATACGTACTGTATGTTTGGTATAATGGATTTAAAGCTAGGGTACCTAACTTTTAAACCACCAAAAATGATACAATACAATCCATTAAAAAAATCCTGGCAATAAAACAGTTTGGTTCAATCACTAGTTTTCTCTACAGACTGAAAAGTGAAAAAGTGAGGACCACACTCAACCAGAAGTCTAATAGACGCAGAGCTCTTTCATACAAGTATTCAAAAGATAACATGTTTTCTAAAAACACTGTAATCAGTGCTTGTACTTCACAGCAAGAAGGTCCTGGCGTCATTCCCACCACAGAGCCAGCAGAGACCCTGGAATTTGCATGTTCTCCTCCTGTCTGAATAGATTTCATATGAGTGCTTTGGTTTCCCCTACCACTCAAAAGATCCCCTCAAAATACAGAATGTTGTGGTCTGATTTGTTCACATTTTCTCATTTATAATTTCAGTTAGGAAAAACAGAGATTCAGGTACCCCAGCTTTAAATTGAACCAGATCCACAATCCCATTCTGTCTCCTCCCATGTAACCGCCCTGAGTATGTACTCCACTATATGTGCATGCGGCTCTGATGCTAAAGAATACATTAAAAACAGGTGCCACTATTCCACAAGCCGCTATAATGACATGAGCCTGATTGGAGAGGTGCCACATCGGCCCAGGTGCTCAGCATAATTGATATGTGCAGCCTCTGATTCCTGATAATGAACCAGCTCAGTCTTGGTTCCATCTTACTTGACGGAGCAGCAGATGATGATTATCAGCAACACTGCCAGGAAAAACGACAACAGCACTCCCAGGATGATCTGCTCGTCTCTGGTGAGAAGCCCATTGGCTGTAAGAGAAATCACATTGGATCTGGTGCCTGAAGGAGTGAATGTGGCGCTGGAAAAGAAGGTGTACCGTTTGTTTTGATTGGCTCAGAGTAATCCGAGTCGGTGTGGTCTCCTTTGCTGTTTGTGGCACGGAATTTGAACCTGTTTACCCGAGGAAAAACAACAGTTACTTCAGATATTGAGGTAACACTGGCAATAAGTGGGTAGAATTTATGCAGCAAAAAACCACAACAAAAACAACTGGTTTGAAATGAAAACGGGACAGTGGGAGTGGAATTGTTGATGTCAAAATGTTATACAGAGTCTAGTTAGTTATTTTGGTCATTTGTTTTAAAAGCAGTTTTATTTTGAATGGTTTTCAGACAATACTATGCCTAAAAATATCACGAATATATTGTTTGTCAATGGTTTCAATACTTTCACTTTTAGCAGAGTTGATATTTATACTAGTAACTATACTAGTGCAACATCTGTTAAGAAATAGACCTGTGTGTTGATTAACCAGCATTGCTAAATATGACTGTAACATCTAGTGTGGTGAGCATGGCGGTCGCCAACATACTCACACATAGAGTGTGTTGGGCTTCAGGGGCCCATTGCAGTATGTGTCCGACTCGTTGAAGCAGTCGTCCCTGAGGCCGATCACATAAATTCCTGTGAGGTTGCTCAGCAGCAGTGGGGGCTTGTCCCCCCACAGGAGGGGCTGTATCCTCCTGTCTGTGTTTCCGCTTGGGGTATCACAGGGAGGGTTGGGGAAACCCTGGTCTGTGATGTAAGGGGCCGGGGAGCGGGAGAACGCAGATCTCCAGTTCGTCACGTTCTCAGCATCTTTCACTGTGGAAATGTGATGCAGTAATATCAAAGATGCAGCTGAAGCTGTTTGTTTGTAAAAAATGGACATGGTTAGGCTGGCCATATACATGTGATTCATTTTACAAGTTTTGACTACTACACCTTCAACTATGCCTGTATTTTGAAATGCCTATTTCACAACAGCTCTAAAGCTTATGTCATTTATCAAAAGTTGCATGTTACATGATTGAATAAAACACAGCGATCTTGCATTTTTTGCTTTTGAATGTCATTCTTTGTGAATCTGTAAATGTCACTATGATGTCACTCTTAGTATTATGTTATAAATAGCTCATATAAACAATATAGATTAGTAGTTAATTTGTACTACAATATAGATCTGGTGATTAATATTGTACCATTGTAAAAACATATTCCAAAGGAGTCATACCCCCTGACTCGGCCACGATGACCTGGATTTTTGTGATTGGTCCGTTGTCGTCACTATAGAAACAGGCAGGCATGTGGATGGCGATACTCCTCTGGGTTACCATGGCAACCCCTCGGTGGCCTAGCATCGCCTGGGGTATCTGGTCGGGCTTAGCCGGGGCTGTGATGACCACACAGAACAGAGCAGAGAGGTATTGTCGTCAGCCGCATACAAACAAGAGGTGGTGCATGTGTCACGTCAAGCTCTTTACAATTGTTGTTTTTTTGGGCATTTGTTGCTCACTCAACACAAACAAACCTATTGAACATGATTTAGTGGCAGGGGAAACCTAAGCGGAAACGGGGAGAACATGCAATCTCCACACAGAAAGGCCTGGAGGTGGAATCGAACCCAGGACCTTCTTGCTGTGAGGCACAAGTTCTATATTGACTTTTTTAATGTGTATTATTTTGTTTAAGTTTTGCAATGATTTAAACAAGAAAAGTTTTGAGTGTTACATAAGTGGCCATAAAGCCTTCACTTCAACAGTTGTCTCAAGGGACTTCAAAATAGTAAATTTTCCAACAACAGATTAGAGAATCAAACAATTATAACACAGGAAATGCATAATGGAAATGGATCCTCAGATGATGCCCTGCCAGACTGATTGGACCATGTAACAAATGTGTCACAACATACATTTTAATGTAGGTATTCAGCATTCTGCAAATTCAAAAGTGCAGTACTTTCACCACACTTTTGTCCAAAGACTAATAATGCAGAAGAGGAAAAACAATCCCCTTAACATTTAAATGTGGGCTTATTCATCATCGAACATTTGAGAAAATAAGAATAAGACCAAAGATATGGATCCCTCACTTATGGAGCCAAATTCATGAAATTAAGAGTTGGTATAATTCTATTAAAGGTTAAACTATGGAATCAATCATCTAACGACTTCCTGGCTCTCAAAACTGCTTTCACATGCATGTTTTATTTGGCCTCTGGTCCAAAGTATCAAATAGTCGCTCATAAGGCTCTTACTACTCTTACTTTTCTAATGAGATGAAAACAGCATGTCGTCACTGATTTGTTCACAAGTTACTTTCACAAGACTCTTTCTGTTAAACAAACTAAATATGAAGAAAACAAGAGTATAATTAAGAATGATTTGATGTAAATGTACCTTTGATGGCTGTGGTGATCTGGACACTGGGGCTGGGGGGGCTCCTCCCTGCTCCGTTCCTGGCTGAGATCTGCAATCAGACAGACAGACAGTGGGTGGGGATTGGGATTTGTCAGTGCCCCCTACAACTGTCACAGGTGTTTTTGACATTTACCAAAGCGCCTTTATATAAGCACGTAAATGTCACCATGTTGTGATCAGATTTTGCTGAAGCTTCACAGTGTAAAACTTATTCTCCCTCACATAACATCACACATGCCTTGAGGCTCTCCATGACATGTCATTTGTGCACAAGCCATCATGGAATGTCACTTTTGTTGGAGAAAAATCATTTGAATATTTTGGGCAACAATTTTCATCTGAATGAACTATGATATTGACATTCGACATAATGACAGAGATGTCAAACTCATTTTAGTCAAGAGAAGAATTCTCAAAAGATGAGAGCTGGTTGGGGCCAGAAGTAAAAAAGTTGTTTTTACATATTTCTGACTTTTTACAAATAAACTGTAACGAGAAATGAGTTTGAATATTATTTTCTTGATTCAACCAGAACTGGGCCAAAAATCATAATGTTCTTGAAATCTAACAGTTGAATGTAAAGGGGGAAAAAATGGCCTAACTTGACTTCTAATTACATTTTAGTTCAAATGTTAGAACATATTAAATTATATGGTCGTCAAGGGTTCAAGATACTTGGTGAAAACGATAACTGAAAATAAATCCTGGGGGCACTAAAAAAGGTTTGAAATCTCTGCATTATGACAGTAGAACAATGATTTATGTAAAATCACACGCACTGCACAAGTCAAACAATAACAAGCTCCTCATCTGTTTGATTAATTGACTTTTTGTTTGATTTTGTTAATTATTTTGTGTGCAATCCTTTCAATCATTCAGGTGGATTGCATATCTACTTCTACTACTGCAAATTTTAATATTGAGCTTCTATGTCGTGAGGATTTAAAGAAGCTATACCTGATTTTTTTTCTAAGTAGTTCATAAAAATGCTTTTTACTACATACAAGTTGTATCATAATACATAATTTAATTGAACACTTGAGGTCATTGATTCCACTGTGTATGAAATTCAGGCAGTGAAAAGTGCTGAGTAGAGTCTGAGCGGGACGCTCGTTCTCCTCCACTCACAGAACAAGAAGCGAACAGCCTGCGTCCTCTAGCCTCTACAGCGCTGCTTAAAGGACAACTCACCCTCAAATCCACTTTTTTTTTGCTGATAAACGGTATAAATGAGTGTCCAATAGTGTTGTCTACATATCCTGGTCATAATCTTCACTTTGGTGCAAATTAGTTGAAAGTTAAACTTTCTGCCTAAAACCGTCTGTGAGGCGCCATCTGCTGGCGACCTGTATTACTACATTTGAATTTTGAATCTGGCGCCAACACTGGCGCGGCAGCAAGACCTGACGTCTGAAGCAAGACCTGACGTCAGCAGCCCCCCGCCCAGAGCTATGTAAACGGCCCAGTCTCGTTCACGCCCCCTTCAGTCCTCCAGGCTACGCCCATTTAGAGGATGATTTGAACAGGAAATGTGAGGGACGTAAGCTCCGAGGAGCGGGGGTGAGAACCACTTTAACACCAGGGCTTCGACTTCAAAATTCGAATATAATTCTAAAATAAAAAATATATACATATTTGAACAAATATTAGACAACCCTTATAATTAGAAATGTATTTAATGACTGCAAATAAAATAATTAGCTCCCAAAGGTTTCACCGGGACGTGCTAGGCAGGTAACAGCTAAGCTAGCTAGCTGTTTCATGGTAACTTCCGGGTTTTTCGCGATCGCTTTTTGTCACTTTAAAACAGTATTTTTGTCATGAAAACGTTAACAGCAAATTCTGAAATCGTCCGTGCATGTGTGTTAAGGATGTATATGTGTACTGTATTGTCCGATTGACGTTTAATGGTGTTGATTGATTGATATGTATTTGTTTATTGAGCGTGGCTAGCTCCGCTAGCTTCTCTACACAGACAAGTGTGCAGAAAAACTGCACAGTGTAGTGACAGGCGCTGATAGCTTGTTGTACTTGCAAAGTAATGGCAGTATTTTACACACCTGAATTACAAACAGAGATTGCATTGGGGCTTCGGTCATTATTGGTTTGAGAGTTCTGTTATCAAGAAAAAATGATCGGAAGAATTGCATTCAATTCAATGGAGTGCTGCTGCTGTGAGGAGCTGTATAATACATTCTAATTAAATATTAGAATATATTCTAATGTTTAAATTAATACATCCGGACGCGAAACTAATGGTATTCTTTTACTTATATATTGTGTTAGCAGTGCATTGCTTTAGTACCATTTCATCAGTGATTGTTGCACAGCTTACAAGTTGCGCTAATGTTAGCATACCTATCAGATCGCAAATAAAACTAGGTGGCTCCATGTTATGAGAGCGTAGGGGAAATGAGAAGCCTGTGAGCGAGTTGGGGGCGGGGCTAAACATTCAAACATTGCAGAAACGGGTATAGCGCCTTTAAAATGACCCCCATTTTGTTCCCTAATGGTCTCCTACTGAACATAAGATAAGATGATCCTTTATTCGTCCCACAATATGGAAATTTCAATGTCAACGTTGCACACATTACAGCTGAGTAAAAGGACGAAAAAAAGTACACTCAGGTTGCTTATTCCACCCTCGCTGTGTGAAGGAGAGGTTCCTTAGGTCTTTCCTTCCTGCTGCTGTCAGACTGCACAATGAGAACTGCTGAGTCCATACACGTGCCACTCACCTGTCCTGAGAGTTTGCTTGTCACGTTACCTGTTGTTATTATTCTTCCTACATTATTACATATTCCATTCATCTGATACCTCCCCCAGTGTACTATCCTTGAAACAAGTGCCATAATAAACAAGTGCCAATTTTGTTTATTATCTAATAGATTCGGTTTGATGTGTCCAATCTGAGTGCTCTTATCTCCTCCTTTTATTCTGCTGTAATGTGCCCAACAATGAACATTGTAATGTCCACAGGAAGATGCTGCTCCTTCAGCGATGATACAGCATTGATGTAACAGTGGTAAAGTGGGGATAAGTAGCTTGCCCAGGGACACAACGACTGCAGACTTCAGTGGGAGCAGTTGGAGTAGGTCTCATGGGGAGTTCGAACCCACGACCTTCAGGCCAAAAAGCCAATGCTTTACCAACATTCCTTCAATTTCTTAATTCTATGCAATCTATAGCCTACATAAATATTAGGGCTGGGACTTAAACGCATTAATTAAGATTAATTGATTCGCAAAAATAAGGTGTTTTTTTCACGCATTGTAACGCATTTCGCAGCCGTGATCACAGCCGCTGGAGGTGGGAACTGCTGTCCAGAGCGCTGCAGCTCAGCTCGCAGAATTCATACAGGAAACAACAAGTGCCCCGCGGTCACATGTGTATTCTTTTAAAACGTGGATTCCCAGAGACCTGCTCTATTGCCATCTCACACACACGTGTCCGTGGCATTCTGAGTGTTATTATGGGATGCATGGGCATGCGTCAATCGCATGCCCATGCAATTTCTTTAAACACGATTAATGAAAAAAATAATTAACGTGCGTTAACGCGATAATTTTGACAGCCCTAATAATTACATTTAGGTGAATTCAAGCATTACAACAACTTTACAACAAAGTGTCTCTTAACGGTGTCATGTATCGCCCCTGTGTGTCAAGCCCATGAAGCTGGGGCACCGAACTTTCAAACCACAGAAACTGGAGCTATTAAGATAGTCCACCACTAATGCTTGTTATATCACTAGTTTTCACTATCATGTTTTTTCATCTTTTCACATCTTTAGATCAGCTTTTCTGACAGAAAAGTGACAAAGAAAGAGCCACCCTCACCCCAAAAATAACAATTGTAAACCGCTTTGAGACTCCGATGTGCAGTGAAAAGGCGGTATATAAATAAAGATTACTTACTACTACTACTACTTCTTACTTACTCAGCCAATCAGCTGTCAGCCTTAAGCGTCAAATAGCAAAAGTTTACAAAAGACAATGAAGCTGGTTGTGTCCACAGCATTTTACTTTGACAAGACTCTCACTGTCGAAAATGCGTATTGGATGAAATAACAGTGAGGTACCCTTGCATTAAACAGAGTTCTTTCAGATGAATAGTCCTCGGGTCTTTGCTCTTGTACCTGTATAGTGTAGTTGTGACCTCCCTTCAGACCATCGATCACTGCGCTCATCTGGTTGTGCTGGCTGTGCTCCACCATGAGGCTGATATTCTTCACCATGTTGGGCCCTTGGTAGATGTATACGTAGTAGGCTGTGATGTTCCCATTGGGCTCCTCTGGAGAAGAGAAGCTCACCTTGACACTGTTCACCTCCTCTGGGATGACTGTTACAGTCACGTTGGTGGGGGGGCTCTTGGGCTCTGCAGACAGATCAGAGTGTGGTGTGGAATAATGGGTCGAGACTGACAGAGTCAAAATGACATTTTGAAAGTTTGATTTGGGTAATCAGCTATATTTATAAATACAATATCTTCCTGAAACATATTAATCAAATAGCAAAGTGGTAACTGCTATCCACACCTTTAAAATGTAGCTAATAATGATACTTTTTTGAAACTCCAATGATGACATTAATGGGAATTTCATTTCCAGAACCAGAGCTGACTGAATGGGACTAAATGATAATAAATGTGGGTTTTTTCAGTTCACTTTCATGCCTTGTTAATTTGTGTGCATGTTATTATACTAGTGCTGTCCAACGATTAAAATATTTAATCGCGATTAATCGCGTGAATTTCAGAGTTAACTCGCGATTAATCGCAAATTAGTCACACATTTGTATCTATTCTTTATGTCCCTTGAATTATCATTTTAATACTACTAAAAAGTGAATAGGCGTGCTGTGTGCAATTGCTTGTTTTAATATTTTGTAAATTTTTTCATGTAAATACTCTATGCTGTTTCTCTGTTTACTTTCGGTATATCTATGACTGTATACTGTTTGCTTGTATTGTCTTTTTTATTAACCCCTCCCCCCATCTCCCACTTCATGCCCCCCCCCTCCTATGTGCCCTTCTGGGTTTCTTCTTTGGCCCCCTGTATCTCCAACTACATATTGTTTGTAATCTCTGTCTACAATGTATCTGAACTAGTCCTTTTCTTTGTTTCTATTTTTTTTTCTGTATATGTGTTTGTCTGCAATGTGTGTTTTTTTTTTTTTATCGCGCGATAAAAAAAATGACGCCGTTAATATTGATTTGCGTTAACGCGCTAAAAACGCGATATTTTGGACAGCACTATATTATACATAATTGTTCCAATGTTTTTTACTGTTACTATTGCTTTATCTATTTTTGTCATTTATATAATTTTCAATTTAAATCTGATATATTTGTTGCATCTGATTTCTGAGACAAAGCAGGACAAAAAAGAAAAACACGCTTTATCATGAACTGTATCCTCTTTTAATCCCTGCTTTCAGTTGTGGTTCTCATCAGATAGTGTGAAAAGCAAAGGATGTTCCAGCTGCTTTGACTGAATATTTCACGAAATTAAGTAGAAACATCTAATCTAATTCATCTAATTCAGGAAATGTTCATGAACTAGAATTAATCTAATTGAAATCTGTCCTATAACATTGTTTTATGTACGCACTTATTTGGTGCACTCTGAGGACTTTAGCAAATGTATTCCAATGTGGTTTTAGTGGAAATGGCAAAAAAAAAATGAATATAATCTTTAATTTTAAGAATTCAAGCGTGATTGTCATGTTTTGCAAACATTTTGTGCGACATATTTTCTAGGATTATCATTAAAACTGGGAGACCTATTTTTAATAAATAGTCTTTTATGGACAGTCAAAGACGCTTCACTCCATATACATACAGTATATATACTATATATATATATATATATATATATATAAATATATATATATATATATATATATATATACTATATATATATATATATATATATATATATATATAATATATATATATATATATATATATTATATATATATATATATATATATATATATAAATATATATATATATATATATATATATATATATATATATATATATATATATATATATATATATATATATATATAATATATATATATATATATATAATATATATATATATATATATATATATATATATATATATATATATATATATATATATATATATATAATACATACATACATACATACATACATACATACATACATACACATACATACATACATACATACATACATACATACATACATACATACATACATAATCATACAACATACATACATACATACATACATACATACATACATACATACATACATACATACATACATACATACATACATACATACATATATATATATGTATGTATGTATGTACGTATGTACGTATGTACGTATATACATATATATATACGTTATATATATATGTATGCTGACCCTCCTCTGATGTCTGGAACACAAAAGGGCCGATGGCCATTCCATCAGTGGATGCAGACTGCACCGGGCCGGTGAAGGCCGTAACGGTCACGTGGTAAGTGGAGAAAGCCGTCAGGTTAGGCACCACCACACTGTGTCCCTCTGATGGACCCCGCACAAGGGACAAGTTCAGCCCAGGACCCTCTACCTGCAAACACATGGATCTCATCAAGTTATGTGTGCCCATGTTTGTGTGAGTTTATGGCTGAAATGCAGGACACGCACTTGGATGAGGTATTTGGTGGGGCCAGAAAGAATGGCTGGCTCATCCCACGCCACATGCAGACTGTTGGCCGTGGAGGATACGCGGAGATTTCGAGGGGGGGCATCAGGGTCTGAACAAGGAGTCGTTATTTTGTTAGAAGAATTTCAGAACTGGTTTCCCCATTGCAAAAGAATGATCAACTAAAAGGTAATTTGGTATCAGTACATTCTGCCTGTCTTCAAACAAGATTAGCCATTGGGGTAAGCCCTTTAGTCTTATTTCAAGTGCTGTGGCAATTTAATTTCTCATTACAAAAAAGAGATTTTTTTAATTGCACTGTAAAAACTTACCTCCTGCCAGTGTGCGGCCAAACACCCAGGCAGTGTATTCTCCCACCCCAGCGCTGGTGACTGCAGCAACTCTGAAGCGGTAGTATCTGTATTTAGACAAGGCCTGGACTGTGACATTGTGCTCGTGTGTGGTCCCATTGGAAACATTCAGCGACAACACAAAACTGTTCTCCACACAGTCCGGGGAGTCTTTTATAATAGGTAGGGACGATTCACAAACACTGGACAACAGCTGTGCAATTATTTGGTACTGTCTGAGCAGGCCCGGGATGGAGAGCGGCGGGGACCACTCCAGAGTAATGTTGTTAGCGCTGATATCCGAGAGAGTCAGATCACGAGGGGCAGCTGGGACTGTGGAACAACAATTATATTTAACACACTTCAACATCGCCTATGGAAACAGTAGATTACACAAAGCAGTCTGTAGAACAAGCTCAGAGGGGACTTCTAAAGGGGTTACAGAGACACTATGTTTATTGAACAAGGGATTTTTTCTTGCTGACAAAGTAGGGTTTCAGGATGGGATTCTCTCTAACATTATTCTTTTGCTTAATTCCTGTGAACTTTGATTTATCTGCTTGTCTGAACCCCTCGAGGGCCAAAGTCGCAGAAATGCTCAACAGTCAGGAAATAAGAAAGTTTACAGTTTATATAAAAAGTACAGCAATAAAATGCATCACTTCCTCTGGAGAAACCATAAAACCGAAAAAAAACTAAATGTCTGAAACGAACAGAACCGTTCAATCAAGACTGATTTGGAAAGCAAATATATCTTCCCAGACAGCAATTAAAGCCATCCATCCATCCATCCATCCATCTTCTTCCCTTTAATCCATTTCTGGGTCAGGGGGGTGGCAATGAGAGATGCCACCCAAGTCTCATAGCACCAGCCCCTCACTGACCCTCTGCAGGTGGTGAGTCCACAGGAGGACGGCAGCTCTGAGTGTGAGCATAGCCTTGATCTTTCAGTGGGGGCTTTGGGCAAAGTGGGGTTAAGTGTCTTGCCCAAGGACACAACGACAGCAGTCATCAATGGGAGTCGGTGGAGAAGGTGCAGAGGTGGGAATTGAACCCACGACCTTCTGGCCTTAAGGCCAATGCTCTACCAACTGAGCTACTGTCGCCCCCAATTAAAGCCAAAGTAGTGATAATAGTTACTCTGGGTTAAAAAAAGATTAAAATGTTCTGCATGGTTGCGCAAACTTTCAAGCTCAACTGTTAGTCCTTATGAGTTAAATGACCAGATCATTAAATGTATGCATGAAAGTGCACGGCATACCTGACTCAGACATCGTGTTGGCGGTACAGTTGACCCCCTCCCCAGGCCCTGCAGAGTTGACCGCAGCCACAGTCAGGGTGTAGGGCTGTTCTGGGGCCAAGCCGGACACCGTGTAGTCTGCTGTGTGTGTGTGGTGCTGCAGCCGCTCTGCATTCACCTCCACTGTGATCTCATAAAATAGGATCTGTCCGTTGGGGTTGTCTGGACGCTCCCACTTCAACTGCACAGAGTCCCAGCTCACTCCAACGCACCAGAGGCTGTTCACGCTGTCAGATACTGCACAGACACATTTTCTCAGGCATTTATACAACATTAAATACTCATACATACACATACCCTATTGTCAAGGATGGTTCCCATGTACCAACTTACATGTTGGCCTCAAAATCACAAGAACATTTTGTCAAAAATGGCTTTGAAGTCTCACATTCTGCCAGGGTTTGTTCTGTGCAATTACAGGGTAGACATCTCTAGCTATCGCTAAGAAGATAATCTTACAAAAATACAATTTTATTTTTTACATTTTAAAGGTCATATACACGTTAAATTCACATTCAATTACATATATCCATGAAGTATGAATACATCAATAGTGTGAAACTCGGGCTGAAGATTTTGCATGGAACAGGGAGGAATGGCGATGGGCGAGGAGAGGGGAGGGAAGCTTTTTGTTTGTTTTACGAATATTGCAGATGGCAGAAGACGTGAAGCTATCTTCCCTCTTGTAAGATTTCTGTCGCATTAACAGTTTCCAGACTACAGATCCCAAGTGATCTGTAGTCTGGTGTTGGCTAGGCTATCAATAGTGTTGTCTTTGTGCACAAATTTGACGGGGCATTAGATAAGAGGCCAAAAGGCTTTATTTTTTTGTGAACCATATCAAAGGACGACAGTGGCTCGTTGGCCTTTGAGCCTGAAGGTCGTGAAGCAATATCTGCCTTATTCGTTGTAATTCATTTACCTGACTCGTTGGTTGTGAAGGTGACCGGGCTGCTGAACTGGTCACCGTGTCCTACGCGCGTGTAGCTGCACACACTGATCTCATAAGAGCGATGTGGTTTAAACTCCGACAGATACTCCATGGTGGATGGCCCAGAAGAGTTCTACACAAACACACGCACACACATGCGGGCACACACACAGTAAATATCATATAGCACCCAGTAAAGAGGATAACACCGCTTTGACACGCTGTGTTTAAGTGTGTAAATAGCAGTGCTTTCCAGCTTATGAACTTGGGGTAAATAATGGCTGTGTGTGTGTGTGTGTGTGTGTATGCTCAGCGATAAAAGGGTGTGTTTTTGGAGAGCGAGAGGAGGAGGGGCTTTGACATTTGGGCTGTGAAATTAGCAGTACCTGGAGTGTGACGTTTTGTGTGATGAGCTCCCGGATCCTGAAGCCGTAGTGCGTCACCACTCCATTGGGATCCAGGGGCGGCTCCCACCTCAGCCACACCGACACCGCAGTGTAGTTGTATATGCTCAGGTTACGAGGTGGAGACATGGGCCCTGGACACCACAGCTCAGAGTGAGTATATTGTTTTGAGGTCATAAAGGACTTTTGAGCCACATTGCTGAATGACAAGCAGTTGGGAATGTTGAAACAGATACATTTATTGTTGGATGTACAACCATAGTTAATCTCCTAAAACTATTTTAACTCGTTTTAACCCTCTAAACTTGACTTAGGTCGACAATACTGTATGTGGTACTGTTTGAAACGAGCAATAATTGTGTTAAAATTCATTAAAACTCCCTGCCACACAATGATTTGCAATCTTTAACCATTTCCCTGACCCTTGAGCATGGTACAGTGTGAGTTCTGTGTGTGTGTGTGTGTACAGTATGTTCATGTCCTGGTGATTTGTGTCTGTCAGAAAAAATAAAATATATATCCTGAAAATCCACGATTGCCACCACCATACAAATTAAAAATATGCAGATGATATGGGTTACCTATAATTCGTAAATCAACTTTGGGCCATCCTCATAATTCATCTATTTTACATAAAGCCTCTATCTCTTATCACTTTTAAGGTATTAAGAAATTAAGAAAAAAACATGTTTTAGGATGGGGTAGTCCATTCTACACCATACAACACTAAAATCACCTCTACTGAAACTGGTGGATTTGTGCTCCTTTCCTTGTGTGCACACGTTCGGTTTAATTTGTGACGTGGCACAAACAAGTTGAACAGAGTCATTTCGCTGCCTCTCAAGAATAAAAGAGAATAATTGCTCTCTAACTAGCTTGAGGGAATCAATGAAAAAACTACTTTGGGCATGTGTATAAGGTCAAAAAGCACTGTAATGATATTTAAAGCATAGAAAAGTTATAATGCGTAATATGGGTCCTTTAAAAGGGATTTTGAGAATATGTACATTGATTTACATTAATTTCATGTTTTTGAGTATGAACAATTTAATTCATTGAGTAGAGACTGTTAGCATAAACAAGTAAAATTAGTTCAAAAGTAAGGATCCGTGAAACAACCTAATTTTGAGCTAAATAAAATTCTATTTAATCATAACCATCACGGCATGTTCTGGTCGAAAGCACGTTGTTGTCATGAACATTCAAGATTCAAAATTAATTTATTATGTCCCAGAAGAAATTGCTCTTGAAAATACACATAAGACGGATATAAAACGCAGAAACACAGACATGAACAATCCCTGCTTTGCTCCATGACCTGCATTCAGGAGGTTCACATCAGCTCACTGTAGAAATTCCCCAAACTAATTATGAGGTAATGTTCTTAACGATCCACTGATTGGTCAGTGTAATGAGACTGAACACTGAAGAAGTGGGAGGAGGGGACTTGTCAATTTTGTGCAAGTATCAATGTGGATGAAGCTAAAGACAACCCCAGGTTTATTAATGATGAACAATGTTGCACCATTAGCTGTAAACTCAAAAAGGGAATGTTATTGATCTTATAGTAAAGATTTGCATCATGGGGATTTGATCTCATGGTAGTCTGGATAATGGAAAAAAAAATGTTCCAGACAAACTGTTGTGCTTTCAGTGTGTCTAAATGTGTCTTCTATTTTCAAATTATAACGTCTTTTATGGTAGTCGAGTATGCGCTTGCTAAATGTAGCAAATTCATTCTGTCTTCTTATGTTTATGGCTTTTAGGTTCTTCTAATAAGACAATTAAAGCAAAAGTCAGGTATTTAAGCAGTACTAGCTTTGTTTTGCTTTAATCGTCTTATTAGAAGAACCTAAAAGCCATATGCGCTTGCTCATCCTCTCTGATGGTAAACCTGCCCATTTTTTTTAGAAAAAACGTTCCTTCAGTTCCTCTACTCTCTGGGCCGCCTTGCATGAACTTCACATTTTATTAATTTGGATTGGTTTGATTTATGAAAAAAGAAAACACAAAACATTTTTGACATTAGATCAACACAATCACTAACAATGAGTGGAGAAATAACCATCATTCGTGATCTCCAAAATGTGGCCAAAACAATGAAAAATCTGCCCGGGTCTATAAAGCACATTTGTATAATATCCAACCATCTATCCATCCATTTTCTTCCCTTTCACAGAGCACCAGCCCTTCACTGATAAAGTGGTTCACTGAACCACTAGATATTATATGTGTTGGATATACAATTGGAATATCAGCGCATCATAATAGTTTAAAATACAGAAATCTTTAAACACCTTTATTCTAACACTATTTCCCCTTTGTAGTTTCCGTCAGTTGTATGCCTTCCCCGTAGCATCACGGATCACTGATTGAACCTGATCCCTGGAAATGTATCTCAAATCCCCAGAGCCCAGACTAATTATTAGAGGAGAAAAAAGGGGGGAAATAAAATAGCAGGGATTAATACGGCTGATCGGGCTGTTGCCCACGGCTCCAGGCTGCACCTCTAAAGCTTCATTAATATCAAAGCTGAGGGATCATGCATTAGTCATAATCATAGTTTTGTCTCCTCACCTCCTTCGTCTGAATGCAGGTGCAGTATGAGAGGGGGACCCGGGCCTTTGCGTGTGGCGGCTGAGATGGAGACGTTGTAGGCCGTGTATGGGAGCAAGTTGGTGAGCACATATGAAGTGTTAGCAGTAGTGGTGGTGTTGGTGCCTCTGGGGCCAGACAACTTGAGAGTGTACTCTGTTATCTCCCCATTAGCCTGAAGAGGGGGTTGCCATACGAGAGCGATGGAGGACATTGAGAGGTTCCTTTCGGAGACTCGCACAGGAGGTGACGTGGGAGCTAAAGCAAAACAACACACAAAGACTGCTTTTAAATAAAATCGCAAACAAATCAAAGTAGGCGAGTTATAGTGGTGAGAGCAGCCAGGGGGAGCAATAGCCTCCATGTAAGGAACATGCAGGAATCAGAGTAGGTCAAAGAAAAACAGCCATAATGGTCAAAATGCTGTGATAAGCTTCCTTGTATTACCTTCATCACGTGTCCGCTGCCGCAGCGTACTTGTGTGGTTGTAGGCGATGCCTGCTGCTGTTGCTGGGGTAACACTGAACACATAGGGGAAATATATCCTGAGCCTGGTATACAGAAAGGCCGTATCTGTTGTGTTTCTGATAATCTTGAGTGGACGGCCTGGGTTTGAGGTATTAGGCGGGAGGATTTCTTCTTCTAAGGTGAGCTGGTAATACAGACGTCCATTGGGCTCCAGAGGTGGGTCCCAGCTTACCGAAATGGCCTGGGCACCAGCAATGGTGGCGATGAGGTTGTGCACTGAATCACTGGGCACTAAAGATGGACAGAGAAGACAAATTAGCTACAGGTGCACTCTGGTAATAAATGTGTATTTAGAGAGATCACGTCCCCTTAGAAATAGGAAGTTCTGTCTGTGTATACAGTCTAATAAGTACCTATTTTTTCCCATTAAAATCTATCTAACAGTAAAAAAAAAAGCAGACCAATCTCACTGAGCCAGTTGGCCCTCATCCCAAAGTTCCAAATAGTGACTCACAAGTCTCTTTCTTATGTGCATATGTTCTTAGTATGCAAAAGATAACACCTTTTCTATTAAGATGACGACAGTCTGTTGTAGTATGATTTTTTTCACAACTCAATGAGCAAAGAATAAGAGTATATCGTTAAAATCTTGACTAAAAAAAATAGAACCTTTTCATTCTAAGGGAACAATGCACACATTTGCTCTTGTAGCTCAAAGTTTAAAATCATCAAGATTATGGTCATCCTTTGTCACACTGAAAATATTAGATGTACATATTGATATAAATAATACAGCACAGCGTGAATGAGTGAATAAGGAGACATTATACATTGGCACAGTTCAAGGAGAAACATGGTCAATGGAAATACTCATCCTGCCCTCCATGTACAGCTCCGAGCCTCTGCAGAAGCTGTGAGGAATGTACACAGGGGGAAAGAAAAGACAGCTTATAGAGAAATGATCCACAGGAGTTAGTGAGGCCCCAGAGGTGTGGAGGTCTGAGCCCAGAGGAAGAGGCTCCAGCCTCTGAGTTCCCTTGCCAGGCTGGGTACAGGCAGAAAAACAGTCAGTGTGAGTTCAAGAAAATATTACAAAATAACAAATTACATTTTAATATCTGCACCATTTTTCACAAAATCACATAAAAACACATGCATACATCAACAGAATGTAGAGAGGGTTTGGATGTGATTAAACTTGTATGCAAATGTTAGCTTCTATGGAAACACTGCATTTATAAAACATCAGAGCCAACATGGAACAGCTAGCTTTTTCCTTTATGCTCAAATCTCAATATCGTCAGTACTTTCTGACACAATTTGTCAAGTTTAGAAAAAGGAAACACAAAGTGCAGGCCTTTAAAGATTGTCGTGGGCAGACACTTTGTAAGAAAGTCATTTCCTTTGCCTAACTGATAGAGTTTTTATGTAATTTTCTTCAGTAGAGTATAAGAGTGTAAAAAAAGTGTGCAGATGAATGAGTCTACACGTGGTCTTGTGAGGATGTGACAGACCTCCCTCTGGTAAGTGTACTTTGAAAGACTGCGTCCTCACTCCTCCGTCCCCCTGCGCGGTGCTGGAGGTCATCCACACACTGTAGTGGACTCCTCCGGTCAGCCCGCTCAGCGTGTAGGACAGGCCAGTGGCAGGAGAGGACAAGTTCAGGTCTTTGGTGTACACTTTCTAAATGAAGATTAAACATGACTATGTGTTAGTTTGAGGCCTGAGTCAGATCTTGTTCATGTGTTCTACCTGTTCTGTCACATTGACGTCTTGGTAGTAGATAGAGTAGTGCACTATAATTCCATTAGGTTGTTTTGGTGGGAGCCATGTTAAAACGACTGAGGAGAAGGTCATGTCACCAATGGTCACATTCTGTGGCGGGTCAAATGGCTCTACAATCAAACACAGACAATTAAACATATGTTTAATTGACCAAACATTACAGGTCAATAAAACATTCAATATTTGCACCTTAAATGTATAAAACCAGTTGTGTTATTATTCATATTCTCCAGAATACATGTATATCTCCGGCTGAGTGTTAAAACTTTCGAGCACAACTGTACATGTCTTCTTCTTGGCACACAGGAAGACTTGACTTCAATTGTCAAAATGTAACAGACCATATTATATATTTCCACCATAACTGATAAAGTTGGTGCCAAATTACATGTAGTATAAAGCATTACATTCATCATAGTTCATCCTAGTTGTGCTGATTTATTTTTAAAACATTTCCGCATGATTGTCAGTGCTCCAGGAAGCAAAAGAGAACATGAATAGCTATAGCACCAGGCGGGCAGCTGCATTTCTTAAACAATTCCTTAAGCAAAGTCTAATACATTGATTCCTGTCCAATGTCCAACATTTACAAGGAATTTGGTAAAAATCCAAACAGACAACAAACGAACAAACAAACCCTGGAAAAAACATATGCCCTAGTGGACGTGGATAATAAAACCCTATTTTGATCTAAGTTAGTACATAATAGAAACAGACTACAAAAGAACAACCATTTTCGAATAATATAATGTATTATGTATAGATCTGAGAGATAATGGCAGAGAAGTGGGCAGAGATTTTTAAACATGCACAAATCAATGGGAAACAACGTTTGAGTGACATCCATATTCCTGAATAAGGAATATGGATAAGAGGATTCAGTCTTTACAACATCACATTAACAAAATACGGTTGTTGTAGCAGATACAGTGCCTTGCGAAAGTATTCGGCCCCTTGAACCCTACAACATTTCGCCACATTTCAGGCTTCAAACATAAAGATATAAAAATTTAATTTGTTGTCAAGAATCAACAACAAGTGGGACACAATCGTGAAGTGGAACGAAATTTATTGGATAATTTAAACTTTTTTAACAAATATAAAACTGAAAAGTGGGGCGTGCAATATTATTCGGCCCCCTTGCGCTAATACTTTGTAGCGCCACCTTTTGCTGCAATTACAGCTGCAAGTCGCTTGGGGTATGTCTCTATCAGTTTTGCACATCGAGAGACTGGAATTCTTGCCCATTCTTCCTTGCAAAACAGCTCAAGCTCAGTGAGGTTGGATGGAGAGCGTTTGTGAACAGCAGTCTTCAGCTCTTTCCACAGATTCTCGATTGGATTCAGGTCTGGACTTTGACTTGGCCATTCTAACACCTGGATACGTCTATTTGTGAACCATTCCATTGTAGATTCGGCTTTATGTTTTGGATCATTGTCCTGTTGGAAGATAAATCTCTGTCCCATTCTCAGGTCTTTTGCAGACTCCAACAGGTTTTCTTCCAGAATGGTCCTGTATTTGGCTCCATCCATCTTCCCATCAATTTTAGCCATCTTCCCTGTCCCTGCTGAAGAAAAGCAGGCCCAAACCATGATGCTGCCACCACCATGTTTGACAGTGGGGATGGTGTGTTCAGGGTGATGAGCTGTGTTGCTTTTACGCCAAACATATCGTTTTGCATTGTGGCCAAAAAGTTCGACTTTGGTTTCATCTGACCAGAGCACCTTCTTCCACATGTTTGGTGTGTCTCCCAGGTGGCTTGTGGCAAACTTTAAACGAGACTTTTTATGGATATCTTTGAGAAATGGCTTTCTTCTTGCCTCTCTTCCATAAAGGCCAGATTTGTGCAGTGCACGACTGATTGTTGTCATATGGACAGACTCTCCCACCTCAGCTGTAGTTATCTGCAGTTCATCCAGAGTGATCATGGGCCTCTTGGCTGCATCTCTGATCAGTCTTCTCCTTGTTTGAGATGAAAGTTTGGAGGGACGGCCGGGTCTTGGTAGATTTGCAGTGGTCTGATACTCCTTCCATTTCAATATAATTGCTTGCACAGTGCTCCTTGAGACGTTTAAAGCTTGGGAAATCTTTCTGTATCCAAATCCGGCTTTAAACTTCTCCACAACAGTATCTCGGACCTGCCTGGTGTGTTCCTTTGTCTTCATGGTTCTCTCTGCGCTTTAAACAGAACCCTGAGACTATCAAAGAGCAGGTGCATTTATACGGAGACTTGGTTACACACAGGTGCATTCTATTTATCATCATCAGTCATTTAAGACAACATTGGATCATTCAAAGATCCTCACTGAACTTCTGGAGTGAGTTTGCTACACTGAAAGTAAAGGGGCCGAATAATATTGCACGCCCCACTTTTCAGTTTTTTATTTGTTAAAATGTTTTAAATTATCCAATAAATTTCGTTCCACTTCACGATTGTGTACCACTTGTTGTTGATTCATGACAAAAAATTAAAATGTTATATTTTTATGTTTGAAGCCTGAAATGTGGCGAAATGTTGAAAGGGTCAAGGGGGCCGAATACTTTCGCAAGGCACTGTAAAAGCAGTTTTGGAGGATCTTGCCCCAGAGCAAGATCCCATCAGTGAAGATGGGTCCAAAACAGTTGTCACACTGGAGGTTCCAGAGACAAGAAAGACCATGACCATTAGAGCCAAATTTGGCCATGCAATGGAGTGCCTAAATGTGTGGTCTAAAAAATATGACTTCAGCCAGCTTAAACCAACCAACCAAGTTTTTATAATAATCTTATAATAATAATAATAATAATAATAATGTCTATTATTTATGATTTTACTTTGAGTGCTTTCTCTATTGTTTTGTTAAGCACATATTCAACATAGTCGACATATGGACATCTATTATATTTATTGGCTATACAAAAATACAAATAAATTGAATTGAATGAATGTATAAGAGGCAGTGAATCTCCTCACCTGACACACTGGTGGAGAAGCTGATGTACACTAGCACCCCTCCGTCTCCCAAGCGCGTCCAGCTGGAGACAGAGGCATTGTAGGGGCTTTCAGAGTCCACGTTAATCACCACTGAGGTCCCAGTCACGTTTAGCCACTGCTCGCTTGTTTCATTCCTTCCACAAAAACATACACAACAGGTTTCACTCATTGGAATCTCTTATTACCAGCACATGATGTGACTCACCAAACATGGACTTTGTAGTACAGAATGTCAGAATTGGCTTTAAGCGGTGCCTTCCAGGACAGCTCCACCTCATAGTCTGATAACTTTGTGGCAAGCAGGAACTGAGGTGGGGTATCAGGGGCTGAGATGTATACAAGGGGAGTACAGATAACACAACCGAACAGACGTGCAAGGTTTAACCGGCAGAGCTTGGAATAAGAAATGCATTAGTAATAGAAGAAACTCTCCAGGTAAACGTTGAGGCCGCCACACTGAAAAGCACCTGGGATGTAAAAATGATTAGTATGCGGAGCTGTAAGAGCTGAAAAGTAAAAGAAGGTCTATGTTTCATCAGATAATCTTGGTCTTTGATGTAATCCCGGGTTTCCTGATAAAAAAAACACACACACACACACCCAGTTGGCCTCTCACCGTCCTCCTGCGTGGTGATGTTGACAGGGAGGCTGAAGTTCCCCGGCCCCACCCGAGTGTAGGCCTGCACCCGGATGCGGTACTCTGTAAACTTCTTGAGGTGCTGGATGAGCAGATGCGGGCTGCTGGAAGTGAGGTTGAGGAAGGTAGTGGAGTTCGAAAGTTCCAGGCCGTAATGTGTGATGTTTCCGTTAGGAAACTCCGGAGGCAGCCAAGTCACGTTCACTTCGCTGGGGCTGATGGACTCGTAGGACAGGTTGTTTGGTGGTCCGCCCGGGACTGGAAGGAAATGGAAATATGTAGATTATAAAATTAAAGTTATAGAAAGACAACATCTGGATGGTAACAGTGTTACAGTTTTTCTCAGTCGCTTTGGTGCATTTCTCACATCAGACTTAAAGTTCTCATAACTATTAGTTCAACCTCCACATCATTAAGGTATATGTGCACATCATCATGGCAGTTTTTCCTATGAACACATTTCAAATGCTTTTGTTCATGTATCAGTTGCTTTCATAAAATTCTTTGCTGTTTTTTAACATTATCATTTGCCGCTGTCCTGTCAGTCAAAATGAAACATACTTAAAACTTCTGAATAGTCATTCCCTATAAAACTAACTGTCCTAATTTCATCGCTTTGGTCATCACATACAAAACTGTTGAACTAGTTCTCTAAATCATATTTGTCAAGCTAATTTAATACATTCCTTTATCTTTCTTTTCCTGTAAATCTTTCCTAAATTGAACAATTTATCTCAGGTGAATTTCAGCATTCACTCATGAGGAGGTGTGTATTTTATTGTTTACATTCGTCACAATTCTACCATAATGATATTTCTTGTATGTTTGTTTATATGTACTGTATATACTGTTGTATGTGACTGTATTTTTGTTGAACAATGCTGTAGAATTGCAAAGAGCAAATGCAGTAAATATGTGAAAGACATGCAGTACACATACATACATACATATACATAAATACTGTATATACATACATATATACATACATACTGTACATACATACAGACATGCAGTACACATACATACATACACACACATACTTACACACATACATACATACATACATATGTCAGTTAACTCTCTAAATACAGTCGTTGTGTAACTTTACTGTAGTTTTTACTGTAAATGGCTGTATAGGTCGAGTATAGTGTGCTCATAGTCGTGCTCAAGTGTCACCGAGATCTGACTTCTTTACATTGAAAACACAGAGAGAGTGAAGTGTCACAATGAAAACATGGTTAAGTCATTTGACTGTTGTTCATACTCAATGTTGTCAGGACTTAATATTTTGATGACACAGACAGTTTCATTGACATGAAGACTTGCTTTTGAGGGATTAACTTTTCATTTTGAGAAGGTGATGCAATTTTGCAGGTCATCCACGAGGTTTCGCAGTTTGCACTAATTGTTCTGAGAAATGGACTAACTGTTGTGCAAATGTGAAGAATTATGTGAAAAATGCACCAAAGCAACTGAGAAAAATTGAAATTATTTGAATATTTAGCATTTTTTCCGCACTGCTTACTTTAGTGAGACTTAAGCAAACGTTACTGATCCTCAAGGGAAATTACATGGACACAGATTAGAAAACTTGTGAGCATCTATCCTTTTAGTCGATTATTTTAGCTGATCTTATACATAATGAACCCTAGCCCTAACCTCTAACACCTTACCCCAAACCCCTGACCTACGTTACCCTATCCCAATGGAACATTGATCCTGGGAAAACAACATCAACATTGATCCTGGACTGTTGATTACTTGATGATATCAGATCATGCGTGGTTTGGCATCACAGCCAAAAAAAGTCTGCAAGGCTACAGCTGAAGACAATACTGCTATATGAATAAACATACCGTCCTCTCCAGACAGCAGCTGTAATGACTCTGATTGTTGGTCTCCATGGCCCAGGCGAGTGAATGCTTTCACTGTCACATTGTAGAATGAAAACGGCCTGAGGTCTGAAAGCGTGATACTGTTAGAAGTGGTGTTTATAGATGTGTTGAACGATTCATTTCCAAATGTGACTTGGTAATACTGAATAACTCCATTGGCCTTGTCTGGGGGGGCCCAAGACAGAGTGGCAGTGGAGGGACTGGTGTCTACCACAGTCAGGTTAGTGGGAGGAGAGTCTGGCACTGTGGACAACATACAGAGGAAAGAGCTCTCATTATGTTGGATAAGACGTATACAACATTTTGTATTGTGTTCCAAAGAGCTGCGTACCATCCTCCTCAGTATACACATAGACATAATCTTCATCAGTCAGATCACTCTCTCCAACTGCTGTAGAGGCTGCTACCCCGAGCTTGTAGCTTGTATATTTTTCTAAATCTAGAAAGAAAAAGCTTAAGGTAACAAAATATGGGTTTCAAATGGCACCATCAATCACTAGCTGTTGATTAGAGATGCATCTTTTTAATTTCCAATACTGATCTGCCGTTAAAAAAAAAAGATATACAGTATATATATTCAAACGAATATTAGACAGCCCTCAATATTCAAAGCTGTAATGGACATTATCTTTTTTAAATTATATATAATAGTTAGTTCCCAAAGGTTTCGCCGTGACGTGGCTAGACGGGTAACAGCTCGTCTAGCTAGTAAGTTACTTCAAAACTTGAACTCTCTGGAACTACATGAAAACTGAACAATGAATTCTGAACATCAGCAGTGAGTTACCCAAATATAAACTCAAATGTTCTATTAATGTTAATAGAAACAATAGTTCCGGGTTTACCGCGATTGTTTTTTGTCGCAGTATTTTTGTCATGAAAACATTAACAGATAATTCTGAAAACCTCTGTGTACGTGTATGAAGATTGTATATGTATAATCTATACTCCGATTAACATTTAAATGTGGTGATTGATTGTTATTTGTGTTATTGAGCGTGGCTAGCTTCGATAGCTTCTCTTGCTCAGACAGAAGTTATAAGTGACAGGCGCTGAAAGCCCGTTGTGACAAAGTGTGCAAACTTCTGTCCGGAGTAATTTTAGTATTTTACACACCTGGATTACAAACACAGAGTGCGTTGCCAAAGGGCAGCGGTCATTATTGGTTTGAGAGGTCGGTTATCAAGAAATAATGATTGGTAGAATCTTTTGAAATTACATTCAGATCAATGGAGCGTTCTACTGCTGCTGTGAGGAACTGTATAACAAATTATGAATAAATATTCAAACATATTTAAATATTTAAATTAATAATCTCTCTTCCGCACGTCTTGGCCCATTGACCTGGCACGTGCACGGAAAAGTAGGCGCGGCTTCAAGACCAATCAAAAAGGAAGGGGGGGAAAAAAGCATCTTAAAAAAGATATTGGGAACTTTACAATACTGCTTGGCCACAATGTTACAATCACCACTACAGTCATCCAGATCCAGAATATTATCATAATATTGACAATACTGAAAGATATTGCACTTGCCTGTTATGAGTAGAGAAGTGCCATTGCTCTCCCACTGCAGCTCCTGCCCATGGTGCAGCTGGACCCCATAGATGGTGTAGTGTGTTATCCTGCCATTGGGGCTGATGGGAGGCTCCCAGGTGAGCAGGATGGAAGAGGAGCTCATGTTGTGATAGGTCACGTTTAGCACGGCACTGGGTACTGAGGTCACAATGTGCAGTCATATCATTAGCACTAGGGCTCCATATATAGACGGTGTAATAAGAGCGTACCCTGTTCTCTGGTCTGCTCCGTGATGTCTACGGCCGGACCCTGCCCCACAGTGGTAAAAGCACTGACCCTAAACGTGTACTCGGTGAAAGGGTTCAAATCTGACACTAAGTATGACATCTCCTCTGACAGCGAATCCAGCACCTCTTCTCTCACTGTGACACGGGCTGTAAAGAAAGTAAGTAATGTTCATTTATAACGCACATTTTACAGACCAAAAGCACCCACAGCGCTTTATGATTTTCAGAGTTCTGATAATTTTCTATTCTCGCCACACACAGTGATGACGGAAGCGAGACATCGAAAACACTAGCGCATTAAAGCGCCTAACCAACACCATCCATTCACTCACTCATTACATTCAGACCCATTGTACATATTTTTAGTGGTAGGGGAAACCGGAGCACCCGGGGAGAACATGCAAACTCTAACCGCTGTGCCACCGTGCCGCCCCATGCCGGAAAGACACGTACACACACGCAGACATGTACACAGAAACACGCGCACACAGTACACATACACACACATACACACCTAGTTAAAAGGACTATAATATATAGTTAATTTTTTTCCTGATATGAAAAAAAGCTTACACTATGAGAGATAAAATGTATAAAACTGCCAATTTAGTTTGTAGTTAAGTTAGTATCTGAATAATCCAAGCTGTAGCAAAATATAAGATACAATAACTGAGTGGACTTCATTCACATGAGAAGTCCACCCACTCAAACGCACACACACAGCTATTACCTGTGCTGGCAGATCCGGTAGTAGAAGTGTAGGGCCCGGTGACAGAAGCCTCGCGTGTGTTTACAGCATGATACGCAGTGCTCAGAGAGCCATCGGTCACATCAGTTCTGGACTGCCTCATGAGCCAAGGCGGTAGGGTCACAGGCGGCCCAGAGGTGACTGAGTAAGCATTGGTGGATCTGTCGGAGGGCATGCTGGAAAAAAACTCCTCCGTGGATGAGGGGGTGAAAGCAGGGCTCGTGTTTAGGCCTTCAGTTATGGCGGAAGTGTCAGAAGAGAGTTTAGAGACTGAAGGCGTGAAGGAGGGAGGCGATGTAATGAAGTCTGCATTTCTCTTACGCCTTCCAGGACTGTTGGTGAATGTCCTCTCCTCATAAAAGCCAGTGGCACTATCATTCTGTAGACACAGAGCAGGTTTTAGTATCCTTTGTGGTCATTATTACAGATGCTGTTATGCGTTTGAGACATATTAATCATCATCATTCATTCCTATTATATCCAAGTGTGGAATCATGACAGTAAGAGATGTGTTCAGGCTGAGGAAAGAGTTCTATTGAGCCATTATCGTTTGTGGGACTCCTGAGGCAGCTGTCCAGTACCGGCAGGTCAAGCATGCCGCTGCCCAAGCTGTTGCCTCTCCACAGAGTTCTGAGAGTCCGTGGAGCATGAATATCGGTCAGCGTCAAAGATCTTCTGGCAAACCGTCCGACACCTCAGGAGGGGAAAGCAGTACTTTGACAACACCATGAACGGTGTAGGTGGAGAGCTGCTGACCTCGACTGGGGATATTGATGGGCGGTGGAAGGAATTCTCCTCAATCCCCCTTCCTCCATCCCAGAGGCTAAGGATGTTGGGGCGGATACTCCGATCTTCCTTGGCTGAAGTCACCAAGGTGGTTGGCGGCCTCCTTGGTGGCAAGGCTCCAGGAGTTGATGAGATTCGTCCTGACTATCTAAAGCCTCTGGATGTTGTAGGACTGTGTTGACTGACAAGTCTCTGCAGCACTGCGTGGCACCCAATGGAGTGGCCGACCGGGGTGGTGGTCCCTCTCTACAAGAAAGGCGACGAAGGGTGCATTCCAATTATCATGGGATTACACTCTACTCTAAGGTACAGGAGCGGAAACTTTGGCCGATGGTTGAAGCTTGGATTCAGGAGGAGCAGTGTGGTTTTTGTCCCGGCCGTGGAACACTGGACCAACTCCATACTCTCTATCGGATACAGGACCTGCAACATGCAATGGGACGGTTTGCAGCTGAGTGTAAAGTGGCTGGAATGAGAATCAGCACCTCCACATCTGAGGCCATGGTGCTCGACCGGATAAAGGTGCTTTGCCCTCTCCAGGTGGGTGGAGAGGGCAAAGATCTCTGGTTCTTGTTCACAAGTGCGGGAAGGGATGGAGCGTGAGATTGATAGGTGAATCGGCGCAGTAATGCGGTCGTTGTGGTAAAGAGCTGAGCCGAAAGACAAAGCTCTATTTACCGGTCAATCTTTGTTCCCTCCCTCACCTATGGTCATAAGCTTTGGGCCATGACCGACAGGACGAAATCGCGGATACAAGCGGTCGAAATGAGCTTCCTCCGCAGAGGGGCTGGACGCTTCCTTAGGTGAGGAGCTCAGTCACATGGGAGAAGCTCGGTGTAGAGCCGCTGCTTCTCCACATTGAGAGGAACCAGTTGAGGTGGCTTGGGCATCACTGGGGAGGTGTTCCGGGCACGTCCCACCAGTAAGAGACCCTGGAGAAGACCCAGGACACTGCACTGAAGGGACTATGTCTCCCAGCTGGCCTGGGAACTTCTCAGGGCCTCCATGAGCTAGAGGAAGTGTGTGTGGATAGGGAAGTCTGGGCCTCTCTGCTTAGACTTCTTCCCCCATGACTAGGCAACGGATGAAGCAGACGAAAATAGAAGGATGGATGGAGTTTTAGATGGAAGTATTGAGACAGTAGAGGGGAGGATATGTTTGTGCCAGAGTGCCAGAAAAGTATGGACATAAATCAGTATGTGTTGTTGATGAGGAAACAATGCTAGCATGCTTAAAATGTCAAACTGACAAATTTGCTTCATACAATCTTTAAAATTACATAAAATCTCCACACCAGAGGAGCAGTGAGGGTGATGTCCTGGAGCAGGCTCTCCTCCACCAGGACCTGCAGTCTGTAGTGAGTGATGGGACCATTCGGTTGAGCGGGACTCCTCCAGCTCACTCTGATGGTCTGAGAGTCTTCTGCTTCTGCTAAGAGCGCCTGGACAGCACTGGGGGCTGAGCATACGGACATAAACACAAAGGAACACACTTGTAAATTTCTCCTGTGTGAGAGCAATAAAGTCTATCTTATCTTATCTTAAAAAAGGCCTTTTTGCTTTTGTCTGGCCTATATAGGAATTATGAGGAATTAATTACTTTAATCTATTGTTTTTATCTTAATTAGAGTACATTCTGTCTTAAGATTTGACGGGACAAGCCAATTAGTCTTATTTCAAGAACTGTAATTTTCTCATTCTGAGGGAGAGTCCATCAGGACTAGAACCTCCCGCCACAAGAACAGTTTCTTCCCCTCTGCTGTTGGACTCTTGAACACTTAATAACCTGTCCCCCCGCCCTTTAGAAGTAATCTTACGGCCCCCTATACTGTCACTTTACTGTCATAAGGTCACTTTAATGCCATCATAACGTCACTTTACTGCTTGTCACCCTATTGCACTGCCTATTGTATATTGTGTGCCCCATGTGCACTTGTATATTGTACATAGTGACTGTAATTGTAAGAATTCTGTAATGATTCTATTTTATATTTTATACCGTAGAAGTGTATGCTAATTTTTATTTTATTTATTTATGCCTTACTCTATTCTCTATTCTTTACCTCTCTTCTTTGACTGTTGCACTGAGCTAAAGCAATTTCCAAGTCTGTGACTTCCTGTTACTTATGTGGCAATAAAACTTGAATGTTTAGCACCGCCCCCCAACTCGCTCACAGGCTTCTCATTGTCCCTACGCTCTCATTACACAGAGCCATCTAGTTGTATTTGCAATAACTGAAAGATTTCCGCTAGTTCCGCGTTCGAATGTAGTCCGAGCATAGATAGTCCAAGGCGGTCCCGCTCTCGCAGGTCTCTCCCATAGACTGTATATATTAACGGATGTAGTCACGCCTAAAATTGGGCTTTCATGGAGTGATTCAAAATGGCCGTGGGGGCTGGAAAATGTGAAGAAACGCATCTGTGCATGTGTCAGACGGCACGAGCCTCTTTCATTTAAATGAGTGACTTCTTAAATTCAGCAGTTGTTTTTCTCTTTTCAAAAATTATGTATTATTCTTAAACTCCAACTACAACCCAGCTGCAAAACAGTTAGTCTCTTCATCTCTAAAAAGAAGACGTGCAGATACCATTAAAACAAATTTTGTGAACATGACAAGAAAACTATAACTTGGACATAAGCTGAGAAAATGTGGTTTTCTTAATATTGATCATACGTCTCCATTCATTGCTGTTGTTCTTGTTTGTGTTTTTTAAACATCTGTACCTTCAGCGGCTGTGATGAGATGCCTCTCTGTTGCTGGACCTAATTCTCCTGCTGATTTTGCCCAAACAATCACAGTATACCGAGTGTAAGGCATCAAGTCAGAGAACTCAAAGTTTGTGTCGAAAATGCTTTCGTTGAGGAAATATCCTGAAAGGAAAATGAAAGTCATTGGCTTTGTGCTATTTTTTATAATTTAATTTTTTCTGATTGTAGAAGGTCAATCCAATGTTGTTTAGGTCCTGCACTCAGTTCTTAAAAATTAATTTCTTCCCTGTTACAGCATGCTGTGTCATCTAATCTTCATTTTTTTTTACAAATATGCCCATAATACATTACAATTAATAATACATTTGTGTTCATTAAAAAACAATTAGACAATTACACCAATACAAGATACCTCAATATCTTGAGGTTAAGCTTGTAAGATTGTATGTATTGATTTCAGACCAATGAGTACTTCATATGATAATATTTGTACATATAACATATTACATTTATAGTTACATTTTGAAGTTATGTGCGTTCTCTTCACATCCATGCTAAATTATTTCATTGTTTTTATTTACTCTATTTATTTGATTAGGGACAATGCACATCTGACATTAGTCCAAGAAACAGAAGAGATGCCATGTGCCAGGTTATAGCGAGAGATGCCAATTTCCTCCCTTAGGAAAATATGGGAAGTACAGGGAAATATGGCTTTATACATCACTGTTGACACAGTTGTTTGAATCTTTGGCATAAGAATGACTGACCCTCAGAAAGCCTTGTTCAATTACGTATTCTTACCAAAAGGCAAATTTAGGGAACACAAAGATGGTTTGGATAAGTATTCTGATTTGTTTAATCACTCTTAGCCTGCTTTCAGTTGTCGAGATAACATTGGGCCTCATTCACAAACCGTACTTAAGAACAAATTTGTGCGTAAATCCTACTTACGAAGATTTTACGAAGATTGTGGCATTCATGAAATTTTCTCGTAACCAGAATTTCTCTTGAGTAAGTACAAATCCTACGAATGCTCAGGAGCACGACATGTTCGCACGCTGGTGTTATGAAGTTCCATAAAACACAACATTACAGTGATATGACCGTCATAATGACGTATTTATTCATTTATTTAATTGTTTATGGTAATTTAGCCTATTTTTCTATTCATTTTGAAATTAAATGTGCCAACGCTTTATCAAATACATTGGAAATCTTGCCGTGTATTAGTGACCCCATCCTATTTATTGGGGGCATTTCTTTATCCACGGGCCACAGAACAATGGCATATATACTGCTGCTGCAGGAGGCTGCGGGGTCCGCGCTGAGTCTCTGCACTGGTCTCTCCCATGGATCCATACGGGTCTGCGCTGGTCTCTCCCATGGATCTATACGGGTCTGCACTGGTCTCTCCCATGGATCTATACGGGTCTGCACTGGTCTCTCCCATGGATCTAGACGGGTCTGCACTGGTCTCTCCCATGGATCTAGACGGGTCTGCACCGGTCTCTCCATACAGGTCCGCGCTGGTCTCTCCAGTCTGGTCCATGCGGTCTCTCTTCGGTCCGCGCTGGTCTCTGCGCACCGGCCTCTCCAGTCAGGTCTATGCGGTCTCTCCTGTCTGCGCTGGTTTCTGTGTGCTGGTCACTCCAGTCTCTCTTCGGTCCGCGCTGGTCTCTGTGCACCGGTCTCTCCAGTCAGGTCTATGCGGTATCTACTGTCCGCGCTGGTTTCTGTGTGCTGGTCACTCAGTCTCTCCTCGGGTCTGCATTGGTCTCAGCGCTGGTCCGTGCTGGATCTCTTCCCAGGGTCCAAAATATTTTGAGATACATTATTAAATTAATACATAATATATTTTTAAATTAAGCTCATAACATTTTAAGATTAATCTCATAATTTTGCTAGTTCGACATAATATTTCGACTTTAAAGTCAACATTTTATGACTCTAATATCGGTTTGCCAAAATAGTAAAAAGGGTGACTCTTTTGCTCCGTGTAACTCTTTGCTGCATGTTGCTGTTTCCTCTGACGTCTGCACACGGCCCTGCAGTCCCTTATATGGGCGGCACGGTGGCTGAGTGGATAGCACTCTCGCCTCTCAGCAAGAAGGTCCTGGGTTCGAATCCCGGTCGGACCAGGGCCTTTCTGAGTGGAGTTTGCATGTTCTCCCCGTGTCTGCGTAGGTTTCCTCCGGGTACTCCGGTTTCCCCTACCACTAAAAATATGTCCAATAGTTCTGGCATGCGCCTCCTGTACTGGCGACCCCGCTCCCATCTCTGTGTGGAGTGAGAGACAAATGCCCAAAAATTGACAATTGTAAACCGCTTCGAGACTCAGATCTGCAGTGAAAAGGCGGTATATAAATACAAACTTACTTACTTACTTACTTACTTACATTAATGGGCGGTTACCTATGCTAAGTTCCTATGCTAATGAAGCACCGGGCACGCGCGCTCTACTTACGAGGAGTTGGCATTCATCAATCTAAGAGAACAACTGCGAACAATTCAGCACCTTACGAGCGTGTTGATGAATCCCACGTAGGCTCTTCTTAGAAATCTACTTAAGAACGACTTGAGAAGAAATTTAAGAAGTTTCTTATGAAGTTATTTGTGAATGAGGCCCAATGTTCACTTGACGATCTCAATAATAATATATTGCCAATTCATTTGTACTCAAGAATTGAATACATATGAATTCATCACCTGCTTTTAGGCTGAGCAATAGACTTTAATTGTAATAGACTTGTAAATTTCTCCTCTTTGAGATAAATAAAGCACATCTTATCTTAATAGTGTCATCATTAAACCCAGCCTCACCTGTTGACGATGGACCATGGAGGCTCAGGACGTAAGTGAATTTCCCCGTCACAATTCTTGGAGAAATCCACGAGAGTAAAATATATCTGGACGTCATGTTCAATATGGAAAGGTTCTGTGGAGGACCCACTGGAGCTGCAAGAAACCCATTAAATGTCCAATAGCTTTTAATCAAGTACATTCAGATAGAAGCGTTATTGCTATAAATCTATAAAATGTATGAAAAAAGTAAATAATGTATAGATGGGAGACGGGTTTACGGCATAAGGGCCTGTACAATACATACAGTAGCCTGTTCAATACGCACCTGATTCTGGCATGTGGACCATGACCGAGCCAGTTTTTCCCTCTCCCTCGGAGGTATAGGCAGACACTTCAAACAGATACGGAGTGAACGGTCGAAGATTATCTACTCCAACGGATATGGGAACTTGCCACAGCGCTGCTGGGGGTACCGCTGAGTGGGTGATGGGGGGAGACGACGCGGTCATCTCCAGTGGACTCACAGTGGCCCGGGAGAGGATTTCTGCTGCATCCTATAACAAGAGAGGAAGGATATAACAGCAAGGATAGATAAGCAGTAAAGAGGTTAATCACATTTTACAAGATTCTGGAGTTTATATTGGTTTAGTCTTTTTTTTTTCTATTCAAGATGAGATGGACATGGAGATTGGAACATGGCCTTCAGGCAGAACACCATTCCAAAAAAGAGAAATTGGATCCTTGAGCGTGACAATGATGGACACGACGATCATTGTCTGTCAGGAGAGAGTCATCTATTTCAAAGGCACAGCCATGATCATCCATTGAATCCAAATGAGACCAGAACTGAAGACCAGGGAGTCTTCAATAAGGACTTACTAGGAAAAAGATTAATATTTTGGGTATTTTGTTAATAAACATAAAACGGTTGAAATTGTTCTTTGTGCTTAACAAGTGGAATCCAGCTGTGGAAATGAGAGGAAGCTTTCTCTGAAACCCCCCCCCCCCCCCCCCCCCCCCCCCATCTCAAAATGTAGATTTTTTAGTTACATGCTAGGGCTTAATAACTTCAGGGAAAAAGGCACTCTAATAGCTTTTATCTCTCCAAACAAACATTTAAATTTTAAAAGCGTAAAAGCATAAAATTTAAACATATCCAGAACTATTTGTGACAATGAAGATATGTTGTTTTGTAAAATGGAGAAGAACATATAACTTGTTCATCATTCTCGGAAGAGTTTTGTTCTATTCCATAATTTCGCCCTCTACCACATCTCCGGATCAGCTTTTTCAGGCAAAGCTCGAGGGTGGTGCCTTCTACGTCCATCATCCTAAATCATCAAATACTCACAGAGGGTGTAAGTGTCTTGCCCAGAGACACTGGGCAAGACACTTACACCCACTTTTGCTTAACTGCACTTTGTCTGAAGCCCCCGTTGAAAGACCAAGGCTGTGACAGAGAAGCCATCTTTCCGTGGACCCACCTGCAGGAGGATCAGTGAGGGGCTTGTGCTTTGAGGACTGGGTGGCAGCTCTGATTGCCCCCAACCCAACCCAGAAATGAACAAATAAAGGGTACAAAAATTATTACATGACATGCATTACAGGCATTACAGCACATGACTTCCCCAGCCCACAAACTGTTATGGATTTGGTATTTTTTTGGATAGGTTTAAAATCCAAAAAGTTGATTTGAATAATAAAGTCTTTTCAAGAGTTACCGTTCCTAACGAGAAAAGGAAAGTCTTACATTGCAGTGCGGCAGTTTAATGCTCATGATCTCCTCTGCGTCCACTCTCCGAGTCTGCACCACCATTCCGTTTCGTGCATGTTTGACGTTCACACTGAACTTGGTGATGAGACCGTTGATGCGCTGGGGCAGATACCAGGTGACCACCACATATGAGTGGTTATGAGCAAACGCTGTTAGGTTTGTCACAAGACCAGGAGCTGAACAGAACGCAAACACATAAGTGACCTGCAGAGTATAACATTTATCACAATCATGTGTTCTTACGGGACTCTGCTGTTTTTATATACAGTGATTTACTGAAAGATCCAGGAATCCCAGACGATACAGCTGCCACCTGGGGTAAAAACACAACTTTCTTAATCCAAATATACAGACATGACACATCATATTTTATAATCATATGCTCTATAATCATACTACTGCATGCTATGACATGGGCAAAGCAAAACAGCATTTGCTTTCCGACTAAAAGGCTGAAAACTATTCCTGCTGCAACGTTCTGACTAAAGACAGGTGAAGGGTAACCAATGACCTGATTTATGTGTCTTACATGTGTATTCATAAGGTTCTGTTGTGTCTACAGTCTGTATCTAATGCAACCATTTAAAAAAGAGCTATTTTTTGTCATTGAGAAATGGTCAAGAGCCGCACCACTGTTTAACACATATTTTTAGTTTTTTAAGTGTACCTATGTAGTGGTGCTTTGTGAATTGGGTGGCAGCTCTGATTGCCACCCCCCTGACCCAGAAAGGGATAATAAAGGGATGAAAATTAATGAATGAATGAAGTGTACCTATTATAGCAAATTAATACAACACATTGTTGTATATATTATACATAATAAATAGTAAAAATTATCACACAGGTGCAACAAGTCATACAGTAATATTTGTGGATTTTAAAAAATGGACCACCTTGTTTAAAGTCCTAATATATCAAAATAATCAAAAAATATAAGCTAGGAAGCTAAAGAGTCGCAGGTGGCCCCAGAGTCGCAGGTTTCCCACCCCTGCTATCTGTAAGTGCGGAAAAGCTGGGAAAGCGGAAATCCAGCGTTCCTCTATGTAAAAAATTATTGAACTTCATCCGACAAAAAAAGCTGAACTTGTTTCTGTGCAAGTTGTTGTATATGCGTGTATGATAACTTTGCATATTATAAACTAAACAAAAGTGTAACTCTAAGATTAGACACATAATCGGACAATGATTCAGACAAATTTCACAGCAGTAATATGAAGTCTCATAATAAATAAAGTGCCTGTTTGGGAGCTGGCCAGTGTACAAGGGTCAGAGCAGGTTAATGCATTCTGAAAACTAATAAGCGTGATCACGTTGGAGCTCAGTGACAACAGACAGCTTTATCCATAGATCCCTTTACCTGCTTAATAATGCAATTTGGATCAATTACCCGCGTTGGGCCAAATAAAGACAATAGCACAGCAGGATTTGAGTGAGAGAGCTGCTTTATGATAATAATAGTACCTGAAACTGGTATGTGGAGCCGGAGATGAGATCAGTTAGCAGGACGACAGGGGAATCGAGGAATCGAGTCTCTTCAGTGGAGTCAGAGGCAGGGTAGGGGCACACCTCTTTTCGCTTTGAGTAAATTCTTACCTTTATGCAATTCACAAGCTCTTGTTAAAGCTACTAAATTCACAAGCTTTGTTAAAGCTACTAATTCTGCTGCTTGTGCAGATAAGTTACTTGGAAGTACTTTTGCTTCAATTGTTTTATCCACAGTGGTAACCGAGTATCCTACATGATTTTTCCCAAACTCATCTTTCCCTGCTGAGCCATCAACAAACACTGTAATTCCCCCAGAGAGTGGCATGTCCTTTATATCAGGTCTTGGACGGAAGTCTTTATATGCTTCCTGAACACAATCATGTGCAGTGCCATCATCCTTCTGTTGGAATTAGAGTAGATGGATTTACTGTATGACATCTTTCTACGGTCACATGTGGTTGTGACAGTAGAAGTGTCATGCAGGAAAGGTGACGGGCTGGTGATAGGAATGTCATGCTTGTTTGCAAAAGTAGCATTGACACAGCATGTGGTACTTTCAAGGTCAATGGGTGAAACAGAACAACTTCAGCAGATGCCTGGACAGCTAATGCTGCAGCCAAAACCGCTTGGACACACACTGGAGTCGCTCTGGCCACCGGGTCAAGCTTCGAAGAGTAATAAGCAATTGGTCTTTGTTTTGACCCCCATTTATGAGTCAACACTGATGTCATGAATCCATTTTTACAGTCTACTGTCTGTTCAAATGGCTTAGAATAGTCCGGCAACGCCAAAACTGTTGAGCTAGCTATAATTCCTTTAATTTTGCTAAAGGTTGTGACTGCTTCATCAGTCCAATGAATGTTTTCTTTAGGTGTCATTGGCTTTTCAAAAATTAAATTTTGTAATGGTCTTACTAATTCTGCATAATTAGCTACCCATTGCCGGCAATAATTACATAACCCCAAAAATGACATCATCTGTTTTTTTTGTTTGGGGTCTGGGTGCAGCTAAAATAGAAGCTTTTCTTTCCCCATGAATTAACCTTCCATCTTTGGTTAATGTATGACCTAGGTATTTAACTTCTGTCTTCCATAACTGTATTTTATTTTTGCTGACCTTATTGCCAGTTTTAGCCAAATGTTTCAGTAAAGCTATAGTATCTTTTTTACAGCTCTCAACTGTCTTAGACGCCACCAAAATGTCATCCACATAGCTCAAAATCTGGCTTCCCTCCGGTGGATTAAAATCGGCAAGACAATTTTTTATTGCATCAGAGAAAATAGTTGGGGATTCAGCGAACCCCTGGCTTAATCTTGTGAAAACATATCTTTCCCCTTCAAAGGTAAATGCAAACCAAAATTGACTGTCTTTATGCACTGGAATGGACCAAAATGCATTGCTGAGATCAATCACAGAGAAGATTTTAGCCTCTGGTCATAATTGATTAAGCAGTGTATGTGGATCTGGTACATTAGGTGCTCTTTGAATAACTGCTTCATTCACAGCTCGCAGATCTTGAACCATTCTCCAGGCTGTGGATGGAGATGCCTTTTTAACTGGGAATATTGGTGTGTTACAAGGGGAATCTGGGCATTTTTGAATTATTCCTTTTTTAATTAAATCCTGTATTACAGGTTTTATTCCTTCTACTGCATCAAGTTTTAAAGGATATTGTTTTATCCTGGGCCTGTACTCAGTTTTTGCTCTGATCTCCACTGGTAACATTCCCTTCATTAACCCAACATCTGTGGGTCCTTTTGACCACACCTCATCTGGAACTTGCTCAAGCTCCTCCTCCTCTTCCTGTGTTAGAGTCATTAGTCATGCAAGATCCTGGTCAGTCAGATGTACAGCTGGCGTACATACTACTGTCCAGTTTACTTTTTGTTTTCTCCAACCAGTTGTTTTACTCCAGTATACTCCTACTTTTTTATCTTGCTCCCAATCTCTAATTGATTCCACTTGACCAACAAAGGCATTGTTATCACTCCACTCTGCCTCTGGGTCTTTGGATATAGAGATATGTGGATTCTGCAAATCTCCCATGAGTTGTTTTACTGCATCTGCCACTCCTACAGTGCAGAAACTTGTTTTGTCTCTCCAGTAAATGTCTCTAATTTGAACCCGCTGTGGGCCCAATTTTTGTACTAGTTTATCATAAACTGGATCACCTCCTGGAGTTGTTTTGTGTCTCACTTGGATTTAATGCCTGTTTTGCCCTTTTTACAATTTCTTTCCCTGATTCTCCAGGGTCACTTGTCGGCATGTCCAAAGTCCAACAATACAATACTGATCCCTCCCCTTCTAGGACATGGATATCAGTGTTGCTACAGCGCCTAGCTTCCATATTTCCATTTTTGTTTGGAAATATTCCCATTTTTAATGCAACCATAGCATCACGTCCTAGTAGATTGTACGGGCACAGCGGTGACAGAACCACTTTCAGCATGGCTTCATCGCCTGTTTCTGGATTGGTTATGGTAATCAACTGACTCAAATTTTGTTTTTGCACTAACCCATTAGCTGATCTCACTGTGATTGAGTTTTTTGAAATGGGTATATTGCTCACATCCCTAATCACTGTTTTATCCGCTCCAGAATCACAAAGGAACACATAGGGCCTTTCTTCAATGTAAAGTGTTATTTCTGGTTTAGACACATGAAAAATATCTAATTGAGTAAAATCTATAACCTCATCACATTGCTTTGCCAAATCAGAATCATATCCATTTTCATTTTCAATTATGGAAGTCATTTTTAAATTTGGAATTTTCACTGTTTCATCATTACTTTTTGTCAGAACTTTAGTTTTGTTTTGACTCCCTAGTCATGCATTGTGATGTTTTTGATTTCTCCCTTTTTTTTCTACATATTCTTCTCTCTTATCCTCATCTGAACATGCTCCACATTCTCTGGCCCATGCTTCACATTCTCTCGCCCAATGTCCTTTCTTTTTGCATATGTAACAATAATCATTGCTTTTGTCCAACTTTCTCTCTCTCCTAGTCCTCATCTGCCCCCTCCCTCTGCTTTGACCTCTGCCTCTATTCTGCTCCCTCCTTGCTGATTGGCCTTGTGCTCTCTGGTAACACAAGTCTCCTAAATCTTGCAAGAAAGAATCTACTGATCTGGCTTGCTCTTCTCTCTCTTTATTTCTCTTTTTATTTCTAGCAACCACTTCAGCATGAATAGCATGTGTTATGAAATCAGGCAGCGTCGCAGTAGGCAATCCAACAAAATTTCTCTTTATCCATTCAGAGACTTCTGGTCTTAAATTAGCCAACATCCCTTGTTTAAACTGTTGATCCCAAATTACACGCTCCGCTGCATTATTGTCCCTCAACCCACTGTGTTTTCTAAAAGCTGTTTCAAACCGCACTCTAAAATCTACTACTGTCTCATCCTCCATTTGTCTTACCTGAGCTAACTTCCCGTAGTCAGGTAAAGTTTTGAACATTTCTCTGATTTGATTATGTAGAGTATTTAATCTATCATTAATGAGTGGGTCTGCTGCAGGAAGAAGCACAGGTGGGTTTGCATTATCATTTGGGTTATAGTGCTGTCTGCATCTTGCCCAATCAACTCCCATTTTCGTCATGTAAATGTCCCTAATTTCAATTCCGTTAAGCCTATACATGTCCACCAGTTGTTTCATACCATCGCAAAATCCATCTGGATCTTCTCTATGGCTTGGGACACTTTCTGTGGCTTTAATTATGTCTGCTTTCGTCCAAGTACGAAAGACATACATAGTAGGCAAACTTCCAACCACTTGTGGATCATGAGTGGGATTTGGGACTTCTATCATTGGGAATGCATCTGCACCTCTCTCTGAGAAGTCAAACCTTGGACTGAAAAGGTTTCCAAATTGTTTGCTCCAAGACGCGTTCATTGGATGCCGTGATCTAGTAGCAACAGGTGTTTGTACATCACAGACTTGTGGCTGTGCTGCTGCTTCTAGCTCTGCATGTGGATACAAACTATCCTGCAGTTTTACAGAATTATCTGGGAATAGATTTGTTGTCTGTTGCAGTGGGGTATATTGAGGTGGTGCTGCTGTGTGGTTATGAGCCTGTACTACGGTCTGCTGCTGCTGCTGTTGCTGGTGCTGCTGCTGCTGCTGCTGCTGTTGCTGCTGCTGGTGCTGCTGCTGGTGGTGCTGCTGCTGCACATGGCGCCTCCCTGCCTGGACCAAATTGTCTTCTTCTGTTGTAAAGGCAACTAGGCTCGTTTCACTCTTCTTCTCTTTAATTTGCTTATCCCTACACTTTGCTGCAACTAACCACAGCTCTGCCATTTTCTGCTCATGCAATTGTTTTTCTGATGGCAACTTTTTGGATTTAAGTCCTAAACTAACTTTCATCACCAGTATTTCACACTCTTTTAGTGTTAGTTTACCTTCAAACCCATACTTCTTCTTCCAGTTTTTTAAATACTTAACTGATTCAGGATTTTTCTTCTCCATAAATTTAGGATCTCCTTTTAGATCTACCGTTTTAGTACAAGATGAACCCATATTTACTCTTTAGTAAATTACTTAGATGTCTTCAACTTCTATTTAATAACTATTGCTTATACAACAGTGGATATTAATTACACATTTGTAAACGATCTTAGTGGAATGCCTCACGGGCCAAATCACTTCCTCGAGAAACAAGCTTCTAGATAAAACCTAATGTTTTATCCGGTTTCTCCTGGGTGTTTAATCACAAGGAATGTAATTGTTTTAGACCACTTTCACGATTACTTAAAACATAATGAGATGCAATCCAACTCTACTTCACCAAGCCGACAACTTTTCGTTATCACCGCAAGGTTTCTGGTTGTCCGGTGCTTCAAGTGTAGATTGATCTCCTTTCACACACACATTCATACAGACGTCTTTAATTCAAAATGAACCCCGTTCACTTTTAACTGCAGTAAAAAGTAGTCCCCGACTTACTCTTAATAATAACCCCGTTATCATACAGTCTATGATAGTTCCAGACTATCTAAAAGAATAACCTGTTGTTATTCCGGGCCCCCCCTTGACTGTCTTTAATAGCTCCCCGACTATTAGAAGGATAAACCCCGTTATCCTAGGCCTAAGAAATAGCCCTCGACTATTAAAAGGATAAGCCTCGTTATCCCCGGCCTCTTTTTTGAGTCCCCGACTTCAAAAGTAAATTCACACTTGCCTGTTATCGCGATGTCCGTGGCTTTTGTGTCTTCAATCCGAAATTCGAAGCTGATCAAACCCCACACAGAGACTGTTGCTGCAGTTGTTTTTCGACCTGCAACCTCCAAGCCACGCTGCTGTTTCAGATCTCCAGTACTGTAGGACGACGGTCAGCTCCAAAAAATGATGTTTTGACATCCGGCTCAAGAAGGACCAAAATATGTTAGCGCTGGTTCAGCCACGGTTTATCCTTCGATGATGAATGTACACTACAAATTCTGCTTAGATATATAAAAAGGTTTAATATATAAAAGACAGAATACAGGATACAGGATACAGACAAATGTAGCAGACTGGTGCTCCAGTCTGGGCTCTCTCCCTGGCAAACCCAAAAGCAAAAGAACCCTGCTTCAGGAACAGGCTATCGATGATATAGGCCGTCAGCTGAGTCCAAATATGTGGCTAGAAATCAATTTCCGTTCCATAACTTGGGCACTACTTTTCGAGACTGGTTTTAGCTTCACTATAGTGTATCTGATGACACTCTAAAAGTTTTCCGTGCAATTTTTTGCAGTTATTGTACAGTTTGAAATCTTACGCCGGACTATTTCTCGTGTAAGGAGACGAAAAAGGTTGTAAACCGTCACTGCTCAGCCAATAGGAGACGCGTATTATCGAGCATTTCCGGGAAAATCACTACGCGGTATGTCAACAAACACGGTGTGCGAGGCTTTCTGTGGATCACCTCCCTCGTCTCCCGAGGCAGAAATGGATGTTTTGCAGCCTTTGAAATGCATCGTGTACGTGGGACCAGCCACAACAAACCTCTGTGAGAAACTTACGGAAGCTATGGTGGGATACCAGCCGACGATGCGTCCGTGATTGGGACGAGACGAGCGTAGGTAATAGATGTTTTCAAAATGTGACACAAGTTTGTATTGATTCGGTTCAGTGTTCTTCTTGTGATAAATAAGGTTGGGGGGGAGCTACATACATAACAGTAGCCAAGATTGATATACCTATAGATCTATAATTACAACTAACCATGAATACATATTCAATACAAGTAGCTAGCTTATAATAATCTACACCACTGAAACATTGCATTGCTGGCAGGTCATTTTTTTAGGCAGAGTAATTATCCATACTATTAGCTTCAGTTTATTTGCCATTTGCAGTAAAAACACCACATTGGAATACATTAGCAAAAAGTCACCAGTGTGCACAGACAAAAAACAACATTAAAAGACAGAAATAAAACAGTAAACAAATGTGACTGTGAAATTGATCGACTAAAACAGTTTCAAAACAAGTGCAAATCATTAAAGTGCTCTGTTCACACTGATAACAGCCTGTGGATAAAAACTGTTAGAGTAACGAGATGTCCTGCATCTCAGAGAGCGATATCTTCTGCCAGAGGGAAGAAGCTGGAACATAATTATGACATAGCTGCGATGACTGCATGCTAGCATTATATCATTAGTAGGCATACTATTGACGTAGTCCTCTGTTTAGTTGTTACTCTTGCTGGGATGAAATAATTCATAACATAATTTAACTTGTCATTTACAGATCTACTGTGAAGCAGCTGAGGCCAACATTGAGGAGCACATTCTAAATCACATCCGGGACAATGATTGTGTAGCCATAGAGGTGAAATATCAATCTTGTTATCTGGAGTACACAAGCTTTGTATATTTGGTGCCCGTTTTTGTTTTTCTGAATGATTGAAAGTTTGCTCATCCTGCTATCTTATATGTATGTTTATGTTTGTGTGGGTGTGTATATGTAACTATATTCTTTTGTGCAGGGGCTTTGGGGGATAGAAAAATAGAGCGACCACAAACTGTAAAAATGTATGACAACAATGTGACTCTTCAATAAACAATTTTATTTACAACAAAGAAATATGATCCTTATACCATATCACTTTATTTACAAATGTAAAGGAAAAAAGTGTGCAAATTGAAATGTGTGAATGCACACAATTGAATATTTATGGTAATCAAATCACGTTCAATGGAACAAAAAACACATCTGCAGCATGCAAATGTAAAAAAATGAATACAATAATGTTTGATGTAATGAAGCCACATGTTGAGCTTACTAAATTGATCCTTCAAAACTAGAAAAAAATAAGCAGCTGGCTGTATGAAAACAAATGTAGAACTACTCTTCTAAATCACCATCGTCATCTGACACAACCTGATCAACGAATATGTCGTCTTCGTTTTCTTTCTTGTTACTACAGGTCACACATTTGCAGAGGTCCGTGCAGCATAGCTTGGCCCTAAGACAGGAGCACCTTCCACTCTCGCAGTGCCCAGCTTTACAGCCACAGTGAACAGAATTCATTATAGATTCTGGGGCTGGATCATTGGTCATCCACTGTATCTTGAGATCCTCATTTACTCCCAGAATCCAACCATGGCCATCAGGGAGGGTGCCTGTATCATCTGCTGTAGAGACCTTTGATGGATTGCTGCCTGATAGTTTGCTCTACGGTAGTGTTGTTCGAGAGCATCTTTTGTTGGTGGAAGGGAAGACTCAGATGGTGTCTTGGTGCAGAATGTCCTATACCGTGCTTCATTTACATCACAACATTTCTCACCATACAACTGGCACACATACCTTTCCAGGGTTCGGAATGCAGTGTGGTCAATGGAAAAGTTGTCACCAACTAGGGAAAATACATGCAGGTACTCAACATTCTCAGAGGCAATTGAAAAGGTGGTCTTCTTCCCTTTACCATAAAATGCACTCGTTGTGTCACAGCCTGTAAATGTGTGGAGCCCAATAAGTGCTGAACAGAGATCTGGACCTAGGATGTCGGACATTCTTTGGAGGTTGATGATGCGACGTTTGGCTTGTTTCCCTGTGAGAAAATACAACTTTGAAGATGGCAACTTTGACAATAAACATAGAGCTATAACAGCAACATCTGTGTCAGGACTTCCAATAATCACACTGTTGTAGCGCTCATGATATGCATGACATGCATGAAGTAGAAGTCGAGTATCTGCCTCCTCATGGTCACACGTTAAGGCACCGACCTTGTGAACTGTCTTCTGGCCACAAACAACTCTAACCTCATGGCAGTCATTCCCATGAGTCACAAATAAATGGAGGTCATCTCCAGCCAACTCCAGCGCAGCATCTTTCCATGCACTGAATAGATATGCTGTCAACCTTTCCTTGTTCACACCGCTAGACAAAAACTTCTTCCACTGTGTTGGAGTCTTTTGTTCATTCCCATATATTGTAATGACCTGTGAACCAGCTTGTGCACGTCTTGAACGTTCAACATTCTTGATGGAGATGTCTGGGTAACGGTCTGTAACAAAATCAACTCTGGTGCACTGGTACAGCCGAGCGAGTCTTATCACTTCTTGGAGAAGATGATCAGCAAGAGCCCCAAAGGTTGCTGGAATGTTCCTCAAAGACTGTATCAACGCCATACCATCTATCATAAGGGCACTTGGTCCAGGTATCTGAACTGGATTAACAGTACAATCACCAGCCTTTTTCTCCAGAGTTTGCAGAAGCATTGATTTATTCGTCTTAGCAAGTGACCCATCCATACTAGCCAATGGTAATGACACACTACCTAAAGAGAATGATAACACTTCACGCAAGTCCAAATCACGACTCTGGCCAACTACCAGCAGTCTCTTGAAGAAACGACAGTCATTCTTCCAAGCAATCTCCTTACCAGATTTACTCTTACAGGATTGCGTATTAAGGTCAGCAAAGGTCTTCAGTTTCAAACTTTTAATAGGTGAGAAGAGGTCTTCTTTGTCACTTAATAACCTGTCATTCATATAAGTTTCTAGTGCTTTTTCTCCACTGTCCAGGCTTTTCAGCAAAGATTCCTTCACTTCAGGAGTTGCCACAGCACCAGAGCTTATGGAGACAAGACTGTCATTTGGAGTGAAGGGATTGATCATACTCTCTATGGTACTGATGATGTTGTTAACAGCCTTGTTATCTTTCTGTATCCTTGCAAAGTCCAAATCTTTGCGGCTTCTCACATCCTCTGTCATACCGGCCATGACTTCACATTGCCGGGTTATTGCAGCTCTCTCAGGTTGCGACAGAATCCATCTCTGAACTGCACCGCGATTAAGTGTAATGCCTGTAATTCCACCTTTTGTCTTTGAATCTCTGTTACAAGTTTGTTCAATCGCTTGGTCACAGGCTATAGCTGAAAAGTTGTGCCGATCCTGGCGTTGAACAGTCCAACTCCCCCTGTCAAGAAACTCCTCATGGCAGTCTGGATGTGTTGATGGTAAATCCAACATTTCCACCCAGTAGGTTGGGAGATATCTTGAGTAATTCATCCGATCATAGGCAAAGTACCAAGGCAGGATATTTCTTGTCGCAGCCAGGTGAAGCATCCAATCAGAATCACGTGTTGCTCTGATGAATACCAGCAGCTGTCCTACCATTTCTATGTACGAGCTCCAAAAGGCGAATGTTGGGTTGGCTTGTTTCATTTCATCTACAAAAGCACTGTACTGGCCCAGCATTGCTGTGAACCGGGAAGAAGTTATTATTGTATGCACAGTGTCTGTTGGATACTCTGATACAAGATCATCAATGACAGCCAGATATTCTTTTTCTTTTTCATCAGTGAGCGACATCAGAAATTCACGAAATCTTAAAATCTCCATGGCTTCGTACACAAGCTTATGAGCACGGACACTTCTGTTGTAATGGTGACCACTCATCACTCCATTTATGGATCCCTGTGCCAACACTTCCGACTCGATCAACAGGTCCTGTAGTCCCGCTTCCTTAAACCGCTTCCCCAAGATTCCGAGAAACGACATAGATGTGTGGAACTCACCTAGACGCACTACACATTTCTTTCTCAATGCCTCATCTTTCCAGCGAATTTGTTGTGCTTTGGCATAAATAGCCTGATCAAAAACCAGCACGACATAATTCAGATTAAGTAGGTCAGCTATCTGAAGACTCCTCCGAAAGATTTCATTTACTGTAGTCATATCTGTCGGGGAGGCCTCTATTACAGGAAGATAATATATTGAGGACTTAGGTAGCAGTTCATTCTTGCATAGGACCGTGTTGAATCCTGTCCATCCTGGTAGAACCCCGTCCTCACTCTTAGCATTTTTGATAACTGTGAATGCGAAATCCATCACCTGAGAAGCCTTTACATGCTGACTTAATTGCACATTCTTCAAGGGTGACTCCATAGAAACATTAGCTGGGCCATGTCTCTTGGTGAGATGGTATGGTACCAGGTGACTTGGTTGTGGCTTGAGGGCCCTAGCACCCTTTGGAATCCCAGGCTTAGCTGTATGGCTGTGATGGATTTCCTTCTGTACCATGATCCCATTCGTGTGGTGTGTGGTTCCCCGGCCAGATAAGGTTTCTTCGCCAAAGTCAATGTTGTCCCATACAAGTGTAGTGTGCTTGTTCTTCTCCATGCCATACGGTATCATGTCCTGTCTCATTCAACTGTAGTTGTGCTAGCCCTGTCTCAAAGCCAATGATTGTATCCGGAGATGCACAGTGACCAAGATGGTTGAGCATTTGCAAAACCCGAGATGACCCAGTGAGATTTCGAACAGCAAGACCTACAGATAATGATTTGGGAGTTGCTTTTCGGCCTTTAAAAGTCAGATATATTATATCCTGACAGATAGACAACAATTGGCAATGAACATTTTCAGGGACAGAAACTTTACAATCAAGCAGTGGTTCATTTGAGGAACCAGTACACCATGCAATGAGGTTATATAACTCGAGTGGAACAATAGCATTAGCTTTATCAATAGTAAAATCACAAGCGGTAGGTGGCCACTGTGCAGCCATTCCAGGAGAGTCTTTAACAGATTGATGCACGATGAGACCTGCACTATATAATGTCCGAGTGTATTCTAGGTGAACATGACCAGGAATGTCCTGACTGTCTGGAACATTTTCACCTGATTCAGTTGTCTGCTCAGAGTCGCTTGACTCTGTACTGGATGTTGGGCCACATGGTAGGTGTTCCAGGAGATCACTTGCTCCCAAGGTGTCTGTGAATACAATTTCACTTGTATTTCTTTTGGATGGCTTGTGGAAGTTGAGTTGTGGGAAATCCTGACGCAGGTGATATTTCAGCTGATCTGCCCTGAAGACATGAATAGATAGAATGTAATATATTAGTACACATTTTTGAATATATTAGACATTGCATTATTCAGGTCAATATAAGTCAAAGCAAGAAAGGCAAGTGCTGCAGACTGTTCGAGTTAGGGCTGGGCAATAAAACGAATTTAGGCAAGTAATCACCTTTTAAAAGAGTCGATTTTGTGAGACATTTGAAAATTGTGAAATCGAATGAAGAATATTGTGAGACTTCCAGCAGCACATGTTTTATACATTCATTATTTGCACAAATCTTTCGTATTACATATTGGGGGAAACAAATTGATAATAGTTTCGAAACTTGAATATTGAGTGGGTAGTCCAAAGGCGGAAAGAAAATGGAGATTCGAGGTGCTTTTCAAAGACAGGGCAATCTAAACTGTTGAAGTGTGATCAAGTCCAAATGTGCTATATCTGATAAGTACATTTATTTATTAAGAATGGCAATTTAAATTACATGTACATACACAGTTACTTCCAAATATATGAATGTACTAATGCTTCTGTCTGTAGTAGTTTATAATCACTGTGCATGAAGTGAAAGAATAGTAATGTGAAGCGTTTTTGGGTGTTCGGAAAAGCTCTAGACGAAACAGATGCATTATGATTATTATTACTGCTCCCTGAGAATAGGTGCTCATGTCACTGCAATTTCCACCAGCACGATAAGATATGGTTAAATATGGATGTGGGAATGTGTATTATTTGCATATCCTTGGTGAGAGGGATGTAATGTGTAGACACTGTCATATCTGATTACTTTCACATACCTATAGTCTTTAAGAGTGATGGCTTCTTCTTTCTGGACAGTCTTCACAAACAAATCCAGAAGCGTTTTCATTCGGAGGATTTCTCGACCATGGATGATCCTTCCACGGACAACCCCATCACAGAAAGTATTATAGCTGCGGCTGTATTGCTGCTTGGTGGACTGAGGCCTGTAATGACAATACCAGAAATAAAGATACATATTTTGTGTTAATTAGCAACAATAAGATTTGTCTTTGCACCACTGTTGCATTCACTCTTTGAGCCAATAATATCAAGACTTCTTTGAGAAACAATGATTCGACCATGATCTCAAACTGAGTACTGGTAAATGGGAATATATACAATATTTGTATGCTATAAATCTGATGTCCTCACGAATGCTCACTTTGGTTGCTCGCACCTTCATTAGGTGGCTATGAATTCCTTTCAATGATTTGATCCTACACATATCACATTTTGAATTGAGCTTATTTACCTTTGCGTATCCTTCTCCTTCTTGCTGAGGAATCTTGTGTAATCCCGATAACAAGATTTATGGTATTTAACCTCTATGGCTACACAATCGTTGTCACGGATGTGATGGAGAATGTAGTCATCCCTTTTGGCCTCAGCTGCTTTATAGAGTAGACCTGGAAATGACAAGTTAAATTATGTTATGAATTATTTCATCCCAGCCAGAGCAACAACTAAACAGTGAGGACTAAGTCAATGAAGACACTACATGGACATACAATGTACATGTATGCCAACTAATGACATAATGATGCTGGCGTGCAGTCCTCACAGCTATGCAATAATATTATAGATTAGTCTGTTTTCCTAAATAAATGATTTGCCAGCAATGCAATGTGTCAATGGTCTAGATTCATATAAGGCCAACTTGTATTAAAAATGTAATTTTCATTTCATTTTATTTCAGACCTGCAGGTGTATACTAACAGGAAAACACAAATACAAAGTCTGCTTGGTTTGAAAGCACACTCCACTCACAGACAGTGATCTTCACAAATAATTACTACACAATATGTACTTGGGTTGTAGGTAGGCCCCTCCCAACCTTGTATATCACAAGAACACCAAACAGAATCCATCGAAATTTGGTACAATATGTTAATATATTTCTATATTATATCAACATAGTAGACTTACCTGCACTTTCTGTTTCTGTCTGGACGAGTTTGTCTGGCACCCTCTTGCCCTGACGAGTCAAGTATTTATTAATCTTCCTGCAAATCAAGCAGATGACGGGCAACACGTGTGAGGATTTATTTCTTTCCGAGGTTGCCATCATGGGAGGGATTGTTGATCGGAGCCTCCATGTCCTTTTCGGCGTCATACTGACGTTTTCTTGAGACGCTGGCCTCTTCATTGTTTGTGAGGTTTCCGCACGCTTCAGAGCACTGTTTATTCGTTTCCTATTTATGAAACGGCGGTAGCAAGTCGGGTGAAAGCCGAAGTTCGAGGGCATATCTGACCAGGATTGATCAAGATAGGGAAGGCACTCACGGACTATATCGGTCTCCCGACTCTCTAAGCTCGTCCTGTCCCATTCACGGGCGCATCGGCGGAAGGTATCCCACCTGACTTCCGTGAGTTGTTCACAGAGGTTTACTGTGGCTGGATCTGTGTGCATGATGCACTTCAAAAGCGGCAAAGCGTCCATTTTCACCTCAGACGGCAAGGGAGGCGACCCACAGGTAACCTCGCACGCCATGTTTGTTTACGTTTTGCGTAGTGATTTGCCCGGAACTGCTCGATAATACGCGTCTCCTATTGGCTGAGCAGTGACGGTTTACAACCTTTTTCGTCTCCTTACACGAGAAATAGTCCGGCGTAAGATTTCAAACTGTACAATAACTGCTGGAATTCGAATGGAAAAACTTTGGTTATGTTCTGTATGTTAGACAAGCTATCACATGATCCGCTCAGATTTTAGTGCCCCGAGCTTGGAACGAAACAACGCAATTTCTGCCTCAGCAGACGGCCTAATAAGCACACAGTCACATGACATGATAATTGAAGACATATGTCCCAACATCCTTAGGTGAAGACAATACTTCTCTGTTCAGGACACACAAATAGCCCCTGTGTGAGTAAGCCTGAGGCTACTCTAAACAGATGCTTTCTTGTGTTCTTGCCTTAATTTAACTTCCTGTGTTTCATGGCTGGGGGATGGATGTTCCCATACATTCTTGCACTCACCAGACTAGCTACTACTAGTCCCTTACTAGACTAACCGTTACATTTATTAATATGATAATAACACAATAACATACTCCATTGACAGTCAGCGAGTCTCGATGGCACATACTGGTTGCCTCGCTTTCGTCAGTGAGTCCCAGTGCAGCTGTGGCTACACTGGTAGTTTATCATTGTGTATGGAGTAAAAAATTAATGACATGTGAAGCACTATATAAACCCTAAAAATTATTATTATCATTATTACTAGGATTATTTTTTCAATTAATACATTCAATAATTAGATATTAAAACCCCTGGAGAAGATGACTTGTTACATATTTGGTTGTTTGATTAAAAATACTTAGTAAACACAATGTACTTTCATTCTGCAGTCATTATAGAATTATCAGTCATAAAACCTCTTCTCCATATGTGAAAGCCTATGTAAGGTTCAACAAACGATTAATCGATTACTAAATCATTTCAATAATTGATCAATTCAATAGTCAATAAATCTATTAGCGTGTTACAGCCCTAATCCACAGCATTAATCAGAAAAGCCACACTGTAAATGCATGACATACATCCTTCAGCTTCCGTCTCCTCTGTATGTGCGCACTATCTTTGAAACTCAAGGTGAACGGGGTGGAGCCAGAACCTGATCCCTGGGCTGCTGCAGCATCCTAAGTTTCTAAATTGGGTAACATCATCTATACATAGACGTTATGAGGCGGTACTGCAAACCCCGGCCGGCCACACACACACACACACACCCAGACAAGCACACGCACGCATACACACACGCACACACACATCATCGCTCTAAATGTAAATGTCCTCTATTGCTGAACTCTCACTATGCTAACGAGGCTCTAAAGGCCGTGTCACCTCCCTGATGCATTTATTCATCATTGACCCAATGAGAGCGACCTGTGAAGAAGGATGCAACTAACGATTTCTTTGCTATTTAATTATTTACATTGAAAAAGACTTGTGAAAGAGATTTTCACTCAGTTTGGAGAAGATGAAACAAAAGGGCAGAAGGTGGTCTACAGTCAAAAATGTTCACCATAAGCACCATGTTTTGAAGGTTTTTTTTTTTTTCTTCTTCTTCTTTATTTTAATAACCCAAAGTGCAAGTAAGCACAATCTACATACCACAACTGGGGGACCTAATATCCAAACTCCTAAAGGTGGAGTTAATTAAATCCATCCAGCTAATTCAATTAATCCAACAGTGATTATGTCGCTGTAATGGTTTGTGATGGTGCAGAGGGAGCAGCATCTGCAGTCAAAGCTCTGGATTAACCACTCACTTTACCTCCCCACCCTCCCCAACGGTAATTCATTTTGGGGAATGACCCAATAGACAAGATGGAGGTCACACGCGGTTGGAATGAACCACAGAAGGTAGAGTCTGATGAGATGGCTTGGGCTTCTGTTGTGATGCCTCCTGGATGCCCTTTCAGGGAAGACATGGTTGGAGGATCTCTCAGGTGAACTAGGAACCCCAGGGGATTTCCCCGGATGAGTGTGTGTGGAAAGGGAAGCCAAGGCATACTTAGACTGCTACCCGCGACATGGCAACGGATTAAGAGGAAGAAAATGGATGATGTGTTTCCTTTCTTCCAAGTTTGCAAACGGTACTGTAATTATGTTTTCAGATAAAATGTTGTAGTCTGATTTGCATTTGGTTTTCTTTAAAAAAGAAGAAAAAAAAGAAAAATGCAACGACTTTAACCTTGTTACATTATTCCCTCATCAAAAACGTAGTTGTTTGTTGCTCCATCTGTTCCACAAAAATATCAGGAACATGTAAAGCAAAAATCAGTACAGTCCCTTGTATCTATACCTTGACAATTCCTCAGATCATGACATCATGGACAGAAATGTCTGCTTTTTAAAACAAAAGTTTTGCTCTCCAGTCAAATTACATTCTTTACAACTGTATGCATTTTGTTGGACATTGCCATGAAATCTCTGTATCCAAATCTAGTAGAATGTAATTCCCCACTTACATGAGGGTGTTTTTCATTTTGTTCTTACTCGATCTTTCATGTTTATGAAATGAAATTAATCATATTCAAATGTAGACAAACTTCATGAGGGTTTAGGTTATATTACATCCTTCTCTCTCCCCTGATAATCATCTCTTCTCCCTTTTTCTCCCCTGGGCCTCTCCTCCTCTTTCCTCACTCTCCCCTGGGCATCTCTTCCTCCTCCTTCCTGTCTCTCCCCTGAGCATCTCCTCCTGCGCCCTCTCTCTCTATCAACTTCTCCTCCTCCTGCTGCTGCTGTCCCACACCGCGCTGAGGCACCCGCTCCTGCATCAGCGCTGCTTTACTTACACTACTCCTCAAGTCTGTGATTTGTAAAAAACTGGAGTTACAAAAGAGCCAGGTAAGTCGCTCATTAATTTGGACATTTGGATTAGTAGATTGTGTTTATTATTAGTGCAGTTAGTTTGTAAGTAAGTGCTGTGTGTTAAAATAAGCTTGGATAAACTTACGTAAGTTATTATGGAACCAGATACACAAGCAAAGACATAAAGACAAAACAAATAAACCAATAGAAACACTTTAAAATTCATAGATATGTATCTTGTATAGTATCACCGTTTTGTGTGTATGTATACCGTACACTCTTTTTCAGAGTGTATTTGCACTACATAACTTTTTGTATAGTTTGAGACTTACAAAAAGTTACACATCCTATTTAAAAACAATTTCTATCCACATGCTATGATATCCATGAGTCCCATCATTTAACTCTAAACTGTATTTGTATTTCATTGTTGTACACCGTTCCCTATTGAGTTCTTCTCCTTAATTAATTTCTGAATCAAGGCATAGCACCAGCCCCTAACAGTCCACAGAAGCCTTGATCTTTCAGCATGGGGGTAATGTAGGTCATGTGGTGGGCTTGAACCCACAACCTTCAGGCCCAAAGGACAATGCTTTACCAACTGAGCCGCTGTCGCCCCTCTCTCGATTTCTTTTTTTAAATAATATTAGTAAGGATATTACACAATAATAATCAATGATGAGTGTGCTTTATACTTTTGTAATGAACAATAGCAAACAAGATGCATCAAAACCCTGTTGTTTTAATCCACCGCCACAACAATGTGAAACAACATGTACGACATGTAATACAAATGCAAAGGAATTACAACCCTATTCCAAAGGAGGTTTTGATTACCTGCATTAACATTCTTATTTTCTTATTAATACATGCTCAGAATGGATGTTCTCCCTGTGTCTGCGTAGGTTTCCTCCATGTGCTCTGGTTTCCCCCACCACTAAAAGGATTAGGGTGCACCCCAGTAAGTGTTTGTGAATGCGACTATGGCAAATAAAATAAAACAAGCGGTATGTCTAATTGGAGATAATAAATATATATAAAGCCTTATTCGTGTTAGTGTTGATTGTTAAATATAATTTAAGAGGCTTCACTTTATTTCATGTTTGACAATGTGAAATAATTTATAATTTATTTATAATTTATAATTTTTAATTTATTTAACAACGTGGACAGTAATAGTGATAGAGACAGGAAACACCACCATCTGTGGATATAAATGGGAAATTACCTTCTGCTATTCATTTGATTGGAGACATTTCAAATTCCAAGACAATATTATCTACACATATTTTGCCCTAAATTTAAAGAAAAAGACAACAAATCATTCAGTATATTGTGCGATTTAATAGTGGGGGTGCTCAAAAATATCTTTTTGGAACTGGTGATTTAGACAAAGGGGTGTATGGTTGAGTTTGTGTCGATTTTTGGCAGGGTCACTGATATTGTTATTAGTTTGAAGAGGGTATCAGTAGGTATGTTTAAAAAGTATATGAATAATTGCTAAAAAAAACAGCCTCTATTCAGCCTTGCTCCCAAAGCTCACTTAAACTTTGTAACTGTGGAACACATATACTGTATGCACAATTTTGGGAAATGTAATCAGAAAAAAATGTAGTTTACTTTGAACTTTTGATTCATTTATTTCCATAGCTCATTTAAACACACCATGTTTCAGGTGAACTTTGATATCTCAAAAAAACACAATGAAAGACATGCAGTCTACAAAGAGACTGTATGCTTCATTGCAATGATCAAAATGAATGACTGGCCTATATGTGTCTAAAACATGCATTTATAATGGATTTTTCCAGCAGATGCTTTTAAATACATTTGCTGGTCTTGTCTCTCAGTAGTATCTGGTTTACGTGGTTACATGCAGTAGAGATGAGTTAATATATTTACGCCAAAAATTGCTTCTATATTTTCTCTTTTGACATTTTTGTCTTGTCTCTGTGTTGGATGACTGAGTGGGGTCTGGAACTTTAGTGAAGCCTTGTTGGACCGGTCTTCAAATAAACATCTTGATTGATTGAGTAAAAATAGTTGGATTTAGAGCACTTGAGACACTCTCATTTTCATGTAATTGCGTAACTGTTTTATAATCTGTAATTTTATGTAATTGTGTTAAACTGTTTTTATAATCTGTAAATTAACGCATGTGTGTGCAACTTTTGCTGCCTCTTGAAAAGAGGTTCTTGATCTCAATGGGACTTTCCAGGTTAAATAAAGGTTAAGTAAAAAATAAAACTACAAAACATGTTTCCTTTATACAGTTAAAACCTTCAAAGACGCACCAAAGAGCTCTCCCTTGATTCGGATTTGTCTGGTCACAGCAGGGTCAATACCTGCCTAAGCGAGGGGAGCTGACTCAGCTGCAGTTGCTCTCCGCTTGTGAAGTCCATGCAAAGACACATTGCAGGACATTGGAGTTAGTAGCACCTGTGAACTTGTGATGAATCTGTGCGCTACACAGACTTGACCTTGCGGGTGCGTTTGACAGCAGAGGTCCATGATGCTCCTGCTCCCCGTCAGCAGCTTCAGCCTCAGTCCGCCTTCATATCCTGTGTTGGAGCGTTGTGCCGTGCCAGCAGAAATGGGAGACGTCACTCGACACTGAGGTCTATACGGTGTCTATAAGCACATTACTGCCTCAAAAACATCAGATCCATTTCCTTTGTGGACACTGTGTTTGTCTGTTCACTTTGTTAGCAAGTGGTGCGCTGGTAAAAAGGGATTATTTTGTTTTCATTTTACAAAGATGCTTTCTTTTTTTTCTGTCTTTGCTATAGAATTGAAAATGACTGGAAAGCTTCAAACGGCCAGCTTCCCTGCTTCCCTCACCCTCTCGCTCAATACAACCACAGCGACCAATCACACACATTCTGGAGGGCACAGCATCAAAAAGTTCATGAATGAATTCCGCAGAGCACATTGTAAGTATTACTGTACGTTGTCTCATATGTCCAGGTGGTAAGATATAATCCAAAATATACAAAATAAAACATTGCATGATTAAAATGCTTCATAAAGCTATATGTTCACTTACAAATTCTTCACATTCATGAAAATAGGTGAATTGTTATTGTTGATTATGATGACTTAATAACCATTCATTGTCAACTAGGCAACTTTGCTGATTTGATAAGTTTACTCATGAAATGAAAAAATAAAATAAAATACATAAACGGCTTTGTTATCAAGGTCTAGTAACAATTAAAAAATATAATGCATCCTGCAGTTTTATGTGCGAGATATCACTGATTTCACTGTGCAATATGTAATTTCAAATACATCTAAAATAAATAATAAAATGATAAACGTCTTTGTAATAAAGTCAGTGCCACACAAACAACTGTTGCCTCAAAGTTACTGGTCTGACTGAAAGGACTTACCCCAGAGAAGAAGAAACAAAAGTCCCCAAACTCTGGCACTATTCCCTTGTTCCTACTATGAGTAAACGCGACCAAAATAGGAACAAGAACTGAAAAGGGTTCCTAAAGTGTGAAAACACATAAGAGAGTTTCTCACAAAAGCTGTAATATACTTGCCATTGTACAAGTTGTATGTGAACATACTGATTGTGAAATGCAGGATGCATTTCCATACAGGAACATTTAAATATTGACTTGCGACCACTGACCACCCATAGTGTATTTATGGCTGTATCAGCACTGTTTGTCTTTGCAGTGCCATCTATGGAGATAGCAGCTCTATGCTTTGTGACTTTGTGCACCGTCCTGGCCTGCAGTCTCTGTGTGTGGAAAAAGTGCCTCAAAAAGAAAAACAAGGACAAAGACAAGGACAAGAAGACAGGGAAGGAGAAGGGCAATGACGATGGTGACACTGAAATGATGTCCAGTTTGAAAGAGGTAACACACATAGTACCTTCACACAGAGGTCCACTGTTTAATCGGCAGAACTAATGGAGCTAAGTGTGTTTGTAGGAGTTAAATGTGTTATATAAAGAATGTGTTATGTGGTGGGAGTGGTATACTAGTAAATGTCTATAATTATGTTATAAAATTCTGTAGCATAGTATCTCTGTCATCACTAACCTAAATGAATATGTACTTTTAAAAAACCCATATTATGTGTGTTATTGATTGGAGCACTAATCAAACTAAAATATTTGGGAATCCACAAATACCACAAAATGCCACCCAATGACTTAGTAATGTCTGTTAGTAATGAGCAGATGAAGCCCTGTAACACAAAGGTTTTCTTTGCCAGATTGTTTCAAATGTGTCGGAGCCTCTGAGCTAGCTCATACTAGCTTGTAACAATGATATCTAGTGGACAAATGTAATCATTGCAGCTTTTGAATACTTGAGTGCTCAGCACAATTTCACCATAAAACATAAATGGTAGATACCACTTAATTGTAAAATACAATGTGAGGTTGAATAAGATAAAAAATAATCCCAAACCATGGATCTCTCTTTTACACTTGCAGAATATGCCATTAAAGTTGCCAAAATCACCAACATTATACACCACACTGTCTCCTCACTACCTAACATTGTGAAGAAATATTGATGCAGCATTTATACTTTAGCTAGTTAGCGCCTATCCACTACAGAGTCTATGCTATCCGCTAAAAGCCGTCAAACCAAGGAGAAGCCATTGACTGTCATTGACTTTGCATTGAAACAGGATGCAACCAGTGGGGGCAGGTCCCAGCTCAAAAGTGGCCAAAATGACGTGCGCTGACATGCTTGCGATACCACCCCAGGCCGATGGGGGTGGACCCAGAAGAAGAATTAGCCAATGCTAACATATAGCATTGGCAGACCTCTCAAAAACGTCTTCACAGGATGGACCAAAAGTTGGCTCTTGGCCCAAAGTTCCGTTCCACATGTGTGTCAATGCTGAGGGGGGTGAATTTTTTTGGTCCACTCTAGTTTACTTGCTGTGAATTTTTGAAGTCTCTCGTTCAAATGAATGGAGATGCGTTTTTTCACAATTTACTTGTGGGCGGGACCACCCGTGGCCATTTTGGATAGCTTCAGTAGAGCACATTTTTTGGCCCATTAGTTAGAACGGCGGAGATAGGCGTTACTCTGTCCGTTAATATATACAGTCTATGGTCCCTTGTGAACGCCCCCTAATGTTCTTTGACGCTCTGAACCAATGTAAATCTGGGAAACATATTGAACCAATGAAACGCTTGGAGACACCGACACAGTTGATACGTTAAGTGAAGCAGTCGCTGCAGAGTCCGAGACACTGACATGAATATCATATCATGTGACCGGCTTGTTTGATACATGCTCCAACAGTGTTTTGAAGCAGTTTGCTTCAGGAAGAGCAACACACGCTCCGGAGCGTCTGTGCTGTTTGCCCATTACTACTGTCTGTTACAAAAAGCGTGGGAGCCATACCTTTTCTCAACATGTTCAAGTCAAGTCACAGTCACCAATTGTTACAGCCCTACATTTGATTATAATCATACTATTCATTTAAAAGCAATCGTCATTTATAGCATTTTCCAGATATCAATTCTACACTATAGTGGGGGTAAGCTACTTCTGTTGCCATAGCTGCCCAGGGGTAGAAGTACGGAAGCCTGACTGCCAATCTAAGGGATCAACTCTTCTAAACCGTCACCAAGCACTGTGCCATGCCACCCTTCTATTGAAGAAATATGCCGAATTATTTTAAAAGCGTGTTGATTTAGCAGGTCAAGCACACAAGTAAAAGGTTTCATAGAATATTTCACAGTATATTTTAAATGATTCCTAGTTGCCTGTTTGGAGGGAAAGACATGCTAGTACAAACGTCGGTTTGCACTGCCTCGAGATGCACCCTCAGCTGTTTACGGTGTAATGCAAACCTGTGAATGCGCTTTTCACGGCAACCGAAGCAAATCAAGATGGCGGACATAAAGTCCGTGAATTGCTTCAAAAGTTCAAATACAAACAAATAAAGACACGGATGTCTCTTTTAATGCAATTTGAGGCGAGATGTTGATGGGTCCATGTTGTGATATGTGGGTTTTAAGAGTCAAAGTTTTGTGTAAAGCTCCTGTCGGACCACACTGCTGCTGTATGATAGAAGTCTCTTTTTGTCGAGTTGAACTACCGCATACGTCATTATACTGACGTAGGCCGATGATGCGTCCTGTGGCTAACTCCTCGACAGCTGTTCGTTTCGTTAGGTTTTTTTATTATTTCCATTATCAACCCTTACATACTTCGTTCCTCCTTCATCGAGTACAGAGTTGTCTTAGACCGCTCCTGCTCTGACCGCTTGCACTATCTTGTTTTTGTCTTTTTCCTGGAGTTTTGCTGCAGACAACTCTAACAAGAATTATGGATTTAATTAACTGGTCCCTCAACGCAATTGATACTATCTTTTCAAGGGAGGACAGGGAGACGCTCCCTGCCCTGATGGGACGGCACCTGCGGGTTACACCTACGACAGCTGGGGCAAGTGGAACCCGTTATGCCTGTTGCCTCTGTCTATCGAAGATTCGGAAGACGTCTACATTTTTGGATTTCTGGTAGTTGGAATTCTCCTTTTTGGGCAAGGGGCTTTCCAGTTTTACCGCAAAGTTGGAGGGATGGCAGCTCACAAGATTTATGAGAAGCTGTCCAACAAAATTGAAGAGGTACAAGGAGTTGACCCGGGTGGTGGTTGAGAGCGCTGTGGGAGCACAACAGAAAGTGTTACAGGTCGAACATTTGCTTAAAGATCTTGCAATGCAATCTTTGGATGGACATAAAACGCTTGAGATGAAGTTGAACGAGATTGTGTGCCAGGGCTAAACTCTCTGACCCCACACAAAAAGGCCCTGTGTAAGGAGGTTACGGAGGTTACCAGCAATTCAATTCGGATTTGGATCTATAGTATATTGCCCGTGTTTTGATCTGCTACATTGCTCATATAAATTGTCTCCTTCGGCAATATGTGTTTCCTCCTGTGTCTGCGACTCATCGCTCCTAATCTTCCACATTCCATTAGCCACGCCGTGGCATGAGCTCTGCCAAAGTAATTTCCAAGTGGTGACTTTTGTTACTTACGTGGCAATAAAATTATTCTGATTCTGGTTCTGATCTGAACCCGACAGACCATTTGTAAGCAATTAGCTGTCGAGTTAGCCACAGGACGCGTCATTGACAAATGACGTATGCGGCAGTTCAACTCGACAAGAAAGAGACATAAGCATATCCTGTGTCTTACACAATAGCACATACTTTATATTCCTTATATTGAAAACCTTTCGCATTCATGTTTATGTGAACAGAAGTCAAAAGACAGTCGCAACAAGGAAGCAGAGCTCTCTGATGAGGAGCCTAAAGAAGAGGAGAAGCTTGGCCGCCTGCAGTTTTCCCTCGACTACAACTTCACAGACAACACGGTGAGATCATTTTATAGTGTCTGAAATGCCAACTTTTCAAACTAAAATACTGTGGTTTTAACATTTTTTTCTCCTTCTGTTCCAGCTGGTGGTAGGCATCATACAGGCATCAGAGCTCCCTGCTATGGATGTCGGAGGCAGCTCTGATCCTTATGTCAAAGTCTACCTCCTGCCAGACAAGAAGAAAAAGTTTGAAACCAAAGTTCATCGTAAAACTCTGGAGCCCACATTTAATGAAACTTTCACATTCAAGGTAAGAGTGTAATTGCTTTTGGTTTGGTGTGCTACAACTTTTACATCACAACAAAAGCTAAAAATCATATATAAGTTACAATCCAGGACAATTGCATGATAGCATGAGTTAACCATAAGTGTTCTTTTAATTTAAGAAGAACAGAAATGGATTAAGGGGTAGAAAATGAATGGATGGATGGGTACCTAACTTCCAAACCACAAAACAATTGAAAAATGCGATACAATCAATTTCACTTTTTGCTGTCACTATTTCTATCACTAGTTTTCACATGCCTATTTTAGGCCTCAAATCTTTAGAGCAGGGTTTTCAGACAGAAAAGAGTAAAAGAGACGACCACCTTCATTCAGCTAACCAACTTCCAGACCAAAATTTTAAGTTGTGACTTACAGGGCTATTTCTCACAAGTAAGCGATATGATAACCTGTTTTCAAATAAGAAAATATGTCCTACTGTACTATAATCTCCCCACTGAGGGACAAATAAAGGTTTTCTTATAATAACTTAAGGCAGCATGTTATGATATGATTTGTTCACACATTTTACTTTTACAAGACTCTTTCTGTTCGGACAAACCACATGCTTTATCTAGAAAACAAAAAAGTTAGGTACCCCAGCTTTGATTAACTGTTTAAAAAGGAACATCTGAAGCAATGAGTGAGGACAAACTCAGAATTGTGACATATTTTGGGAAGAAATTATGCCAAGAAAGCGCCCAGACACCACAGATAATGCCTTTAACTTTCTTAATGTATGAAATCATATATTATGTTATAAGCATTCAACTCTGAAATGTACTTACATCCATATGCTGTCTCTGCCTGCTCAGGTCCCCTACAGTGAGCTGGGAGGAAAGACCCTGGTGATGACAGTTTATGACTTTGACCGATTCTCCAAACATGATGCCATAGGAGATATAAAGATCCCCATGAGCAGCATTGACTTCAGCCAGTCCATGCAGGAGTGGAGAGACCTGCAGAAGGCAGAGAAGGAGGAGGTAACCACAACAACAGACAGTCAAAAGCTAAACTTAAAAGAAAAAAAATTATTGTTTCATATTTTATTTGATTGGGCTGGGATTAAAGATTATTATTTTTTGTTGTTGATTATTCCTTTAATTTATCAATTAGTTTAGACTAGAGAGATTAACCAAGGTCCACATGTAGCCCCTGGAGAGCATTCATTTAAATAAAAATACATTTTATTTCTGCAGTCATTATAGAGTTATTTGAGTCATAAAACCTGTTTAAGTCAAAACTGATTATTGAAAAAAAAGTTTGACAACAATCCAATAACTGATTAGTTGCAATCATTTTTACAGCCCTACATTTGATTATAATAATATCATTATTAATAAAAAAGCAATAACCATTTATAGCATTTGACAGACATCCATTTGACACTAGGGGGTAAGATACTTTTGTTGCCATAGCTGCCCAGGGTAGAAATACAGAAGCCTGACTAAGGCATCAGCTCCTCTGACATCACCAAGCCAGGCCTAACAGCCGGGCCATGTTCCCTTCTACTTAAGAAATATGCTTTATTATTGCAAGCACACAATACCAGGTTTCATAAACATGAAAGCTCTGAGACTTATACTTTCAATTTTCCTGCTCCTCTGTTTAGAGAGAACAACATACTTGGGAAGTAGGGCTGCACAATATTGGAAATTAGTTTAGTGCGATATTCGATATGAGTGTTTAGTATTGCGATAATAATATTATTGCAGTATTTTTGTCTTTCACCTAAAATTGCATTTAGGTGCACCTAAAATCTGCATTGAAACGCAAGAGATAAATAAATAAAAATAAGCACAACATTAATGACATTCAAATACAAATACAGTACAGACCAAAAGTTTGGACACACTTTCTCATTCAATGAGTTTCTTTTCATTTGACCAATAAGGAGAGTGATGGTGCTGGGCCAGATGACCTGGCCTCCACAGTCACCGGACCTGAACCCAATCCAGATGGTTTTGGGGCTGGACTATACAGAGTGAAAGGGCCAACAAGTGCTAAGCATCTCTGGGAACTCCTTCAATACTGTTGGAAGACCATTTCAGGTCACTACCTCTTGAAGCTCATCAAGAGAATGCTAAGAGTGTGCGAAGCAGTAATCAGAGCAAAAGGTGCTACTTTGAGGAACCCAGAATATGAGACAGTTTTTCAGTTGTTCATACTTTTTTTTTTAGTACGTACATAATTCCACATGAGTTAATTCATAGATTTGATGCCTTCAGTGTGAATCTACAATTTTCATAATCATGAAAATAAAAAACGAATTGAATGAGAAGGTGTGTCCAAACTTTTGGTCTGTACTGAATATAGATACTTTTTTGTTTGTTTGTTGAATGTTGATGTGTCTGTTTTGTTGTCTTTTATACAGGAAGAAAAAAATACATATATATTTTATAGTGGATATTTTTGATATGGATACCGCACGCACCAATATCACAAAAACAATATTTTTTTATATATCATGCAGCCCTATTGAGAAGTAAAAACATGACAATTTTTGAGTAAAAATAACTTTAACGAAGTTGTCTTTTATCTTAATTAATTCGTATAGTTAGACCTGAGTTGTAACACAATTTGACAAATTGTGTAAATAAGGAAAAAGATTAGATCTTGTTTGATCTTGCCAGCGACCATATTCCAAAAATGTGAGGATCATAATTTTTTGTTTGTTTTTGACTTATTTTTGCACTTTATTGTTATCATTTTTTTTATTATAATAATAATCAATGACTCCCAAGTTCCAGTTTCTTCCTTTTGGCAGAAGATATCGTTCATTGAGATCCAGGACATCTCATTTTGCTAACAGCTTCTTTCCACAAGCTGTTATCAGTTTAATCAAGGCACTTTAAATGATCTTGCCTTTGTATTGAAACAGTTTTTACTGTAAGTGTGCCCCAGGGCAGCTGTGGCTACAGTAGTAGTTTATCACCACCGTGTATGGAGTGAAAGAATAATGACACATGAAGCATCTTTATGTGTCCAAAAAAGCAGTATAACCAATGCATTATTATTCATTATTAATATTTATTTCTGTTTTATTCATGTACTTGTCTTGCAAAAACTGGGGACTTTTGTGGATGTATTCCAATGTGGTTTTACTGCAAATGGCAAATAAATGAATCTGAATCTGATTAATTTTTTTCTTTGGGGGTCCGGCTCCTGAGGAGACTGTCTGGTAAAACTCTGGCCCTCTGACAAATATAGTTGATGACCCCTGCTGTACAGCTTGGAACAAATAATTGTACTTGCGAAAGCAGTACTATTTTCACAGCCAAGAGGATTATTATTGCCTTTGTCTCTATTCTGTAGAGCGAGCGGTTGGGAGACATCTGCTTGTCCTTGAGATATGTTCCCACAGCAGGGAAGCTGACGGTGGTCATTTTGGAGGCCAAAAACCTTAAGAAAATGGATGTGGGTGGATTATCAGGTATGGCAGTCCTCATTACAGCCCGAGTCTTGGATCTATGGTCCCTACCCGAGGTTTCTCAATTTTTTCCCACCCTTATTTTTTGGTCTAAGAACAGTGATAATTAAATATCAGTGTTTCATATTTCATTTGACTGGGCTGGAATTAAAGATTATTATTATCATTTTGTTGATTATTCTTTTAATTTATCAATAAGTTTAGAGAGATTATGAATATGTTTGACCAAAGTCCACATGTAGCCTAGCCCCTGGAGAACATTCATAGAGATATCTTTCATTTGAACAAAAATAAATGTTATTCTGCATTCATTAAGGACATTAAGGGGCAACTAGGGACATTTATTAAGTCCTCCAAGAGGACTGCTGTTGTGATTTAGGGCTATACAAAAATATATTGAATCTAATTGGAAAGCTCTGGATTAATCTTACAATTGATTTATCTTACACGGATTTCCATAAGACTGCTTGGTGGTTGTGAATAAGATTTGTTATTGGTGTGTTCTTTTTCAATATGTTAAGTAGCAATTAAAATAAGATAATATAAACTTTATTGATCTCACAATGGAGAAATTTAAAAAATAAAAATAAAAAATTGATGGATTTACTGCACCAGGGCCAGGCCATATTGAAAACCTTCTCTCTTCTTAATAGACCCCTACGTGAAGCTCCACTTAATGCAAAATGGAAAGCGACTCAAGAAAAAGAAAACAACAATAAAGAAGAACACTTTGAATCCTTATTACAACGAGTCTTTCAGTTTTGAGGTGGCGTGTGATATCATTGAGGTACTATGTGTGACACATGTGATGTACATTGTAATTCCAAACCACCTACCCTTTTTTATATTGTTGTTTGTTCTTAGAAAGTGCAGGTGGCCATAACTGTGCTGGACTATGACAAGATTGGGAAAAATGATGCCATTGGAAAAATCCTGCTCGGAGGGACAAGTTCAGCCACGGAGCAATGTCACTGGTCAGATATGTTGGCCAATCCTCGACGGCCCATTGCCCAGTGGCACAGTCTGAAAGCAGAAGAAGATATAAATGCACTTATTTCAAACAAGAAGTGAACCACGCCAGCACTAATGGAATAAATGCATTAAATCTGAGGATGTATCATTAAAAAGTATTATTTACATTAGGGCTGCACAATATTTAGAAAAATATTGTTTTATCATTAATGACAAGTGAAGTATTCATATCACGAAGATGTGCCATTATTTTATGTATAAAGAATTTATTTTAAATTTATTTTACAAGCATAAACTTTGCCATTTGCTGCTAGAGCCAAGACTCTCTTGGTACAGTGGCTGGAAACAACAACACAACGAGGGGGAAAAGAGGTTAAAAACACCACTCCCAACATGCAGCATGAAAATATCACTATCAACACCACTAACATCATATTTTTTCCAATATCATGCAGTCTTAGTTACATGAATGGTGAAATGAATGCTATAATGTTCTGTCTGTGTACTGTCTCCATTGTCTCATAAACATCAGACCAGTCATTATAGTATAAAGTGCTTATTAGACCCCAAATCTAAGTGTGACAATGTAATTTCACAAATAAATATTTATTACGTTTATTTTGTTAACATTTCTGCTTATGTGAAAGTTTATTTAAAGTTTTATAGAGCACTGCATTGTGTAAGTCACCTCCACAGCTCCCTGTTTGGACGAATTTAATCGAAATCCTTAAACTACAGGCGAGGCCCCTCGTCATTGGTTATTCTCAATCTTACCGGCGGTGGTTATACCAAGGGGACGGACTATTTATATATCTTATATGATTGTACATGCCAGGGTCAAATGGACAAAAACAAATACCTTTGATATAGCACATTGCCTAGAATGAGTCTGGTGTGTGTGTGTGTGTGTGTGTGTGTGTGTGTGTGTGTGTGTGTGTGTGTGTGTGTGTGTGTGTGTGTGTGTGTGTGTGTGTGTGTGTGTGTGTGTGTGTGTGTGTGTGTGTGTGTGTGTGTGTGTGTGTGTGTGTGTATGGCTGGTGGTGGTCTGAGGGCCGATGGCACATACTGGTTACCTCGCTTCTGTCACTGTGCCCCAGGACAGCTGTACGACAGTAGTAGTTTATCACCACCGTGGATGGAATGAATGAATAATGACATGTAAAGCGTCTTTGAGTATCCTGAAAAGGGCTACAAAACCGATGCATTGTTATTATCATTATTCTTATTAGAAAAACCACCTTTAATATTTACGTCACTGAAAAATGAAAGGATGATAATTTAAAAACTTTAAAAAAAAATTATACAGTATATGTGTGTGTGTGTGTGTGTGTGTGTGTTTGTGTCTATCTATCTATCTACTGTATCTATCTATTTTTATATTCATATATATTTAGACTTTTTAAGCACTTCTGCGGAGTCTTGAGCCCTTAATACAAGTTTATAAATGTAGTTATTGCCTCGATGCTTTCACACTGTCAGCATTCACCGCTAGAAAAGGTTCAGGGAAGCACCGGTAGTTTACTGAAAAAACAACTATTGTAGTTTATAAAGATACAATTCACTAACTAACCTTATCATAACACATTATCATGGACCTGGAACACTGACCTTCCCACTGCTTGTGAAGGAAGAAACACGGTAGTGTATGTTCAAAAAGGTTATGCTAAAGATGTGAGCATCATTTACGCTAATAGCTAGCTTAGCACACCACACTTTTCTTTTGCTTTGCGAAGTTGTGTTTAGATTTTTGTATTAAATGATGTCTTTTGGGTATGATGAATTGTATGTCCAGTGAGTCTTACTGGGAGCATGCTTACCTGCCAGCCCAGCAAGATGCAGTCCTCCCCCCTCCCCGGCCCCGTCATGTGGAGGGGGCTGTCTCCTCCGCAGGACCTGGGCAGGTGCATGTGGCCAGCCTCAGAGCCACACCATCCCGTCTGTCTGCAGTCACCCGCAGCCTTTTCTCCTGGGACCACTGAGATGAACCCTTAACATCTGAGAGTCTTCTTTCGGGGCTGAAATGAACTTTAAGTGGACAGTGGAAAGATTTTTGCTTATGTCAATTTCTATCTCCCAACTGTTGGTACTTGAGGGTAAGCATGGCACCTCTGGCTGACACGCAGTACTATCTGGGACTGGGAGGTTTCTATTTTAATTATATTAGAAAGATAATCATAGGTCCTTTACTTGTATTATTGAAGATTGATGAATTTAATGCTATTTCTGTGGATATTTCTCAGAACTATATTATATTTCCAAAATGTTTTTGTTGTTTAATAGTTATTGTTGTACATTAAAAGCAGTGTTTATATGTGTATTATTCAGGAGCTCAGAGCCGGCTGTCAGTATCAACAGGAAAAGTCCAGAGGTAAATGTTGATCATTGTGATTATATATCAGTGCTGTCACTCCAGCTGAGATAGTGATCTGTGATGGTGTATGTGCGAGTGCGTCTGAGTGCGAACAGTTCAGTCAAAAGTTTGGAGTCTAGATTCAAGTGGTGTAAAGTGCACTTAAGTCTCCCCTCTGACTGTTTCCCTCACTAATGTGCATGTTTGTGTGTGCAGAAGGGCTAATGCACTTCGGAGGAAACGGGATCTCCTCGGGGAGGAGGTTGGTACACTACACCTAAGAGAACCAGGAGAGGTCAGGGCACCCACATGCGCACAAACACCCAAACGGGCACAAAGCGGGCTTTGTACAAAGCAAGACACACTCACTAACACATTCACTTTGTTCCTCTCATCCTGATGCAACTTACAGTTTGTTCCACTTGTGTCAATAATGCTGTTTAAGAGTCCTCTGCTTATCTATGTCTGCTCTAGACATACAGGCCACTGCTGTCGGAAGGTGCTCTGTCCCGCAGTGCATTACATAATTTCACATCCAGGGATGCTTCCTCAGGTACCTGTTATGCAACCTGAAAATCTGCATTGAAATTGGCCGTGAAGTGAACGTAACTTTGTCTTCAGAATATTGTGGTTGTCTCAATGGCGGCTGGTGTCAGGAGAGCGGTGCGTGTGACTGTGCTCAGTTCCAGGCAATGGGAGACCGCTGCCAAATCAGTGAGTACTGCTCAACTTGATACTTAAACTTGAACTTGATGTTTCAACATACAACATCTAATTTCATTTTATTCAGTATTACAAGTGGAAGTGAGGTTGGCGTGAGCATACATTGGAACTGGATATGTATACATACTTTAAAATATATTGTTTTTCATTGAAATTATGCTTTTGAGATTGTAGAAAGTAACACATCATTCAGAAGAAATACCTCCCAATATGTCATTTTGCTGTCAGAAATAAGTGAACTATATCCTTATATGTCTTCAGGTTTGACTGTATGTGTTAAAATATGCTAACTCTTTGGTTGGATGCCTAATAATGGTATTGTGTTTCCCAATTAATATAAGAAGGTGAATGAGGCTCCTCACTTGAATGCATCTGACTCTTGATCCTTCAACAAAATGTAATTAGTTCTTACCCAAATGATAATTATCAGATTTTCTGAGATTTGATTGTTCCAAATTTTTAATTTAAATTCAGAGCCACCACGGTCAGAGCTTAAATAAAAGCCCCCATTACTCTCACAGAAGGCTAATCTACTCTGTTCCCTAAGAAGTCTGACAGAACAGAGCCCTTTGAGTCAAGTCTGTCATTGTTACAGTCATTGTAACAGTCATCAAACACTGTAAAACTAGTCACTCATTAGGGAAAATTTTTATGTGTAATCCATGTGCTTGGAAGAAACATCTTCTCTCTGTATATTTGTAGGCCGAAAAATTGGTACTGGAGAAATGTGAGTCACTCCCAGTCAATTTCCAAGTGAAGCTCGGGTAGCATCTTGGCACAACAAACTAGGGGGGATTTCCTGTAACAACAGTCTTTAGAGAATTCAGTCATTCATTTTCCTCTGATAAGTTTAGTGAATAGGTGAATGACGACAGACAGGTATTGCTCATTGTCTTCACAGATGGCATCACAGGATATTCTTGTGTGACTAAACTGCCCATTTATCTTCAGTATCAAACCAGGGCCAAGATAGAGACGGGATCTGTAGGTCCTGGGGTCAGCACCACTACGAAACATTTGATGGGATTTACTTCTACTTCCCTGGCACCTGCTCCTACATCCTGGCCCAAGACTGCCACTCGAGCACGCCACAGTACACCGTGTGGGTAAGAGCGCATAGATGAAGGTTATCTACCGATTTTAAGCAGCTAAATAGAGCTAAGTAGGTTTAAGTTGGTGTCAGGTTCTGTAGTGCTCAGCTTTATGCTAGGTTCATCTCATTACAGACAATTGGGTATTTTTAGATAGACAGGTCATTTTACAGAGAGTGTGTGTGTGTGTGTGTGGATTATTACGTTTTTTTTCCGCCTTCCTTTGATCCTCTTTCATCTTGTTTTTTTTTTCTCTCAGGTCCATAACAGCCGAGTGTGCGAGGGTAGTGTGTATTTGTGTCCCAGAGCTCTTAGCCTGTTCTTCCCTAATGAGGAGGAAATTCACATCTCTGGTTATCAAGTCCATCAAGGTGGTCGCCGGTTGGTATGCATTTTGATTAGGTGTGCTATGTATGTCATTCAGTGGAGGTTCTACCACCTGCCTGTTTCCAATATTGATTCCCTAGGGCAAGGAAATCTGGTGGTTATCCTAAATCAATAAAATAAAACAATGAAAATATTATATCCATATTTTGAACAACTTCGCCCTAACTCAATTTAATCAGTTAAGTCAAACTATTTTTTATTTTGTTTTAGAATTTTGACACAGTGCTATCAGAGCTTGTCTGTGATACATGATGCATGACAGCAACTAGAGACAATGCGGTTTTGGTTCCTCCACTAGGAACTTTACATATTGCAACTTTAAAGCTGGGGTATCCAAAATTGTTGCTTCATCAATCAGTGTTTTTCAACCACTGTGCCGCGGCACACTAGTGTGCCGTATGATATTGTCTGGTGCGGGGTGAGAAATTTGCCTACTTTGTCTAAAAATAAATTAAGATTAAGATTAAGAGATCCTTTATTGGTCCTACAGTGGGGAAATTTCAGTGTTGTTGTATTGTATTACTAGCTTGGAGCTGAAGAACCCATGTACTCAGGGGATTCTCGCGGTACTGCAGACTAAACCAGACTAAATTCACGTTGGCTACCCAGAAATTTTCCCCATAGGACTCAATGTAAACTAAAACAGCTCGACCTCAGCTGACAGAGAACCTACAGCTCTAATAAAGGTCGGATTTTGTGGGGATTTTAGTGTCCCTTGTCATCCTGAACTTTTTTTCTTCTTAAATCCTTCAGTTTTCTTTAAATCCACACATTAATGCCACAAACTCTGGCCGTCTGGCTCTCGCTCTAACTCCCGCTCTGATGAGCAGCTCTAATTGGTGAGAGCGCGGCCGAGCCCCTCTGTGCACGTGCATGAGAGCCACACACGCGTATTTGGCGCAACGCATCATGGGAGATCATCCACTGCACAGAACTGGGAGGACCAGACGATGCCAAAATACAGGCAAGTTCCCATGGATCTTTGCGAGTTCCAGGCAAGTTCCGCTAATCTTTCGGCGCCCATGCCGGCACAATGCGCCGCTGAGCACAAACCATTCATTTGAATACGGCGCCATCTTGGATCGCAATCTTGGGACATAGGGACTCAGTAAAGTGACAGTGACATATGGTTATTGCACATTCTGATATAAGTTAAGGATATTGCAACGATGCATGATTGTTTGTTGTACAGTCTGACAGCAGCAGGATGGAAAGACCTGCGGAACCTCTCCTTCACATCGAGGATGAATAAGTCTCTCACTGAAGCTGCTCTCTAGAGCAGAGAGAGTGTCCTGCAGGGGGTGACAGTCATGGTCCAGCATACATGTTAGTTTGTCCACGACCCTCCTGTCCCCCACCCGCTGCACTGTGTCCAGGGAACAGCCCAGGACAGAGCTGGTGACCTTGTCCAGCTTCTTCCTGTCCCTCTCTGTGATGCTGCTGCTCCAGCAGACCACACCGTACAAGATGGCTGATGCCACCAGAGAGTCATAGAAGGTCTTTAGGAGTGGCCTCTGCACTCCAAAAGACCTGAGCCTCCTCAGCAGGTAGAGTCGGCTCTGGCCCTTCTTAAAGAGGGCGTCTGTGTTATGAGTCCAGTCCAGTTTGTGGTTCAGATGAACACCCAGGTACTTGTAAGAGTCAACTCTCTCAATGTCCCTTCCCTGGGGCTGGCGCCGTAGAGTGAGTTCTGTGGAAATCCACCACCGTCTCCTTGGTCTTCCCCGCGTTGATGAGGAGGTGGTTCCGCTGACACCAGTCCACAAAGTCCTGTATAACTCCTCTGTACTCTGTGTCATCATCCTCGGAGCTGACTCCGATGATGGGAGAGTCGTCGGAGAACTTCTGTAGGACACAACCGTCCGTGTTGTGTCTGAAGTCTGCAGTGTAGAGGGTGAAGAAAAACGGCGCGAGGACTGTCCCCTGGGGGGCTCCACACTGCAGGTCAGGACCTCAGACACAAAATCCCTGGTTCTCACAAACCGGGGTCTGTCTGTGAGGATCCACTCAGACAGGTCCACTCGTAGGACTACGAGCACGCCACCGTTGGCGAGTGCTGACTTGTTTTGAACTGTGGAGTAACCACGTAATACTTTTTTATATCAGTAGATGGCAGCAGATAGCTAAATACTTTGAAACGTAAAAATTGGATGCAACCACTGGATGTAACAAACAGCGGGGAGCATTGTGGCAAGAAACGTAAAAATTGGATGCGACCAACAAATTTAACAGGCAGCGGGGAGCGAGTGAGAAGTGAAAGTGTGAGACGTTTTTGAAAAGGAATTACGCCTATCTGAACAGGATTCACATCCTCCGCTCTGACCCTAGGGCAGCTGTGGCCACATTGTACTGCCAGCCACAGCTCAGCGAACGCACATCCGTAACGTGGTACCGAGCGCGGACCATAGACGCGTGGACAGAATCATAGACATGCGGACAGGACCATATACGCAGGGACAGAACCATAGACACACGGACAGAACCACAGACGCGCAGACAGAACTTTAGACGCGCAGACCAAACCATGGACACGCGGACAGAACCATGGACTTGCATTCAGGACTGTGTCTCCCCCTTGTCTCCTCTTGAAGTGCAAGCAAAACTCCCGAATTTAAAGCTCGGATGTTAAAGTAAGAAAATCAAACTGAACACACAACAGGCCATTTTCTATTATTATTTTGCAGACTTTAGAACCTTCTGAGTCATTATTTGACTATTTGGGCTGAGAGTGGATTTTTTATTTATATTTTTCCACACAGTTAGTGCCACTTTACTCATTGTATTGAGAAATATTAAACAAAGCTTAATGTCAAGGCCTGGATGTAATCTCTTTGATGAGAATTACTTTATATTGTGAATATAGGTACAGAGTGTATATTTTTTCATTTTTTCCGGGTGGTGTGCTGTGTGATTTTTTTCAAAGAATAAAGTGTGCCTTGGCTCAAAAAAGGTTGAAAAACACTGTAATAAATAATACACTTTGTTAAGTCGCATTTTGTGAGCAAATCAAATCACAACATGCCGTCTTCATTTTATTAGAAAACTTGGTATATTTTGCATACTGTGAGTCACTATTTCATTGATTGGCAATGTGAGGTGGTCTTCTCTTTCCCATTTTCTGTCAGAAAAAGCTTATTTAAGAACAATGTAACAGAGGCCAAAAAATAAACATATGTGAAAACTAGTGATGGATCTGTTTGGAACTAGATGGATTTTTTTACCTGTACATAGTAACTTTTTGTAGTTTTAAAGTTAGGGACCCCAGCTTTGACCCTCATATTAGATTAATCTGCTGTGGTCTAAACCCTTATTTTTTTCTAACTTGCTGTCATAGGCTCAGTCTGCCTCACACAATTGGAGGTGTATTTATAGAGCGCCTGGCCGACTACCTGCTGGTCAAGAGTGTGTTTGGGTTCTCTCTGGCCTGGGATGGGGAATCTGGTGTTTACCTAAAAATGAGTGAAGACCACCAGGGCGGTCCTTGTGGTTTGTGTGGCAACTTCAACCACCTCTCACGGGATGATCTCACAACTGCCAGAGGTATGTCTCCATGCATTCTTTAAAAAACGAGTTTCTACCTCTTGCATTTTAGGTACGATCTAAAGAAAATCCTTAGAAGCAAACTGGTCTTCAAGTGCCCACAGTGCCTAGTTGTGTAACGTATTTGAACAGCTATTAGAACAAAAACACCAAGTACTTCTGAGAATCACTGTAATTCAAATCATGGTATTGTGTTGATAAGACCAGGATTTAACAGAACCCCCACAAATTATTGATTCCCAGAAATTGTGTATTTTAGTTCAGATGCAAATTGGGGTCTGACACTTTTGAATTGTTTTGAAGGGATCCACACAGATGAGCCTGCAGCATTTGCTAACAGCTGGACTATTGACCTGCCCCATGAGCGACATTGTCCCTCTGTTGATCTCGACTTCAGTGGGCCTTGTCAATCCGAGTCTGACATGGATGTAAGTTACCAAAGACCAAGAAAAACACTTTCTGTAATATTGTGATGCTTCATTTGCCTCCATTATGCACAGGATGCTATAGAGAAATGCAGTGCACTTCTCTTCTTCCCATTCCTGTCATGTCATCAGCACATTGATCCAAATCCCTTTGTGGCCAGTTGTGTCTCTGACCTGTGTGTGTAAGTTGAGTGTATACATGTATTCCCTGCTGGATCGTTTGTAATTGTATGTAAATGATGTGTCTTAAGTAAATGTGCTGTCTTTAGGTCTGATGACGAGGAAACATTTTGCAGAGCTTTGGTTGAATACACTCGTGCTTGCTCACATGTGGGTTATCCCGTCAGAGAGTGGAGGGATAGTTTTCCATCCTGCAGTAAGACTTCTTTGCATGTTTACCCTGCCGTTCAAAAGTTTTCAATTTAATTCTATTTTTCCTCGTATAGCCCTAAATCACAACAGTACAGTAGTTATCTGATTGATTGATTGATTGATTGACTCTATTTTGGTCATCACATGAACAAAGTTCAAACATATGATATAATATAATAATTTGCAACCAAAAAAGGAATTGGCAGAAGCAATGCTTATTTGAGCCTATCCTATTCTACATTTTCGGTTTAACGTAAAAAAACACTGTTCATATTTATTTAATACTTTAAACTTAAGATACGTTTTAAATTGTAAATAAGGAAATTGTAAAAAAAATCTTCTTTTAATCAATTCCATAATTTCACTCCAAGAACAGAAACACACTTTGATTTCACTTTAGTTCTTGCTTTAGCAGATTCAAAAATAAATACACCTACTGTAACATTATATTGTGTCACTTTTTTATATTGTATAAATACATTATTATTAGGTGCAAGATACCCCACTTTACTCGCTATTCTAATCGCCTTTTTTTGTAATTTTTGTATATAATCTAAACATCTTTTCCCTTCTTTTTCCCAAATCTCAAATAGGGCAGCACTAAAGAAAAATATATTAGAAACAGAGCCTTTTTGTTTAAAACGTCTCTTGTTTTGTAGAGAAAAGCAATGGATTTGGATACTTGATGTTTGATGCTATGTTATATATTCTTACTGACAGTTTACTATCTATGATCACACCTACTGTAGGAATTTGGTTTCATATACTCTTTCAAATTCCACTCCATTCATATATAGTTTAACATTGTCTATTTCCTGAAAATATCATGCATTTTGTTTTGTTTTCATTCAACAATAACTTATTAAAGTTAAACCATTTTTTTATAAAAATCTTTTTTCACCACTTGCAATACTTCAACTATATCTTGTCCAGTACAAAAGAAATGTGTGTCATTGGGAAACAACATTTCAGCTAGGATGGTGCTGAAAAAATATCATTCCGATACAGGGCAAATAATTTAGGTCCCAGGACCGAGCCTTGCAGAGGACTTTAAACAATTGTTGAATTCGCCAACACAGATCAGAGAATCAAACAGTTCAAACACAAGAAATAAAATAGAAAACACATTGATTTTGGTCCATCAGGGACAGATGACCAATGTCACTAAGTGTTAATAAATGTCCATAAATGTTTAGGTGACTTAGCTTTAGAATGAAAAGCACTGTTTTTTTTTTTTTTAAATCGAGGATGACTTTAATCAGAAAAACTATTCAAAAATATATGATTAGGAAAGGTTTATGCTGATTGTATAAACCTTATTGTATGGTTTACATTTGATAGTTATCAATGTCATAACTATGCATATGAATTATATATTTGCAACTCATTTGATGAATCAAACATGATATTTTATATAAAACATAAACTTTTCTAGGTGACCCCCAAACCTTTGAACAACAGTGTATATTGTTGTAGTATGTGAACTAAAGAACCTCTTCTTACTAAAACCTTTCTATTTGCCTCTAGATGACGGCTGTGAGGACCGTTTTGTTTATAGAGACTGCATCAGTTGCTGCCCACCCACCTGTACATTTGAGAAAGAATGTTTGGGAACAAACTTGCACTGTCTAGATGGATGCTACTGTCCTGATGGTACAAAAGCGTTAGACCTGTAAAATAAAGCATACATACTTCATAAGCATTATGATACCATCTCTCCAGGCCTGATCCTACAAAATGGATCATGTATTGCTGTCTCCCAGTGTCCTTGTGTTTATCATGGGACTTCATATGGACAAGGACATGTACTGCATCAGGAATGTAGTGTTTGGTCAGTATAATATTATATATTTTAAGGTAGTTGAAATGTGGTCTCCTGAACATCATACATTTTGTGCCCCAGTGTGTGCATGGGTGGAGTGTGGAACTGCACAGAAAACAACTGCACTGGTAAATTGAATCAACACTCATATAATGCTGGTCCAGCTCATTCTTAAATCTAAACATTTGCTCAATATTGTATTTCCAAGCTGAGTGTTCAGTGGTGGGGGATGTGTTTGTAACAACCTTTGATGGGAGGATGTTCCTCCAGCCTGGGACATGCCAGTATGTACTTGCAAAAAGTCGCAACAGCAAGTTTATTGTCACGCTACAATACACTACATGTGCTGAGGTAAATGGGAATGATTCATATTACATATATAATTACATATTTTAATTCTTACTGTATATGGCATTCTATCTGTAGCATCAGGTGTGTATTCAGTCGGTGACACTAGTGTTAGATGAAGACGTGAGTCGTGAGATCACCTTGACCCGGGAAGGGGAAGTGATCTTTGGAGTGAACCCTGCCCCTCTCCTGCCCTATGTGGATGGTATTATGTGACACGTGTATTTACTTATTTGAAAAGCGGACATTACACATTACATGTTGAATTTCATAATGCTGATATTTGCTTTACAGAAACGGTGGAAATACGAAAGCTAACCTCTGTTTTTACTCAACTGAAGACAGAAATTGGTTTGCGAATTCTCTATGATGGTCAAGGGGGACGGATCTATTTGCAGATCGAAAACTATTGGCGTGGATTAACTCTTGGCCTGTGTGGGACATTTAATGGCAATTTACGAGATGACTTCCTGTAATGACCTTACTTCACCTCATCATCACCTATTTTGACCAGTTCTATTTATTCCATGTTGTGTGTTATTACAGCTCTCCCTCTGGAATGATTGAAGGAACCCCTCAGCTCCACAGCAATGCATGGAAGGTGTCCTCTGCTTGTGTAGCTCCTGTTAATATTCCCATTATAGACCCATGTGAGATGAACCAGCACAACGGTATTATGAGTAAAACATCCTCGCTATCTAGATTGAGATGGATGATTTAAAATGTAGTCTGCATGTTTACTTGTAGTATACTATGCAAACCAGTGTGAGGTTCTGGTGGGGACTGTGTTTGCTGCGTGCCATGGCCACATCAGTCCGAGCGTGTACCAGCAGCAGTGCCGGTACCAGGCATGTCGCTGTGGGGGCAGCTGTCTGTGCACAATCCTGGCTCATTATGCATATCTCTGCTCAAAACACGGAGCTGACATAAACTTCAGGCCGCATGTTTCTGAGTGCGGTGAGTGCAACGCTGTGACAGTATTATCACTATGCTAAATCGCAACGTTTTGTCATTTGTCCTGTGTGAAGGGGGGGTGTGTCTTGGTGGAATGCTGTACCACTCCTGTGTCTCGTCCTGTGGTCGCACATGTCGTGCTTTGTCTGGCTCAGAGACCTGTGATCCAGAGGACTGTGCAGAGGGCTGTGGCTGCCCACAAAACAGTTACTATGATGATGTCCGGCAGCGTTGTGTGCAGCTGTAAGACCTTATCAAATAGGTGATCAACATTCCGATGTAATCTTTGTTATTTAATTTGAAAGCTCCTGGTTTTTGATTAGGTCTCAGTGCCACTGCTACTCCATGGGTGGTGTGTCACAGCCGGGAGAGGTTACCTTCAGTGTGTCTGGTCCTTGGTGAGTGTTCAGTAAAGGTACTTTTGCATTTCCCAGCTGACTTATGTGTTTTATTCTACTTTCCTGTTTCTTGTTCTTTTCCTCAGTTTGTGCAGAAACGGGAAGATGGAATGCGTGCAGGAGGAACAAGGTCTTACCATATCACTGTTTTTCTCTCAATGGCAAATACAATTTTAAGATTTAAGGCTTTATTGTTACTTTGTTTCTACTGTTCCTTTTTGTATTCTTACTGCAGAGTCAGACAGCACAGAAGTTGGAGAGTGTCCAGAGGGTAAGGTGTACCACAGCTGCAACGAGCAGAGAGGAGGGGTGGCCTGTGCTCCAACCTGCCGCAACCTCATGCTCAATATGACCTGTCCTCCAAACACGCCCTGCATACCAGGATGTGTCTGTCCCCCTGGGTAATCACCTTCTTCAGCCTTTCAACACATGACAGCTTATCACTTTATTAAAGGCTACATGAGTAAATATCCAACAATACGTCATTATATACATATACATAAAACAATACTGCTTTTAATGTTAGTAATTAGTTTGTGAGGTTATCATTTTCTTGGCATAGATATATTGTTCTAAATATAGATTGTTAAATCGATTAAAACAACTTTTATAATGTGCATACTTTAATGTGAAGTAGTCATTTTGATGAGCAACCTTTTATGTGTGAATTTATTTTTCAAAGGTTGGTCCTGCACCATGGAGAGTGTTACTATCCAGAGAACTGTCCTTGTGCTTGGCTTGGGCTTGAATACCTACCTGGGGAGACAGTAGAGACTCCATGTTACAGATGGTATAATGCTTTGCTCTTGACAATATCATGTTGTATAGTGTATTTGACAGTTAAACATACTGTACTCTCTTTTTATTAGTGTGTGTCACCGTGGCTATTTTAACTGCAGCTATTCTCCATGTCCGGCTGTGTGCACTGTGTACAGTGACCGACACTATCATACCTTCGATGGACTCGAGTATGACTACCACTCAGACTGTCAGGTCTACCTCATTAAAGTAAGTCTTGCTTACTGGAGCTGTACTTGGACAAACATGGCCTTAGGTATTTCTCAGAAGGATTCTGGAATTTACTGTGACCACACAAGTGTCAGTTTCTAAAACTGTGTGTGTAGGCCAAATACGTTGTTGAGAGCCAAGTGGGAGCATTATTCATGTTTATAGCCAAGTCTGAATTGTATCTGGAAAAGCTTGTTTAATCCTGTTATAAATTGTAGCCTTAATGAGAACAGATTAAGAAGAGTGTTTTTGTGAACATTGTTCATCGCTTCGTTGACACCAGGGTAATGCTATCGGACATTGGGCAAGGCTATAACGAGACAAAGGCACTAGTGTTCAATCCAAACCCCTGGGCTCTGGCGCTCCCAGGGATATAGAATTAGAATTAGCAGAACAGACACACTGATTCACATCCAACAGGTTGCCGACCACCACTCAGACCACAGAGAATGGATGCAGAGGTCACAACTCTGTCCTAATAGCCGGCAGTTACTTCCTGTTCTTGTTACATTTCACTTACCTACAAGGGTGCTGCTTCCTCCAGTGTGTATTGTATTACAGTATATAGAGTGTACACAATTTTAAATGTCTAGATGATTCATGTTACATTACAGAAGCTTGTAATGCTTTCTTCTGTTATTAGAGCACTGACGAAACAGAGATATCCATCATTGCCCAAAACAAGGACTGTTATGAGAGTGGCATTGTGTGCCTGAAGACGTTGGTCATTCATGTGGGACTTACCCAAATCTACTTTACGGACAACTCAGGCAACCCTGTATATATAACATAACATCCTTCAAACTAATTTTCTCCGCATCTCTAAGACTTATCTGCTTTATTTACCCAGAGCCCATCCACTGTCATTGGAAGAGGATTCGAGTTTGAATTGTGGAAGGCAGGATACTACACAGTTGTTCATTTTTCAAATCAGGACTTAACCATCCTCTGGGACCGCAAGACAACTGTTCACATCCGAGCTGGGCCTCAGTGGAAGGTCTGGGTCAGAAAACAATCCCACATTATAGGTGTGCAGGTGTGCCTCTCACGCAACCTGCACAGCCTGCCTACTGCACAACAGTACAATTATTATTTATGTTTCTTTAAACATTAAAAACATTGCCCATTATTCATAATTAGAAATTGACTATAAGGAACACACTCATACCTGTGTAATGTTTACCAAATCCTGGTTGAGACTTTTGAGCTGTGAAATGCATTGACAATCAGATACAATAATAGTACTAAAACTAAACTCATGTGAGCAAGTAACAGGACAAATAGTAACTTTTGCAGTTTAATAAAATATATATCTATATATATAATTCCACATTCTAAACACTTTTTTTTGAGAAATTACTTCTGATAAAGAGGACTGCCGTTTTGAGAGAAGTAAACTTAAGAAATGTTTGTGATGGATTGTGGTGGAATATGGAATATGGTGCCATATTGTTATCCACGAGAATGAGAATAATGTTTATATTTTCAGGGGCACCTGAGTGGGATGTGTGGTAACTTTGACAGTGTGACTGTAAATGACATGAGCACCTCAAGCCACATAGAGGTCAATAACGCCCAGACGTTTGGAGACAGCTGGGCCCTGGGGCAGGTGGGGATCCCCTTCAACTTTCTCTAATTTGTTTCCTTTACTCCTTTATCTCCCCTACTTACTCTCCTTTGAAAGCTGCATCTGTAATTCCTGTGTACTCCACTCCCCTGAGTTCTGTGTGATATTTAAGAGTAATCAGACACTGAATCAGCTGTGCGTGTGTGCGTCAGTGTGAGAGTGACTACGTACTGGCCCGACCGTGTGAAGGGGACCTGGGCCGGCAGCCGTATGCCAAGAGGGAGTGCGCTCTTCTCTACAGTGATGTCTTTGCCCCTTGCCACAATGTGGTGAGTCATTTCAACCATCAATAGGAGCACCTACCCTAACATGTACTTATTAGTCTGTATTTTTGTTTTTAACCAGCAGGGGGCGCCACTAGTATGTACAAAAACATTGTCAATAGTTGCTTTTAATGACCCTTCCCAATGTTTGTGTACAAGTAATGAAGCTGAACTACCTCTAATACACTGAAACTTGATCAGAAAATTCCTTTATGTGGTCCTCTTCCATTTGATTTTGACCCACATTCAATAACTCAGGTCTTCTATCCTGTGTGAATAATTGAAAGCTAGTCACCCCTCCATGAGAGTTCAGCAGCTATCCTTTGTGAAAGCTCCTCCTGAACCACTTTGTTGTGAATATAATGAGTGTTTATAAGTACATGCATATTTGAACGTGGCTTGTATTTCTCAGGTGGATGTGTCCTGGTTCTACAGAAACTGCCTGACTGACACATGCAATTGTAACCGTGGGGGTGACTGTGAGTGTCTCTGCACGTCCATAGCAGCATACGCACACAAATGCTGCCAACAAGGGGTCACTATACACTGGAGGTCACCATCAGCCTGCCGTAGGTCCCACTGACTAACAACTGTTACGTGAACTGTCTGTTTCTCTTCATTTTAGTATTGAATGGAGCAGTGTGGGAGGCTGCAAATTTTCTCACAATTCATAACATTGTACTTTGATATTATGATGTTTGTTCAAAATACTGTTAGTTATTCATCTCTTCTTGTTATTCTGCAGCCTATGATTGTGAATACTATAATCAGGGTAGGTTCAACAGAACACTCAGCATACATTGCTTGTCCCATGTAATGTCTGTCATAGCCTGTTTATCCCCTCAGAGTTAGGTGATGGTCCATTTTCCATAGTGAGTGCTGTGTATAATGACACCATGTTTGGGGTGAATCGCAGCAGCAGCAGCACTATTTTCCCTTTGTTCAGAGAGAGCACAGGGCTGATGCCTGCTCCAGGCTTGCTCTTCAACTTCATGATCACTGCAGGACTGCAGAAGGAAAAAACATCACGTGAGTGTTAGGATTTACACGACACATACATACAGCATTGCCATCTCTGTGACCATATTTAAGGGGTTCCCTTCTCTTATGCCTACTAGGTGTCCCTGTAGTGTCCATAGAATCTGCAGAGCGTCCAAACTACTTCATTGTGGTGTCGAGCCGGAGCACTGTCCATCTGGAGCGCTGGAGCAGAGGCCCCGAGTTCAGTCGCAAGGCCACCTTTATCCAGCACCAGGGATTATTCCTGCCTGGGCATAGCTCCTTCGAACTCATCAGCCAGCCTGGGACTTTTCTAACCTTGACACGAACTGCTGCACAAGCCCAAAGATATGACTCCTCTGAGGGCTTTAAGGCCAGCAGCAGTTTTATGCTGAAGGGTCAGGAGCCCATACATATCCATACACATTCTGTATGCTCTAGCACAGCTCCTTCATTATATTTTGTTTTTTATTGGTCTAGAAAGCAGTTTTGTTATTCCCTATCGTATGATGTGTGAGTGGCGCTACCAGGCCTGTGCCAGTCCATGTGTTCACACATGCAGTGATCCTGATGCCACACGCTGCCAATTCTTACCCCCGTAAGTTCAACGTTTAAACATGATTCTTCTTTACTATTACAGTAGTACTAAAATATATTGTATTTATAGTGTGGAGGGTTGTTTTCCACGTTGTCCACAAAACATGGTTCTTGACGAGATCACTAGAAGATGTGTGTACACAGAGGACTGTAAGTACAAACACACATGTTTGTAATTCGTGATAAGTTGTAAGTAGTAAGTCAAATAACATTGTTGATGTTTTGTTAACTAATTGCAGGTGTGATTCTGCCCCCGACTCCTACTCCGTTTGCATATGTCACACGGTCTAATAGAACTACAACTACTCCAACCCCCACTACGGTGACCACAACAACGACAACAAGGCCGACAACCACCACAACTGCAGATACTACCACCACCAAAGCCACTACTACTCTACTCACCAGCACCACAACCTCCACCACTACACTCACACCCACAACCGCTGAGACGACCACAACTGCTTCAACAACTCTCACTCCAACCACTACCACTACTACTTCTACTACTACTACTACTACTACTACTACACTACCAACTACCCCTACAATGACTCAAACTACAGAGAGGGTCACAACAACAACCCCACCTTTACCAACTACTACCACTCATCCGCTCCCTCTTACCACCACCACTACTCCACTTCCAACCACCACTCCAGAGGCCACCACTGAAATGATCACCACGGCTCCAACAACCGCAGCCTTCACTACCACCGTTACTACCACAACCGAAGCCACCACAACTCCTGCCGCAACCTCCACCGCCTTCATCACCACGGCAACCCTCACGCCGACGCCGGTGGTGACAACGGAAAGCACTGTGATGTCTACTGTACCTACTACTCTGCCGACCACTCCTGTTCAAACCACCACAGTATTTACCACCGAGAGCACAAGCCTATTATCCGAGAGCACCATGACAGAGACCGCCCCTACAGAAACAAGCACTGTGACGACTACCGCGACACTGCCCACAACCCCAGAGCCCACCACTGAGTCCACCACTGACTTTTCCACCACAGAAATAAGCACAAGTTTTTCTACTGTTGTAACGGAGGAAGCGGCAACTGTTACTCCCTTTGTCCTGCCAACTTCCCCTTGTACAGTGAGTAAAGCACATCAAAAGATATAGGACTACATGACTATTTTTTATGAATAACAATTTTATGAATTGCAATTGCAGAAAACATATCAAACAACTAGAGTGTTAGAGCTAAGGTACTTAACTTTAAAAAAAAAAGTTTTTTCCAAACAAAATGAGTCTTATGTCTACTTCTTATTAGAAAACACACTTTTAAGAAATATCCTTGTGAGTCACTATTTGACTCTGGGCTGAATATTGCTGGTCTTCTCTGATTCACTTTTCTGCCTGAAAAAAGCAGATCTAAAGATGTTAGATCTGTGTAAACTTGTGATCGATATGCAAACTTGTGATCAAACCAAACTCTTTTTATCTAACTATATTAGATTTTATGACGGAGTTCAATTGTAGTTAAATGTAGACAAATGTAGACATAAAAAATGAACTGAGAAAAAATTAGCTGACACAAGATTTCTGTAGATTTGAGAAGAAAATGCTTGGTGAGGTATAAAATTATCACTGTCAATATGAGTTCATATTATTTGAGAAAATTTCACTCTGAGCAGATTTGCCAACCAAACAAGCACAAAATATAAAATATTAAAGCTGTTTTTTCCATTGGCAAACCTTCATCTACTTTTTCCCAATTCATGAATATTAGGGAATCAATCAATCAATCAATCTTTATTTATAGGGCGCTTTTCCTGCACAGGGCAACACAAAGCGCCTCACAGTCCACACCACACAATGCACAAATCATCACCATTAAAATACAATTAAAAACACATATGTAATTAAAAAGCATTAAAATCACATAAGTAATTTAAAAACATAAGAATCACACAAGTAATTAAAAACAATAAAATAGTTAAAAACACAAAAAGTTACAACAATAAATAACAAGGTGTGTTAAAAAGATAAAATTCTCTAGTTGTATGCACAGGAAAAAAGAAAAGTCTTTAACATGGATTTGAACATTGACAGAGAGGCAGCCAGTCTCACATCCTCAGGAAGACTGTTCCAGACTTTAGCTGCATAGATCTGAAAAGCAGCCTCCCCCTGTCTAGTCCTGACTCTGGGCACTAACAAGAGTCCCGTCCCTGCGCTCCTCAGAGTCCGGGCTGGTTCATATGGGACTAGCATATCATGGATGTACTTTGGTGCAAGGCCATGGAGAGACTTGTACACCAGGAGAGCTGCTTTAAAGTCTATCCTCTGGGCCACGGGAAGCCAGTGCAGAGACCTGAGGACCGGACTAATGTGGTCGTACTTCCTGGTTCTAGTCAGGACTCGGGCTGCAGCATTTTGAATATACTGCAGCTGTTTTACTGCATGTTTGGAGATACCTGTGAGCAGGCCATTGCAGTAATCCAGCCTACTGGAAACAAAAGAATGGATAAGAATCTCCAAGTCTGCCCTGGACACAATATTTTTAATTTTGGCAATATTTTTCAGATGATAAAAAGCTGCTGATGTTAGCGATCCAATGTGGCTATTGAAGTTTAAGTCAGAGTCCATTATTACTCCCAGATTTCTGACCTTATTTAAAGGCCTTAGGGAGAGAGACTGAAGGTGACAAATGACGGTCTCTCTTTGTTTCTCGGGACCAAAGACAATCATTTCGGTTTTGTCCGCATTTAGCTGGAGAAAATTGCATTGCATCCACTCACTGATCCGCTGGATACAGTGAAGGAGTGAGTCCACCGGTCCATGCTCTCCTGCAGTCAGTGAGACATAGATCTGAGTGTCATCAGCGTAATTGTGGTAGGACACTTTCATACTTTGAATTAACTGACCTAATGGCAGCATGTAAATATTGAACAGGAGAGGTCCCAGAATCGACCCCTGTGGCACTCCGCAGGTCAGGGCCATATTATCTGAGACATAGTCTCCAATCTCCACACAATACTTCCTTTCTTCTAGATAGGACCTAAACCAGCTTAGGGCAGTACCAGCAACACCAACCCAGTCCTCCAGTCTCTGCATGAGAATCTCATGGTCAACGGTGTCGAAAGCGGCACTCAGATCTAACATGACTAAAACAGAGACTTTTCCTGCATCAGTGTTAAGCCGAATATCATTTGTTACCTTGACTAGAGCGGTCTCAGTACTGTGGTGTGGTCTAAAGCCAGACTGAAACATGTCAAATGAGTCATTAGATATTAAAAATTCAGTAAGTTGTTGGTAGGCAACTTTTTCAAGAATTTTTCCCATGAATGGCAGATTTGAGATGGGACGGTAATTTTCAAGTACCGCAGCATCCAAACTGCTCTTTTTTAGGAGGGGCCTGATGACTGCCTTTTTCAGGGCCATTGGAAATGTTCCAGATAAAAAAGACATGTTTACTATTTGTGTCAATGAGGGTAATAGACTACACATAACAGACTTCAGGAATCTAGGAGGTAGTACATCCAGACTGCAGGTAGAGGAACTAAGACCTGTGATTATCTTTTTAACAGTTTCATCATTGACAGGTGCAAATTGAGCTAGCTCACAAAGCCTCACTGGATGTTGCATTGTTACTTGTGTTGTGGAGGTGATGGTATTTCTGATACCCTGAACCTTGTCTCTGAAGAACTGTGCAAACTCATTACACCTGGATTTGGAGTAGTGTTCTAATGGCAACTCAACAGGGGGGTTCGTTAATCTATTGATTGTTGAAAATAGAACACGCAGATTATTGCTGCAGCCTTCAATAGTTTCAGAAAAGTATAATTCTCTTGTTCTACGTAGTACTCTGTTAAACTCACACAACTTCTCTTTTAAGAGTTTATAATCACCCTGGAGGTTGGACTTTCTCCACTTTCTCTCTGCTCTCCGGCACTCTTGCTTCTGTGCCCTGACCGGGCCTGCTTTTATCCATGGGGCTTTTTGCTTATTTGTGACCATTTTTACCTTCACAGGGGCAATGGCGTCCAGAACATTCAACACACTAGAGGTGACAGAGTTAAACAGTTCATCTACAGTAGAACATGATGTGTTCTCAAAATGGATCATTCCCATAAATAGTTCACCCGTGTTTTCATTTAAGTGTCTACTTCTAACAATTTCATATTTAGCGGGTGGTCTGGTAGCAAAATACATGTTAAAAAATACACAGAAATGATCCGACAGAGCAACATCAACTACATTAACTTTTGAAATATTCACCCCTTTCGTGATAAGCAGGTCCAGGGTGTGTCCTCTGCTATGGGTGGGACCACTCACATGCTGAGTGAGGCCAAAGGATTCAAGTATGGAACTCAGCTCTTTTGCGTATCTGTCATTAACATTATCCACATGAATATTAAAATCGCCTATAATGACTAAACCATCAAAATCTGTGCACACAACTGAAAGCAACTCAGTGAAATGATCAGTGAAACTATGGCATGACTGTGGCGGCTTGTACACAACAATAATAAGAATGGAAGAAGATTTCTTTTGTTCTATTTTAAAAGAAACATACTCAAATGATATGGAATATTCAATATTTTTTGCAGTGTTTTTATTTAAAAAAGGAATTAAAAGTTTGCAGTATTTTAATTGACTAATTGCAACCTCTAACTTGCAAATAATGTTGTTTCCCTAAATAGTGTTTGAAAAGAAATAGATAATTCATAAAACTATTCTCCTATTTATTTAGCTTAGTTTAATTCAATTTTATTCAATGTTGACTCGTATCACCATAAATCACAACAGTAGTTGTGCTAAGTCTTGGAGGACTTAACAAAACCGTTTAATTTGCCAACACAGATCAGAGAATCAAACAAAAAATGGAATGATAATAACCCATATAGCCCTTGGTCCATAAGGGGAAGATGACCAATGTCCATAAATGTAGTTAAAGTGTTATCTTAAAAAAATCACTGTATCTGTTATTCTCTCCACAGCCACCGTACTCATATCGTATTGACGAATGTGCCGAGCTAATCTGTTTCAATGGAGAGCTGCTGCTTCACAACTCGTCTCTCCACTGTCGCTTCAACACCACTCAGCCCCAGTGCAACCTGCTCGGCCTGCCAGTCCTTGTCAGCTCGGACCCCTGCTGTCCACAATGGCAGTGTCCCTGTATGGTCATTTAAAAACCTGTTTGCTCAATATGAACTGTCTTACATCCACAAATTCACTCAACTGTTTTTGTCAGGTCGCTGCACCGTGATGTCAGACCTCCGTGTGATCACCTTTGATGGGAATAATGTCGCCTTGTATGATAATGGCTCCTATATACTTGTGAAATTACCACGAGAGACTATCATTGGTACAGTGGAAAAATGTCCAACGAGTCAGGTATCAATATTTAAAGTGTAATTTTTTTGTAATTCATAGCACAGAACACAGTTGTAAATGTTTTGCTTTTATTGTAGAGTGTCAACTCCATCAGACGTTATGTGAGTAGAGAAAGATTGAGATGAATAGATTCAATTGTATAATTTAATGTCTTTTCTCTTTTAACAAACCTTGTATTAATCAAGGGTCCTATGGGTGCATCTGGGTTATGTTTCAAGAAGCTGAATATCACCACTTCATCTTATAGGATTATTATCCACAGATTAGATCGAAAGGTCAGCGACTTCCCATAATTTCATATCAAAAACATTAGATCAGTCACACTAAGATATGCACTGTACGTGAAATGTTTCAGGTGATTGTAAACTATCGGCCGGTGAGGCTCCCATTTTCTCGACACTCTCTGTATGTGGAGGACACCGGCAGCATGTACCTGCTCCATACACCAGGAGGGATCAGCATCCAGTGGTACCACAGTACTGGCATCATGGTGCTACAGTACATGTCTCCCACTAATGGTTCGGTGCCCACCCGAGGCCTGTGTGGTAAGATGCACTGCTGATGACGAAAGTCCTTAAGGACACTTCGTTTTGATGGTACTGTATGTGACCTGGAACTGGAGGAAAGCCAACCGTGCAGAAAATGCTTTCTCTGAACCATCCCTGCATAATTCAGGATGAACTTTATAACTAACTGATTAACTGCAGATATTCTCTCTGTTGAAAATCCCTCTATTGTGGGATTTTTTTTTCTTGGAATACAATGTTATTTTACCTTGTATCCTAAATGGTGTTCTGTAGGTTGTTGTGATGGACACCCAGAGGATGATCTAAAGCTTCCAAACGGCACAGTGGTTAGAGAAGTGAGCGACATGCTGGTGTTCCTGCACGCGTGGAGAGTTCCGACCACAGATGAGACTGAACACACCCGCAGGGTTGGAGACAACTGCACCATTGGGGACTGCTCCAACTGCATCTCTATGCTGCAGCAGAGAACCTTTGTGCCCTGCCACAGCAAGGTCTTTTACTCCCTACATGAGCTAATATTGTATTTCACACAGACAATATGTTGATCACGGACTAATTAATTGGGCAATGTTCTGTTGCACTGGAGATGCTGTATAAGCCAGCCTCATTGCATGGTGATATTCATTTAGTGTAGGAGGGCACAGAACAAATTGAAATTAAAGCCGCAAGCGGCGATGAAAGGCCTCGCCCCTCTTGCGACCGCCTCCTGGGCGCCAGTCCCACAAGCGTCACGCAGACGAATTGGCAGCCCGATCTGACCAGGATTACATATATAAAAGCTCATTTATATGATAAAGTGCGTCCCTAGTGGTTACCTCCGGGACATGCACCCTCCACGTAGAGTAGTATTTTGCTCGTACAGATGTAAAGATTTGATTTTGCAACTTTGGTGAAGATCGGAAAAGTTTAGGTCAGAAGCCTTCCATAGGTGGCGCTGTAGAGTCATATTAGGTGTGTGTTTTCACACCATTACTCTCAGGCCATTACCAACTGTTAGTGATGTGAGTTTCAGCTCTGTAGGTCTGAGCCTGTGGTCAGGAGAGCATCAAACATGGAGAAATTCCCCACTACCTCGCATGAAAACGATAACAAAATTCTAACTTTTATGCGATGATTACATAACTTCAATCCGTCCAGATGGATAAATGACATGGTAGAAGTCTGTGCGATGAAAATCCAGGGACTAGTACGAAGCCAAAAATGCAACACATTGAACTGCCTGTAGGTGGCGCTGTTGCACTCACAGTTGTGTGTTGCATATCGTTGTGTTCAGGGTCATACGTTGTATTTCTGAATTCATTTTTAGCCTCATCGGACAAACATTTTGCCCTAAAAAGCTCATTTATTCACTTTCCAGCGCCCCCAGTGGTCAGGTGTAGGACTTACAACTTTTGCGTAATGTAATGTTTTGCTCGTGTCGGTCCAGAGAATACACTCAGCGATTTTCGGGCCGATCCGAGCACTAGTGCCCTATTACTTTCCGACAGGTGGCGCTAAAGAGCTCAAATTGGGCGAATGATTTTAGTGTCATTGCGTTCAGGCCATAACCTAATATTACTGATGTGAGTCTCAGCTCTGTAAGTCTGAGCCTGTGGCCCTCAGGGCTCAGCGAAAATGGCCAAAACGAAGGCCTTATTCGCCATGGCGAGGGACGAAAACGGTGAAGATTTTCTAACTTTTTTTCGATGATTATATAACTTCAATCCGTCCAGAGCGGGAAATGACGTGGTAGAACTCTGTGTGATGAAAAACCAGGGACTAGTTCTAATTTATAAATGAAAAGTCAAATTAGTGGCGAAACTTTGGCCCATCATGGCCGACTTCCTGTTGGTCCCAGACATGTGCTTAGAACGGCTTTTATGCTCGTCTCATAGAGATCTATCACTCATCCGAATTTCGTGTACCTACTCCAAAATTTGAAAAAAAATCCCCAGAGGGTCAAAAAAAATGAAATTTCTAGGGGGCGTTATAGAGTCGGCGAGCGTCGGACAATCTGGAAACGTTCATTTTATCAAATGTTTCGCCGAACTGGTCGTTTTAGACCCCCCATGTGCAGACTTTCGTGCATGTCTTCAGGGTCAAAAATCGAATTGAAGTAGCGGAAAAAAAATAAGTATTATAATATGAAACCGGTGAATAACAATAGGCCTCCCCAATACTTCGTATTGGCTCGGCCTAATGAAGGTTTGCACCAAAAATCAACACTGTTTGCAAGGTATATTAGACATAGAATTAAAAACCACATCCATTGAGAGTATGGCTTTATTCTTATATTTCTATGTAGGTGAAACTTTTCATCCGTGTTTCACATTTCATGTACAGTATGGGGAGTGCATCAGACATTGATATCCTCCATGCGTGTTTGATCTGCTTGTGCAGGTTCCTCCGGAGCAGTTCTGTGATATCATATGGGCCGGAGATTTGCACTACAAGAATCACCAGTGTGACTTTTTGGCGGCATATGTGGCAGTCTGCTACACTCATCAAGTGTGCATCAACTGGAGGAGACCTAACTTTTGCCGTAAGAAACATTAGCATTAATAATCAAAGAACTCAAATGTAGCTTTGTGTTACCACCACACATTGTGTGCGTTTGCAGCTCTACGGTGTCCCCCTGGAAAAGAGTACCAGCCTTGTGTGAGCACATGCACCAGTCGCACTTGTCTGAATAAGGACTATTACGAGGAGACCACCTGCTCTTTTATCCGAGAGGAATGTGTGTGCCGACCTGGGACCATCCTCCATCGAGCAGATTCACCCTTCTGTGTCACCGAGGATCGCTGTGGTCAGTCACTGCCACTAATTCAACACTAATGTGGCCAATGCACAATATCAAGTAGCTTATTTGTATGATATGATTATTTGATTATATTGGATTAACCGTTATTGATGTTCACAGGATTTTTTTTTGCTTTTGATCCATCCCTCAACGTCTTTGGCACACGCTGCTCCAGGTGACAGCAGTCAATATGCCTTTTACCGCCTATTTACTGGTGTCACCTGGAGCGGCTGTTGCCATTTTCATTTTGGCATCTTTTTAGCGGTATATAAACCTGTGATAGCACAGTTTACAGTTGACATCACCACCCAGACAAACAGCAGGTGGAGGATATTTGTAAAACAAAGGGTAAAAAGGAACATATTTTTACAGGACCAATATACATGAACATTTAGCTGCTTATGTATGACCTTTTTCTGTGAGCAATAACTAACTCACTCTTTAAAGGAGCTATACCCATTTCTGCAAGGTTTGAATGTTTAGCACCGCCCCTCAACTCGCTCACAGGCTTCTCATTTCCCCTACACTCTCATTCCACGGAGCCATCTAGTTTTATTTGCGATCTGATACGTTAGCATTAGGGCAACTTTTTGTAAGCTGTACAAAAATCACTGATGAAATGGTACAAAAGCAATGCACTGCTAACAAAATATATAAGTAAAAGAATACCACTAGTTTCACGTCCGAATGTATAATTCAGACATTAGAATGTATTAGAATATTTTACTATAATTTATTATACAGCTCCTCACAGAAGCAGTAGAACACACATTTCAAAACGTTCTACCCATCATTTTTTTCTTGATAACAGAACTCTCAAACCAATAATGACCGCTGCCCTTTGGCAATGCAATCTCTGTTTGTAATTCAGGTGTGTAAAATACTATCAAGTACAACGAGCTTTCAGCGCCTGTCACTAGCTGCTTCTGTCTGTGCATAGCTAGCCACGCTCGATAAACAAATACCAATCTATCAATCAACACCTTTAAATGTTAATTGGAGAATATATTATACATATACATCCTTAACACACACGCACGGAGGTTTTTAGAATTATTTGTTAACGTTTTCATGATAAAAAAATACTGTTTTAATGTGACAAAAAGCGATCGCGATAAACCTTTAATATGAAACGAACATTTTAACACACATTTGAAGAGGATCTGATTATGGATTTAGGTTCGGTATATAAATGGGTAACTCACCGCTGATGTTGAGAATTCTTTGTTCAGTTTTCATGTAGTTCCAGAGAGTTTTTTAACTAGCTAGCTTAGCTGTTACCCACCTGGCACGTCACGGCGAAACCTTTGGGAGCTAACTTTTTTATGTGCAGTCATTAAATACATTTTGAATATTAAGGGCTGTCTAATATTCGTTCGAATATATATACTATTATTTTTTTATTTTCGAATTATATTTGAATTTTGAAGTCAAAGCCCAGCGCTGCAGAGGCTAGAGGACGCAGGCTGTTCGCTGCTCGTCCTGTGAGTGGAGGAGAGCGAGCAGCCCGCTAAGCCTCTACTCAGTACTTTTTACGGTCTGAACTCATACACAAGCTGAATCAATGAGCTCAAGTTTTCAATTAAATTGCGGATTACAATACAACTTGTATGTAGTAATAAGCATTTTTATGAACTAATAAAAAAAAAAAGTAGCTCAGTAAGAGAAGCGCTTCCCTTTGGGACCCTTGCAGTGTTTGCAGTTATCTCCTCTTTGTTCGCATCACTAATAGCATCACAGACCGTGACTCTGGATAGTTAGAGCCCTAAAAATTAGCGCTCATTTCCCCGTGTCATGAGCCCCTGGCTCAAAAATGGCCTAAATGACGTGCGCTGACATGATTTCAAAACCACACCGGGTCCACCCCCAACAAGAATTAGCCAATGCTAACATTCAGCATCTTCTGACCTCTCGAAAACGTCTTTACCCGATGGTCCAAAAGTCGGCTCTTGGCCCAAAGCCCACATTCCACATGTGTGTCAATGCTAGTTTAGTCGGTACAACATTTTGAAGACACTCGTCAAATGAATGGGGCTCGTGCCGGCTGACGCACGCGCAGATGTGTTATTTCACATTTTCCAACCCCCTGCGGCCATTTTGAAACTGCCCATAGACCGCGAAAGGGGTGGCACATTAGTGAGAACAGCGGAGATAGGCTTGACTATATCTGTTAATATTTACAGTCTATGGTTAGAACAGTGCCACTTGTCCAAGTGAAAGAAATCGGTTATTTGAACAATGTGAGTTCCCATTGAGTCAAATTGTGTGTGTCTGTGATGGTACTTGCATGAGAAAACCAGATCCTGTCAGAGCTCTGAAGCTAAGCAGGGAAGGGCCTGGTTAATGCTGTGATGGGAGACCTTTGGGAACACAAGGCGCCACAGTGGGGCGGCTGTAGCTGAAAAGTGTCTAACTGCCATTGTGTCCTTAGTTAAGACACTTCACTCACATTGCCTAGAATGACTCTGGTGTGTGTGTGTATGGCTGGTGGTGGTCAGAAGGGACGATGGCACATACTGGCTGCCTTGCTTCTGCCAGTGTTCTGCCAGGGCTGCTTCAATAGTAGTTCATCACCATCGTGTATGAATGAATAAGTGTGATAAGTGTGAATAATGATTAAGTGAATGTGAAGAGTCTTTGAGTTTGAACAAACTTTCCATGTATGGGGATACAGTGCTATTGAAAAAATGCAAGACAGAGATGTGATATCCCTGTGTGTATTTTTGTGCTGGCGTCCACAGTGTGCACAGATAATGAGGGAAACCCGCGTGCCCCTGGTGAAGTGTGGAACGGCTCTGCGCGAGGGTGCTGTCTCTACAAGTGCATGGAGAACGGCTCTGTGGTCTCTGTTGAGCCAGACTGTGATACTGTCTCCACTCCTCTTTGTGAGAGAGAGGGGGAGTATGTGCTGGACGTGCTGGAGGAGGGAGCCTGCTGCCCTAAGAAAATCTGTGGTCTGCTACAAGCTCATCTTACCCATTGTAACATGTTACGGCATATACCCTAATTGATCCCTGTCGCTGTGGCTTTCTGTAGAATGCAACATGACCATTTGTGACAACGAAGCAGCCCCCTGTAACAACGGAAACCGACTGGTGATTGGCTACAGTTCCATGTCATGCTGCCCAGAGTACAGATGTGGTGAGCACATTCAGTATTAATCTTGCACACATTGTAGCCATTTGCAATATGGACAATGACTTGGAGCTGCTAAACTGTAAGCACAATCTAAATTGTCTTTGAAATGTAATTGGTCATTCCAGAGTGTGACCCGATGGCCTGTCCTCCTGTGTCCTCCCCTGAATGCAGGGAGGATCAGTTCCTGGTGGAGGTCAGAGGTTCACAATCCTGCTGCTATTCTTACTTGTGTGGTAAGTTTTAATGGCTGCTACAGGTCTGGCTGAAATGAGGAGCTGGTGTTTGCAGTTCTTGTTCTGTGTTTGCAGTGTGTGAGTCATGCATTGAGCCCATTCCCTCATGTTCCGAGGGAGAAATTCTAGCTGTAGACCTGAACACCACTAATAGTTGCTGTCCACGTTATCATTGTGGTATGAAAAAAGTTATACATGATATCTGAGGAATAAGGCTGTTTTCAAACTAATATTGCTGTCTATTTGTGCAGTGTGCGATATAGGCTTGTGTTCAGAGTCTTCTGTGAGCTGTGCTTCGGGCCTCTCTCTGATCACAACAACAGTTCCAGGACTCTGCTGCCCTCAGTATCACTGTGGTACACATAATACTAGTTTACACATAATTATGTTGGTTAAATATTGCTATTGTTGAGCACATTACAATGGTATTACTTAATTAAATGAAGTCATCATCATAAATCATAAGACGTCTAATGTAAATGACTTGTTTATCTTGTTGCCAGGGTGCCAATGTGACGACAACTCCCGTCCTAACTGCCAAATAGTAAGCAACAGAACAGATCAAGAAATTAATACATAAAGGGATATATTCATCAAGGTTTTGTCTGTGAAAAACCGATTAGGACCCCTTAACATTGGTGCAAACTAAACCAGTGGAGATGTAGATGCAGCAGTTTTAGAAGCTGCATGTCACTCCCTGTTAGTTTATGAATGTTAGTTTAATCAAGGCTTAAAACCGTTCTTGGGTTTAAACAGACATTTTTTCATCCAGAGGAGTCTCAGAAATGCCAAACAGTGACGTAAAGGCCATCAGAATTGAAAGGGACATAAAACGTATTTTAGTAAGACTTTTACACATATAACTATGAACTATGAAAAAATTCACAAACACTTAATTGGCTTAGGCCTCATTTGCACACAGTTTTGCAACTTTCATTTTCACATTACACAGCAAAAAAATTAGTATGGCTCATTTTTATTACTCAGTTTGAGAAAAAAAAACCATGTGATATCCCTGTGTGAGAATCAGCACCTCCAAATCCGAGGCCATGGTGCTCGACCGGAAAAAGGTGCCTTGCCCTCTGCAAGTGGGAGGAGAGGACCTTCCTCAAGTGGAGGAGTATCTCGGGATCTTGTTCATGAGTGAGGGAAGGATGGAGCGTGAAATTGACAGGCGGATTGGTGCCGTGTGCGCTGTATCGGACCGTTGTGGTAAAGAGGGAGCTGAACCAAAAGGTAAAGCTCTCGATTCACCTGTCAATCGTTGTTCCCTCCCTAACTATGGTCATGAGCTTTGGGTAATGACCGAAAGGACAAGATTGCGGATACAAACGGTCAAAATGAGCTTCCTCAGCAGAGTGGCTGGAACGCTCCCTTAGAGATCAGTCACACGGGAGGAGCTCGGAGTAGAGCTGCTGCTTCTCCATGTGGTGAGGAAGCAGTTCCGGATACCTCCTGGACGCCTCCCTGGGGAGGTGTACCGGGCACGTCACACTGGTAGGAGGCCCCGGGGAAGACCCAGGACACGCTGGAAGGACACGCTGGAGGGACTATCAGCTAGACTGGGAACGTCTTGGGTTCCCCCCTGGATGAGCTAGAGCTGGAGGAAGTGTGTGTGGATAGGGAAGTCTGGGTGTCTCTGCTTAGGCTGCTGCCCCCGCGACCCAGCAACGGATGAAGCGGAAGAAAATGGATGGATGGATGGACAGCATAAAAAATACTTTAAAATGACCTGAACATAACTCATTGGCCGCTTTCACTCAAGAATACAATACAATAAACTTGTCTAAGGATTTCTTCTTCAAGAACCCGACATTACAGCATTTTCAATGCGCATTTTGTCTTGTTTTTTTTGTCTATTCCACAAACAATAGGTTCCTACATTTCTAGTGAAGGAACAAAATATGAAACAAATTAACATTATATTGCACCAATAAGGCATATTACTTAATGATTAATAATATTTGTATAATATAAATCCTTTTAAATTCAATATTGCAAACACAAACTTGATGAGCGGTGCCACTAATGACAGCTACAATAAATATACCGTTACGTTTTTAGTTTGTATGTGATCTTCAAAAGTTTATGCTTTTAGGGAGAGGTGGTGGTGGAACTTCCTGAAGACAATGGAGACTGTGACTGCCCTCAACACACATGTCGTAAGTGCAATGGAATCACACAAAAAAGCTTTGTGTCTTACATAAGGCTGTGTGTGCCCAAATGTCGTAGAAATATATTTAACTTTTAAAAACGATGACTTAATGATATCCCGCTGGTTGTACACAGGAAAAGCCGACGTGTGCTTGTTCCAAGGGGTGACTGTCCTGGGGCCCGGGCAGTCCTTAGTGCAATATTTTGAAGGAGAGATGTGCTACACTGTGCACTGTCTGCACAGGAAGGACCCAGACACAGGCTTCTATGCCATGGAGATCAGCTCCGTCAACTGTTCTCAGAAATGTGGACCAGTACGCATCCAATATATAGTGCTAATAGTTGATGTCAAAAATATCTATCGATCGCTTGTGTTTTTTTTTTGCAGCATCAGATCTACGTTACATCCACAGATCCTCAAGTGTGCTGCGGTTCTTGTAAAAACATCTCTTGCACTTTCACCAATGAAAACGGGACCACAGAGCTTTTTGCTGTAAGATTCAACTTAAGGCAGCAATTTTTACATATCATACAGGCATTGTCAACCACAGGAGCACACCTTTGTCTTGTAGGCAGGGAGTTCATGGGTTGAGAACTGTACACGCTTCGACTGCATGGAAACAAGCGTGGGAGCAGTGGTCCTCGCCTCTGGGGTCATATGTCCTCCATTCAATGACACCGAATGTGTTCAGGTCTGCCTCTCCTCTTTACTCTAAGTAAATTCTCCATAGAAGTCTGTGTAATAAATGGATGTGCAATAATCATCTTTCAGAACGGCGGTGTGGTTCAAAGCTATGTGGATGGATGCTGCAGGACATGTAAGTCACAAAGTGCTTTGGGTCATGCTTTGAGCGGTGGATCAGAGCGGTGAGCGCCTTGTTGCCTGGCAGTGGGGGGGCTTCATGGCTGTTTGTTGGGAGCGTGGGCTGGTGGATACTGGCGCAGACTGAGGAGCCTGCCGTTACAATTGCAACAACCTTTACAAGATCAGCAAACAGTGTGATGGTACCAAACACTCAATGAAAAGTAGCATCTTCGTTTCATTTTTTCACATGTGAAGTTATGCCTAAAAGTTTACACACCCAGGTGTAAATTTAGATATTAATTGTATATGTGAAGCCTTTTTATTGTTGTATTTTTAAATTATAAGAACAAAATAACTCTTATGACCATGATCAGAAGTCTCCATCTTCCCTTTGGAGTCTTTTGTGGTAGTTGTGGATTAGCTTCTTTATACTTCTTAGAAAAATGTAAGAATATATCCTTCGTCCCACAGTGGGGAAATTTCAGTGTTGCATCATAAGTTACAGATAATAGGAATGAGGAGCACACAACACAAGATAAATGAATCATAACTCTCTAGTAAAATAACATAAAATCTCTAACTAATGATGAAGAAGCAAGATTTAAATACCCCAGCATGCATGAACTGAGATCTCCCCAGAACGGCTCAAGGATGTGAAAATTATTTGAAAATAGAAAACATGTTTATTTCACAATAAATCCACAGTAGGTTCACACAACCACTAATGATGAGGGGTTTTTGTTATTGTTGTAATCTCTCAAATACAGAAAGAACAATCAAATCTCTAGCTGGTTGTGTAAACTTTCATGCACAATAATAAGTGATATAAATCGTCCTCATCATCCTATCAGATTGAACGTATCTATGCCCGACTTTCCCCTATGAAACTTTGAAACCGTCTTGATCTATGCGCAGTCCTGCTTGCTTCAGCCTGGAACTTACCGTTTGGTGAATGTCAGGTGCAGTGGTTTAACCTGTTTGTTGCTGTGCTTTTTGTCTTAGTTGAATGACTGCTACGGTTAACTGTTAAGTCACCACTGTGTGCATGCACGCTGCACTCACTGCATTCTGCGACTGATGATCATTCCTTCGCTTATATAATCATCATTCTTTGTTTTGTGTTGTTTCAACTCAATAACTGTGATCCCATCAGGTTCTGGAGTGGGTGTTTTACCATTTACCGTTAACCCAGTCACTCCCACTGGTAGTACTAACTGTGACACAGGTACCACCACCCTCAACTCACACTATAAGCCTAACATAGCATACATGTGCTTTCTGTTTCCAGTGTTGGCATAATATGTGCCACAGAAATCTATGTACCATGTGTAGTCTTTTTGTAAATAGTTTTTACACAATCCCCAACATGTCAGTCTGAAAGCTCTACTGCTGGGCAACAAAGAAACACCCACACAGATGTGTTTTGTGTGTGGTCTTTAAACGTTCATATGGCACAACATGCCAATTAAAGCTGGGGTACCTAACTTTCAAACTTGGGCCAACACTTATGTTAAATTGAATCAAATGATTTGATCATATCATAGATTATCATTTGAATGCTTCAAATAATTGGTCATTATTATGACTCACACAGAGCGCAGGGAACACATTGTTTAATATGTAATTTAAGAATATTGTGTCAAAAGAAAAAAGTGAATACATTAATTGAATGTGATATTCAGATAATCTAATAGATTAGAGTAGTAAGATACATATCTTACTATCTCAATTTCTCCAGATGACCAGGTCTACTTGAAACCACAACAAAATAAATATGTAATAAAATCCATCGAGTTCCTGACTCTCAGTTTGGTTCTATCTCTAGTTTTCAGATGTGTGTGGCATTTTTAGATCAGCTTTTTCAGACAGAAAAGTGAAAGAGAAAGGATCCCCCGCATTCAGCCAACCACCTCTCAGCCCAAAGCGTCAAATAGCACTCCACTTTGAAAACGTGTTCTAATAAGTTAAAGACAGCATTTTGTTGTCTGATTTGTTGTGTTTATTTACAAAGACCTCTTGGTACAAACAAAATATTATTATTACGAAACAAAAGTTTGGTACCCTAGATTTAAAAAGATATCGGACTCCAGGTGCCTTAATGTGGGTGCAAAGTAAAATAGCATGATGTTGGTTCCATCTGAATGTGTAAACCAGTTTTCTCCAAGGGCGTCTAATCCCTTTTGTACACACTCAAACCTTTAACGAATGTGTTCCATTCAACATAGATAATATGGTGGTTGTCACTTCATTTATCACGTTAACAGGTAAAGAAGATGGCAAAACATGCAAACGCGTGGCCATAAGAACCACCATAAGAAAAGATGACTGCAGGAGCAATGCGCCTGTGAGGAACACACCAGCACAGCTTGTACTATTCAAAGTGCTTTCTCTCTAATTTTAACTGTTGTTTGTCTTGTTCTACTGTGAAGGTAACGGTCTATTCCTGTGACGGGAAATGCCCCTCCGCTACCATATTCAACTTCAATATCAACAGTCATGCTCGCTTCTGTAAATGCTGTCGGGAGAGCGCTCTACAAACGCGCTCAGTCACACTGTTCTGCTCCCGGAACGCCACGGTGGTAGAGTACAGCTTCCAAGAGCCTTTAGACTGCTCCTGTCAGTGGAACTAACACAACATGAGTGAAGACTGCCACCTTGAAGCCACCAATGGACCCCCTCTGTTAACTGTCACATGTCCTTTGCACTGTAACGAACCGTCGCTGAAAGTTGCAAAGATCTTTCCATGGGAATCAATGGGAATTTAAGGAAATAAACTGACATTTATGGGAATTAACTGAGAATTTTTAATAGTAAAGGTTCTTTCTTCTATTTCATCTAAATTTAGTTGAGGAAAGTGTATGTCAGCAAAATCTTGACTAAAACAAACAGATGCCATTCAAATGCACTTGAATATCCGTGTCATTCCCACGAACATAGCACACTGCTCACTGTGGCTACTGAGACCACGCCCACTACATATGTGTCACATGTACAAAAGATTTCTAGAAGACTGGACCAGAGCACAACACTTTTTAGTCCACATGCTCAAATGTGTGCCAACTGCCAAGAACTTTTTCTACTTACAAATACATCTGTTGAAATATGGGTTGAAAATCTTAGTTATGATACAATTGAATTACATTTAATTCCCGGTTAATTCCCAGTTATTGAATATTTCCAAAATTCTTCAATATGATTTCCCATGAAAATTTACTGGAAACTTTCCGGAAATTTACCAGAACTGTTCCTCCCTTTGCAACCCTATCGGCGCCCCCCCGTCTCAGCAACATTTTTTTTTGCTAGTGCTACACTGTAATTAGCTGATGTATATTATCATTTCATGCAACCAGTGTTTTATTTTTCTATTTTTTTGTATCTGCCTTTGCAAGTGTTGACATTTTGATTATTGGAATTTGCCATTTCTGAGCTACTAGTAATTGTACATTTGGATACTGCTAAGAAAAATAAATGATTCTTCACAACTACAATTTTTTCTCGGTCCCTAATTTTCTTGAGTAAATGTTACTTTAGCCTGCAGTGTTGTTGCTGTGATGGAGTCACCTTAATAACAGCCTGTGTTACGCCAACCAGCTTTTTCTCTCTCCCTTCACATGCCGATCATTCCACATCTTCAGCTTGTTTGTATAGCACAATTCATACACAAGGCAACTCAAATTGCTTAACAATCTCACAAAGCATTAAAATCACACACCATCACAGTACATTAAAAGAGGGAAGACAAAATCCCTCAGTTGTATGCATAACTAAACAGAACTGTTTTTAACCTGGTTTTAAACATTGTTAAGAGAAGAAGCCTGTCTCACATTATCAGGCAGACTCTTCCACATTTTAGCTGTATAAGTCTGAAATGCTGCCTTCCCATGTGCACCAGCAGGAGGCCAGTCCCAGTGCTCCTCAGAGTATTCTTTGGTTCATTTGGCACTAACATGTCGAGGCCATGTAAAGACTTGTACACACGCAGAGCTGCTTTAATGTCTATTCTCTGAATAGTCAAACGCCACACAGCTCTTCTACAGTTTGGGGCCATGGATGGTGCCAGGGGGACATGAGACCCTCCCTTTCAAAGACCCTGACTCTATGTTTGCCTACTACATCCTTCCCCACTCCTGGACATATTTTATTATGTACACACTCCATAAATATAGTATTTAACTCCCTTATAAGAACATTTGCTTTCTCAAAGGAGATTTGGCCCCAGAGGGAGGTTCCTATTATACATGTTTTTAGTTGGAAGAGAAATTGGAGCACCTGCAGGACATCGGGTGAACATGCAAATGCGACACGGATAGGCCTCGTGTCATCTGGGAGTCAAACCCAGGACCCTCTTGTTGAGAATCTATAGCTCTATCCACTGCACCACCATTCCATCAGTGGTTTCGTAGTGTTGAAGAACACTTTACATAAAAGAAAGAATAGAGGGACCATGCAAACATAATATATAACTGTTTACTTCATGCTTACAAATCTAAAATATAAAACAAATTACTCAAACAAATTAGGAATAAAAGTTGTTAAAAATGTGTACCCTAACCCACACAAAGTCACATAGATTCATGTAAATAAAGGGCATTCCCTAAAGCTGTCCTGGGCATACATAAACATACCAAAATGTCCATTACCTCTCCTTGCACTCCCAGACAAGTGGGCTGAACTTGAACACACACTCTGTCCGCCCATACATTATTACCCGGACTGGAGATGTCTTTTCTTTCCTATATGTCTTGGTGAGTTCATGCTTATCTTTACCAAAATTTGAAGAAAGGGTGTCTGCCAGGAATCTCAAGTAATTATGAATTTCATGAATGCAGAGAGGAGCTGTATACGGTAACTCGGGATAGTGAATTTCAATGGGTGGAACTGAGCATCTTCTGATTTTGTCAAGTCTATGTCAGGTAAGTAACTCCACTGCACAGATTCACACCATAACTTTTGAAATAAACCCTTTTTCCATTACTGCCAGGTGGTTTGGTTGACATGTGAGCGACATTCCAGTCCTACAGAGGTTGAGATGAGGTTTTATCCCTTCCCAGAGTGTCAGGATGCAGACAGCTATCTCGTGACATGCAGGACTGAAACTGGCCAGCTGGTAAGACTTGACCGGACAAAAAAATAAAGACGACTTTATTATGATGCAATGTGTGGTATTCACCTCCTCCAGTATGTAGTGGTTTATAACACTATTCCATCTCACATCAGAAAATTGACACATACAAATGTTAAAAGTATCTTATCATAGCTTTCAATCTACATCCTATTCTGTTTTTCTGAATGTGAAAATGTGTTTTTTTCATAATTGTTAATTATCTAATACTTTCTTTTAAGAAAACTTAAGTAAAACTTAATTGCATGGTTGTAATGATACATACTAATACATAAATCATTTCCAGGATCATGTGAACGTGCACACCACAAAACAAAATGAGTTTAGAATGTACAGTATTACAGCCAGTGAGTAACACTGTTCTAAAATATATGATGTATTTATTACAATAGAATTTTTTGTTTTTAATTCACGGAGGAGGAACATTATATTTTTTTCTATTGTAATTATTAACAAATTCTCGTTTTTTTTCTAGTTAGTTAAAAAAGGCTTCATTAAACAAGTTACTTAGGCAATGAATTACTTCCTGGACTGACATTTCAATTCCTAACTGAAGCATCTTCAATAACACAACGTCAATAACGCCTTTCACTGGACTTAGGTATATTTCCTAAACTTGTTGTCTTTGTCCATTTCTCATTGATACACTCTGTTATGATGAAGTGTCTGAGGCCCTGTTGTCTTTCCCCAGGTGCATGAGGAGCAAGTACCTCACTCATCATGTGCTCCTGATTGCACGCTGTGTTTTCAAACTCTTGAGGTTTGGAGAGGTTATGGAGTCACTCTGAGGGCAAGGCTTAACAGCACCTCACTCGCCCAGAGGACTTTTGACTTCAGTGAGTGCCATCCAAAGAATGCCACACTGATTACACCGTTCACGTTCATGATGGAACTATTGTCTTGTGTGTAGGCCAAGTGTCGCTGACAAACTTCCATCTATCCAGCACGACCACATCTGTGTCCTTAGCATGGACGCTTCCCAGACATCAGCAATTGTCAGCAATAACTGTGCGTGACCTCCACAATCATTCAGTAATCAAGAAGGTGGACATACAGTCTGCAGCGATACAGTCCCATTACACTGTCCCAGATGTTCAACCGGGAGTCCGCGTCAATGCTGCAATCACAGTGTCTGCATTTCTGAAGAACCCCAATGTCACAATAAAGCAGCGACTCAGCATGGATATACAGACAGGTGAATTCACAAAAAACAAGGTCCTTCTTATATACATGTACAAACACATATTTGGCACCCAAATTCACTGAATAACAGAGCTGCACACTGCTGCTTCAGCCTGCTTCCTTCTCCCTTTGTCTCTTCCCACACAGAGGCGTATCTTCTGGGGTATGTGCATTGTTCATTAAGCAACAGAGGAGAGTTTACAAAACCAGATGATTATAGAAAGCGCCACTTTTATTCAGTCACTGAAAACAACTACAACTCGCAGCATGTTTAGCGGATAAAACTGTGAGAGCTGGTCCCAAGTCTGAACTAGGACTGAACCAGGACTAAATCAGAACTGAATCAGGACTGAACCAGAAAAAAATTTGATTCAGCCAAAAAAAAAAAAAAAACATCATCCCCTTTGGTCTCAATCAATAATGTTTTTTCTTACGAATAAAGGTCTATCTTAACTTATTTACTCAAATTATTGAAAAGTATTATATTAGTGTGTGCATATGATAAATACTGTATATATAATAAGATATGTAATACATGCATATTTTCACGGACTTCAGATAGAAAGTTAGCATTGTGATAAATCTGGTGCTGTCATCTTTTTAATGTAACTGCACAATGTCCTTAAATAATCTAAATGAAACTAAGCTTCAATCTGTAGAACATCATTGAAGTAGTTGCTTCTGTGCAACCGTTGCAGCTCAATGTCCCCCCGGATGGCTGGCCAACAGAAGACACTGCTACTCTGTTCAGAAGAAAGCTTTAGCCTGGAGCCAAGCCCAACAAAGCTGTGTGGACGTGGCTGCCGGGAGTCACCTGGCCGATCTGAAGACCCGCCAAGATCTTCACTTTATAACTTCACGCCTAATGAGCCACAACAGCCTGCTGCTGCTCTGGACCGCGCTCAATGACAAGCTGGTAATGTACCCACCACAGAAACAACCTTGGGACTTACTGGAATTGGCCTGACTTTGTTAAAAGAGCAGGGATGGTATTGTGTTGTGTGAAGCGACAACATTTTCAAAGCCAAACCAGCATGATTTTCTAAGTACATTTTAACATCCCATTAACAGCCAATTTTTATTTTTTTAACATTACCTTGATACAGAATCTTGTATCAATATGTGTATGGCCAGTACGTCTGTAATCATGGGTACCTGTGTCTCTATGGGTTTTCTCTGGGGCTCCAGGTTCCCCGACTGCCCAAAAACACAGCTCCTGACAGAGGCCCTAGTGACAAGGATGGGTCAAATGCAGAAGATCTATTATCCCATGAAGAAATGGGACAATAGATAACTTATTCATACAATTATATTATCGACTTTCCACAAAGAAGCTCAGTAAGAATGTTTTTTCTGATTTTGTCAGTGTCTATGAGTATTTTTATAGATCTTTATTCACAACTGAGTTTAAAGGAGCAGTTGACGTGCTTTTGAATTTGGTTAGATCTGTTGTACTCCTTTCCAGATTTTGAAATCCACTGAAGGTCAGTACTTTTAAGCCCTGCACATGCTGTTAAGTGCACTTTTGTCTTTGTCATTCTGCAGGCGGAGGGCCGGCCTGTGTGGTCAGATGGATCGCTCAATAATATGACCAATACCACGATGTCATCATTTCTGCCGGAGAACCAGAGCGACTGCTTTGCCCTTCAGAGGAACGCGACAGGGCCCGGATTCTTCCTCACTCCATTCTTCTGCAGCATCCCTCTGCCCTTCATCTGCCACTACAGCAGTAAATAACAGAAACAAATATACTTATGTAACTGGAAAGTAAGTAGGTAGTAAGTTATCTGTCTTTATATTGAGCATCTCACATACCGAGCTCACAAACATGTTGATATTCCATTTACGGCATAATCAGCCAGATAACTGAAGCAAAATAGAATTGATCATTCTAAAAAGTTTATAATAGTATTAATCAGCCACAGGCCTTCAGGTCACAGCAGCAGAAATGGAGTGGTCTCTGGGTGGAGCAGGATGGGTCACAGCAGTAGAGGTTGAGTAGCCACTGGGTGGAGCAGGACAGGTCACAGCAGCAGAGGTGGAGTAGCCTCTAGGTGGAGCAGGATGGGTCACAGCAGTAGAGGTTGAGTAGCCACTGGGTGGAGCAGGACAGGTCACAGCAGCAGAGGTGGAGTAGCCTCTAGGTGGAGCAGGACAGGTCACAAGGTAGAGTTGCCGCTTGGTTTGGACCATTTTCTCTGCTCTAGTCCAAAGTAAAATGCTACATGCTTCATTAGCATTTTTCAAAAAGTTAGCATTCCTCTAATGGATTTTTGCCTGATCCATTTGGTTCGGACCATGAATCCTCTGCTCTGGTCTGGACCCGTGTAGAACCATGAACACTGTACTGCAGCAACATCTCAGGTAGAAAAAAGCAATGAAAATAAAATTATATTTGCGTTATGTGTATGTATTGTCCAATACATACAGTTTATTCTTGGTCATTTTTATCTTAACTTTAACAGTAAGTGTATAGGTCAACACGATTAAGGCTGATAAGGTGATCGTTCTTATTTTTTCTTTTTTGCAGATGAAGATTGGTTTCAGTTTAGAAGGTGTTGCAGCATATCACGATGCGATATATAGGGCATTACTAATGAGTTATATACAGTATATGAAGTAGACTATTTCTATTTAAGATGAAGAATAGACACAAAAAACATTGATTTGCAACCGGTGTTGTTTTGCTGGGCCACAGTTCCGTCACAGGCCTCCTCCTTCTTCTTCGACCTGGTTCAAGCCACAGAGCGAGAGGTGGAACTCCGCTGGAGTCGACTCTTTCCCCTGCACACACAGGGTCTCTCAGCTTTGGAGGTATTTCTTTTGTACCGACAAGAAGAGCCGTCAAATTTCAAGAAAAACCCAGAACAAAGCGACCACAGCCATATCAGAAAATTGGTCAAAGTCCCCATTGCTCTTTCATCTGACGGGGAAACTGTGGCAGGACTGTTCCCAGGGAGTGTCTATTCATTCAGCCTGCAGGCCTCTCATAGCGCCGGCTTCAGGTGGAGCCTGGGACAATCACAAACAGCATACACAAGTAAGTCTTTTGAAATACAAATATGCTTCACTGCAACAAATGTTAATTTGATTTGTTGAAATGGTGTAATGATGTACTGTAGGTCTGTGAAGTGGCGTGTTATCCCACATAGCATGCTTTTTCCTCTCTAAGCTTTGAGAATTTCTCCAGTCAAATCACATTACATTGGAAAAAGTGATGAAAAATACGTTTGGTTTTGTTTATGGAAAAAAATTTGGCAAAATGTATTTTAATTTGCCTGCCTTAAAACAAGATTTTCCAGTGCGACAAAGCAATACAAGAAATGTCTCCCTCTTGAAATTCCTGAAATAAGACTAAATGCTTTCACCGATTGGCAAATGTTGTTTTTAAGATGTACTCAGAACGTACTCAAATTAAGACAAAACAGCAATATTCCTATAATAAGACAGACCCCTTTTAGATGTTTACTTAATTAGTTGTTAGTTCCCCACTTCCAGCTAAGGTATTTGGAAGAAAAGTCCTTATCCATTATACATCACTTTTTTTCTTCATAAATATTACTTTAATTTTGTTTGACCCCAACAGAAAGACAAACATTGGGACAACTTACTTTTTATGAAAGTAAAATGTTGTGAAACAAATTATTTATTTATTTTATTTATTTATTTATACTTTATTAAGGACTCACATGCAAGCACAGGATCCATAGCTAAGAATAATGAAAAAAAAGTTTAAAAAAGATCAGAGTTAAAACACACATAGTAATCACATATTCACATATTTAGACCAAGTCATACATACAAAGAAGCCAGTGACTCCAAAGCAAAGAAGTGAACCTGACTGAGCTAATGTAAGGACAAACCAGTGACTGTACTGTAATAGCATTAGGCACCCTCACCACTCTACACATGAACCGATAGTAGCAGTGACGTAGGGCAGCAGGAAAGGACCGCACCCTGCACTCAGCAAACATCTGACTCGCACTACTGTGTCTGGGGATCTTCAGCAGCATCCTCATCGAGTCATTATAGGCAACAATTAACTTCTGCAAACTGGCCTGCTTATAGCTCCGCCATAGTTGGGCTGTGTATAAGGAAGCACAAAAAAAAACTGGAAAAGGGAGGTTTTAACATTCACAGAGCAAACTTTCTGACCAGCATTTTGGATTGGCCATACAGTTTACATCTCTGTCTGTGTATATCCCGGTCGTCTGTGAGGTCACTGCATATGTAATGGCCAAGGTACTTTACCACATAGGGAGAATGCAGGAAATACAGATTTTATGTCATTTTTTGTCCTCACAATCATGATGAAGCTTTTACTAGAGTTATATTTTATATCATTTTGAAGACCGTACTCAGAGCATATCTTGAGGAGCTGCTGAAGTCCTGCACTGTACGGACTGAGCACAACCAGGTCTTCGGCATACATGAGGTGGTTGATCACTGTGCCTCCCACAACACACCCAGTATTACAGTGATTGAGCTGTACAGATAAATTGTCCATATAGATGTTAAACAACAGGGGGGACATCACACTACCCTGCCGGACTCCATTACTGACCTTGAATGAGTCTGACACTGACCCACCCCACTTCACCCGCATACTCTGCTGCGAGTACCAAAATATGAGGACCCTAATAAGGTAGCCAGGAACACCTCTATTAGATAACTTCCTGAAAAGCCTCTCATGATTAATTCTAACGAATGCTTTGGATGCATCTAAGAAACAGGTGAAAATTGTGGAACCTTGACTGTGGTACTTATCCAGGATTTTTTAAGGGCAAAAATACTCAGGTCAGTACCATGCTCTTGTTTGAATCCAAACTGGTTTGCAGCTGTATAAAGGTATGGTTCAAGTCTGTACAGAACGATCCTCTCAAAAAGGCAATAGGCCGATAGTTGTCCTTACTGTTGAGTTTCCCAGCCTTGTCTTTGATCACTGGGACAAGTAAGACTGACATAAGTGACACAGCCAAAAACCCATGAACAAAAAAACTAGTAAAACATAGAGCAAGAAGTGGGTATAACTTTTTGCTTGCATATTTTAGGTGCTCAGATGAAACTGCATCTGGTCCACATGACTTGTTACTCTTCAATGTTAAAACAGCATTAAAAACCTCAAGTGGAGTTACGATCACACCATCATTATTATCAACAGCCCCTATAATAGCATTATTGTCTTTACCACAATTATACAATTCATAATAATATTTCATCCACAATTTACATATATTTCCCGAACCAGTTACTCCGTCAATATCACAGGGAAGAGAAGTCTTGCAACTGTTCATCATTCTAACTTCTTTCCAAAAGTCAAAGTAGTTGTTGTTTTTCAGTTTGGAAGCAAGAGATTCTGCTCTTAGGCGATTCTCATTCCTCTTTATATAGCGCAAGGCACATTTGAATTTGGCATTTGCACGTTTCTTTTGTTCAAACAGTGACCCACTCCTGTGCTTCCCAGCTTCTGTCCAAGCTTTAAATTAGATCACAACATGCTGTCTTCATTGCAAAAAATGTTATAGTTACTTGTAAGAAAGAACCATTTGAGTCACTATTTGACTCTTTGGGCTTAGAGCTGATTGGAGGAGTAAGGGTTGACCTCTCTTTTTCGCTTTTCTGTCTGAAAAAAATAAATAAAGATATATGATCAAAATAGCTAAAAATACATGCATGTGAAAACTGCTGATAGAACCAATCTGTTATAGAGCAAGGAACTAGTGACATCGATTTTATTACATAGTAAAAATGTTTTGTGATTTCAAAGTTGGTACTCCAGCTTCAAGAAATAATCTTGAGATCCAGTTTAAGCACCAAAATGAACATAATGCATTATTTTTCATCAACATTAATCTCACATGTGATTAAATCCACAATATTTTGTAGTCAAAATTCAATAACACTGTACTTTATTTTTTCTTCTCCTAACAGGACCCTCTCCTCCCCAAAACATCACTGTTGAAAAAGCAACCGCGGATCAGATTAGTGTTCGCTGGCAGCTCTTAGAGGCACACTACGTTTCAGACTGGTCATTCACTGTGCACTGTATAGATTTGAGTTTGAAAGAAGAAAGACTTGCTGGGAAGACCAAAATTACCACATCACAGAGAAACAATGGACAGAAATTCTTCACCGTCGTTATTGGAGGCCTAGAGTCTTACAGGAAATACAGCGTCCAAGTGTATACGGTTACCAAATATGGGATCAAGAGCTGTGGACAGCTTCCACTTCTGGTGCAGACAGGTAAACTATCACACGTTCTTCAATCGGGAGAGTGATAGTCTGGAACTCTAAATGAATTACAAATTTTAAGAATTGTATTAAATTGAACTCCTGGCCTTAAATATTGACATGAAATAAGTCATTTTATGAATTCTAATATTACGGGCCTTCCCTTCTCTTAGCTTTAGCTAGAAATCCACGATGCCGTCCACGTTAACCAATCAAGTGATGCCAAGGGCTGTCAATCATCGGCGCTGATGCTCGTAGCTGCGCGCATGCTCAGTTGTTTTTTTTTGTGGAGCCTCCGAATCGAGCCTTTATGCTCTGGAACTACATGAAAACTTGCGCTGAGTTACCCATTTATATACTGAACCTATATCCATAATCAGATCCTCTGCAGATGCATAATGTTCAATCAACGTTAATAGCTACTGTACTTCCGGGTTTTCAGCGATTGCTTTTTTTGTGCATTAAAACATTATTTTTGTAATGAAAACGTTAACAAATAATTCTTAAAACCTTCGTGCATGTGTATTAATAATGTATAAGTATAATGTGTTCTCAGATTAACATTTAAATGTGTTGATTGATTTTTACGGAAATGTAGGCGTAGACCAATTCGAAAGGAAGGGGGAGGGAGGTTGGGTCATTTTTTTCAAATCCTGTACCTCTCTCTCTTTTTTCCGACAAACTCCAGACACTCACTTTAAAGGATGAATGTTTATTGACTCCAAGTAAAAGAAACAGCACTGCCACATAATGATGGATTTGCTTGGGAGAATGTGGGTGGAAGAGGATGGTCCCAAAAACAATGGAAAAGAAAAGACGGTGCTTGTGAGGGTGAAAGACAATAGGAAGAAAACAGCTTTAGTTTCCGCATTGCTGGTAGTCATGTCTTTTACTCAAAAAAGTAATTTACAAAAAGTTACCTAAGTTTGTCACTTTTGTGAGTCTGTTTGTTAGTTTATGACACTTAAAAAGACTCAAATTATAGCGCTTTGTAGAAAACGTTCATGAGACCTCTATGACACAATGAACGCATGCGTACATTTGGAAATTATCTAAATAACGGTCTGGATGCAGGATTTGGCCCCTATTTTACTCTGAAGCTCTAACCAGAATCCAAGACCACACCCTTCTTCACAAACCTATAGACCGTCGTGAGACAGGTTAGTTTTACCCTACTGATGATGTGTTGTTGCAATAGTAATCCCGCTACATGTAGTAAAGTATTGTCCAGTATTTAGTGTAGGAGTCCCTGTGCTCCCCAGAGTACCAGCAGGAGGCTAGCCCATGTGCTCCTCAGAGTCTGTCCAGAAGGTCAGTCCCTGTGCTCCTCAGAGTCCGAGTTGGTTCATCTTGCACTAACATGTACTCACAGATGTACTTCGGTGCGTGGCCATGAAGGGACTTCTATTTAAACCCATCTTATTTTCAGCTTTACTGCTGATTGAAAACATTTTTGATCATTAAAATAAATGTTTCTGATTTATTGAGTGGTTGGTTTTGTTTTCCAGCTGTGAGAGCCCCAAGCGGGCTGGTTGCAGACAGCTCCACAGACAACCTTACTCTGTGCTGGGCTGCTCATCACGCCGACCGACCAGATGCATTTGAAGTTACAGCCTTCTCTCTCCATAACACTAGTGTCATATCTACACTGGTGCCTTCTGCTGGTCCTGAAGCACTCAGTGAGACCCTTTGCTCTTCTTTGGGTGCTTTCCTGCCTGGACAAACTTACATCATAGCAGTGGTGGCTCTCAAAGGAAATTACCGAAGCCAGAGGACCACTATAATACACACTGCAAGTAAGTATGTAATGTTTATTCATATTGCACATTTTACAGAATAAGGTCACCCAAAGCGCTTTGCAATTGCTTCAGAGATTTTTCCATTTACTTTTTCCGTGTCTCTAATTAAGTATGATAATATTGTCTCCTTTCTCTAACAGTCATACATATGAATTGTGAAATATGACTTTTTCTGAAAACAATGTTGTGATAACTGTGGTGTATTCACCCCTATTGTTGGAGATTTGGTACAGTCCATTTGTTACGCATGCGCTTTGTCTGGTTGCTTCTGACAGACAGGTCGTTGGCTAAGTAAAGTTTGTCACGAAATGTGATCACTGTCCGAGTCTTATTAAATACACTACAATTGGCGACGAGGATAATTTGCGGAGGGACACAGGCACACGGTGTCGGTACTAGTGAGTACAATGGCCCAAATCGGCAAGGTCGACGAATTCAAGCCAGAAAATGAGCCGTGGACTGCATACGTCGAGCGGCTGGAACAGTTTTTCGATGCTAACGACATAGATCAAGGGAAGTACGTAGCCGTTTTGCTAAGTGTGATGGGAGCTACAACATATGGACTATTGAGAAACTTAGTGCAGCCTGACAAGCCCAAAGATAAATCATTTGCAGATATTGTGACGATTTTAAAAGAGCATTTTGAGCCGAAGCCCATTTTAGTCGCTGAAAGGTTCCGTTTAGTGCAACCAAAAACAAAATCAGACTGTTGCACAGTATGTAGCGGAGCTAAAGCAACAAGCTACAAACTGTGAGTTCGGTGCCAATTTGGATTCTGCATTGCGGGACAGGTTCGTCAGTGGGATCAAAAATGAAACGTGCCAAAGAAGATGCTCTCTGAAGATAGACTCACATTTGCAAAAGCTTTTGAGATCGCGCTCAACATGGAAACTGCAGATAGGGACACACGACAGCTAAGAGGAGCTGACAGTGAACTTGTCGGTGCTGGAGCAATTCACAGAGTGAGACCGGACAAAACCAAAACTTGCTACAGATGCAAAGGCAAAAATCACAATGCAAACGAGTGCCATTTCAAAGAGACTAAATGTCACAACTGTGGAAAGATTGGACATCTCAAAAAGGCATGTCGTACAAAATCACAAAATGCACAACCAAATAAAAGATTCCAATGTAAAGACACAAAATACATGACAGCAAACGAGGATGTAGAGCAAGAGGAATTCGCCATAATGACAGTCAGTAGCGAAGATGATAAGCTGTACAGGGCCACGTTCTCTATTGACAAGGTGAATCTGGACATGGAAATAGACACTGGAGCGGCAAGAAGTGTGATTTCACAGGAAACATATGGGAGGAAGTTTTCACACGTGCCGTTACAGCCAGCTCAAGTTAAACTCAAAGCTTATAATGGAGGGCGCATTCCTGTTTTAGGACAGTTTTATACAAAAGTGGGGTACGAAGAGCAAAAAGTTGAACTGCCATTGTTGGTTGTAAAAGGGCATGGAGCATCGCTTTGTGGCAGGAACTGGCTGAGAGAACTAAAGCTCAACTGGAAACTGATCAAATATGTGACAGCGACAAAGCCACATACCATTCAGGACTTGCTGGACAAATACTGTGACGTGTTCAAGGACGACTTGGGCACTCTCAAGGACATTACAGCCTCCGGCATCGTGAAGCCAGAGGTACCCCCTAAGTTTTGCAAACACAGGCCACTCCCATTTGCAATGAAAGAAAAAGTTGAAAATTAACTGAAAAGGTTGGAAAAAGCAAACATAATCTCGCCTGTAAAGCACAGTGAGTGGGCAGCACCTATGATGCCAGTGCTGAAGAGAGACACATCACTGCGCTTATGTGGAGACTACAAAGTGTCAGTGAACCAAGCCATTGAGACAGACACGTACCCGCTGCCACGCCTGGAGGAGCTGCTTTCGACCCTCAGTGGAGGTAAAATCTTTTCAAAAATAGATCTTGCAGCAGCTTATCAGCAAGTGTTGTTAGATGAGAAGTCTAAAAAGTACACGACCATCAACACGCACAAGGGACTATTTGTCTACAATAGGCTTCCTTTTGGAATTAGCTCCGCGCCTTCAATTTTCCAGCGCATTATGGAAAACATCATGAAGGATTTGCCAGTGGTTGTCTACCTGGATGACCTGTTAATCACTGGACGCAATAAAATGGAGCACAATGATAACTTGGAATATGTTCTGCAACGTCTACAGGAAAATGGGTTGCGAGTGAAACGTTCCAAGTGTGAGTTTGACAAAGAGCAGATAGAATACCTGGGACACGTGTTGGACGAGCACGGCATACACCCAGCAAAAGACAAGGTGAGAGCAATACAGGACGCTCCTGCTCCAACAAATGTGAAAGAGTTACAAGCGTTTTTGGGACTTGTTAACTACTATGGCAGATTTGTACCAATGCAAAGCACAGTACTTGCTCCGCTGTACAAGTTGCTAAGAGACAATGTTACTTGGAAATGGACTGTGAGTGAGCAGGCAGCATTTGTCAAATGCAAAGAAGTGTTAACAAGTGATCAGGTCTTGGCACATTATGACCCAAATCTACCGCTCACTTTAGCTTGTGATGCCTCTGCATATGGCATCGGGGCAGTCATCCAACACACAATGCCAAATGGGGAAGAGAGGCCCGTAGCTTATGCTTCTCGCACTTTGTCTCCAGCTGAAAAGAAGTATTCCCAAATAGAGAAAGAAGCTCTGGGACTGATCTATGGTGTTAAAAAGTTCCACCAGTATCTGTGGGGTAGACATTTTACTCTAGCAACGGATCACCGCCCCCTGCTGACGCTTTTTGGTGAGCACAAAAGTCTACCCACACTGGCAGCTGCACGTATTCAAAGATGGGCGATCATACTTTCAGCGTATGACTACCACATTATTTACAAGAAATCAGCAGAGCACAGCAACGCAGACGGACTGTCACGCTGTCCGTTACCAGAGACGTGTGATGTTGGGACAGCTGTGAGTTCAGAGACAGTACACTCACTACTTACAGAGCACTTACATGAAGCGCCGCTAAATGCCACTCAAATTGCAAGAGCAACACGCACTGACCCGGATTTGTCAAAAGTGTACAAGTTTGTGATGGAAGGTTGGCCCGCTCTCACAGATGAGAATTTAAAGGTCTACTATACAAAAAGGAATGAACTCTCCACAGAGCAAGGCTGTGTACTGTGGGGAACCAGAGTCATCGTACCTGCAAAAATGAGAAAAGCAGTGCTGCTGGAAATACATTCAGGACACCAGGGGATAGTGAAGTCAAAGGCTCTAGCCCGCAAATATACTTGGTGGCCTAACCTGGATTTTGACATTGAAAAAGTATGCAAACAATGTGAAATATGCCAACTTGAGCAGAAAATGCCACAGCAAGTACCACTCCACCCATGGGAGTTTCCAGGTGAGTCCTGGAAGAGACTGCACATAGATTTTGCAGGACCTTTTCTGAACAGTATGTTTATGATCATCGTGGATTCATATACAAAGTGGTTGGAAGTTTTTCGCATGTCACAAATAACAACTCAAGCAACAGTAACGAGGTTGAGAAGACTGTTTGCATCATATGGACTTCCTGAACAGATAGTGACTGATAATGCAACTACTTTCACATCTGAGGAGTTCCAAATCTTTGTGACACAAAATGGCATCTTGCACACAACTAGTGCACCAGGGCATCCTGCAACAAATGGTCTGGCAGAGAGATATGTTCAGACGTTCAAGACAGGAATGAAAAAACTTGCCAGCCTGCCCTGTAGCATCGAGGACAAACTGTCGCTGTTCTTGCTACAGTACCGGACCACCCCCAACTGCACAACAGGTCAGTCTCCAGCGGATCTATTTCTTCACAGACACGTCCGCACCCGGCTGGATTTCTTGAAGCCTAACACCAAAGAGACTGTTCGTAAGAAGCAATATCAACAAAAAGATCAACACGACTACTCAGCTGAGAACCGCACTTTTGAAATGGATGAGTATGTGTATCTGCGCAACACAGCGGGAGGAGCTCACAAGTGGATTCCTGGACAAGTTGTGAGACAAACTGGTCCAGTATCTTATCAAGTCAAGGAGAGAGACTCTGACACGGTGCACAGACGTCATGGGGACCAACTACGTGCCAGAGCATCACCTGAACAGACCGATATAGACACCGAGACTTTTGAAGCAGAAATGCAAAATACCGGAAATGACACACCAGTTGAGACGACTGTGGATTCGCCTGTGCAACCATCAGTTCCTCCAGAACCACCATCAGTGACTGTGAGGCGCTCTGAGCGTGTTCGCAATAAACCAAATAGATACCTTGAATAGCAAGTAATCAGTTAAAATAGCATTGAATACTACATATTCTGATATTATTGTTTTCAGTTGTACATCAGATAATTGTTATTTGATTATTGGCATGATTATTTTGGTAAGTTCTATTGTTAATATGTACAAGCTTACTACTGCACTAATTTGAATACAAAAATATTGTTCCTATTTTAAAAGGGGGATGATGTGGTGTATTCACCCCTATTGTTGGAGATTCGGTACAGTCCATTTGTTACGCATGCGCGTTGTCTGGTTGCTTCTGACAGACAGGTCGTTGGCTAAGTAAAGTTCGTCACAAAATG